>JAXCHB010000181.1:3640000-4240000 GCA_036926305.1 Uropetala carovei | reverse complement strand
TCTCGGAACCGGAAAGGTTTTTCTTATTCTCCTTCTCTCCATCGACGCCTGCGTTTAGAGAAAAATAAAATAAAATAAACAAGGCCTCCAGAGCCTCGAGAATTTTTCTCACCGAAAGAAAAGCGGAATCGCGTCTGATTTTTTTCTTTCGGTGAAGAAACAGATGACATATTATATGGAAGAGATGTCGCCTTATTCGCAGCGGAATTTTATTTTTCTGTCATTATGTATATTATTATACCCATCGGCGCCGTGTGCGCTTAAAATCGGATTGCGAAAAAGAAATGTGTGTATAGGTGTATCTCAAAAGGTTCCGAAACAAACGAAATGGCGGGCATAAAGGAGGGCTTTTTAGTTAGATTGATTCGGGGGAGATAAGCATTGACTATTACGGTTTCGAGTGAGATTTTTTAAAAGATGGAACTGTAATTACTTACAGACAAAACAGAAGAATTATGGCAGGCAAACAAGATACACTTTTTTAAGATTAATTTCCTCCAATGTTTCTTGAAATCCGAAAGCCGCTATTTATAAAATAGGATGTATGTGCATACGTCAGATAATAAGCGTGTAAGGATAAGAGGATTAAATTGAGAAGAAGAATAATTGGAGACGGTTGAGGAGTAAAGGAGAATGTGGAGAGAGTCCATTTAACATTCTGCGGGCAGTAGACTGTTGATGATGATAAAAAATATGAAATTATTCGTTTTGGTTGAATTTATGGTAAATTTGGTAGATTTACTCGACGGATGAGATGAAGCTGTAATAAACTTCATAGTTGTTAGACAATATATATATATATATATATATATTTCATCCATAAAGGAGTACTAGAAGTTCTAATAATTGTTAAACAAAAATGGAAAAAATATAACACGCTTTTCACGTGGATTTGCCATCGTGTCCATCTCAGCGATGTAATTATATTCTTCCCTATTGTTTTTTAAAAAATGTACTGGGTTCTTGATTTTTTAGATAGATAGTTATTGTTTATTACATGAAAAGATAGGTTTATAGTTCTTGATTGGCCAAATAAAAGAAATCCGACGCGTTTTACAGTTCTTGTCTGTTCCCCAGTTCAGTAAAGAAAAAGGGTACTCTCCTTTTATCTCCTCAAAAAATTATTAATTTAAAAACGTTAAATATCCTTTTTTCAAGGCAATCGCGCGTGTTCTGGATGAACTTGTTTTTTCTTCACCTTCGGGTTGTGTTTTTTTGTTTCTTTTACGAACATTTCTTACTTTCCTCTTTACCTACTTTTTATTGGCTCAACTCTCAACGCGACCGTGATCGTCTTTTTGTCTCTTACTTTGCCATTTCTGTTTTCTGTCCGCACGACCGCCTTTATCTCATTCCCTTCTTTATCTAATTCCATATTTATTTTCTCTCTTCACCTTTTGTACTCAAGTTAACGCGATATTTCCGTTTCCTCCATTCTGTCTTTCACTCTTCTTTTTTCACGTCCTCACGTTCTTCCGAAATTCTCCCATTTTTAAAATTCTTGCTACGCTGTTATGTGAAACCCTTAACGCTAACCGTAACCTTGTTTCTATCACTCTGTGTTTTAGTTTTCGTTTTCCGTCCCTTTTACGTTTCCCTTTCGTCCATTCCTCTTTCGCTTCCGTTTCGTCTTTGTTTTTTTTTCCGTTCCTTTTATTTATTTTTATTTTTTTTTGCGAGCCGTTCGGTCCTCAATTTTTATCCCTGACGAAGCACATCCATTCCCAAAAACAAATTAAGAAGGTTAAATGGAATTGGCAATTAAGAGAGCATTACGGAGAAAGCTACAACTTGAGGTTTTATATCCGCCGCCCTCTTAAAGAGAAAGTATAGAGTCCGCTAGAAAATAAAAGAAGAGAGACGTCAGAATCACACGAGGAGAATAAACAAAGCCAACGAACGAAAACGAATGTTTTTTTTAATTCGGTTTAAAGGATTTACAAGCTAGAAAAAACTACGGAGTAAAAGCTCTTGAGAATCGGCGCAGCATAAAATTTTTTTCATGTTACGTACGTTTATAAGCCCTACAAAAAAATCTGGTTTCGTTCATTTATGGACAGCTATAGTCGTAAAAATCGATGTATTATAATATCGCTGAGAGTCGGCCATGCACTGAAGGGGGTCCGGATGCGAATATCAATGGGAGACCCCACGATATTAATATTTATAGTATTAACGAAAGATTTATGGAGCCTCAGCTTAATTTTATAAATTTTACGGAGTTTCTTTTTTTGGAAATCAGTTTGAAAGTGATTTTTAGTTAACGTTTTTGCAAAATTTACACTCGAAACTTGGATGATTGAGAACTTCTGGAGCCCCCAGTAATCGGGGGCCCGGATACCTCGCATCCGTCGCATACCCCCTTTTAGGCAGGCCCTGATCACTGGAGGATATGTTGTTTTATTTTGAGATATGTGACAGTATCGTTTATAGCACAATTATAACGGGATGAAAATAAATCAAAATCCTTTGTTCCATTTGAAGGTAAGTCGACATTTTACTAATATAGCTTCCCGCCATTGCAATCTATTCCGGACAATTCCAATGAGATTTCTTCCGATTCCATTGAATTGTTTATCCCATAGAGATGCAGAAAGATGACAGGTATTAATGACAAAAAGACTTGCAAAACCCTTCTAAGATAAGGGCACCAAAAATGTGTACAATAATCGGTATCTCAGAGTTCGATTTTTTCTAGATTATAACAATCGCGCTACATACTTCCTTTATGGGGAAGTAAAGTTAACCGAAGAATTAAAAAATGAGAAAGGATATTTAAAATAAGATCAAACAAATTCATCCTCTTCAAATTACAAAATAATTTCCTTCATTTACAGTTATATATATATATATGTGTGTGTGTGTGTGTGTATGTGTGTGTGTGTTTGTGTGTGTCTACACGTTAGCTAACAGGTGCTGAGCCGATGGAAATCTCCGAAAGAAAATGTTCGGTACGATTATTGCGCGTTAAGAAATTTCCAAAAAATAAATAAATAAAACCAGTCCCGCAAAATGAACTACCAACTACTTCCTCCACAAAGACGAACATACATTTCACAGTTCTCCCAACAAAGTTCCTGAGACTCTTGGGGGGTCGAGTAGAAGAACGTTACTCCTATCCTTTTTCGGGACGTAAGGAAGAAGCTGTTTTGGAAGGGGGGGTTGGTGGGGGGGGGGGGATGGGGGGGGGGGGGGGAGGAGAGAGAGAGGGAAAAAAGGCTTGAAATACGACCGAACATTACTTAAAATCTCCGCTAGTTTGGGAGGTGGTAGTGTTGGTGGTGGTGCCTCAGCGAAAAGTAGACTTGAGAGCGTCGCATCAATAACTCCGCGTATCTGAAGCAAGGACCGTCTTTAGAAGATTTAAGAGGAAGAGGTCTGGGCCTTCTAAAAGAGAGAGAGAGAGATAGAGGAGGTGGGAGATAGATAAAGAGAGAGAGGATGGAGTGGAATCTGGTAATGGAAGAAACGTCCGAGGAAGAAGTTCCCTCTGTTAACGGAGGGAGGAGCGATGGTCGCGGTGGAATTGTTGGGAAAGAAAGAATGGAAATTGAACTGTCTCAAGTCGGAACGGGAATAAATTCGAGCAATATAAGAAGATAAAAGATGGGAGATTGTGTTAAGAGGTGGGATGCGATGTTGGAATGGGAAGAGATGGTATGTATGTGTACACACATACCATGTGTATATTTATGTATGATCTACTTGTAATAATAGAAATTCCAGGTATTACGTTAGACATGATACATAAGTAGTTTGTGTGTGTCGGGGTTATGTGTGTGTGTGTATACACACAAAATATACGACTAATGCAGAGTAAACACGTTTAAGTAAAATTAAAATTAATAATAGACGTTACAAGTATTAAGTTAGACATGATAAATAAGTAGCTTGTGTGTAGGGGAGGGCAAATGTTCATACATACATAGTGATTCTACCTTCCGGTAGGTTTTCGGCACACACTCTGACCTATGCAAAACATTTTCCTGAAAGCTCAACAAATAAAAATATCATTTGTACAACTCAAGAAATTTATTTAATCCTTTCTATCCTCGCTTATGGTCATTGACTGTTTATTCGAAACCATTCGAGTATATTTACTCCCAGGAAACATGACTTTTTATTTGAGCTCAACTTACTACAGTTTAATTATAGCTTGTTCATGATTGCTTCCTTCATTAATTATAATAATAACATAGGAATCGATGTTAAACATTTTATGGATTTTTAATGCTTGGGGATGTTTTTTGAAACCGTACTAAATTGAAAATGATGGCCGTGCAATTGGAGGCACTTCTCTAAAATGAAAACATTGCCAGACCGAAAAAGTGTATAGCGAAACCATGAAAAGTGAGTGGTTGGTGTACGAGTATTCGGTGCTTTTCCATGCATAAAAATCATGAAAAATGAATATTATAATTCTCTGGCTAATCCCTTGAGGAAGCAGGGACTTGAGATGCATTTGCAGAGGTCGCTATTCATCCGAGAGTCTTGAGCGACATATTGTGAGAGTTATTCGAACAGGAAAAAAGGGAGGAATGAAAGAATATTGGGTTCGTTTGTGAAAATGAGTAGTATTCAGTGGCACTTGGGAGGACTCATTTCTACAGTAGCCGTTCAATAGATTGAACTGAATCTAAAGGGAGAGAGAGAGAGGGATGGAATCTGTGAGAAAAAACGAGAGGAAAAGCATTTGCGAAAAAGACAAGCATCACCAACAGCACTCTACCTCTTTTAAGTTAAACGCATTTATAATTACTATGTTTATAAATGCGCGCGTTCCTTTCATACATACATTTACGTGAGTAACAGATGAAAACTTAAGAAACAAACATACACAGGCAGTCAGGTTGGGGTTCTATTTAAACGGTCTTCATCTTATCCTCCTCTTTTTCTATTAAAAAAATTATGATTAATGAATATGTATTATTTTATGTGAGATTAATAAATCTATAGCGTTTTAGATAATATGAAAATTTTGGCCATTCGTGTGCATGGGAGAAGGAAAAAAATTATCAAAACTTCTGCGGGGTGAATATAGATATATACACACACACACACACATACATATACATACGTATATTTTACGCAGGAATGGTTCCTCTAGTTCGAGATTTTTTCTTTAAAAACTCGAAGCCAATGCGAAGCGGCTCGTTATGGCATCGACGGGGAAATCACAGCAAGAAAGAAAGAGAAGCACTCTGGCGGAAATAAAAAATGCCCGTAGCGGGCCCAATTTTTTTCATTCGAGTGTCTCATCGCATGGGGGGGAGAGCTTTTAGTATAAATAGGTCAGCGGTATAGGTAACTAGGGAAAAAAATAAATAAAATTGCCGGAAACGTTGGCAGCTAAGGGTTTACTTTTTAAAAGAAATTTTGTAGTGAAAATTTCACGACAAATAAAAATATCAGCCGAAAGTATCAGCAAGGGAATAAATGGGTAGGAATCCTATAGATTCTTTCAGAATACTGGAAGAATATGACGAAAATGACGAAGTATGCGCAATGCACGATGTAAGGAAAATTGGCATGGAAACGCCAGAGTTTTTATCCAATTCATTATTATTATTTTTTTGGTTTCTTGAGAAAAACAAAAGAAACGTTTTTTTCTTCTGCTTCTCCTCTTCCTCCGAAGTTAATCCTTCTCTGGATTCTGCACCCTTAAGCCTTTGGATTTTCCATCACTTCGTCGTCTCTATTCTTATATATATATATACACACACACACACACACACACACACATATATACATATATACACACACATATATACATACATACAAACATACGCGCGCACACACACTGCCTTTGTCCCATCCTTCCTTTTTCTTCCTTTACGGTCGCAATATTCTTCTCCCCTCTCTAAGGAAAATTTCCCATCTTCCCATTCTGCAATATTCTCGCAGAGTTTATAACCATCCTCCACCCTCTTACGGGAGAATCCCTCAAATCTCCCAAATGGGGAATCGCAAGGCGGATTTTTTTTACTTTCCCTCCCTTCATCCCTCTCCCCCATTCTTCTGCTTATTCGAGCGGTTGATGTCGGGATAGGTGGAGAAGGAGGATGCTGGGAAGGAATAAGGGGGAGCGGGGGGGGGGGGGGGGGGGAGGGAGGACTGCGGTTCTATAAAAGGGAACGTTTCAGTGGAAAAGGGAATAGATAGCTCTTCTTCTTCTTCCCCATCCTTCACCTCTCCCCTCTTTTCCTACCGCTTTCTCTTTTTATCTGAGGGCCCTCATCTACTCAAGGAAAGGTTTCAAACAAGACTCATTGTCTCCCGCCTTTATCCGTAGATTTGAAGGTTAAAAAGGGTACCATACGTATGATGCCACCCATGATTCCTTAGGGCAGTGTTTCCCAACCTTTTTTGGTCAACGTACCCCCTGGATTTATAGTAAAGCCTTATGTACCCTTCTCAATTTTATTAGAGGAAGTAAATTTTACTGTTTACCATGTAGTATGTGTATACAGAAATACACACAGATAAAAGACCTTTCACATGGAAAATTTTTCGATTTCCTCGTGCTAAAATAAGGCAAGTAATGGTTAACACATGTTACCAATAAATGCACTTTATGAATGTAAAGCCGGCCGGGTTAGATTGGTAGGCAGTGTGGCTGCCTTCTAACCCAAAGGTCGCGGGTTCGAATCCCGCTTCGGGCATGGATGTTGTGATGTATGTTGATTTTCTCTAACAGAATTTGACGGTGCTAAATGACCTTAGCTGTCGACGCACCTAAAAACCTAATTACTACTACTTATGAATGTAAACTCCTATATTTCGACAACCGTGTTACAGTAAACATTAAGTGTATCTTAAGGGTGACTTCAGACTACATTGTATATTTGTATTGAAATTTTGTTGATTAATTGAAAATTAAAATATGCAATGAGTACAAAGTTTTTTTCCCCTATTGTGTTGACATATTAGTTACATAACTTTAAGTTAACAAGTGATACTTCATGTTTCGATTATCTTTATAGGTATCAGCAATGGGCTGATGTTGCTCAAAATCCAAATTTAAATGTGGGAAAATTAAGACTGCTTGTCTCTGTGCCCGTTATTTCAATAAAAATCAGTTCAGACTTAAGAACTATGACGAGTTAGGGAAGTGTATAGCGTATCACAAATGGGCGCGTTTCGTGCAATGTAGTATTAGAAATAAATGATATACCTGTACGTAAGGGAAAAAGCGTTTTAAAGTTCTTTTCTTCGACATAAATAATCACTTTTCTTCCTACTTAAAAATATTGCATGCACACGTAAGCAGCAATGAAGAAGTAACCGTGCAAGAAATTTTCTAAGCTCAACTCGAATTAAGACATTCTTGTTTGATTTTCTTTTTCTACTATAAAAGTTTACATAAAAAGAAATACTCTTATTTACTATTTCTACAAGTTTTATTTGAAAAATATTTTGATATGAGCAATACTTGACGAGATATAAGAGAAAGTTCATTTTTTGTACCAGTAAAGTCGTACTCCTGATTGGCTTACGTGATTAATTTTTGCGATTTTCTTATTATCTTTGATAGTAACTCCTTAATATCGAATTTCATGAAAATCCGTTCGGTAGAAGCCGAGAACGAACATGCAGACGGACGGACAGACCGACGACAATTGGCGCTCAGCTAGAGGCGAAACGCGCCTAAAAATGTTTTAAAAAGTAAAAAAAAAATCCGAATGCCCGAAAAGAAAATTATATTGAATTTAATAAGTTTTGGTGATGAATAGAGGTAGACAACAGAGACATAGCAATTTTGAGTTTTTGAACATGTAAAATTTTTTATTTATCAAATATCTCACGTACCCCTTGATATGGCTTCAAATACCTCTTGGGGGTACATGTACCCCAGGTTGGGAACCCCCTGCCTTAGGGTATCTATCTCCTATCTCTTGCTACTGTTCTTATCTTCGCCCTTCTCATTTAAAAGGGGCAGGATCTAATTTTTTTTCTAAATAGGTAGTTTCGTTTAAATTAACTTAATGCGGGGTTCCTCGTCTTGGAGAAGAGGAGAAAAAAAGGTTCGTTTTATTTAATACGATATCACTTGGTTTCAGTTAATTGGATGTGAGATTAGTTGGAAGGATTTTCGGAGAAATCGGGATTAATCTAAAGTGTAGAAAATTGCCGTTGAAAAACATCTGTACCTCTTCATTGAAGAAGGATGATATTTTTACTGAATTTCCTTTTCATCCAAGGATTATGCTGTTGTTATTTTTAGGTTAATGTTCATGCAGTTATTTTTTAAACAATTCGTTTGGTTTTTTTAGTTTGTGCCAAACGCTTTGCTTTAAATGTTTCCAGATTAACAAGTTAGTTGATCGTCGTGTATCTTTCATTATAAAAAATATTTTGAAATAAAAAAATTAGCTAGTATAGTAATCAGAAATCCTATCAATTAAAATGAAGACTTACTTTTACGGAAATTTACGACGTTTGGCAGAGCTCAAGATATGTTTCAAACTTATCCTTCAGTTTGAATAAACGAATCTTGACAATCCGAGATGCCTCTTGAAAATTTTCATTCTATGTATAATGAAATAGTTTCAGACAGAGCTGGGAAGTTCCGGTTCGGTTCCGATCTTAAATTTTCCAACTCGTTCCGGTCCGGGTTCGGTTCCGACTGGTAAAAAGAAGGAACGGTTCGGTTCCGGGACCGTTCCGAATTCTAAACGAAGGGTTTTTTATTGATGAAAATTGTACATTGACTACAACGTTTTTCAATTACATAAAATCAGATCCTGTTGAAGTACGGCTTGTCCGCTTTACGAAGGCAGTGCGCAGCACGACATACGCAAGCAGGACGAGTCCATCCTCGAAATGGGGCCCCTTGTAGGTGAGGCCATGTTTAGGCCCAGGGAAGATATCATTTTCCAAACCAAAACGGCGTTACTGCGCATGTCGTGTGACGTCATCTTTCCCCTTACGGTTTCCCCTCCTCCTACCTTGCCTTCCCCTCTCACGCGTCGACGGCTGCCTTCAAAAAACGGACAAGCTGTAGTCCATCAGCTGAGCCCTTTTACTTTTCCTTCGTTTTCTTTCGAACACTTCTTTAATCATTCTCTCTCTTTCCATAGTTAATGTCTAGTCCAGTTCGCCTTCCTCTTTCTTATAATCTGTATAATCATTCGCTTGTATCCTATTTTTCTTAGTATTCCCTTGTTTTTCATGATGGATCCATTTTATCTTGGACATTCTTCACCACGTCTAAGATTTCTAAAGGTTTTATATCATTTTCCTTTAGGTTCCCCATTTCTGTTTCATACAAAGCGATACTCCGTAAGTACAATTTTATAAATTTCTTCCCTATGTCTTCGTTCATTTGTATGTACCACTAGGAGAAGTTTCTTTCTTCGAAACGTTGCTTTCGCTATTCTGGTCCGAATTTCAACGGCGCATTTCGCGTCTCTTGTTGTGATGCTCCCAAGGTGATCGTAGTCTGAAAATATTGTTCTTCATGATTTCAAAATTTATCCTTGAAGAATTCCCGACCACACTTCACTAGACTTCTATTTTTATTGCATTTCACAGTAACGTACCCAACGGTATAGCTCGGTAAAAAAAGACTTTGTTTGATCAATAAAGAGGCTAAAAAAATCCTCTACTGCTTCGAATTCAGTCCCTTTCTCTTAAATTTGCGTAGTCTGCGGCCTACGCCTCTAGGTTCCCATTTTCACGTGCTCCTAGAATGTCGACGTATCGATCCCAGAGACGGTTGATAGTGAAAGGGGCGTCGAATGAAAAAAATAGGGCGAATCACGGAAATGGGGTTGGGCGAAATGGAGTGGGAGGCGTAGTAAACTCGTTGGAATCTCAGGGGGCGCTTTATCGTTTGGCGCAGTCTCCGAAATCCTTCTCACGAAAATAGTCCCGCATAATGTTATCGATTTCGCTTTCGTGGAGGAATGGTCACTCTTGAGTGACAGATATTTATTTATCTAAAGTTCGGCTTCATTGTCTACATCATGAAACTTTTTACTTAAATATTTAGTAGGTATAATAGTTTTCACAGTAACACGTCTACTAGCTAGGCAAATGTTTTGGTGCCTTAAGGACATTGACCGTTGTATGAAAGACATTTTAACTTATAATAACTTACCTAATAAAAGTACTTGATTTACATGTATGGTCAGAGGTCCGAAGCCAGATCCCTTCTTATATATTTCGATATATCCTTAGAATTACACAGGGTTGAATACTGTTAAATTTTTACATATCAGAGGCAAAAATAACTCCCATATTTTTTTCTTTCGGAAAAACAAGTCTTTGCTTACACATCGATGTAAATTTCACGTCCTTAAATATTAGAGGAAAAGCAACATTCTATCAACACGTGTGCTCGATGGAGCGCGAGACTAATTTGGCCTCACATTTCATGGATTCCGAGAGACGTGTCATGTGATGCGGCTCTGTATTCATTATCTACTGTCACGTTTCCACATGGAAATGGCAGGAGATGGTAATTTCGAAGTGTTCGGCACGAATATCCACTCAAGCGTGACAGAATCGAGGAATCAACAGTAATATTCCGGTTTCAGCGGACGTTTCCCGTACTCATTAACAAGGACATTATGACGTTTTTCTAAATGAATATTTTTGTTCGTGAGCAAGCATTAAAAAATACTTGCCTCTGATATCTCCGATAGACACTACAAGGTCATAAAAAAAGGCTGATGCGCATTTCGGCTACCAATCATAGGATTTTTTTTCGGTGAATTTCCATTGAAGACGGCTGATTTTATCAGCCGTCAAGACGAGCTCGATAATTCTCCGTCGAATTTTTTTTTATGATTAAAAAAATAAATGAAACGCATGGAAATGATCTAAGTAAAAATTCTGAAGAAATAAAAATACGTTGTATCATTTCAACGATGTAATTTAGATTTTCTTTCGCTTAAGCCAGTTAAACAATTTTAAGCTAAAAAATAATTTTGTAAAAAAACTTAAAAAAGAGTTCCACCTATTTTCGCATACGGTCTGCTCCATTTGTTCTGCGCGCAGTAAAAATAGAATAAAGAACGGGGCTTTATCTTTCAATAAATCTCCCGGGGTGGGTCGGGACTCACCTGAATCCACTTCTTCTCGGGCTCCTATTCAGAAGTCATTTATCTCGCCCGCCTTAGGTTAAACCCCGCGGTAAAATAGAAGCAGTTGAAGAATCGCTTTCGGGCAACATTCCACGGGAATGTTACTTATATTTACTTTCTCATATACGAAGTATATTGAGAAAGTTATGTTATCGCGAAAAAATCTACCTCGAGATTTTGATGGAAATATACGTTTTTGGTGCAGCCGAGTCCGAAAAAGTGGTTTTCGCAATGCCGTCTGTCTGTCTGTTATTGACTCTAGAGCAGGGGTCTCCAAGCAGTCGATCGCGATCGACCGGTCGATCTTTGGCCATTTTAAAGTCGATCGCTGAATCTTGTCTCAGCGCTGTTACTTTTTATTGAATCAAGTGAGAAATGTTGAACCGATATATATTTTGAACTTACAATTGGAACTTTTCTCATCGAACTATGCAGGGGATTTTATAATCGTTCAACAATTAAGAGCAAGTGGAATGCATAAATCAAACAATACAGATATCTCTCGATATCAGTGCTCGCAGCGAGACACGAAAGTATCGATGTTTATCGACCCTGAGTATGCTTAACTGCAGCTCGATACCTGCTGTTCCAATCGCGAATTATTGCAAGAGGCAAAAGTTTGTGGCTAACTGCGACTTTATGTATAACTTGATTAACTAATTCAAGTTATGTTTTGGTTGATTTATTACGTGTGTACATTTATTTAATAACCTTTTACTTCAACTTATAATAGCTTAAAACTTAGTAATACGTTGAATTACCCTCGCGGATAAAATTTTAATCAATTTTATTTTAACTAAAATATTTATTCTCTTGTACAGAACGAAAAGTCGAATAAAACTTTATTCGAGCTTGTTAAACTCGAATAAAAAGTTGTCTGCAATGAAATCGGATTGACGTGTTAAGCTGGACATTTCATGTTATGACGCTGCTTTCGATGTCCCTTAAAGTTTGAAGAGAAATTTGTGGGGATCCCCCTCCACCCCCCTTCTGCTCAACAGTATTTCTCGTATCTAGGCTCACTCCGCTGCGTCGATCCTCGGTAAATTTACAAATGAATAGTAGATCTTGTGAGCTGAAAGGTTGGAGACTCCTGCTCTAGAGCCTAAATGGTAGACGGAAAAGGAATGAAATCCTGTACTTCGGCATTTATCATATAGAATAGAAGCTATGAAGGAATGGTTGATGTAGCTCAATAAAAAGGCAAGTTTATTCTACGCTGTTTTAACAATAATCTGATTTTCTCAAAAACGGCTGGAACGATTTTGATAAAATTTCTTACCGTTACTTGAGTATAGGTCTTCAATAATTCTACATACTTCATATTTCTTCAAAAATTAATATAAGGCTAGTTTATTCTTCAATAACAATTGAATTATCTAAAAAAACGGCTTATACGATTTTCATCAAATTTTGTATAGTTATTTAAGTTGTTGTTTAAAATAATTCTACCTAGTCCATATTTTTCTAAAGGTAACTAAACGACGCATTCGTATATGAGAAAGTTTGTACAATGTATTTTGTACCGATTTTTACGTGCGTTTCGCTTATGTTAGCGTGAGCGCCTATTATCGTCGGTCGGTCCGTCCGTCCGTATGTTTGTTCTCGGCTTCTACGGAACGGATTTTCATGAAATTTGATATTGAGGGCTTACAATCAAATATAATGAGAAAATCGCAAAAATTAATGACGTACGCCAATCAGAGGTACCACTTTACTTGTAACAAAAAATTAAATTTTCGTCATATCTCGTAAAGTATTGCTCATATCAAAATATTTTTCAAATAAAAGTTGTAGAACTGGTAAAGAAAAGTATTTCCTTTTCTATACATTTTTATCGTAGAAGTAGCCGTTATCGAGAAAATCAAACAAAAATGTCTTAATTCGAGTTGAACTTCGAAAATTTCTTCCATGGTTATCGCTTCATTGTTGCTAACATAAACAATCTCCCAAACAAACGTTTAATTTCCTTACGTGTGCATGCACTATTTTTAAATAGGAAGAAAATGGATTATTTATAATGAAGAAAAGACCTTTAAAACGCTATTTCCCTTACATACAGTTATACTATAATTTCTTTCTAACACTCCATTTCACGAAACGTTGTACACTTTCCTAACTTGTTTGTAGTTGGAAACATACGTTGCATTAGGTACATTTGATATTCTTATGCGTACGTTCTACTTGAATTAACGCCTGGTTTGACGATATTGGATGATCTTGTTTTCCCTCTTATGACCTTATAATAATTATTAACCGGCTTTATTGGGTGTAGGATTACTCAATGGATATTTAACGAAAAGGAAATATCATAAAGATTGTATAAATTTCCTTCTCCAATTTTGTGTCATTATGAAAAATTGCGATCGATTTATCTTTCTTTATATTGTTAAAAAGGCTTTTATGAAAGTATTAGAATTGCCTCATGTGAATTACCACTAATGGTGGCCACTTAATAACCGAAATGCGCATATGATTTTCATAACCTTTTTGTTGCTATTGACTACACCCATAACTTCGATTTTATTTTAATAATAAGGCAAGCTGGATAATATGCGGCCCGCGAATCTGTGGTGAATAAAAGATCCGTAAAATGTAACACACAAAATATCATATATTAAAATTAAAATTATGGTCAAAGGCACATGAAAGTTGAAATTTTAACACTAAAATAATCATTGGACTCAGTTTTCTCTTACATTATACAGGGAATCTTATGTTGTTAACTCTTATGCAGCCCTCTGAATCATTCGAGGATTCCAATGTGCCCAACTTGAAGTTTTCACAATCTTTATATAGTCCGTCACGCAGAAAAGTTTGCCGATCCACACGCTATCCATGTTCTATGCGAAGAGAAATAATTTCCCCCTCACGCCGTATCGGTATATCTTTGAAACTGTTGCGCTCCCTTGCCAAATTCTTTCTCACGCGATCTAATATATATTGCTTTATATAATAATTCTCAAGTGCCAGTCTGTCACCCCCCCCCCCCCCCCCGTATCTCAAAAGCCGTTTGAGTAGAGATAGGCGGTAAACTGCGTTTTGTTTCTATTAGCTAGTAGGTCTCTAGAAAAATATTTTCATTTTCATAAAGTCCCGGGTTCGAATCCAGGAGACTACTATATTTCCCCATAAGTTTACACAGGATTTTAGATTATTCAGAGTACAAGGTTTTTCATTCATTCATCAAAATACGTAAATATGGACTGATTTTCTTAGATTTTCCTTTATTCAACAGCTAAAACGCTACACTATCTCATTATTCGATTTTTACATGTTACACTGTCGAAGTGTTCAGAAATACGCATTCTATTTCGAAATTTAACGGATTTCTCATACTCATTCCGGGCGCTGCTTCCAATTCCATTACTGCAAATTAAACCTTCAAATATGTGAAAGAATGGCGTTATTCTCTTCGCGCTTCAGTTTAAGCAACGAAATTATTGATGTAGCGTCAAACTATTTATATGGAAACGTAAATATTTACGGATAATCATTCAGTTAACTGCGTATGGGAAGCGTATCTAACGATTTAATAAGGCATTTCATCGTTTCAATGCTGGAATCTTACCTTTTTGTAAGTAGAACCATTATAGTATACATATATAACGCTTATTAACGCATATAGTCTCCCTCATAAATTTAAAATTAGGTGAGAATAGGGACGTACGCTATTTTTAATACATTATATGGTTATCTTCTCTTCATTGATAATCAAAATAAACGGTTGCATTGATGGTTATATAAAAAAAGAAAGGTAACATACTACTTCAATAAAAAGAAACAAATGAAATGAAAAACATAACAGTTCGCGACCACTTACTGTGTAGCATTAATTTCCTCTCTAATATGATTTTTAAAATGCAGATTTGTGAGTAACATCGCATAATAAATTGTCAGTACGCACACAGTCGTCAGCGAGATTTGAACCCGCGAACATTACATTGGGAGCCAAATACATTAAAATCCTATATACCGGGGAAATGCATTATTAGAGTTAAATGTGAATTATTGATAGAATAACCCAGTATTGCCATTAATTTAAAAAAAAACGCGGAGATGACAAGAGAAAAGGAGGGATACGGAGGTACACAGGATTGTCCGTGAAGATGAGGGGCGGTAGGGAAATACGTCAAATGAATAAGGAACAAAGATCTAACCTAGGGCAGAACTATTTAGATTATTTGCAAGCGTAGCTGCTAATGTGCGTGTGTTTATATAGTATAGACACACACACGCACGCACGCACACACACATCTCTTAATATTATAAAGATGAAGTGGTGTCTGTCTGTCTGCTACTCAATCACGCAAAAACTACTGCACCGATAGAGCTGAAATTTTGCATTGACATAGCTGGGACACCCACTTAACACACAGGCTTTAAACAAAATTTGTTCGCCATCTTGAAAAAAATGGCGGCCTGCTATCTCAGAAACGGTTAGTCCAATTCTAACCAAATTTGATGAGATGGTCTGTGAGCCTATTTAAATAGTAAAGAGTACATTCTAAATTTCATCCGCCATCTTGAAACAAAATGGCGGCGTGCTATTTTAGAAAGGTTTAGTCCGATCCTATTGCCGATGGTGGGTGGGCCAGTGGAGGGGGCAAGAGAGTACTTGATGGACGCGGTGGCCAGCGATGGCGCCGCCAATGCAAACGGTCTCGGCCAAATGGTCATCCTGCCGTCCACGTTCACGGGCAGCCCGCGCAACATGCACGAGTACGCGTAGGACGCACTCACCTACGTGATGCACTACGACCGGCCCGACCTCTTCATCACATTGACGTGCAACCCGAAGTGGCCAGAAATAATAGCGGAGTTGCTGCCGGGGCAGAAGGCGGTAGATAGGCACGACATTGTGGCCCGCGTCAAAAAATATTATTACAAGCAAGCTTTGAAATAAGTATTAAAACATATTTTTCTAATTTATGATGCCTTCATCCTTTGGTAAAAAACGCGCAAAAGGTGAAATGATTGTATTGCCATATAATACATAATTTTATTCGCCAAAGACGTCTGCCATAACCCGGGCATCGCCGAGTACTTTCAGCTATAGTTGGGAGCAGGAACGAAGGCGGGTGAGTCATATTTCCTGCGCAGAGAGAGAGGGAATATGCATTACATTGCTGCCAAACCGCCAGTTAAAATACGTTCGGAACACAACATACGAATCTAACCAATATAAAATGTAAATTAGAGTACAACATGCTAGAAATGACTATTCTCTACACAATACCTAAGTATTCAATCTGAGTTGTCTTCATCGGTGTCGCTGGAGTTTGATTCTTCCGAATCGGATTCCTTTAGGTTTATAGTGATTGGTTCCAACATGTCGTCTCTGGCTATCTCCCTCTGAAAATCTTCTTCCTGCAATTTCTCTGCATGTTTCACACAACTCTCCCATGCGGAAATCTCGGATTCTTTTTTAAAGTACTGATACACCATCTCTCTTGCTTGTTTATGCAAAACCTTGCGTTTACTACCTTCCCCCTCCATTCTTGATCACAAAAAGCAGGTAGTATTTAACCCACAATAGAACAAACACAAATTCACGCGGAAACCCCTCCGCAAACGTAAGAACCGCACACCGTGAACTACTGGAACTGACTGACGCGGATTGGTTAAGTGAGAAATCACGTGACACTCCCTCATGCTGCGCATAGACTTTCCACCCGCCTTCGTTCGTGCTCTCTACTATAGTACATACATATATACATGCATATATACAGAGCTTGATAGAGGGGTGGGGGGTAGCAGGGCCGTTTGGCCCGGGCCCAGAGAGGCCCTCAAAATTTATTCTAAAGGTTATGTGTTCAATATATTTATTCTAATATATTGAACATATAACCCTGGTGCAAATAAGCACCTTTTATCAACGATATGGATTGAAATTTTAACCTTACAAAAAACAAATTTATTAATTGAAGCTCGCATTGCGACCCTGGTTGTCGAGATGAAAAATTTAGACCTTATTTAAAAAATTCGACAAGTCCATGTGGAATGGGATAAAATACTTCGAAAGTGAAAGAAAATTGCAGGAAGTTTCGAAATTTGAATAGAGTTACAAACAACCTGCAGCATTAAAAAACAGTCCGACGCCGAAAAACATTACAAAATCGACGTTTTTTTGTATTATTGATTCGGTTATATCTGGATTGACACGGCACCTTGAATCCTTGGGCGAAATCGGCAACTTATTTGGAATCCTATCGACTTTTGATGATTTAACTGACGAACAAACAAAAGATTCAGCACAAAAATTACAACAGAAATATGCTAAGGAAATTTCACACGAAATATGCGATGAACTTGTTTTTATGGAGAAAATTTACAGAACAAACTTTAATTCAGAACCAACTCCAGCGAATTTGCAACAGAACATATTGGAAACTAATTTAATTGAGTTGTTTCCAAATTTGTCTTTAGCACTTAGAATTTTTTTGAGTCGACCCGGTTCTATTGCTTCTGCGGAAAGAAGTTTTAGCGTTATGAAGAGAGTGAAGAATTTTAACAGACATACAATGTCTCAAGAAAGGCTAAATGGGCTATCAATTCTTCACATAAGTTCTGACGTTGCGCGGACAATAGATTTTTCAACGATCATAAAGAAATTTGTGAAAAATAAAGCTGGAAAAGCATTTAAAAAATGATTTTATTTGGTTTCAATTTTCAATACGTCTAATTTTACATAGGTCGTCAAATTATATCTCAAATAAATGTAAATTATATTTAAATTGTGAAGCATTGTAATCGGTAACTTAAATAAGTTCTGTTATATACATTAAAGTTTTTTTGATAAATGGTGAAAAATCTGTTTTTTAAAAATTGATTTTATTCAATATATATTTGTATGGCTTTCGGAGTGGGGTGGGGCCCCACATTTGTGACTGGCCCGGACCCCATCTCACCTCTCTGAGGCCCTGCATATATATATATATATATATATATATATATATATATATATATATATATATATATATATATATATATAATATAAAAATCACTTCGTCGTCGTTGTCGGTGGGAAGCTGTGTAATGCTATTTTTACCAAACTTTCCGAGTAACTAGAAGATTGACATTTGGTAGGAATGTTCGGCTCTTAAAGTAGAAGCCATTTACAAAAAGAAATTCCAAAATCGACCCGGGTTCGACTCCCGAGAATGATTTCCATTCATCATAAGATAACATGGAAAACTCGATATTTGGACCTGCAACCTTATTTTATTTTGTTTATTAAAATTCACATGTTTGACCTACGTTTTTCGGACTTGGACTGTCTTAAATAAAAATAAATGCAGTTTATTTTTCTTATCGTCTTTTATCGCTTTCGAATTTAACGTTTTAATATCATATTTTGACAAAATTTAGCGTTTTTAACGTTAAGTTGCCTTGCCAACCGATTATATTGTTAAACTCGAAATCCTATTACTCTCACGTATGCTCACGTTCTCTCCGGACCTCCATGGACCCTCTCGGCCCAATTCATAGGTGTCAGAGATATCTCAGAATTAGTTTTTACTTTCTCCAATATACAGAGAAAGTATTGTTTTCATGAAAAAATTCGAAATCGAGATTTCAACGGAAATACACGTTTTGAGGTACGCAAAGGGAGAAATGATTGTATTACCATATAATACATAATTTTATTCGCCAAAGACGTCTGACAAAACCCGGGCATCGCTGGGTACTTTCAGCTAGTGTGTGTGTGTGTGTATATATATATGTGTGTATATATATATATATATATTCCTACGAGGAATCGGCTGCTTGTGTGTGTGGTTGTGTCCCTACGATGAATCGGATCCGAAAAAAATGCGGAAGAAACCTTACTTTCTCAGAGTCTACGGAAATCGTGCCTCTATAAGGTCACGAAAACCTCCACGGGGATGGATAAAAAAAAACACGCACATGCCGCGACCTTTTACATGTTTTATAAAAGGCTTTAAAGAACCGACTTTTGAAGGAGAAGGGTCTTACCGGGTAGCAAATGGTTTCTAAGGGAAGAGGGTTGAGGGATTTGAAAAGGGATATGGAAAGAGCGTGAGAGATGGAGCATCGACGTTTTTCCTTTGGGAGGTCGGGGCATCTGTGGGCGTGATCAATCCCCTTATATGTCTTGAGCTTTTTACGGATCAGAGCGAAAAATGTCTAGACTTTTTTATTGTTTTTTGAGTAAAATAATTAGGAGCTTTATTTGGATGGCCGGCCATATTCCATTGCTGATTTTTTAGTTCTGCCGGACATAAATAATCATATATTTAAAAAATCTCTATCAATTGATCTTAAAAGTGGTCCTAATTAAAACGTGTACATGCGTACATTATGATTAAGGATGAATTGTTTTCATTATAAATCCTCGTATCAGTGTTGATTCCTATTTAAAATCGTTCTCAATAAAATAATGGGAGACTAGTAGCCCATTTATCAGTAACTATTTACGTTGCTTTGTATAAAGATTGACAACGATACTTTCGATGCTTCAACAAAAGGTCGAACTGAATAACGCCATTCTTTCTTCTTTTTGAAGGTTTAATCGACGCTAATTTAATCGGAGGCAAGAATGATGGTCGCCTTGGCAACGCCCGGAAAGACTACCAAAAATCTACAAAATATTGAAGAAGAATGTGTATTTCTAAAAACTTCGATCGTGTTACATGCAAACATAGCATGAATAAGATTGGAAGGTCCGTATTTAGATGTTTTGATGAATGAAGGAAAAAAACCTTGCACTTCGGGGATGTGATTGACACTACTCAATTAATACATAAGTCGATAATGAGGATGGGAGAATGTGCCAGAAAAATCCGAAACTTCTGTTTGTAAATATTATCATATCAGAATAATTTTATCATGCGTCGTTATTTCAACGGTGATTATTGAAAGCATACAAAAATGCAACAATGATTGTTATGAATATGTTGTAAGAGGAGATTGAACCTGGTGCTGTAAAAAACCTCCTATTTGATACCATTTAATACTTTCAATCTTAATTAAGTAACATGCTACTCATCAAATTTTTAAACATATATATTTTTAATGTTTGAATTTACTACATCATCACCGTTTAATAAAAATGACATAATTCCAGGATCTAAATTTTATAAGTAAGTCAAGTTATTCTTGGTACAAAAACGAACTGAATCTTTTGTGAAGCCACGTTTTATAATAATTACATCCCAAAATAAGAAGCGGAAATTTCCTTTCAGTTCTCCTTTTAATCTGAGGTATGTAATTTACGACGAGATTATCTCCTCTCTTGGCCTCCGCGAGTTTCTCCTCGAAATATAGCGTGAGTTTGAGCGAGCGCTCCTCTTCCTTCCACCTCCTTACTCCTTAAAACTTTATTCCTTCTGAATCGCGAAATCCTCCATTTAATCCTTCCCTTGCCATTCCCAAGAACTTCCTCTTTCAATTGATCTCTCTAGAACGACTCAAATCAGATCCTACACTTCCTCTCGGTCGCACAAACTTTTAACTCGATCCTTTTATGAAGAACTCCTTCAAAGTCCGTGCTAATACATCCGTCATAAATCTTCCATTTCCTCGCCTTTCATTGGCGAAAAACAAAAAGGAAACGAGTAGAGTCGTGCTCGGCCATGAAAAAAGCGAGGGCGGAAAATTTTCCGAAAAAAAATCTCGCTTCTGGCGATAACAAGTTTTAAAAAAATATATACGGAACAGTTTAAAGACAGTGTCTACAACAAGTTAGGAAAGTGTACAGCATATCACAAATGGGCGCGTTTCGTGCAATGGCGTATTGGAAAGAAATTATATACCTGCACGTAAGGGAAATAGCTTTTTAAAGTTCTTTTCTTCTTCGTAAATAATCCGTTTTCTTCCTGTTTTTCCTATTCAATAATATTACATGTACGCGTAACAAAATTAAACGTTTGTTTGTGAGATTGTTTATGTTAGCAACAATGAAGAAGTAGCCATGCAAAAAATTTTCGAATTTCAACTCGAATTAAGACATTTTTGTTTGATTTTCTCGATAACGGCTACTCCTACGATAAAAGTGTATAGGAAAATAAACACTGTTCTTTACGATTTATACGAGTTTTATTTGAAAAATATTTTGATATGAACAATACTTTACGAGATATGACGGAAAGTTATTTTTTTAACACAGGTAAAGTGGTACCCCTGATTGGCGTACGTGATTCATTTTTGCGATTTTCTTATTATATTTGATAGTAAGTCCCTAATATGAAATTTCATGAAAATCCGTTCTGTGGAAACTGAGACAGAACTTGCCGACGGACAGACGGACAGACCGACGATAATAGGCGCTCACGCTGAAAGCGAAACGCACCTAAAAATTGAGTTTTTGGAACATAGTGATATTTATAAATTTCAACAAATTATTATGAAGATCGTAAACTTTGGTGTTAACAACGACTAAACAGTCGAATCAGATTTAAAGCTGTGTGTTGAAAGTTATTCCTCGCAGAATATAAAAATTCCACTTCAAATGTGGTTTCAATATTGTTTTATGTCGAGACCTTCGAGTCAATACAATTTTTTTAATGTGGAAAAAATGTAAAAAGTAAATATGAAAATTATAAACGAAATTTTACCTATATTCGAATATGAAAATGTAAACTTTAAGTATATAAAAACGAAGTCTCTTACATTTATTTAAAACATTTATATTTATTTTATTGAAACTCATGTATTCTTTAACGGTTCATTAACGGCCTTTGCCAGCCTTTTGCAATAAGCGTAATAACAATAAGGATCGTACAACCATGCCCTCGACAGGATTTGAACCATATACCTAAATACTGGGATCCATGCACTTGAAACACCCCTCAACCAAGATCGGCAGATAAAAGGCTTCGTCGACACTTATGCAATTGTCCATCGAAGCATAGCATTCTCTTAATATTGTCTCCTTAGTAACTCACTTTTTCCTTCTTATTCCTTTAAATCCATCCCGCTGCACGAATCACGTTTTCTCCTCTTTCGCAGTTAAACCCCCTTATTTCAACCGATCTTTCATGTTACTTTATTTCCCTACCTCCCTTTCTCTCTATCTCTCTCTCTCTCCCCCTTTCTCTCTGTTTCTCTCCCTTTCTCTCTCTCTCTCTCTCTCTCTCTAGCCATCAAAGCCATTAATAAGTCTCTCTCATCCATAAAAAGAAGTTCTCCATCTCTAGCGCTGCAGCGGTCACTTCGGTTAAGCGTTGAATCACTTGGGAATCCGATAATCAATTAATCGGATCAGTTTTAACTTTTCATTTCCGCTCGATAAAGCGCCAAGGTAATTTGACGAATATCGGTGACTGAGTGGTGACTTTTATGCGTTTTTATCAACGATCGATTGGTACAAAAATATAAGCATGTCTTGTGTTTTTCACGAAGGAATATAAACTTTCAACGGTTGGAGCATTGAAACGCCCTTGTTAAAAGTTTTGTTTTCCTCCGTCGACAATATAAATAATTTTGAACAGATTTTTACACCAATCTTCACGAAGAAAATGATTTAAATCCTCGCGGTTATATTACCTTTCCGGTAGGGCTTTTGGCTCATACGTCTCTGCGTCTTCTCATATCCATTTTCTTATTTTATTGTGCCCAAGGCAAAGCGAGCCGAAGGCGTGACCACTTACTATTCCAATACGAATTGTAATGGTCCGGGATTACCGACAAGCACCTAAGACATTAATAAATTCTTATAGAAATATCATCGGTTATCCTATTCATTCACCGTTTATTTTATCTCTAAAATAAGATAAAATGATGTTATGACTGAAGGAAAAGTGTTTGTTAAGAAGAGATCAAAATTTGACAAGCTTCGATTCATTCAAAGTGCTGTTACGGCATCTGCTGCTTCGCAGTAGAAGCGTGATGCACGCGGAACGTTAATTTTTAGCTGGCCAGGATTTTGGCTGAAGGGTTAAAAAAAATTAGGACAGGTTAACTTGCGAAGACCTGTCTGAATTTTCTCGCGTACACAATAATAGAATATAAATCCAATTAGTCGAATTTTATCGCCACTTCAGCGCTTCCATCCCACTCTCCTCCCCTTTTACGTTCCCATGGAAACTACTCGTCCCTTTTCGGCTATAGGAAAATTCCTCACGGCAAGAATCGATACCATCACGCCATCTACACGGACTTTAACGAATGCTTACGAAGCATCCCTTAAATAAAAATCGCTCATTCTTTTAAAATGACAGATTCGGTTTGGTTTTTTTTATTCAGTCAAATGCTGATGCGTTAATTATCAGAAATGGCAGTCGAAGGCGTTAAAAATTATTGTGGTAGTATTCCGGGCGGACAGCAATTTATATTTTAAATAACAATTACTTTTTTTATAAATATTGCCTGCCATTTCTTTGAAATCCTTGATTGTTGTTAATTGAAATAATTTCTCGTATTATTTCAATATACTCCGTTATTCAAATGAAGCTAAATTCCATTTCCTTACGTTTTTATTTATTGTTGACGGAAATTTGTCTGGGAGTTGGGCGTTTAACACGTGAAAAAAACTGTCTAGTCTAGATTTCGTTTTAGATTTTTTTTGTAAATTTTATCCGAATAACGATATTTAAGAATGGTATTCAATTCTTTCCTAACCGAAATGCAGCGAATAAAATTTAGACAGTGCATTTTAAGTGCGACTAGATCCAAAATGTAATATATGTGTAAACAGAAGAATTAATTATAAGATCGCGAATGTGCATAAGTTTAAAATAAAGTGGTAGAATTCGAAGATAATCACTTATTTTTTTCCGATTCATATCACGAGGGAATTTATTCACTGGGATTCATATCCCAGTGTAAGAGCTGTTGCTTATATCTCCATGACAATGATTCTTTCTCCCTTATGCTTTCGATTCATTAAAAACGAAAATCAGATAGGATATGCAAGTTATTCAGCCCATAAAGTTCTTTTTTTCTTTTAGAGTTTTACGATATTTCTTTAATTGTAGCTTTCACGAGACGGGCTTCAAAAAATTAATTTATTAGCCACAAAAGCTGATATTATAGAAAATACACCTGTTTTATTTCTTCACTCCGCGAATTTTTCTCCTTTCTCGAGAAAAAAATAGATTGTCTGTGGAAATCGCTCAATAAATTTTTTCCTGAGACACTCTCATGTGACTCGCATGAAAAAAATGATAAAACTATAAAATTTACTAGAACAGGGAGAGGAGATAAAGGAAAAAACCGAAGAGGCCAGAATAAGTAGAGACAGGGTCGTAAAATATGCAGTAAAAGACAAAATAAAAATCAAGATATGACGTTTATAGTCGGAACCAAAGAATGATATATTTTTCTATAATAATCTCATCCCACAAACAGAGGTTGTAAAACTGGAATTACGTCTAACATTCATCTTGAGGTTCGTAATAAGACGATTCTACCATTTGTGAACACGCATAGTGCCATCGCGAAAGTACTGGCTCTTTTATGACTAATATTTTCAGAGGATAATTTTTATGTTGGCACTGCCGTATAAAGATGTGTTGATAGTTTTTGTTGGCCATCTTTATCTGTAGAAATGGCGTCATAGACGACAGAGCAAGGAGTACGGTTGAGACGTTTTTCTTTGGTTTGCCAGCGTTACTCAGGTACGAAGAAATGATCTACATAATACCCTGCAAATCACCAGACTGGTGGGTGGCAGGGGGTGCAGTGCTCCAAAGTCTACCTATTAACGTCCCTCGTGGGAATCACTCTCCTATTATGATCACTTATGGCCCTTGGGAATAACGAGCCCTGATATCGCTCGGTCCTACAGTCGATCTCTCGTATTTCATCCTCGTGATCGTGCCTGCCCATGTACGTAGGTGCCTCTAATATTCCTGAGACCTCCTCTAAGAGAACTTCCGACCTAAATTTCTCCAGAAGCCTTAACCTAGTTCTAATTCTTCGGTCCTCTAGCGATATCCAATTCAACTCCTTCAAGAGTGATGTGACGCTTAATGTTTGCTCATATTTTTGCTTTACGAATCTGGCTGCTCTGCGTTGGGTTCTTTCTAACTCAAGTATCTGTCCCTTTTCGTACGGATCCCATATACTGGAAGCGTATTCGACCTGAGATCTGACCAATGATAAATAACACGTTTCTCGTACCTGTTCTGTGCTACTTCTTACTATTCTGCCTACGAAACCCAATTTCTTATTAACTGCGCCTACGATCCTTTGAATATGCATATTCCACGATAGATCACGACAAATGGTGACTCCTAAATATTTAACGTATTCCGCAGATTGGATATTCGATGTATCAATCATGTACCCCGAGTCTAATTCATTGTTCTTACTCTTCCAGAAACTCAATAGGGAACATTTGCTGTGATTAACTTCGATTTTCCAATCTTGGCACCATGCTGAAAGGGCGTTTAAATCTTCCTGGAGTGATTTTTGGTCATTCTGCCTCATTATCTCCTTATATAAAACGGTGTCATCTGAGAAAAGTCTTATTTTGCAGCGAACTACGGAGCAGATATCGTTTATATATATCAGGAATAGTAGTGGGCCTATGAGACTTCCCTGTGGAACACCTCATGCGACTTTTACCGGGTATGAAGATTTCCCATTAATAACTACTGTGTTTTCTGTTGGAGAGGGTCTTTTACGCAACTCACGATATTAGGGTTTACGCCGTACTTTCCTAGATTTCCTATTCATTTATTATGGGGTACTTTATCAAACGCTTTTTTAAAATCAATAAAAATGGCTTCAACCTGTGTGTTTTTCTCTCCGCATTGCAACAAATCGTTTTCAAACAGGGCGAGATGCGTTTCGCATGACCTACCTTTCCGAAACCCGTGTTCGTTTTTGCTTAGCGAAGAACGACCATCTAAATAACGCAGAACAGAGCTAACGATTATATGTTCTAGAATCTTACACGATAATGACGTCAAGGAAATCGGTCTCTTTATCACCGCCTTTGTGGATGGGCGTTACGTATGCTAGTTTCCAATCTTTCGGAACGGTACCTACCATGTGCAACGGATTTTCCGAATATTATTTTCAAGTAAAGTGCGATTACCGAGGTTACCTCTTTTAACACACGCACGGGTATGCCTTCCGGCCCGAGAAACTTATTTTGCTTAATCGACTCTAGTTGATGTGCGATACCTGTTTCATCGAATGAGCGCATCTAATTTCCTGGTTGTACCGTCTTGGTTCCGCTCCATCACGCTTAAGTTTATGTGAAAAGAATTTATCCGTACACTCTCGCATCATATCCCTGAACACACACCATAATTCCTCTGTACGAGCGTCGATAGATTCCTCGCAGAAATTAGGGAATTGTATCTGTAAAAAAGACCTAAATTTCGAGAAATCGCCTTTGGCGTACATATATACGCGTATTCTAGCCTTAACCTGTTTCTCCACTTTTAGCTTAAATTCTACGTACACGGCATTATGATCGCTTATTCCTTCCACTATGGAAAGCTTGCTCATACACTCAGGGTAGTTCGTTACGAGTAAATCTATATAAATAAAATTGTAACCTCTCTCTGTACATTTGTTTTTTTTTTGGGGTTTTACTTTTTTGTGTGTTTTGCATCACAAGAACACATTTGAACCGGTTTGCACAATTATTGTCTGTCTGTTTCTTTGTATGAAGTTATTGATGCCATTGGAGCATACAATAAACTTGTTTTCAATTAAAGACTTTACGTACAAAAAAAACTCCAAACATTTCTTGAATATCACGCGGAAGTTAGTTTTGTAATTTCTGTGCCATATTAAGAGGTGATATTAAAATAAAACAGTTCTTTGGTGACAGTTTTGTACATAAACAATATGCGTGGCTAGATGAAGAGGCATAGATAGAAATTACGATTTTTCTAGCCGAAATAATCCCATCCGCGCACGGAACCATCACGTGTCTTTCTGCTATCCTGTAGGATTCGACGTGTTTTGACTTTTGGCTCTGCTGGCGTGACTTCGCCTCGGAGATTCTAATCTCCCCGCGCGCGGTTCCCACGGCAGTTCCACCCGCTGAAAGGATAGACTTCGGCACAGCAAAAGCGCTACGATCAGTTCCCGATAAATTTCCTTCAACGGGTTGGCAGGCGGAGTACACTGCCGTTCCTACCGACCGCTCGGGATTTCGTGGCACACTAAAGTCTAACAATAAGAAGCGCCTTTCCAGGATGCTAAGCGTATTCTCCCACGGGTTGATCCGAAAGTAACTCTCCTGGGACCGTGGGAAATAATCGTTATCCTCCCTCGTACGGCTCGTTGGGCATAGTATGGCTCTCAGAGGATATATATATATATATATATATATATATATATATATATATATATATATATATATACACACAGTAAAACTCGTTTAATACGTATTTGAGGGGACCGACTCATTGCTTTGTTATATATACGAGAAACATGGTTTTTGGCCTGTACATCCCATATACCACGTATACACATACAGTAAAACCTATGCTATCCTGCTATTTAGAACCGGCCACCCTTAGATACCGGCAATTACACAAATACAATTCATTTTGTATTTCTTTTTCTTTTTTTATGAATTTTTGTGTGAATTGTATATGTGTAATACCACACTTTAAAATTTCTTAAAATGTAAGATATATATATTACGTATTTACTCCGTATACTTCTGTGGCTGCCGAGTAAGCATGGCGTTTTTGGTTACGTAAGCCATTTGCGTTGTCTAGATATTTTGGTGTACTTCTACAATTTCCAGTTTTATCGCTTTTTATTATTTAAAAAATTACCCATCCATTGAATATGGCATCAAAATAAATACCTAAAAGTAAGGAACAGGAGAGAAAAGGTTGTTTTAACGCTAACACATAAGCTAGAGCTGATCAAACGAATTGAAAAAGGAAAAAATAGAGTAGCCATAGCAAAAGAATTCAACATCGGATCTTCCACGCTGTACGATATCAAGGCTCATAAGGCTAAATTAATGAAATTTGTGTCATCTTCTGAGATGAGTAAATCAATTAATAAACATCATACGCTTCATAAGCCAAAAATTGAGGAACTGGATAAAATACTATATGACTGGTTTTCACAGAACCATTCAGAAGAATTTAATAATTTCGTCCTTTTCTAATAGAGTAAATAAAGATGAATAAGAAAGATCTAATCCAATAAATTCAATTTTGGGAACAGGTTCACTGCCGTAATGCCCAAACTTCCCGGACGCCCTAAACTTTTCAATAATCTTCTTGTTTTGCATGTAAGCGTAGCAACGTATTAAATAAGAATGGGTAAATAGTGTCTATATCTAACTACGTGTGGAAGAATTAAAATGGAAAATGCAAACCCCATGCATAGTTATGTTAGGGGAGTACGATAGTGAACCAAAGCCCAATTTTGTATGGTTATTGCGATGACAAAATCGAAAAACGCTCCCCTAACCGGCTATTTCTCCTAATCGGCTTTCCACAATCCCCAAGATAGTCGGATAACACAGCTTTTACTGTATTTGCAGTGAGTCGACTTCAATGCTCTACTTACATATGCAAAGAGATGCTTATCAACTTCGCGGCATGTAAAATGTTCGACTGCTATTACGTACCATTTTTTAAATGGTCAATTAATATTATTATTATGGTCATTAATTTACATAAACATTTCACATTTTTAATATCAATTTCAAAACCAAAGGAGCGTGGAAATTCGTATGGAAGGGGTAGATGGAGGAAGGGGACCTCTACGAACAAGTGCGCGGTAAACGGGCGGAAACTATTCATTACTTATCGCTCTGCTCGCCAAAATTCGTTATATATGGGGCATTTTTTGCCACGGAACCAAACATTTGTTCGTTACAGCCGAGAATTCGTAAAATGCGCGTTCGTTATATCCGAGAAATTTAACCAATGCCCTTATGGAGAAGTTCAAGGGACAGAGACATTTCTTCGTTATAGCCGAGATTTCGTTTTAGGCGTGATCGTTATAAACGAGTTTTACTGTGTGTATATATATATATATATATGTGTGTGTGTGTATGTTTGTGTGTGCCTTCGACCCGAACTCTGATCTCATCAACCAGAGTTAAATAAGAGGACATGGCCAAACGGCAGCCCAGATACGCGGGAGCTAAAGTGGTCCTCGTGAGAGGCGTCGTTAAAAGTTTCCGCAGTTTCCGCCAGGTGGGGATGGAATCTCGACGGTCGACCACGGACCTGAAAAGGGTTTTTTAGATGCCTGAAACGCGTCGGGTGGCCCTGTCGAATCCGGTTCGCTTAGGTTTTTTGGGAATGTACTTCGTCATTGTTGGTTATGCTGCCGCGTTGAAGTTTCCCAATAAAAATACGTGCGTCCTAAAAAAAAAAAAAAACTAACATGCGAAATATCTTTCATTTTATATATTTTTTAATTGAACAAGTCATTTTCATTAACAAAAAATTGTACTATTTCTATTCTCATTCTTTTCATTCTTTCTTTATATCTCGTTTGACTGTTGATAACCCATGAATGATTGGTCGGTCTCCACATTTACAAACCCAGTCTCCGGAGAACGTGGAGGGTTTCTTTGGTTCCGGAGACGAATACCCATTAAAACAAAGCGATCCGAAGGCTCGTCGATATATCCTCTCAATTTGCGGCGCAACAGTTGAGGATATAACATTGAAAGGATACAATATTAAATTGTTAAAGAAATTTATTATAATAATAAAAATTCATAATCATAACTCAATAACAACAAAGAAATTCACAAGTGAATTTGGGCTCCCCGTTAATAGAACAGTACCCAAAGTATGTGGAAAATTATAACGTAAAAATTTACACTACTGGGCGTATTTTTTGTGTTTTATGACGTTATTCTTAGTCTCCACATTGCAACTTTTGATTCCGAAGTCATGCACCCCCTGCCACCCACCAATCTAGTGATTTGCAGGGTATTATGTGGATGTAGATGAAAGCCTAAGTAAAAAGAAAAATTATATCCTTTAAAACATGGTGGTCCAACATACGGCCCTTAACGATTTTTATCCGGCCCGCCACCCAGTATCAAACCTCGTATATATTCTGCATACTATTCGAAAGCCAGGGAGTCGAGAGGCAGTTCATTGGAGGGAGGACGTGTGTACGGCTTCAAATTTTTAAGTCTCAGTGTTATAACCTATTTAAAAATTCTCAGGTTCCATCTTAATTCAGTGGACCAACAAAAGCACAAGTGGGTTGATAGTTGATCTTTTGTTTTTGAAAATATCAACTTGTTTTCCACAGGACAAACTCTCTTGGGCAGAATAATGAGACTTGAACTGCGTACCATTATTTTTTTTTTCAGTTAATACGCACGAAAATAATCCGGTGTCTTTGACGGGTGACGTAATCCCTCCTTTGCAGTCACCCAAATTGACAAACAAACAGTATCCTCTGCGAATTTATCGTACTTTAATAGGGAATTCGAACTGCATCCATGATACTTGTTTGCGTTTCGATCGGAGACTAACAATAAGTTAAATCAATTGTTTGGTGAATCAGATGTTTATTCCGGCTTTAATGGATCAACAAAATCCGGGGGAAATTGAAGACCAAGTGGGTTGATATTTCAGTATACAGTGAGAACGATATTAGTTGTTTCATATTTGACCGTGACAATGATTTTAGGTCACCTACCAGAATCCATGTGTACATAAGCCAATCACAATCAACTTAGGTTGTGAGCGCCAGGACCATTATTACAGAACTCATAAACCAGTAGTCGATCATTCGTAGCATCGGCAGCAATTGATATCGTGACTTATACGCAGCCGCCGCGGCGATTCAACAGAGTTCCCTGTAAGCATTAGAACTACTTCTTGAATTACGCATGTTTAACGGTTAACTTTTTGTGCCATGCTTGTAGAATACCTACATGAGTGGCAATTATAACAGATACATGTAATAATTACATTTCCTTTTACGTCCAGGCTTACTGTTTTGGTGTCCACCAAAAATTTTATTTTTTGCTTTTCACTCTTGAGGTATTGCGTCGCATCAGTCCGTCGCGTAACTCTTTTTTACTTTCTCCATACGTAGTAATGGGAAAGTATTGTATTCATGAAAAAAATCGACTTCGAGATTTCAACGGAAATACATGTTTTGAGGTCCCTAGAACACGTTTAGACTATTTTCGGAATGATGTCTGTGTGTCTGTGTCTGTCTGTTTCTGTGTCTGTGTGTCTGTCTGTGTGTGTGTTAGTGTGGGCGCTCTAACTCAAAAAGTACGTGCCATATCGTTACCAAACTTCATTTATAACACTTTAACATTAGCATAAAGAACTGATTAGTTTTTCGACAATAACGGGTAACCGGAAGTCGAGGTTTATTCGAAACCCGATTCGGTTTTTGCGATATTTATTGGTTAAAATATCATTATTGTATTTACAATTCTAAACAAAAGTTATAGAGAATGTAATTTCCTAGAGTTTTCATTTGAAACAATTTTCTATAGAAGTTATTGTTTAGGAGTTATTTATAAATAACCGGTTTTCTCCTTAAAAACATCGTTATTGGTAATCTTCTTGAGGACCAAAGTTGTAGAGAATAATATTTCTTCCAAGTTTTGTTTGAAACAAATTTTCGTAGAACCAACCATTTCGGAGATATTTTGGTTTTTCTTAATTTGCAGTATACAGCGGCACCACCATATAGCGGTGGATTATGTAAACATATTCAAAATTTACGTAATGTACGGCAGTAAGGATGACTGTATACTTTAACGATACGAAATAATAATTTTGCCTTATAATGCTATTCATAAAAAGAATTTAAATATCTATACCCCAAGTATGGAGAAAGTCATGTGTTGGCCACATCAGATTTTTTAATCATGCATTGTTGAGCGCTATTTTGTAGTATTATGGTCTGTTAAACCCTCAGTAGGTGACAACTTTAATAACAACCGCACATATGTATTCCATCCTATGTTTAATGTTGTTTTATCACTGATTATTCTGGGACTGGGTAGTCCAAGAAAGAGAAATTAACGCAAACCTTAATGGGTGGCGTAGTTTCTAGCGCGTTTTGAAAAAAATAAAAAGGAGATGTTTTCATTTGGAACTGATGCTGCTGAAGTTCATGATATGTTCCAACTAGGATTAATTGAGGTCCAAAATAACAGTGACATGAAGAGAGCTTTCGCGGGAGGAACATTCTGACATTTTGTATAAATTATGTTACTTCAGAATCTTATCCAAATCTCTCTAGCCATGCCTTTCGATTCATTGCGCTGTTCGGCAGTACGTATTGTTGTGATCAGCTTTGTTCACCAATGAAAATCATTAAGTCAAAGTCAAGATCACTACTGACAGACGAACATCTATCCGGCATACTCCGTATCGCTACATCATGTGCGCGGGCAGACATTGATCAATTGTGCAAGCAAAAACAATGCCAAACATGTAATATGTAATAATGATTTTTATTTTGTATGTTGTACTAAGAATAATATATATTTAATTGTTTTTTACTTGTCAATATCTTTAAATCATGAAAAATATTTTAAAATAATAAACGCATTAACTATATACAAGAGGTCTCCATGGCCTAATATGATCAAAGGATGATTTCTAATCGCTCTTAATGCTTCAAATTGCGCCATGCTAGACATTAGCCGGACAATTTTTACTTACCTTTATAAAATTTGTTCGCTGGCCCGAGGGTGAGGAAAAATTTTAAATGTGCCACCCCTCGCAAAAAGGTTGGACAACCCTGCTTTAAAACTTTCGCGTGCCCCCTAAAAAATTCTTGTCGTAGTACCCCTATGGATAGGCGTACCGCCAGCTGAAAACCCGTCACTATAACAAGAGCCACCTTCCACCTGTCGCCCCTAAAATTTAACCACCTCCCCTTCCCTCCCCAAACCTAACGTCTCCCCGGGAATTCCCCTTCCTACCTGGAAATAACCCTTCTCGGCACACTCGACGCCGATGGATCTATTTCATAGAATTTCCCTTTCACTCCTTCACCCACCCTTTCCCTTCCCCGTCTCCCTCTCTGAGCCTCAGCCTTCTTGTTACCATTGCGGAAAGAGAGATTCGGCAATTGAGGAGGACGATCATTCGTCGTGAAACCGGTCGTGTTATACTTAAATTTCTGTAAATTGTACCAAGTTTATAAAATCACGTGCGATTTGCTTTATTTCGAATTACGCCCGTTCGCCTATTATGGAGTTCCATCAGACATAGGCCTCTTCGGTGAATTTTGTATTGTTTCGGAAGTATTGAAAGTTAAGCAGATAAACATTAAACGGGAAAGAATTGCATGAAAAAAATCTTCAAAGGAGAATTATCGAGCTCGTCTTACGGCTGAAAAAAATTCACGAACAAACACCTAAAAATATGTGTACTTGTCTCAGGTATCTCCAATATCCAAAGTAAGTTTATTAAAAAAACAGATTCAGTGGTAATTCACCAAACAATAGATATTAAAAAAATTATTTTAGAATCTATAATTATACAAGTAGTTTCTAAATACTTTTTATTTAATGAATGATGGACCCTGCTAAATCTTAGCGGAGTAACCACAACAAATTATTAACGTCATGCGACATAGAGCGGTGTTCCTCGACCAGTGGGACGCTAGGGACGTCTGGATGAAGTGCAAAGTTTAGAAAATAATATTTGTGTAATATAAAATGGAAGTTTCATTTGCTGACGCAATATAAAAACAGTTTTATTTTTCGAGGTTTATTTAGAATTATAAAATTAATGCTATTTATAAACTTAGCAATATAATTATATTACAAAATATTGTATTCTATTGTTACTTAAGAATTTATAACTATCTATCTGCAATTATTTGCTCTGAATCTTGAAATGTCGCCCTTCGATTTTTTAAAAGATTTTCTTCTGCAGGATTAATGATGGCATTACATAGTGAAAATTTTAATTTTCCATCTGTTATCATCTGCTCGGAAGTTTACATGTATACCCATCTCTTCAGAATCTTAATTTGAAAATGTTGATAGCATTCCCTGCCATCCACCATTTTCTTTAAAATATTCTTTGACACTGTAATAAATGGCATCATAGATAAAATACCATCAGTGATTTCAGTCTTCTATCATATTAGCAAAGACGGACAAACAGGGCGAAAACATAATCCTGTTCATAAAACGAAACTCGCTAAAAACGGAAGGAGAAAATCCGAACAGCTGAACATCGCTCTATAATAACAGCCATCTCGTAAAGTGTCCTGGAAAGCGATAACAATCTCCGAGGCCTAGGCAAGGACCCTAGGAGGCCATGCCTTTTGGCGGCCTAAATAGACCTCCAGCCTTGGTCACTTTCACCGCCCCCCCCCCACTCATGTGTTGAGTGGGAGGATGGCATGCCCCCCATTGGCGCCATTTCTTCCTAACCCTCGCCATCCTTTCTAATCCTTTTCTTGGAAATTTTTAGATTGTCTTAGCGGTCAAAGAATATCTCGTCTGCTAGGAGGTTCTTTTAGGTATCATATCATAATACAAGTGTCTGTCCTACGAACAACATGCATATAGATGCGAGAGTGTGTGTATAGATGAGTTTTGTAAAAACCTTGGTTTCTTTAGGAGTGGATGTGTGCTAGGTTTCCCGTTCTTTTTTTATTGTTTCCTTTTTGTTGTTTGAGTGATTGTTCTCCCGACGGAAATTTTTTTTCCTTTGGGGAAGAAATGAGTGCATGAACGTGTGACGCCAGGCCACCAGCGAGGGTTTTTTTCCCCCGTAAACCTGTAAGTGTTACTTTTGTTTTTCTTTCCTTCGATTCCTTCCTTACCCGGTTTTTGTTTACCCTTTTTCATTGTTTATTTTGTCTCTAAATATTCTCACTTTGTACGGTTAAGGAGTACTTATGTTTTAATTAGTCCATCTCGCCGTAGTCTCCTACCTTCTTTAATTATAAATTTAGTAGGAAAAATGCAGAATTTTTCACATCGCAACATCACATTTATGTACATGCAAAACTGTGGAGATCGCGTTACCCGAAACTATTCTGTGTGACATAGTTTCTCTAACAAGTACCTAACTATGTTGTAGCTTCAAGTAACTGACACAGTAACAAATTCGGCCATAAAGTATCGCTGTTTATTAAAAATGTATTTTCTGTGGTCGTAGCTTGAGGATAATAAAACGTAGTAATATCCTTCCATTGCTTATAACGGAAAATATACCGCGGCACATCAAGGACTTTATCTTGGCACGCCGCGCCGGTTGCGGAACTCTGCCGTATCAGAGCAATATGAGAACCACACACATGAATCTCTCAACGCAACATTTTATTAAGGTAAAATAATTACATGAATCAATTTGTCAGTATTTTTCTTTAAAATGTTTTAATTTGAAGTTCTTATCATTTATAGCTCACGAGATATTTGAAGGTTAACTTTATCTTGGACTTGTCAAACCGCGTCTTAGCGAGGCGAACCACCGCGTCTTCTGAGGTTTGGTAGGGAAATGCATACCGCGTTTTAGCGAAATCGCATCTTGTGAATTCGCGCTATGTTAGGTTTTACTGTGTAATATGCCGTTGGTTGCTGATCCAGTTCAACAGCTAGTTTTTAAGTTCAGTCTCACAATAAGTTCAGTTTTCGCGGTTCACCCAAAGTATTTAACGATACGTACATACCTACTTACGGAACAATTTCATCGAATGTATTCGTATTATTCGTATAGGAATATAAATAATCTCGAAATTTCTTAGTAGTCTACGTATTTTTTACGCGAACATCTCAGATAACTACCGAATCTTACCTTATAAATATCCGTGAATCACGGAAATGTCTGTTTTTCGTTAAAAAAAATCCGTGAAAACGGCAGCCCTGTTATATCCTCTTGACCGTTGCGCCGCAAATGGAACCAGTGTAATTTGCGGGGGGATAACCGACCAGTACCCTATGGTTTATTAATAGAAAATAAATTTGACAAGGATTTTGTGCAAATTAAAAATATCTCCCACCCCCATGAAAGAATAGTCAATAATATTCCCCCACCCCCCTTCCTCCTCCGGGAAGTTTCTTGATCCGCCCTTGGTACCTACTTTATCGAACGCCTTTAAAGTCGATGAAAACGGCGTCAACCTGTTTTCCTCTCCGCATTGCAACAAATTGCAATGAAATTTAAACTATTTTATGTTGTTAACTTAGTGAGAAAGTAACTCGAGTATCGAATCCGGGTTAATGCGCTGATTAAGAGCGTCTTTCAAAGGTAAATCATCAACAGAGAATAAGATATTCACGCAAAACATACACTTTAGCTTCGCTTTGCTTAAATATATTGTTATTTATCGTAAAATTACCTTTGAAAGAAGCTTGTAATCAGCGTATTTACCCGTATTCGATGCTTAGTCACTTTCTCCCTAAGTTAGCAACATAAAATAATTTAAATCCGCAAGTGAACCCCTGCTACAAGGGGGCAGTTAAGTGAGCTCGGTTTTGGTATGGAGGTCTGTAGCATGAACACTTCGCTTCGCGCTTGGATTCGACTATAACAATAAGTGTGAGCGTACCTATTCGTATCTAGCCAAACCTAAAACGGTTCTCGGAACCTTTGACCTTCACCCTTCCGACCGAGCAAGAAAAAGGCTGTTTATGGCATGAAATGGCTGCTGATCTCCCCTAATGTGACTCAAGGAGTTTATATGTATGTGGAGGCGCTGAAGGACTACTTTCTAGGCTATCGGAGTGAAGCCTATGCAGGGAGGAGAGAAAAGGCGCGAAACGCCATACTACACGCCACTTTCAAAAAGCTACGTACACGCAAGTATGCAATAGACATTTATAGCGAACTTTTGGTAACTGAAAAGTTAATATGCGGAATTTTATCGGCACTTCTTGAGAATATCCAATAACACAAAACCTCTGGTGAAGTGTATCAACCGAGAAATAAATATCTAACAGCAGTAGACTATTTTATTTTCGAAACCATTTTGAAACAATTATTCTGTAATTAAGTAATAATTACAATCCGTTGTACATCAAAAATTGTGCGTGAGAGAAAAATACAGAATTTTTTGGAAATATAGAAAACACTTCCATATTTAACGCAATTTTTCTCTCGTTTGCAATTTCGGAATTTATTTCAATCTCCTAGTTCCCGTGCAAAGTAAAAAGTTTAAATACAGAACATCAATAAGAATTTTCGTATATAACGTCATATTTTCATATAATGGACGTCAATAAGAATCTCATATATTAATAATTTTGATATTTGCAATGAAATATTTTTTTTTTAATTCTAGTGTATCAGTAAAAGCTTACAACAGTAATATCTTGGCGGCTATTAAATTTATGAATACCTTCGCATGCCAATCTGTAGTTTACTCCACACCAATTCGTTTAAATTTTTAAATTGGCAATGCAACATGTCACCAAATGAAAGGAAATTATTATTTTCAACTAATCCGGTGTGTGTACATATAATATATATACACACACGTAAACCTACAAAGGATTAATGTGAACTTATGCTTTCTTCATTGTCACTAATGTTTATTCAGGTTCTTTGTAATCAGAATTCAAAATAACAAAATTAGCGTTCACATACTATTCATTACAATATGATGAAAATTCAAGGGAAATAATTTACTCTCTTAGAAGACAGCAGAGTACACAAATTTAAATTCCTAGCAGAAATGAACTCCAAACTAATGATCTTGGTGAAAAAACGTTGATTTTCTTGAATTAAGAGTTATTTGATACAGAGCCAGTTTCAATATTGGAACTGATTAAGTAGTTAACTTTTCCAGTAATTGTTCATTTCTGACTCAAATATAGAAATGCTAACAAATATACATGAGGAAAATAACAAATCAAACCATTGTACATAACATTGTGTTTATTGACCCTTAAATAACACAGTTTTGTTTACAAAATTTCTGATTGAAGCTGCTTTATCTACTGACCTTTTGCTGATATAGAAAAGGCGAATTGCAATATATTTTTCAGCAATAGCTTTTGTTAAATAAATGGAATGGCTTTGAAGAAGTTCCTGTTGAGAGTCATGTTGTTTTAAGGAACAAAATACACTCTCATTTCCTAAAAGTGACTCCATAACTGTATTTCTTAAATACTCTCCGGTGAACAGCTTTTTCATGAATTTGCCACCGCTTTCCTTTAAAGCAAATCTTATAGTTTTCTCAGACAGCATACAAACATTAACCACATCACTTGAAGGAAAAATTAAGCCTCCCTTATTCTTAATAGCTATCAGGTCTGCATAAGATGAGACATCAGAGGTTAAAACTGCTAAGCATTCTCTACATTGTATCTTGCTCTGTAAATGCCTTACAACAAAACCTGCTATGTAGCTCACTATATTGCAGCTGAATTCACTTAATGTATTGTCAATGATATCACCAAGGTATGAATGATCATGGATAACACTTTGTATTCGAGAAAATAGCTCATTTTCCTCAATAAAAGCCTTATGCATCATGGGAACTCCAAGATTTATGACAGACTCTGCAGGAACTGAGGTTGTTACATGTAATATACTTACACTTTCCAATGGTAAGCAGTTTCCTGTAGCAATGTCTTTAACATCTTGCTGGATTAGCAGTTTTTTGAAAATATTTTTGAACTGCCTACATGTGGGGTTATTATTCCAACCACCACAAGATCTAACCATTGCAAAAAATATTTCCAAATGATCCTGTGAAATTTTATATGTCGGTAGATACAAAAGTTGGGTGGTGGAAAAATAATCTATTAATTTTAAAAGACTCTCTATGCAACTGACGAAACCCAAAAATCCTGTTTTTTTTTTGTTGTTTCTATCATAAGAGGGCCATTTCTACTTGATTTCAATCCACAAACATAATATTTAAGTTCTGTTAGAGCTGCACATACTTCATCTCTATTTCCTATGGACACTGGTTTTTTGAAGTCATGCTGATTAAAATTCCTTGAATTTAGGATATCAAAGAGATTGTTGAAGTTTCTTAAAAATTGAATAGTGGCCCAACAGGACTCAAATTTGGGTAACTTTAAATTATCTTTACAAAACAGTAAAGCATCTGCAACAGAATTGCTAAATAATTGGGCAGCTAAACTCACTTTCATTTTCTGCTTATTAAAGTTAACATGACTAGACCTTAATTTATTAGCAAGATGTAGGCACTCACGTTCCTGAAGATTATGCAACTGCTCTATGTAATGCCATGAAATTTCCTGCCCATCGCTTGTATTAATGGTTTTCTGAGATGCAAAAGCATTTCTGACAAGTTTAAGCATATGGCTTGGGTCAGGGAAAAAGTACACATCTCTATTGGAAACTGGATGTTTGAAACCTGTTTTTAGACTTCTCAAATCAAAGTTGCAGCCTAAAATCTTTGCCATTGACAGATTGGCAGCAACCCCATCACAAGTAATGCTTACGATTTGCAATCCGGTTTCCTGGAGTAAATGTAATGCTTGCAAAACAAGATTTGCTTTCTGCTCAGCATTACAGCCATTAGTTAAAAAATAACCAACAGGAACTTTCCATCTACCATTGATAGGAACTACTAAGAATACTAGGGCCTCTCTAGCTACAGAATCCACTTTGTCTACTTTATCAGATTCCACACCATATTCCACGTATCCATGATATGTCTTTCCGTCATATTCTACCTGTTGTCTGATTGCCATTTCATCGAAGACTAGAGAGGCATATATCTGGTGATCTGAATGAGTAACCTTATTTTTAATGGATGAAAGTACTTCCTTTGAAAATCCAGCTCCTCCTTTAACGCTGCCATACCATTTGGAGATAGTATCTGGATGAGGAAGACAAGAATTAAACTGCTGCCTGACATAACGATAACCCCTAGGTGAATAAAAGTGCAGTGTTAATGCAAATACTCTTAGCTCAGGTGAAAATTTCCTTGGAACTTTCAATCCTTTCCCTTTGCATGATTGTCGTTGCAAAATTTCAGAATTTGGACCAGCTATGCTGCGTAGAACTTCTATATGTTCTTCATTAACATTTTGATGGGTGAGGGCAGATATCACATTTTTTAATGTAGCTACTCTTCTTTGGAGACGCCTCTTACATTGCCTAAGCACTTTTATTTGTGTCCTGTATTTCCTATTCTTCAGTTTCAGAAGAGAAATTTCTTTTCTCAGGTGACATTCTTTTGAATTGTCCTGAATTTTGGATGGTGAGAAGGATGTGCTCCTAGAAATCATCTCCATGGGAGGTGTGATATTTCCTTCTGTATCTAACAGAGTGGTTGAACAGGAGTCTTCTTCATAATATACCTATAACAAATGAATATATCATAAGACTTAGCAGCATTGAGAAAAGTCAATTAATACTCTAACAAAGTTTCACCATTTTCTAACTATACATACCACCTCTAATTCATTATTTTCTTTCTTTCTCTTGACATCCATGCGTTCCTTTGGCACTTTTCGTTTAAGTGGCACCTAAAACAAGAAGATTAAAATGAGAAGGCATAATGGAAGATATTCATGGTGTTCATTAATATGAAACATAACAATAATTTCAAAAAGCTTGCTTCTAACCAATCTTTTCAAAATAGTCTTTGTTCTGAAATTATATACAGGATAGCTAAACAAGGTCTCACTAAAAATACATGCACAAATGCAAAACAGCATACTTTACACCAAGCCTGACAAAGAAATATTTACATATATCTAAATATTTATATATAAATTTACATATCAATAAATTTTAAATATTAACATATATCATCTATCATATTAATCTTGATTTATACTCATTTATAAGCTGTTTCTGTCACCCAGTCTGCCATTATATATTTAATATTTCTGTCAAAACCAAAAAGTGGAGCTAATTTATCTCTAAGTAAAATAACCTGCTGATACATATTTGTATACTGATTTTTTTATATTACTTTATGATATTTATTATATTTACAATACAGAGAGTATTGGTTTGAAAAGTTAAAACTTTACCATCACTTAAGAAAGATCTTCCTACTTCTCCCTTTCAGAATGAGACATATTTTGGACATTATCTGATAATGTTCAAAACATGAGTCTCACTTCGAAAAAGTACAATTCCTTAATAAAAGGTATACAGTAAATAGCTCTTGAAATATTTTACCACGAAGAATTATGCCAAATCTAGTAAAAAAAATCGCTATAAGCGATATTTCATATAACACATAACAGGTTAAAATGCAATATTCAAAATAAAATCTTCTGCTGTTTTTCAAATGAAAAACATACGTCGTAAGGATGTGGACGCAGATTTATATTAGTTATTAGAATGAAACATAACGATATTAATGAGTCTACCCCAAACCTACCTTCTTCAGGTATTCTGGAAATGCAGGAAACACTGTTGGTACGGCATCAGGTTTTAAGCGTATTAAAGCCTTTGATGTACGATCAAAGCATTTAGGTTCAAAATGCTTCGAACACAAAACACTTCTTGCCGAAGGTTTCCAGTCTTTACGTCGACATGCATTCTCCCAGAGCTTACGACGTTCTTCGTTTTTCGGAAACCTGCATTTACAAAACATCGAGTAAATCATGCACATACAATTACCAATGGAATGCGTGTGTGTGTGTATATATATATATATATGTATGTATATAACTTTCGATGAGTACAGAAAATAAATATAAGGCAATTCTATAAGGCAATTCTATTATCCTTGTTCCGTAAATGGTTATATCAATGACAATTTAATCAACATACTTCAACATACATACAAGAATAGAACTGATTAGTTATCTCAGCAGTTACGACTATAAGATAAACAAAACATATATCAAGCAACATTCATCTTTCATTATATTTAGTTTCATCTCAATGTTACTTACACATGAAATGATACGTGCGTGTTCTGCTTAGCACTCTTTCTTGAAGTTCGATTGCTACATCCAAAAGCAGCACAAAAACTCATCTTCAATAAAGAATATAATGAAAAAAAAACAAAATTGATGAAACCGCAGAAACCAAGCTAAACAGCACCGGAACCACTTGTACTTGGCGTGTAGTATGGCGGCCGAAACAAACGCATGCGCATACAGATGGCCTCACTTTCCAATCACTTCACCGACTCCATTTACCTATAACCTCCTTGATGTGACTATTTCTGAGAACAGAAGAATACGTGTATCGTGCAGCGCTCTGGTATTTCCAGATTTCTCTTCCTGTTCTCACACTAAAATGTTCGAAATGTGAGGGCGACATGCCTCGGCCATCTACCGCGTACAGCAAAAACGAAAAAAATTCGAATTCGAGATTTCAACGGAAATACACGTTTTGAGGTCCCCTGAACACGTCTTGACCGTTTTCTCGATTATGTCTGTGTGTCCGTGTGCCTGTGTGTTCGTACGTGTGTGACAAATTTTGTGGGCGGTCTAACTAAAAAACTATCAGGTCAGCATGAAATTCGGTATTTCTGATTTTATATATATACTTAAGATTTGAAAAGATTTTGAGAACAATCGGCCAGCCGGAAGTAGCGGGTTACTCCTGTAAAATTTTAGTTTTTCTTAAATATTTCGATTAAAACTGAATTTTTGTTAACATACATATTTAGATAAAAGTTGTAGATATTATATTTTCTAAAACTTTTGTTTGAAATAAATTTTCATATGAGGAATATTTCAAGAGATATTCAATTTTCTTGGAAATTAACGGTTAGTGGGCAGATCGTGCGCGTGGTAGTGACAACAATTGAATCGCTAGCGCTGAAGTGTGTAAGTTGAACTGTTCCTATCGCCGTATTTATTTGATTTTAGTTGTTAACTTACGTATGGAGAAAGTCATGTATTGGACACCAATTTATTTTTTAAGAATAAATTAACCAATATATATTAACAATTTCATCATTGAACATTTTTCTAGAATAACAATCATTTCAGAATGATCTGTTATAAAAATTATTAAGATATCGTTCATTTTTTATTGTTTTGGTGCTGCAATTATAATTGCACTTGTTTGAATTATTTAATTTCTCCGGCCAATAGCTAAGATCGTCAAACTTAGTTGGGGCATTAAATTTTAGCTGATTTTGTTCATTGTATCATTGTTCGGATGGCTCGAGTATCTGCCAACGGATACTAAAGTCGCGGGTTCGAATCTCGCCTAGGACAGACATGGTTCTCCATACTGCCGATAGATGGCAGGACGGTAACTATACTCATTTTCTTTATAATATAGCTTAAACAGCATTGAAAATGCGTTATTTTTATCGCACCTGCTATCATTAACAAAGGTTTATTAACAATGTTATGAAAAGTGCGAATAATTTATACACAGAATGCATAATTTGCGAATAAATTGGAAATAAATTATAGTCATCGAGGAGAAGTTTAATGCAGGTAAAATTCGGGACCTCAGGTCTGCGATGTCATCGTCTATCTTATTTCTCTTCAGACGAAAAAACCTTTCGCCTTTTACTAAAGGTTTCCGTGGAGGGGAATATTATGATACTTTGAATAATTTTTGTCGAGCCCAATGGTAACCCGTTGGGCCAATAAAAGGTACCAAGAATGATAATCATAGTGAGAGCATATTCAATGAAAATGAAAGGAATAATCAGAATGTAGAAGAAAAGTTGGTTTTTATGCTAATGGGCTTTTTATCAAAAACTAATCGGTAAAAGTTCATATGACCTTGGTTATAAATATAAACTATTCTCACAAACAATCTGAATAAAATGACTATAAAAAGTTCTAAAGGCGTTAAAACGACGGGTTAAAGGACGGCGCGCACTAGATCGGCACGGAACGAACTTATCGGCAAAAATAAAAACACACAAACACCAAATGGAATCCCGCGCACTCTTTCTGCTCGGCCGGATCGGAGCGGTACCGGTTCGTATTGCTGGGAAGGCAAAAAGTTCCGAAGGGGAATAGATTTACATTTACATCAATACCCTGCAAGCCGCTAGAAGCGTCACGTGATGTAGGGGAAGGTGGCTGTGGAAGGGGAAGTGAAACAATTGAAGGGAGTTAATTAGATTAAAACATAAATAGTCCTTAACCGTACAAAGTATGTTTTAATTTAATTAATTCATCTCGGCGTAGTCTCCGACCTTCTTTAATTAATTGAAGGGAGTTCTACTACCCTACCCCCCTCCCGCAGCTCTTCCACGCCGAATTCTTGTTTGTCTGCAGGTGCCATATTTCAGCTTGTCTCCTCGTCTTGACTTTCAGTTTGTCTGTAGCGTCTTCAGCTATTGCGTCAGCTAGATCACTTCGCATTCCTTTACGTTTATTAGAATTTGGATAGTTTAGTTAATATAACAGCATGTCATCTTTTGACGAACAGTTAATTTGAAGCAGTGCGAAACCATCACCATTTGTACGACCCAGCACACAGATATTACCACGACAGCGTGGCCAAAGACAACGCGTGGGATGAAGTAGCCGCTTAGATGAGGCGGTAGATAGCTGGAAGAGGCCGATGCTGGACGATGAAGTGCGCGGACGTCGGGCGGTTCCGATCCGAGCCGTGCCGTGCCGTTCGGTCCCTATCCGGTCCGAACAAGTGCGCGCCGTGCTTAAGAAAAGTAAGAAAGCTGAGCGGATCTCAAACGCGCTCAGAGGTTTGTCGCCGTCAGTCGCCAGTTCAAATTACAATTTATACGTTTGAAATAAGGCGTTGTCGCAGGCGATAAGCGACACCCTTTCTCGATCACAAGTGTAATTGATGTCCAGCATGCGAAAAGGTAAATCAAACGGAGTTTAAAGTTGCACATACGCAGTTTTTGCTCTGAGTTTAGCGCAAGATTTGATCTTCGGGAACTGTAATCCCCCGTTTATTTCTCTATATATGGTGCGATCAGTCTATCGGAGACCAAGACTCGATTGATCTCCTGACCTGGGCGAAATATTCCGGTAATCTTAACTGATTTAAATACCAAAGCATCGTTTACGAGCCTGGGTCGGTTGTTTTTGGCATCCCGCATGCGTTGCACGTTCATATAACGAGAATTTATCTTATTTCAGTGGTGAATATTTAGGAAAGTAAAAAAGATTATTTTAGTTCAGAAGAAAATGGTTATATAAACAGGAATTTGTTTATTTTGTCAAGTTAAGAATTTTTATAAAAACAACTTGGTGTATTTAAAAATATATACCGACCAATGTAATGTTCTAGAGAAGTTCAGCTGGATTAATCTTAAGAAAACTTCTTGGCAAGATATTCAAACTCTAGATAGTTGAAACATTGTCGTTTTCAATTAAAAGATGTCCTTTACCAAAATGTTCACAAAATTGTGTAATATGTGATATGTTTACCAGGGACGAATGCATCAACTGAAGGGGTGTTTCCATCAGTGAATAAAATACAGACATCAGACAGAAAAAGAATAAAAATGAAGGTGGATACAGTGAAATCTATCATTGTGTTAAAATTTAACATGAGATCTTGCGAGGATTTTTATAATGACGTGTGCAAGAGTCCTACATTACTAAAACAAATCCATTCGACAAAAAATATGGATATTGATATTTTTGAATGTTCCTTTTATTAAATTTTAATTGTCATATTAATTTTTCTATGTAACAACTGGAACAAATATCGTTTTCTAATATTATATACAATTTTTCTACTAACACTATATCTGTAAGAATTAAATTTAGTACCACTTGCTCGTATTCTCGATATCTTGAGCGCTTAGGGCAGGGATGGGCGAACTTTTGACGAGCCGCTGAGATTGCTTAGGTGGGCCGCATTAACATATGAAAATGATTCGGCGGGCCACATTAGGATCCACATCGGAAGTTATTTGAGAAAATTCGAAGATTTCTATCTGTGAAAATTGATAATTAATAATATTTTATTGTTAAACTTCAGAAGAAAAGGTTTTTCGGCCTTAATTTTAGCAAAAAAAAACGAAATTGTCTGTGTTACATTCATGGTTCTCTTTCGTAATGCAATCGCTGGCCGTATAAAGTGCTCACGCGGGTCTCATGTGGCCCGCGAGCCGTAGTTCCCACCTCTGCCTTAGGGCATATAATGCCACTGTTAAGCAGTTAGCAGATAGCAGTCAGACACGGTTAATCGTTAACATTAACAGTTAGCAGCGTTCGCAGGTTAAGCAGTGTTGAAGCCGGTGCTACAGTACACGGTTGGCTTGCGATTTCGCGAACTGCTAATTTTTCGCTGCTTAAAGAGAGAGAGAGAGAGAGAGAGGGAAGGTTCGGTAGTGGGGCAAAGCAGGCAGCAATCTGCGCGCGCGGCACGTTTGCAGGTTGAGGGAGTTGAGAGCGTTGAGAGTTAGCTGCTATTTTAACTTCCCGTTGTATAGCAGTTACGAATCGCTAAAATCCGTTAGCAGCGAAAAATTAGCAGTTCGCGAATTCGCAACCCATCTCCAATGAATGCAAGACGTAGAGATCTGCACGGATACAGATTTCCGCGTCCGCACCCGACTGTCATGAGTACATATCCGTACCCGCAAAAATTTATAAATCACACGACCCGCAAGAATGAATTGTCCGATCCGCAAGCAGAAGTCATATCATTAGGCAAAAAATTACCTGGAGCGGCATCTATGAACTAAAACCCAAAATTCAAGAGAAAATTACTCTGAACAGGACATACGTATCAATGACACTCTCCTAAGCCTTTAGGGTTATCGGCTTGGACTTTTCGTGCGGATATGCAGATCCCTAACCGGGGGTTCCCAATCTTTTCGATGCGGCGAGCACCAAGTTGTATCCTAAAGCACCAAGCGAGCATCAACTTGTATCCTAGAATATCAAAAGAGCACCACAACACATCCGCGAGAGTAATAATTATAATAAATAAATAAAATGAAACCAACATCAAAGTTATTCTTAATTATCTTGAATACATTTAGATGGAAATCAACCTATCAAATTAAATAATTGGTCCTAAGAAATGGGATATTAACCACCGTAAAAGAGCTCAGTCAGGCTGTCAAAGAGCACCATCGGGCTTCCAAAGAGCACAGCGATGCTCGCGATCACCAGGTTGGGAACCTCTGTCTTCAAACTTCATGAGGCCGCTGAACCCTTTCGTCCTTTTTTTTTCCTGGGAACCCTAACACCGAGAAAACGCGCCAAAGATGGTATTAGGAAATAAAATTAAAAGAAAAGTCAAATTTATAACAAAATAAAAATAGAATTTATTCATAACACAAAACAGGAAGAAACAAACTAAAAAAACATTTAAAGCAAAGACTTTTAAATCCATTATACACTGAAATTATTAAAAGTATTCAATGGCTTGGACGTGCCTGCTTTTGTTTGCAAATGTGGTCAAAGTTTAGAACAATAGTTTATTAATACAACCAGATTTGTGCAACCATCAGTAACTGGTATAATTGTTTTTCCGTTGAATCCTCCAACATCAGTCGGAGACAGTATGTAGCCAAAAATTATGTTATTTTCCCATTGCTCATACATAAGACCGGCTCTGGATTTAAATAAAATATTTTTTATGTGAAAGCCCTACGGAACCCCTGCGATAAGTACGCGGAATCCCAGGGTTCCGCGGAACACAGTTTGAAGACCACCGTCAGACTGCCAAAGAGCACTACGGTGCTCGCGAGCACGGGGTTGGAACCCCCTGCCTTAACGCGTTTTCGCACTGAATTCCCTTACACCGGCGAGGTGTGGGAGTGTGGCGTGGTGGGCGTGGTCGAGAAGGGCGGGGGGGGGGGGGTAACAAGATCGTCGCTAGGCGGGTTGCATAGGGAAGAGGCGCCTGGTAACTATACATGGGATGGTAATTATACGGAATTAAGTGCGTAACGACACTGGGGGTAGTTAAGGCATCCAAATTACCTTGCGGATGAATTAGTAGGGGTAGAAACAAGAGTTTCGCGAAATTCGATGCATGTACTATAAAAACCAACATTTTGGGTTGGCTGCGTTCGAGATGAAGATGTGGTTTGAAAAATGGTTTGTTGCTCCCCCCGAAACAGCTCTAAAAGCCATACAAAAATTGACATTTCTTGTGTTTTTCTTTCATATCAATTTGCATCTTTATGATTCTTCAATACTACGCAAAGGTTGTTCCAAAAATCCTTTTAACCTAACTTATTAAGAGCTGCAAAAAAAGAACAAAGCACACTCGTTTACTTAAAACTAACTCTGGTCAATCACTCAAAAAGAGCGGGAATTAAAAACATAACAGAAATCGCAGCTCACTAAATAGTAAAGGCACATACGGAGCATGATGTTATATGATTATTGTAAGCAATTTTGACGACGACGTAATGCACAAACCTATCAGTAAACATAACAATATAACAAATGAAACAATACAACAATAAAAAAATAAAATAAAACGTTTTATTTTGCTACTCATTCTTATCACCTGGTGATTAATAAGGGATTTTTTTTTGGTGGGCAGCCTTTCATTTCGGTCTTGTTTTTTTTTGTGTGACGAAGTTGGCTACATTTTAGAAATAAAATTTCATGGAAAATTACTCACGCTTAATTAATGTTTTTACAAACGAACTACTATATGTACACCCATTCCAGAACAGGCTCCTTTTAGGCGTGACTCCGCAGGGTCGTTATTACTGGCTTGCAGCTTCAAATGGGAAATCCTCTTTTATAGCGACACGCGGAGAAAGGTTATCCGCGCTAGGCGCCTCGTTTATTGTTTGAGATCATGACTTCAATTTCATCTAAAATCCTTGTTCCCTTCGAGTAAACGGACAGGTGTTTAAAACTCTAGGCTTTCGCATCTATCATTCGTAAACGGTTTTGTTAAGTTAATGCGAAGACATTTACACAAGAAGGAGAAATTAGTGTAGGAAAACAAATTTTGCTGTATAAAAAAAACAGGTTAAATCCGTACGTCGTTTCAAGGAAATAAATGAACGCGTCTACAAAATTAGTGAAATCGAATGAAAAATACTTACTCTGTAATCAGAATTTCTAGTCGGGAATTGTTGGCGAATTTTTCCAAGTGCATAAATAAAATTCTGATTACTGAATGCATCAAAAAACTCGTTTTTTCGTTCAATTTATTATTTTTGGGCTTATGATTTCTAGGAACATGTTAAATATACTGTATACAATGCTTTAAAATTTGGTTTTGTTTATGTTTCTCGCTAACGTACATACTTAGCTAATGTCATAGTCTTATAGAGAAAAAAAAACAACTTGATCACATTCCGAACCGATTCCTATTATCTGTGCATGCCGCGTCATATTTGTGGCCCGTTGTATACCGTGCACCAATCACCGCCATTTCGTACAATGTAAATTAGACGGCGTCACGCAAAAGGCGAAGGAAATTTTCGAAAATATATAACGGGCAATAAGTGGGAGGCAAAGTGCCTAAAGACAAGGGAGAGATGTTTGTATCCTTAAAATGTTACCCGCGCTTGGCTGTAACAGTGTAACGTGTCTGTTTTCCGGCTGTAAAATGATGCTCTCCCGTTTTCGAGTCTTCATCCAGTCCGCAGCGTAATCATGGCAAATTTCCTCCGGGAAGACCAGGAAACCAAAGAGGGGGGGGGGGGTGATAACGGGTCCCTCAACCTCGAAATTCATTCGGTTGTCTCCCCCTGGTGACTCAAGAATACGTCAGGGAATTCTCACCTCGACCGTCATCACGTCGCTGAATAGTTTTTAAAAAAAATAATGTCTTACTTTGCATTCTTAGAAAGGGCTCATAATTTTTGTAATTAATCGAATCAGGCGTGAATTCGTGGAAGTGGGAAATATATTATTCATATTAAATTTAATAAACTTCCTACTTTTCCCCTGATGAGAAGAAGAGGAAGAATGATAATTTTATTTGTCAGGACATGTTTTTCTCCATAGGACGTTCCTTCTAAGAGCGTCAGACATAGTTAATGTTTAATTCGCCATTTTAACAATGGGAAAATGCAATTTAGGAATATGTGTTCAAACGCGGGGGGAGGATTTACATTGCATTTTAATAAGATGTCCATATTTAGGGTATATTTTTTATTAAAATTCCATGCAGTGAAAAGTTTCGCTCGAGTGACATTTATATTTAATTTAATATTTCTTTTCTTAATTATTGCAATTTTATAAAATTTTGACTGCTTATAGCGATAAAAATTATTAAAGCCGAACCATGAAAATGGTAAATATTTATTAGGGAACTACTGTAGGTAACCGCTGGCAATACGAATGTTTTTATTTAAAAAATGCAAATTAAAGTTGATTTAAAAATTATTTCGCCATTTCTTATACGCATAAGTGTAAAAAAATAAATAACTTGGCATCGCGTCGCAATTAACCCAGCTTGAGTCGCGATGTTAAGACAATACATAGCTTGCTTTTGCCACCTGCAATTGTAATTATTCTACATGCTACTCCGCAATTCACCAAAATGGTAGGAGTTGCTACGCACTAAAGCCTACCTAACAATTTAATCACGGAGGTTTTGATTCTCCTCTTATGATTTCGTATTGTCCTACGAAAAATTATTCCTCAATAGCGCTCTGTCCTATAAACCATTTACCCGGAACCCTGCAGGGGTACCGCGATAGGCAGAGGAAGAGACTCGATACGTTCTTCCATCTCTTATTTACAGCATGAAACATGAGCTTCACTTTTAAACTGTATAATGTAAGATACAGAAAGTATATAAATAACAATTACGGTGATTATAAAGTTGATTTTATGGCGATTTGGGTTACACTGTCTTTTATTAAGGATTCCGCAAGAAAAAATATTTTAATACTAGGAGGCAAGCCCCCTGCTCGCTTCCGCTCGCAAATCCCCCCCCCCCCCCCCCCCCCCCCCTTGCTCGCAGTTTCTTCGTTCATACCATGTACCTATTGGATTTAGATTAGTTTAACGGGAATGTGTTTTGAATATGAGTTTAATGAATATATTCTATAAGGCTGTATGTTTGGTTTTTAATAACAAATTAAGAAAATTAGTTCAATAACTCGATAAAAAATTAACTTAGAGGGCTGGAATTCCCTGAGATTAAAAATAAAAAGAGAGGGAGAGAGAACCAGAAATAGGATTTTAGTAATATAGATAAAAAATATAAATTACATGAATACTGCGTTCGATTTATTTGCATTAAATTCGGTCATTTCGAGCAAGTTTTAATCTTATTTTTTATCTTTAAGCCTTTATTTAAGTGCATATGCACGGAAATTACCGAGGACAACAATACCGGTAACCATGGAATCTTATTATTGAAATGTTAAAAAATTTACCAAAACTCGAGTATAAATTCAAAATATGAGCGAATTCGAATGAGATTGAGTATTCGACGGTAAGAATAAGAACTCTCATTCATTTTGCCGTGTTTTAGCGTAAATTTTGTGACGATAACTTAATTTTAAGATATTTTAAAGATTAAACCGAAAAGGTAATTTTTACGTGTTATCTTATGGGAAAAAACATTCGTCCTCTGGAGTCGAACCCGTAACCTTTTTCGAAATTTTTGCTGTTATAACGTAAAGATTCATCAAAACTGAAATCCTGAGAAATTTCAGGCTTTTAAGTTTATTTCTAATGGATTTATTCACAAAATTAGAGCGTTACGCATCATGACCATTACGATTTTATAATGTAGAGAGATAAGGGTTCCGTGGCTTCAAAAAGTTTGGGAACCCCTGCTTTAAACCATCTCTCATGCTTTATCGTCGTCTAACTATGCTCGTTCGTTCATCACCTACTACCAAATCCTCCTCTTATAGACATTACGATCTATATTTCTCCGGAAGCATTAGCCTAGCGTTTAGTCTGCAGTCCTCATGAGATACCCAGCCCAAATCCTTTAACAGTGATGTTACCTGTCTCGTATGGTCATACATTTCTTTTACTAATCTTGATTGTGTGCGTGAGGCTCTTTCTAACTTTCACTTGGCCCTTGTCGTACGAGTTACCACTCTCGGATAAAATCATTGCTGACGTAAAAAAGACGTTGGCAAAAAACGAAAAAAAAACTGCACGAGATAATATATAATTAGTATCTACTATTAGATAAGGTTTGGCGAATAAAACATTATTCAGCCAAAAATGTTTCGTTTTCGAATATGCATATTGTTGCAGATTTTCAACACCCGTGACGTTGGCGACGCGTGGCGAGCTCTCCTTTCGTGTTCCGAATTCCTTTATTTTTTTACTTCGCGCGAAATATCCCTTCCTGTCAGCGTCGTATCGTGGGTAAAGCGCATTCGGGCGTGACGGTATGGTGTTTTTGCGAGATTACGCAAATTGCTCCGCCACGTGATGGATGACTCCGAAGGTCGGACATATACTTCGCGACAGCTGCCACCTTAACAAAAAAGTATTTTTTACTTCTTCTTTCGGTGGGAAGGAAGGATCTTCGAGGTTGATATGGGGATTTGTCGCATATGGAATGTCGGGGAATTTTCTCTTCTGGAACGTGTCTTATCTTGGTTAAAAAAAAGGGGGGGTTGAAAAGGACAGCAGAAAAGGGTAGGATAATACGGAGATGTTCTTTTATTCTCTATGCGTGTTAGCAATACCGTCTCCCGGAAAAAAGTTTCTTGCTATTGTGTGTGTGAAGGTGTAGATACGAGTGTACTTTCACTTTCATGATTTAAATGGATTCCCACTGAGGATGTTTTTGGATCTGTGTTGCGCATATATATATATATATGTATGTATATATATAAACTTAAGGAAGAGAAAAAGTAAATGAGGATATTTAGGGCAAGTAGGTGTTGAAAGAAACCCAGTGCGCACTTACCGGAAGGAGAGCCGCTGGAGTGTTGGAGAGAGACATTATTGTAGAAGTTATTGGAGCTTTCGGGATGATTCCTTCGTCAGCACAAGAGAGACACAACTATATATATATATATATATATATATATATATATATATATATATATATATATATATATAATCGGATGCGTTTTATTCTTCATTTTCGTAGTTGCTATTGGAAATAGAATGTTTTTGTATTCATCAAACTTCGACCTGATAAATAATATTATTAAATATTACCTATTTCATTAAGGATACATACTTTCACGGCAAATGAATATATGTTGACTATACCGTATTTTTATAAAAACTGATCGCAAAGTATGTTTCAAGTTATATTCTCTGTGGATATCTTTTAGACATAAATTGGTGGTAATACTATTTTTGACAATTGAAAAGATTTCTATTGAATGAATTTTGGGCGATAATCCATCGATGGAAATGAATCCAATGTGTAAAAAATATTTTATACCATACTCCGCTTTCGCAAAAAACTTTCACGTCCTGTTCCTATTCTTAATTTTATTTATTTTTGCGATTTTTAGGACTACGCTTTCATTAAGCTTTCATTCTAGCCATTTCGACCTATCGTACTGATTTAGAGGGAAGAGATTCCGATGTTAGACGTCCAAAGAGGATTTCATAGTAATTCGTAACGATAGATAAAAAAAATGCAACATGGAGGACATGCGTATTTCTTAAATTTAAAACAAAATAAAAAAATCCGCAACTCAAAATATTTCGTTTTAATTTTAATAACTCGCATTTACTCCACATTATCTAAGTCTCGGCTTCGTTTATTAATGCATCATATATTTCTCCGTGAAGATCTTTCAGGAAAACGCATTCAGTTTAACATAAGATGTCAAAAAAAATTGGATGTGAAAGAAGTGTGTTTGCTGTCCTTCATTTAAGTTTTTCGACTGAAGATAACGAAGTGAAAAAATGTAAATTGCGTTTGTGGAGATCGTAAGGAATCAAAGGAGATAAAAATGTTTCGAGAAAACGCATTCCAGAAAAAAATCGATCGAGTATAGAAGACACGTTTCATTCAAAGGATTTCGAAAGTTTCATATTTAGTGCAATGCGTTTAAGGAAAAACTAATTAAATGCGAGACAGAATTTTCCTGAAACGGTTAATGGAGTTATAATTTATCATCTGACGAGGGTAGTGGTTTTAATTGAGAATAAACAAATAACCTATTCTTTAGGCTTTAATGAATATCTACGGCTTACTTGAGATTAAAAAAATGTTTTCACAACATCAATTCCTTCCACATTATCCATGGCTATTGTAGGTGGATTTCGCCCCTTTATGCTCTCTTGGTGTTACAAACAAAAAAAAATCTGATGTGGCCAACACATGACTTTCTCCATATTTGGGGTATAGATATTTAAATTATTATGAATAGCATTATAAGGCAAATTATTATTTCGTATATAAAAGAATACAGTCGTCCTTATTGCCGTAAATTAGGTGTATTTTGAATATGTTTACAGAATTCAGCGCTACATGGTGGTGGCGCTGTATACTGGAAATTAAGAGAAAGCAAAATATCTCCGAAATGGAGGTTCTACGAAAATTTGTTTCTAACAAAACTTGAAAGAAATATTATTCTCTACAACTTTGGCCTTAGAAAGATTACCAATAACGACGTTTTTAAGGAGATATTTGACGGAAACCGAAAAGCCCGATTACTTATAAATAATTCCTAAACAATAACTGCTATGGAAAATTGTTTCAAATGAAAGTTGTAGAAAATTACATTCTCTATAACCTTTATATAGAATTGTATATACAATAGTGAGGTGTTAACGGAGAAATATCGCAAAAACCAAATAGGTTCCAAATAAACCTTGACTTCCGCTTAACTGTTATTGCCCGAAAACTAAAAAGTTCTTTGTGCCCATACCAAAGTGTTATATATGAAGTTTGGTAACGATATGGCAAGTACTTTTTGAGTTAGAGCGCCCACAATCACATACACATACATCATTCCGAAAATAGTCTAAACGTGTTCTAGGGACCTCAAAATGTGTATTTCCGTTTAAATCTCGAAGTCGATTTTTACTTTCTCCATACGTAGTTATGGGAAAGCATTGTGATCACGAAAAAATCGACTTCGAGATTTCAACGGAAATACACGTTTTGAAATCCCTAGAACACGTTTAGACTATTTTCGGAATATTGTCTGTGTGTGCGTATGTATGTGATTGTGGGCGCTCTAACTCAAAAAGTACTTGCCCCATCGTTACTAAACTTCATATATAACATAAAGGACTGATTAGTTTTTTGACAATATCGATTAACCGAAGTCGAGGTTTATTCGAAACCCGATTCGGTTTTTGCGATATATCTCCGATAATACTTCATTATTGTATGGATTGGCCGTTACAAAAAATGTAGAAAATATAATTTACTACATCTTTTATTTCAAAAAATTTTCCATAGCAGTTATTGTTTAGGAATTATTTTTTTAAAAAATCGGTTTTTTCGGTTTCCATCAAATATCTCCTAAAAACGTCGTAATTAGTCATCTTCGTGAGGACCAAATTTGTAGAGAATAATATATCTTCCAGGTTTTGTTTGAAACAGATTTTCGTAGAACCATCCATTTCGGAGATATTCAACTTTTTTCGTAATTTCCAGTATACAGCGCCACCACCATGTATCGATGTATTCTGTAAACATATTCAAAATAAAATTTACGGAAATAAGGAAGACTGTATTCTTTTACCATACGAAATGATAATTTTTCCTCATAATGCTATTCATAATAATTTAAATATCTATACACCAAATATGGAGAAAGTCATGTGTTGGCCACATCAGATTTTTTTTGTGATCACAATACTTTCCCATTACTACGTACGGAGAAAGTAAGAAAGTAACCGCGGTTACCATTTCATGCACCTAATTCGTATCTGCATGTTCCGTCTTTCCACTTTCTCCTACCCCTTACAACTGTCTCCTTTACTTTCTCACTCTCTTATCTCTCTCTCTCTAGTCCTTGGGTTATACCTTCTTCCCCAACCTTGAAGGCGCCTTTTTTCCTCTCTCTCTCTCCTTCCTCCTCCGTTTCCATGGCAACCGTTTTCGCCGTCCCCGGGAGACGTTAAAGGTCTGGATACCATCGGAAGAGAAGAAAAGGGAAGCGGAAGGGTAATGGAAGTGAAAAGGGTAAAAGAAGACGAAGGAACGGGGAAGAGCAAACCATAAATGGGGTCTTTCGTGAGGAAGCTAGAGAGATGGAGATCCAGTGTTTATTGGCGAAAAGGAGGAAGGGCAAATGATATGCAAAATTATGGAAAGGAAAAGAGAAGGCGGGCGGATTTGAGAACATGAGGCGACTGTGGAGAAAGGGGATTAAGATGTATGATACGTAAAAGAGGGTGAAGAAAAATGCGGGCGTGTTGCGTCTGGAAGACAAAAGGAATGGCGAGTATAAAGGGAAATTTAGGAAATATAAGAACGCGGAGGCCCCTGGATGAGGAACCGTAGGGAAAGAATACGGCGTAATATAGACGTTACGACGGTGAAGGTCGTATTCTCAGGTCAAAATGAAGGAAATTGAAACCGACAAAACTAGGAAGGGAAATTGCTAGTAGGTAAGATTGAGATGAAGGGATTCCGGAATGAAGTCGCTAGGAGACGACAGAGGGCGCCCTTGGGAATTCACTATCTGACGACAATAGGAGAGAGATAAATGGGTATGAATCGTATTGTAGGTGGGAATATTTTAACAAATTAGTCGCGGAGTAAGTATTAATATGTGGCCACGAAGAGAATCCTTGATATAGCCGTTTAAATTTCTCACAGCTCGCTCTAATTCAATGAAGATACTTGTACATTGCGCAAGTTCCTAGGAGATATTTCGGTAAGGTTTACTCTATTAAGTAATCTGAAAAAGAGATCGGTTGACAATTGATGTAAGTCAAATCGCGTTGCTACACACGTTCAATGAGTGCAAACAAATTTGAGGGAACTCTTAGAAATGTCTACCGACTGACGCATAATATAGAAAATAATTTATTCAACATAAAATAACCAGACTTGAAATTTCGTCTTAATAAATAGAAATGAATATTACAAAATCAAAGCTTCGTCAATAATTAAAAACCGTTTTTGTTTCAGAAAAAAAAGATTATATAAAAATATAGGAAGGAAAAGGAGAAATATGCACTGAAGTATTAACCAAAATTTTGTATTTGATTCAATCTGACGCCATAAACTCATAATGCATCCTCATAATGCATTTTGAATAAGAAACATATAGCAATGAAGTAAAAATATATATAATTTAATATATAGCCGATATATTATGGTGATTTAAAGTATGACTGTACGTAATATAACACATAGTCTTTGTTGGTTTAAGGAATAAATGAGTATTGATAATGAATTGGTTGCTAGAATAATGGACGCATTCTATGCAGGATGTTGTTTTTTGATGCTTTGGTGTATTTTGCCCTAAAGTAATCAAAAGTTTGTTAATTTAAAAGTTGCAGCCATATGAAGACTGTGTGTTTCTAGAATATACTTTAAAACTCGTATTAAGAAAAGCACCTTCACAATATTTACGAAACCTGTTCTGCTACAGCGGGACCAAATAATACTACGGTTTTACGTTACGTGACGGCTAAAGTTGTGCAATGCTTAGTTTATTTCGATCGATAATTTTACACGGGTCTCCAATTTAAATTACGAATCTCGTACAACTATTTCCGATCAGAGAAGCGCAGTTAAAGTTTGCGGGCATGACGAAATAAATATGCGGTACTCTGAATAGCCTGGAATTGATCCTAATAAACTAGAACGTTATAGGCCGGGAGAATAAGAATTTATGAGGAAAATCGGACGAATGGAATAGAAAATTTGAACTACATACTCAGCAGTTAAAAAACTTTCGGTTAATGCCATCGATAATGCATGAAAGTAAATAATCTTTTCCACCGACACATGACGTATTTGAGTACCTTCGCGTTAAAATCCATAGCTCGTACTTTTACGCCACAAGTAATCGGAAGAAAAAAATCGAACTCTCTCCGAAGGGTGAAACCATCCACATTCCAAAAGGTTTTTCGAATGAAAGTTGCTTTCCTGCGGGCATATCTCGGAACCGATTTCGAATGAAATGACGGAAGATGGCTACTAAACTTTTTTAACAACCCGCTCACTTTTCTGCATATATCGATGTTTGTTTCTGAACTACTTTGTGATGACGAAGAGTTTGACGACGTACACGTCAATATCTACTAGTCCTGCTATCGTTCCATACAGAGTGAAAGGCCCTTAGGGATTTTATGGAGCAAAAATATACTTTACTCTCAGGACGCTATTCTCACGCTCAGATAAATAAAACATTTTTGGATAGTATGAGTTTAAAAATCCATATCTCGGACGTTATGTATAAACATGAGAAAGTGTTTCTCTTCCATTTTTTACATAATGCGTAACATTTAATATAAGAAAACGAAATATTTCTTCCTTAACTTTGTGCAGTAGCGCTAAAACTTTTAGGCTCTAGGGCCACGTCCATTTACTGCACATGGCCCACTTCCGCCCTCTTTGCGTGTCACAACTAGTCGGAATTAAGAGTTGAAGTATAATTTTATGTAACTCAAGGGTTTATTTGTTGGTCAGAATCACCTTTTTTATTTTAAATATGTTTATATATTATGGGAATAGAAGAGTAAATTCAAAGTACAGTCGAACGTATATAAGTTGAATTTTCCACTTTTTGTAGAACTAAATTGCTTTCATGTTATTTTTCTTCTATAACTCGAATTTTCTATAAAGTTGAATATTTTTTCTATCTCTTTGAGGTTAGTCTTATAAAAGTTCCACTGCAGAGGCGTATCTTGGCGATATGGGAAAGTTTTAGGCCTTATCCATACACTAGCTACGGCACTGTTCCACTGTATGTTGTTTTTATGCTTTTCCATTTTCATTTCGTTACATTGCGTCCTTTAAAGGTAACACTTGGCGGCCGGATGTGTCCGGCGTGTGGCGAACAGGGTTCGGGGCAGCCGGTGCAAATAACCGGGACCCGAGCTTAAAGGGGGGCCGCTATCAGGCAAAAGTTTCTTGTGAAGGTGAATCCATTGACTTTGTCATCAATGTTTATACGTTCTGTATACACCTTTGCTTTGCCTTAAATGAACCAATGTCTTTATTAAACTATATTATCGTTTGAAATTTATATTGTGGTTAATGACACTTACTCAATGTCATCCTTATTTACATTCTTCGAACTTTTCTTAAAAACAAATAATTACATAAAATTTACAGATGCACTTGCTCATTTGCTGATTTAAAAAAATTACTGCACTAAATAGACACACAATATAGGGTGAAAAATTGTACTCGATTGTAGTTGAAGAAAGGAAAAAAAACGCCTGGTACCGGAATTTCTCTCTCCCTGGTCCTGGTAGTGAATTGTCGCGGACAAAAATCTCTTACGGGTAATATAAAGGTTAAAAATTTGATTTTACATTCGAAGAGTGGTGGTAATTGGCATTTTAATAGGGTAACGACGGTGAAAGTCTGAGAGAGAGGTTCAAAAGTCTAAAAAATTTTCCATTGCCGACGCGAATGCCTTGTTCCCAGAAACTGCGATTTTGGAAAATAAAACGTAAAAAATCCGCAAAAACGCCGAAACGACTTTTATTTATGATCCGGAATCGTTGATGGAGTGCTTTTCGGCAAAAAAAAAACAGAACCGAGTGTCGGATCTCCTGGGCGTAAATTTTAATTCGGCGATAACAGAGTCGCGCCCTCGGATGATGACTTGCGGTGTGCTCTTTCTCGCTCTCTCTCTCTTGATGGTACCGAAAAAAAGAAAATAGCGGTGAAACGGCTTAACGCGTGGGCGTGCGCTGTTGAGGCGACGGGGATTATGTAAAGAGAATGGTTGTCATGGGTTTGAGTCGTTCAGCGGAGGTGTGTCTGAAGGGTGAGAAGTGAGTTGGGTCTGGGAGAAGAAGTGAGAGGTGAGCGGTAGAGTTTTATTTTTACTTTCTCCATACGAAGTAATGGGAAAGTATTGTGATCACGAAAAAAATCGACTTGGAGACTTCAACGGAAATACACGTTTTGAGGTCCCTAGAACACGTGTTTAGACTATTTTCGGAATGATGTCTGTGTGTGTGGATGTGTATGCGTGTGTGATTGTGGGCGCTCTTAACTCAAAAAGTACTTTCCAAATCGTTCATATATAACACTTTAGCATGAGCACAAAGAACTGATTAGTATTTGGACAATACCGGTTAACCGGAAGTCGACGTTTATTCGAAACCCGATTCGGTTTTTGCGATATTTCTCCGTTAAAACTTCATTATTGCATATACAATTCTACACAAAAGTTATAGAGAATGTAATTTCATGTAATATCATGAAGAGATGGGCTAGGCTTAACTTTAGGATTAGATACCTCCCGTAACCGGCAAATTCCCTAATCCGGCTTCGGTCAAGTTCCATGTTTGCCGAATTAGGGAGGTTTAATTGTATAGGAACTCGAGACATAAACAGTTCTATAGCTGAAAGAAAGGTGTTTATTTGAATTCGTGCCGAATTAACGCAAACTATGAAAAATCGTATTTAAAAACTATCATTTTAAAAATATATTTTGACTTTAATGTAGAATTAAAATAAGAAGATAATCCTCTCAAATAATTCCTAAACCATCGATATGGACTTCATCTAGTATCGGACAGGAATTCGATTAGGTACCAGATGAAAACCATTGATTGGACCTTTGCCTCTCTGTCGAAATCGAAATTCGTTTAAGAGGGTAACTAGCTGTCATAAGCCCAATGTTATTTGGTTATCTAATAACAGAATTTCAATATTATTTAAATTATTTACCAACACATAATATGTATAATATAATTTAGTGGAAACACTGCCCTAATTATTTTCAATGTTAATTTTTGTAGGGAAAACATTGTTTATTTGATCTTGCTAAATGTGTATTTGAACAAAAGTTTATTTTCGAGTATTCTATATTCGCCAGATGCAATTGTAAATTCTTGCTTCTTTTCTTTTTTTGTGTGTGTTTTTATAGTTTGACATCTTTCCTACCTTTCTTCTTCGAGATTATTTAAACATTGTATATTTTGGGTTAGAAAAGAATTTTTTACACACTTCAAATTCGCAGCAGACACCAAAATTAGTTTTCAACCAAATGTATCCATAGCAAATATAAGTATCTTAAAACGACGTTTATGCGCAAAACAATTTAAGCCAAAGTGAGGGTGATGGAAGAGCGGATGGTCAGACGATAATGGCAAATGGCAGGGGGTGCGTTCTTGTCGATAACAACCTGTGCCGAAATAGGTTTTTTTTATCGGTAAGATGAACTAGAGGAATGAGTAAACAAAGAAAGAAAAAATGAGAGGATAAACCTTCATGCATAAACTAATTAACGCTCATGCGAACCGAGTCTTTCACGCCCAGATAACGTTTCTCATTTGCGTAGAATAGGGAAAGTTTGTTTTTTGAGATATAATTTGCGAAGACTCAAAGGTCGTCCAGATTGCTCTCAATTTTCTATCCCGCTCAATTACAATCTCTGCTTCATCTTAATCAAGGAGGCTGATGAGAAATGAACGAGATTAAATATCCCGAGGTGTACTTAAAAGAAAAGAAAATTCGAGGCGTTTTGCGCGGAGTATTTTTTCACTTTTTATTCGATCCTTACTTGAGGGTAATCCAAGTGAACAAATTTCATTAAATCAAATTAATTTTCTTATTTGTTAAACCAGTTTCATTTAATTATTTGTTTTTGTTTCAGAATTACATATTTGTAAACGCAATACAAATTGAAATTTAATTAAGTTAATTACTATCACTCGCGTTATTATTGTTAAAAATGCCTTAGGGGAATTTCTGAGGGCGTAAGGATGGAAAAACACACGCACTCATTAATGAGCAGAAACCATATGTAACATATTAAAATTTAACAACTTAGGAAAGTGTATTACAACGTATCACAAATAGGCGCGTTTCGTGTAATGGAGTGTTAGAAAGAAATCTTATACCTGTACGTAAGGAAAATAGCGTTTTAAGGTTCTTTTCTTCATCATAAATAATCCATTTCCCCCTTTTTAAAAATACTACATGCACACGTAAGTAAATTAAACGTTTGTTTGTGAGATTGTTTATGTTAGCAACAATGAAGAAGTAACCATGCAAGAAATATTCTAGTTCAACTCGATTTAAGATGTTTTTGTTTGATTTTATCGATAACGGCTACTTCTACGATAAAAATATATAGGAAAGGAAATACTCTACTTTATCAATTCTACATCTTTTATTTGAAAAATATTTTGATATGAGCAATATTTTACGAGATATGACGAAAATTTAATTTTTTGTCACCAGTAAAGTGGTACCCCTGATTGGCGTACGTGATTCATTTCTGCGATTTTCTTATTATACTTGATTGAAAGTTCTTAATATCAAATTTCATGAAAATCCGTTCAGTAGAAGCCGAGAACGACTATGCGGACGGACGGACGGACAGACTTTTGTACAGAACCAATCCGTTTTAGAATACCTCCTCTTATAATATATATTCCATTATATTAACTGACAGCCAAGTTATATTAATACAAGAAAAAATGTTCAATGTTTGATAAGTAAAACCACAAGCAAAATATTAAATTTCTCGCTTTTTATTTCCAAAATGTAATAAGTTTGGGTTTACACAGAACCAATCATTTTACTTACCTCCTATTATAAAGTATATTCCATTCTATTAAATGATGGCTAAATTGTATTATTACAAGAAAAAATTGCTCAATTTTTGAAAAGATATTAGTAGCGCTTTTAATAATAACATAATGGGTATAATTTAATTTTACTGAGTTTTTATTATAGTTTTAAGAATTAAATACTAAAATTTACCTTCATGTTTATCATCAGGAATACAAAACACACTTCAAAATTTTCATATTAGGTATATTTCATTATTCAAGCCCTTTTCTAATAGAGTTACATAACATCTAAACGCAACATGGTCACATTAGCTCAAATTACGTCAGAAACAGAAAAATTACCAGCTCTTCCATTTCCTTTCACATGGTCTCCGAAAGGGTTGACCTAAAAACATTGAAAATGTCAATAAAGTATTTTTTGTATAAATCACACCACAAACCTCACCACCGCATTTCTCAGCGGGTAATCTAAAATAAAAAAGTCTCGAGCATAAAACGAGGAATGTTATTCTTCTTTCTCCTTTCCTCGAAGACCCATCTCTTTTCATTTCATGCGATTCACTTTGCGGGACATACCTTTTCGTCCTGATCACCTTCTTTTCCCCCCCTCCTCTTTCCGTCGACCCGAGATGACGTCACGTCATCGTTACCCATGGCGACTGGAAACTGCCCTCGGAACGGAATTGGTTCATACGTCCTTCCTTCAAAAAGACGTTTTGGTACTCTTTTTTTTCTTATTATTTTCCTCGCGTCGTCTCTGTTGTTTTCGGTCTGCGGAGTTCTTCTGGTCAGCAAAGCTGTAAAAATAAAATCTCTCTCAAAATCCTACTTCCTCTAACCAATTAATCTCTTTCGTCCATTCTCCGAAGGGATTAAAAAAAAAAAACAAAACCAACGAAAAAAAGTGGGCGTTGGCCCTCCTTCGAGCTTCCAGTTCAATGACGGTTTTTTAAATTTTTTTCTATTGGAAATCCTAGAGAGAGATAGAGAGTTCGAAAAAGGGCGAGCGATAAGGAGGGTACTTGAAATGTCGGTCAACAGGCGATTTTTTAATTTTTTATTCTACTGATTTTGTTTCGAAAAAATGATGAGGGAAGTTTTTCAACTGCCCGATTTACTCCGTTTCCATGGCTAACAATAAGTTGGTAATTAGGGAACCGAGGATTATTTCTTTTTTATTTTGGGTTCAAAATTTTAGAACTTGTGGGTTCTTTCTTAAAATTATCGAGTGATAGGTATTTGAGAAAATATTTAAGGTACTTACGTATTTAACGGGTGACCCAAAATATTTTGTAGTAAATTTTAAAGTTCCTCGGGTAGGGTTGGTGCTGGGTTGTTGTTGATTTGGGGAAATCAAGTAACTTTAAAATGTACTATACAATTGTTTGGGTCACCCGTTAAATGCGTAAGTACCATGTTTGATTTAAATACATACCGGGAGAACTATATTTTTACTAGTGTTCCCTTTTATTTTTCAATTATTTTATCTATATGAACTTAGCAGCCCTTTTTCAACCTGCAAACAAAGACATTCGCATACGAAGCTGCCTCCGGCAGGTTTCGGACCCCAACCTTATGTCTGTACAAGATTATTTGGAATTTTAATATGCCTGTTTTAACTTCATATTTGAAAGAGATTTATAAAAGTAGATAGTATATGTGATGGAAGTTTATTACATTCAAACTAATAAGAACAAAAGTTTCAGAAAAAAGAACGGGACGGAATAGATTTAGAATATGTGGAAGCCTTAAAATAAAACAGTTAAGGTAAACAGAAAACGGGAATACGGAAACCGTTTAAACATCGTAGATATTTTGTGTATAAGTTACGGTAGAGTATGCACCTCAAAAGAATATAACCCAATGAAATAGTAAATGTTAACGAAGGAAGAAAATACAACTGATCTCCAAATCCATAAAATTTTAATTTTGATGCGAGTAAATTCATCATCCCGCCGTTTAAAAGATTCCGCCATTATTGGGAAACTTAATGTAATATTTCCTTTAAAATGTGCCGTAAAAATCCGAATCGCGGGGATAATTTATTTGCCTCCTTCCTCCTTTCTACCAGATTGCGGGAAATTGAAGTTAACCGCAAAGGGTTCTCTTCGTTTCTTGCGAGGTTTCTGGAGAAATTTGAATATTTTTTATCTCCTTCCTAATTAAAAACTTCAACAAAAGTGTTCGCCCACTTTCATTTCGCGTTCGACTTTTTTATTTTCTTCTAGTCAAGATAGCTTAAAGAATCCATAAGATGATAATGATTTGGAATTTTTTCTACGTCATTCCGTACCTTAGCACAGGAGTAGGAATAATATTTTGACGACAGGGGTTGGCGACCTATTCTACATGGTAGGTCGCATTGGTGATAACGAATACTTCGGAGGGCCGCATTGGAAGTTGGCTAAGTTTTGTAATGCCAGATAAGGTTTAAATTGGAATATAACGATAGTTGCTGAGGTGAAAATTATACTTTTAGGGTTAACATTTCAAAATTAAAGGTTTTGTTATGATAATTTTAACAAAACTATATGAATTCGTGTGGTAAAGTTTACTCTTTTTCATCAGAGCCTCGCTGTCCGCATAAAAGTTCTCGATGGCCGCATTAAGCCCGCAGGTTGGCAACCAGTTTTACGAGATGTGCCGCGTTAATAACCATCAGCCATTCAGCAGGCTACGTAAGATTTCTGCAATTTATCAAGATATTTTGCAAGAACCTATTGATGATAATCAACGGTAAACTTTCTTTTTAACGGTGATAACTTCGTAAGAAGTTTATGGACCGTTGTTTTATTGCAAAAAATATGAAATAATCTGCATAAAATTTTACGGTCCACTTTCATGCTCTTGAAATCTTCATGCAGTTTGAGTACCTTGGTTTATCAACCTCATAACCTACCTTAGCATCTGTGTGTACGAATTTCTGCGGTCATAATCATTTCCGAGACCTCGACGTGTTTCGTTCCTTTAATTAGCATTGAATAATTAACGTTAGCAAGAAGGAAATTAAGCTCCACAAATGTGAACATAACGTCCCGTAATGCACCAGAGTCATGACCAAAACGAGATCGACATGATTTGCACTGTAGGTTTTTATCCACTCATCCCCATAATTGCACGGTTTCGCCTTATCACTGTTTTGAAGCAGTCTTTGGCCATTAAAAAATAGCATGTAATTTTTTAATTTTACTCAGAGATTTATACGAAAGAATTTTTTTAAATTGAGCTCATGAGTGTCTCAAATTTAGATATGGATCAATATGGAGAATCCTACCCAACCTCGCACGGTTTCGCTCTACACGGTATTTTTCAAGAACACACATGCTGTTCGAAGCGAGGTATGGGTGCATTTATCACTTTCTCCATACGTAGTAATGGGAAAGTATTGTGTTCACGAAAAAAATCGACTTCAAGATTTCAAAGGAAATACACGTTTTTAGGTCCCTAGAACACGTTTAGACTATTTTTGGAATGTCTCTATATGTGTATGTGATTGTAGGCCCTCTAACTCAAAAAGTACTTGCCATATCGTTACCAAACTTCACATATAACACTTTAGCATGAGTATAAAGAACTGATTAGTTTTTGGACAATAACGGTTAACCGGAAATCGAGGTTTATTCAAAACCCTATTTGGTTTTGCGATATTTCTCCGTTAAAACATCATTATTGTATATACAATTCTATAGAAGTTTTATAGAGAATGTAATTTCCTACAACTTTTATTTGAAACAATTTTCTATAGCAGTTATTGTTTAGGAATTATTTATGAATAATCGGTTTTTTCGGTTTCCGTCAAATATCTCCTTGAAAACGTCGTTATTCGTAATCTTCGTGAGGACCAAAGTTCTAGAGAATAATATTTCTTCCAGGTTTTGTTTGAAACAAATTTTCGTAGAACCGTCCATTTCGGAGATATTCAACTTTTTTCGTAATTTTCAGTATAGAGCACCACCACCATGTAGCGGTGAATTCTCTAAACATATTAAAAAAATAATTTACGGCAATAGGGACGACTGTATTCTTTTACGATACGAAATAATAATTTTGCCTTATAATGCTATTCATAATAATTTAAATATCTATGGAGAAAGTCATGCGTTGGCCACATCAAATTTTTTTCCACAAATCTCGTAAAAGATTTAGAGATGATATTGTAATTTTTCGCATATTTATTTATCGAAATGTATTAAACATTATTCATTGACTTACAAAGTAGTAACTAACAGTCACTCCGCAGGTTGTTAAAATAGCAAATAGGTATCCAATTGATTTAGTATTAAGAAAAAATCATTTTAATGCAAGTGAAATGTAAAGCGACTATTATCTGTTTTTTTTTGGTTAATAGTTGGATTTATTTGGGAATGCATTTTTTTAAGCATCACAACCAATTTGAAAAAGCTCCAAGAAGTACTATATATCTATTTATAAAGTTATATATTTTCTAGATTTTTCTATACAAATAAATTATGTTTTTATGTTATATTGAATACAAATTGTGCTTCTCTAATTTTATAATAGCGAAATAGAATTGAACGTCCGCGAAATTCACTGGTTTGTTGTTATTAGCTAGCCGAAGAGGCAGAAGATGCAGTATCTCTTTTGCCTATCATTCATCGAATGACTTTTTATGCGCTGTTAATCCAATAAAATAGAACAGGTGCCGCATGCGGACACCGAGAGCTCTTAATGCGGCCCTCGAAGCTTCGATAAAATTTAGCAGATGCAATTTCGTATTTTTCAGCCAAATTACTGTCTCAAAACTTTTTATATTGAAGTTTTAACGCTAGCAAGCTATTTAAACTCGACTTTCACCACTATGTCAACAAAGAATATCTAGGTTAACTTCCATCCGACCATCGAAACTCTCGTGATCTCCAATGCGGCCCTCCGAAGCATTCACAATTACGAATGTGGCCCGCCATACATAAAACGTAGCCCACCTTAAGAAATAGAACATGTTTCTGTTGAACAGAAATATATGTTCTTTGAAATATTCCGCGAATTTGCAATTGGTTCATGGAACGTCGCTTGGGAAACCGGAAAATAAATATTCTACCATTTGTTTTTGTCCTTCCCTCTCATCTTGACAACAAACTTCGAACATAAATCACGATCTCTTGTTGTTATAAAACCAAAAAATACGTAAAAGAATTCCATACCTATTCATTGACAGGCTCTCTTCTAATTAAGCGAAAAGTCTACGCAAATCCTTGGAAAAAGTCGGCGGACTTTAAAAATCGTCGGCGCCAGAAAAAAGAAAAAGTTATTAAAAAAATAAAGAAGTTCGAATCGCTCAAATATTTTTCTCAATAAATATCGGATTTAGACTTTCTTATCCTTTGCTTATCCCTCACAGTTAACCGGACTGAGTTCGGTCCCGAACACAGAGTAGGAATAGTGATACGGCTTTTCTCCCATTCTGGCAAAACTCTGTCGTCCGAATCTCCTTCAGATTCTCCTTTCTTTTCCATTTTTTTAAACCTATTCCTTACTCCAAAGCTTCCAAACGCTATCCTGAGCCACGCATACCGAAACCTACTCTTCAGGATATATATCCATATCTGTATAAGGCTTTGCTTTCTTTTTTTTTTCCTCGGACAAACGTAAACGCGGGAGTATCTGGAAGTTTTATTCTTATTATTACGCTGCCGAAGGAATATTTTGAACGCACAGCAGAGCCGTCCTATCTAAAGCAATGGACTTCGTGACCTCCTTTCTTCCTCGGTATCGTATGCTTTTCAGGGATTGGTCGGCGGAGCACGTAAAACTGACCGGTTGCATGCAGGACGGAATCCTTGAGGGCTGTAAGATAAGTTCGGGACGGTGGCAGTCGAACTGGCGTTATAGTACACATTTTACCTCCAAAGGATTCCGTCCCTCTTTCGCTTTAGAGGAAACCCGAAGTTAAATGAAATCCACGGCCGGGAAGGAGATTGCGCGGATTCGACTTTACAAAAATGTTTTAAAATATATTAAAAAATCATTCAACGCGTAAAGTTGACTTATCAGATGGGAGGAGTGTATAAATGTTGATACCGTTTAAAAGCTACTTGAGGAACGTTATTCCCTTGGTACACTTGAAAGAAAAATATTTTTCTATGCTTCATACTTTCTTTTAAACTTAAAAAGAGCTTCAACAGAGAATTATTGTAGAATATACCATTTTCGTTGAATTACCGCTTAAGTCGGCAGCTTTGTAACCTGAATGCGCGTCTGGGGTTTTGATAACCTCGTTGTGGCTATTGAAGATACTTCCTTAAGTGCTTGTTTTCTACGTAATTTCAAAGAACTTATTCAAAATGTTAAATATTTACAAAAACGTAAATAGAAAAGGGAGATTGGTACTAACTTAGTGCATGATATCGTAGAGGTGGCGTGAGATCCATACGTATTATTTTTAATTTTATGTTAGAAATTCAGCTGTTGTCCAGAGAAAAAAACATTAAATATGGTATGTGTAGACATTATCATGATTGGGTTATCAGTTGGGGCATTAAATCATTCAGATAATTCCTATGAAGTTAGAGTTACAACATAGAAAGACTTCATTAGAAAGAAAAGAGTTCTGTGTTGATGTAATTGACAGAAAATGTAAAATTGCCCCTTTAAGTGCTCATTAGACAAATATCTGAGAATGAGCATAAAACCCGGTGGATATTAGAACGCGTTGCAATAAATACTCTAAATTTTTACAATTTTGAGGACGACTTTATAGTATTCTACATACATGAATTAGGTGTGAATGCCATCATACTTGGCGCAATCTCACAATTAATTCAAATTTATTTATAATTCATGTCAGCGTTCATTATGATAAAGATGCCCATTTATAATAACGCTTTCTAAAAAAGTGCCGGATCAAATCAATGAAGTAAACCTTTATTATATCAATTGAAATGTTCCGTAACGTAGCCTCAAAAAAATGTTTTCATAAAAAATTAACGAATCGACGTTCTTCTATGGTTATTTTTTCATGTTTAACTTCTACTACATTGCCTTTAAATGGCCGCATCTGTTTTAATGCAATCGTACGTTGAGATTCGCACCTGAAAGACTGTGCGTTTTAATGTTTTATTTATCCTATGATCTTACACCATCGTTTTCCATGTTTGTGTTAGTCGTTGGCTTCAGCATTGCTGCAAAGTTAATATGACATAATTGGAAAAAATCGGATATGGTTAACCGAAGCTCTGACGCAGATTTATCATCAAGATATTAAGTAATAAGGAAATTTTCTGTCGATTTGAATACTTCCTCAACGCCCAAATATGGTTCTCCTTGAAATTTTTCTTTCGAACCGACAAAAATATAGTCTCGTTTTCGTCAGTAAAATTATACCAATCTTTTGAAATATTTATGGAAGTTCTTTGGCGTCTAGATAACATTTTTCATTTTCAGCACGGTTAATTCTATTTGCAAATAAAAACGTGGTGAAGGTGTTTTCTGTCTTCGAATATAGAATTCAGAATTACCCGAGCAATGTAACATCGGCTCGTATTGCGTCAACGAGAAATTATTTTTATTTTCTCATATACGAATTATATTGAGAAAGTATTGTAATCGCGAAAAAATTCGATCTCGAGATTTTGATGGAAATATACTTTTTAGGTGTACCCGAGTCCGAAAAAGTGGTTTTCGCAATGCCGTCTGTCTGCTTGTTACTGGCACTGGAGCCTAAACGGTAGAGCGAAAATGAATGACATCTCGTACTTACGCATTTTATCATACAGAGCAGAACCTATGAAGAAATGGTTGGCATTGCTCAGTAATTACGGGAAGTTTATTCTACGCATTTTAACAACAATTCGATATTCTCAAAAACGGCTCTAGCATTTTTGATCAAATTTCGTACAGTTACTTGAGTTTACGTCTTCAATAATACTACACAGTTCAAATTTCTCAAAAAATGAATATAAGGCTAGTTTATTCTAGGTAACTTTAACAACAATTTGATTTTCTTAAAAACGGCTTCAACGATTGTAATAAAATTTCATGCAGTTATTTGAGTTTACGTCTGCAATATTACTACATATTTCATATCTCTCAAAGAATGAATATAAGGCTAGTTTATTCTTGGGCAACTTTAATAGCAATTGGATTTTCGAAAAAACGGCTACAAACAATTTTCATCAAATTTCGTATCGTTATTTAAGTTATGTTTATAATGCTTCTACATAGTTCATATTTTTTAAAAGATAACTAAATGACGGATTAGTGTATGATAAAGTTTGTACATTGTATGTTGCACCGATTTTGTTTTATGTTCGGTGCTGCTTATATTCCATTCCATTTCGAAATCGGCTTAAACGTGAAATGGTTTTCATGCCTAAAAATCGGTACAACATACATTATACAAACTTTCTCCTAGTTATCTTTAGAAAATGAAAATCGTATGAGCCTGTTTTTAGAAAATCCTATTTTTGTTAAAGTTGCCCAAGAATAAACTAGCCTTATATTCATTCATTGAGAAAAATTAAATAGGTAGTAATATTGAAAACGTAAACTCAAGTAACTGTAGGAAATTTGATCAAAATCGTTTTAGCCGTTTTTGAGAAAATCGAATTGTTGTTAAAGTTACCTATAATAAACTAGTCTTATATTCATTTTTGAGAAATGTGAACCATACAGTATTTTTGAAGACGTAAACTTACGTAACTACGAAATTTGATCAAAATCGTTAAAGCCGTTTTGGAGAAAATCGGATTGATGTTAAATATGCGTAGAATAAACTACTCTTAATTATTGAGCAACGTCAGCCATTTCTAAGTATACTCTGCTCAGTACGATAAAATGCAGAAGTACGACATTTCATTCATTTTCGCTCTACCGTCTAGGCTCCAGAGCCAGTAACAGTCAGACGGCATTTCGAAAACCACTTTTTCGGATTCAGCGACACCTACATAAAACGTGTATTTCCGTAAAAATCTCGAATTTTTTCGCGAAAACAATACTTTCTCGATACTTCGTATGAGAAAGTAAAAAATGAGTAGATCGAAAGAAGTGTTAATTTTAATTGAATATAATCCTTTCTTTTTCTTTTCCAATCTCCCTCAATTTAAAGTCCGGCGTCAATCACGGCTTTTTCTAACGCCGCGCGCCGGTTTGTTTTTACTGCGGAACGACAATTGCACGACCAATTAAGTTTGAAGGCTTTTTTATACGCATTTGTGAAGTAGTTTGCCCAGAATTCAGTTGTCTAATCCGCAACAGGTTCTTATGAAATTTAAATGTACCGAGGAATTAAAAATATTTTAACATGCATTTAAAAAAAATACACCTTGATTATTTAAATGAAGTCCGTTTGATTGGTTGTAAGACATACTGGTAGCAGCCAGGAATACCCCGCTCAACACGAAATATAGGTCCCTGAAAAACATGTGTTAAGCACATTTCGTGTTAAACGGGGCTGATATAACAGGAGTTAACGGGATGCGTGTACAACACTTCAAAATTACGATATAAAACGTATAAATTGCTCTAAATATATCATTGGTATCACTAACATGTTTGGGTACCATAATTTTATGCAAATGTATTTTATAATAAGAATAAATTATAAAATTTAGAATTTTTTTAGAGATGATGTGCACAACAACACGTTGAAATTCAAGCGATGCTGAACTGTAAACAAAGTTTTAATATGGGCGTATCCACCTTAAGCCAAGTGGGCTAATTGGTCGAGATGTTGATGATTGATGTGTATAAACACTCCAGAGATTCGTTTTCTTTCGTTAGACTTCAGTTACGCAGAGAAATTCGTTTTCTCGAATTAGAATTAAGGTGAAAAATAGTAAATGAATAAAAAAGTTAAGTTTGGTCGATTTTGACTAAAAATATAGATTTGTTTTCGTGTTATAACGAATTCGTGCTCACCGGGGGCGTGTTGACCGGGGTATTGCTGTATTTGGAAGAGCGCACCAAAATTTTTAAAAAATTACAATAAAAATAATACTACGAAAACAACCGTTTTAACTACCGTTCACTGCACTTGTCACACAAATGAAATGTGATTTTTATTAATAACGGAAACATAAAACGCTTCATCGGTTCATATTTTTTAATACAGTATAGGACCCGTTATCCGGCAAGCTCGGGAACGGACGTCTGCCAGATGTTGGGGAAAAACTCGGCATGTTAATAAAGTAACGCTACGCAAAAAAAAAAACTGCAGATCTAAGAAATAGTCAGCACCTTTAATTTCACGTTAGTAACTAAGACACGAGCTCCGATTATAACCGGATTTCGAAACGCCGGCACTTAAGCAGGAGCGACGGGGACTCACCTGGCCTTCCCCTGCTCATGTCCCTATATCTGGTAGTCAACATTTGGAAAGCAACTTTTTAATAAATTAAAAGCGTTCAATTATTCGTTTGAACACAATTTATTCACTCTTACGAGGGGATCACGAACAAAAAAACTTTGAAATGCACGGTTGTAATAATTATAAATAACATATTTTTCTAATCAGCTGTAGTCTTCTTTCTCTATAGAAGGTGTCAAAAGCGCGCTCAATTACGGGTTTATTCATTTCAGAGATATATGCCTTTTCTTTTTCTTAAATTTTGCGATCTGTTTATCCAGGTTTTTTTTTACCAGGAGTAACTGAATTAAAATGCACTTTTTTGCTAAAAGAAAAAAGTTGTTTTACTTTTTAAAACTTAATGTCGGCTATAGTAATCGCTTTTAAAAGTACCTCTTGGATCTGACAGAATTTTATTATATATAAGCAATACAGCCACTTATGACCGTGTTTTTATATTAGCCCAAGTAGGTAATACTGCTTTGTTTTCTCGGACGATTTTCTGAATGTGTAATAAAGCAGCGTGTTTATAAAGTACTTTATAATTTAATTTTCATTGTTTTCCACCCTTATTTCTCTTTCGTATCGATTTACACACTTGAATTCAGTCTTGCCCACGGAAGTTTTTTCTTTAATTTTTAAGCACGCGTTCTTACCTGTTGCTTTTTCCGGTTTGCTTGGATGTTTTTTTTTTTTTGCAGGTTATGTCTCAATATCACAAATGTCGTTCATCCTCTGTGTTAAATCTGCAAACTTTACAATCACGCGGGTTTCAATATCAGATTCGAAAAAAAATACGAATCCGCATCGTGTCATCCATTAAATCAGTTCGATTCAGCCCGAATTGAAATTCTTTTTTTTTTGCGGAAATTTCACCTCATGTCAACACCTTGCTCTGGGAGTCTATCGGATGCAGATGTCTCATCGGTCTTGTCCCACCTGTGCATTCTCCTGTCCCGACCTTCATTTGTATTCAGGGTTTATACTTGTAGAACCTCCGTGCTCCGCTTTCCTAGAGGGTCGTAGGGGATGCCTCTTCACAAAGAGAGAACACCCCCTTCTCACGTCCTTCCCTCTTTTTCCTTATTCCTCTGAAACTTTTTTTTTCGTTCGAAAATGAAGGTTACAGAGGTTTGGCTTATTTAAAAAAAAAATATATAAGGAACTAACGAATGCGTAAACATGACGGGAATGTGAAAAAAGAAAATTTCACCCGCTAGTGACTATTGGCATGGCAAATTTATTTGTTTGATGTCGGTAAGATGGCGGTGACAGATCGGAATTCATTGTACATAATATTAATTAGGTACACATCCACTCGGACCTACTGTGTCACGGATTCGCGACAACGCGGTTTATTTGTATTTTTTAACTAAAAAATATTCATGCATGGCGTGATGCTTATTTAGCAACATTTTAAGTGGGTACGAGATTTGTTACTATATCGCAATTTAACGGGTCAGCTCGTGTACGTCATAAGCGAAAACATTTCCATATGACTTCATTGTTGGCAGAAATGGACCAGAATTTTTAATTTGCCGTTTTTGTGCCTTAGCGTTTTACGTGGACCGCTTGTCAGGTCAGTGGAACGTTGAAATTTATTCATAATTAATGGTAATTTTTTAATTTTTCAGTTGTGTTTTAACATATATGCAAATTCTATTCCTATTTTATTACTCATCCGTAAGAAATTGACGTATTATACATATTCCCAAAAGTCGTGCCTAAGTATTTGCTCCCTCTAATTTTCGAGAAAGTACAATTAATTTTTCTTGGAATTTACCATAACACAATATTAAGTTTGCTTATAATTATTCATCATCATCATGTCATCGTAATAGCATTCAGGTGTTTCATTTTTCGAAGTTTACACTTAACATGCAGCAAGCCTTTTGCAATCTCACAGACGAATATCGTTGCAGGGAATGCCTAATCATTTTCGCAACAGATATAGAAGGCAACCTTATCGCATATCGTCTCTTATGGTCTGCTGGAATCTCCCAATTTTGTGGATTTCAAACCCCGTAAGATTCAAGATAGGAACGAGTGACAATTATTAAATTAAACACATTTCATTTTGTTAGTTTTAAAAAAAGAACGTATTTCAGCTGTTGTAAGGGTTAATTTTTGACCATTTTATTAGCTGTTTGTTACTACCAGGAGCCATCCCTTCATATTTTAAAGGAAGATATTTCATATTAATAAAATATTTGCAGAAAGTCTATTTATGGTATATCAGTAAAAAGAAACTATATACTACAGTGAGAAGGTCTTTGTTTTCAAAATGCATTTTCATTTAGAAATTTCATCGAAAAGTTTTTTTCAAAATAATTCTTATTAGACGGTCACGAATTCCTATTATGTGCTTAATCATTTTGTTTTTTTCTATGTGCATTTTTAAGTTTAAGGTAACGTTCAATGAATTAGATATCTAATTTAATTTTCCATTGACTAATTTCTATTGTCTCTGAAAACAGCATTGGAAATAATATCCTCTATACTTTATCATTATACATTTTTTAAATAACATTTTTTAGTAACATTAACAAATTATTTTGGTCACACGGGTTAAAAAAGGAGAAAGTGTAGTATACCCCCCTCCCATTCAAAATAGCGCCACTAGAAAAAATATATTTCTTGGATATATGACAACCATAAATAAACTAGCATATGAAAGAAAATGAGGTACTATTGGGTTATCCCGAACCCCTTTTGAAAAATAATTTTTTCGATAACCCTTTCCCGAAAAAACATTAAAATAAAACTAAGAAAATGAGAAATTGTCAAAAAACCTTTTATTTAGATGTAACCGAGGATATTGGCGAGCCTTCGGCTCTTTCTTTTTAGATTATAATTCCTTTTATATCGGGTGTAGCCGTGTCCGGGCGCTATCGCGCCCTGGAACGAAACTATCCCTCCCCATTGCCCAGTGACCGGGTGGGTAAATGTCGCCACAGGCAGATAAGTCATGGGTTTGCAAGCTTTCGTTTTGCATGAAAGGGTTATCTCAAAAAATTATTTTTCGAAAGGAGTCCGGGATAACCCAGTAGTACCCAAATACATAATAGCACTAACTAAATAATCAGTAGCATAGTAACTGTTGCAAACAAGAAAAAAATAAAGGGGGGGGGGATATATTACACTTTGACCAAAAAAAAAACAAATTCCCGTTCCAAACATGTTTACAAATCCGATCTAACCGCTAAAAAAAAACTGCCAAGAGAAATCGAACACGTATCCCTAGATAAAAAAAAACATCCTCCCGAAGGTTAAATGTACCGGATTAAATCGCGCAATTTTCCGTGTTCTTCATTCTCATAATAGTCGCATTTTGATGCCGCTGTTTACGCCGGGGATGTGCGTGCGTGTCACCGCCTATCGATCAGATGCGTCGCCGCGACGCACGAGACAATTCTGCTTTTTTTTTTTTTTAGCCCGCCCTCCCGCCCTTCAATCCGCGTGTGGCTTACGACATCATATATCTGCGGTTCAGTTGAGCCGTGCAGTTTTAGTCAGGTAGTTGCGTTCGCTTTTTCCGAGTTCTGTAAACCCTTTCTTCCCTTTCCGCGAGAGTGTGTTGTGCCCCTCGCCGTCCCAAAAGCCGGGGCTTCCCATCGGAGATCCCCCTTCGCTCCTGCGGTGGCCACCAGTTGAAAGAGGGCGCTGCGAGCGAGCGTTTTGTTTTTCGAAGGCCTTTCTGAGCCGAAGAGACACGACGGAGACTGGAGGGAAGCGAGCAGGTGTCTTAACAGCGTGCGAAGTTTTTTAAAAAGAAAACGGGACGGGGAGGTGGTGGTGAAAAGTGTCGTTTTTTCTTGGTTTAACGAGTGGTGACTCGGAAGATTCATAAGGTTCGTGCGAAAAGCGACTACTCCGATAGACTGGACGTAAAATACGGGTAGCGAAGGAACTTTTTTTTTTTTAGAAAACTTGACTCGTCAGGATGTAATCTGTTTGCGTGTAGCGTGCGTTATTTCGTCATCGTCGCTGACCATTTGACGCAGTTGTTTCCGGGAGTGCACGGAGGCCCAGCATTGCCTATTTCGTTTTTTTTCAATCGGGCAAACTCTTTTAACCGTGCATGAAGTGAAAACAAGTGAACGAAGGTGACTGTGAAAGGATACAAAAAAAGCGGGTGAAACGTGCTCCAATTGGCCAACGCCCTTACGATTTGTACGTACGAGCGGAGAAAAGTTTGATAATCGGTTTTCATTCGACGATATTCGCCTTTGCGAATCGCGTTTCGTGTAGGTCGGATAATTACATCGTACGGCTTTGGAATCATTCGGCGTCCGTCTTATCGCGAGTGAGGGCTTTATTGATTAGAGTCCGTCGTGAACGAATTAAATTTGGAATTGCTGCTGTGCACTCCGCCGATGGAATTTTGAGTTGAGTTGTTTTTGCATACTCTGCGAAGAATTACGTGTTTTATTAATTACGATTGCGTTTTGTCGTGGAAGCGAGTAAATTAAAATTTTTATCCGTTTACTCGCGGCAAGTACTTGGGTAGAATAAATATTTTTGGAGCAACCCGGAATTCCTAACTCGAGGCAGTTTCAATAGGTCCCAACTTTAAAAAATAATCGTTCATCCATTTTATTTTGGTAGACAAAACGTTCCATGAAGTTTACTGCGGCGGAGTAATAGTGGGAAATAATTAATCCAGTATTTTCGTTTTTTCCGTTCATATTTTGGGAAAACAACCCGAAAACGAAAATTTTAACCATTCATCGCACGCCCAGGACTTTTATGAAGTTGAGAGAATACGGAAACTTAAGGGCGTGCAACTTTAATTAATGCTAATGCTCATTCGAGATTAAGCAAGTTTTGTTTTTAGCAGCGTCGCGTTTTGGTAAATATTTATAGCCGTAGCTTTACGTGCATGCTTAGTTAAAACGTTAAGCTTATTTCCATCCTCTTTTGCGTGTTCTTGGAAATTTACTCCGCTTTTCCTTTTTTTTTTAAAAAAGGACATCGCAAGTGCATTTTCTGCCGTTGCTACGTTAACTGCGCGATATCCTACTCGGGTCACTGTGAATGTGTGTGTAAGTTAGTGTGATTAAGACAATTGCAGTACCTAGAGAACCGCTACCGCGCAACCGAGCTCCTGCGAGAGAGAGATAAAAGGATTTTTACTGTTTTTTGCGTGGGAGAGATAACAGGGTTCAACGAACAGTGAGTGTTTGTGAGTCGACGTGAATTTCACGCGAAGAAGTAAACGCACTTCGTTTTTCGTGAAGCGTACGAGCGAGGTCGTCCCACCGTGCAACCATGCAGACCAACGTGCAGATCGACTCGAAGCTCATCAAAGATTCCGACCGCACTGTAAAAGTGTACGATCCGCAGTCCAAGACCATGAAGGTGAGTGAGGCTGGCAGTTATAACGCCGTTTGATGAGGCCTGTGTTACCGATCCAACTTCGTTCAAAAAAAAAAAGGGGATTTTTATTCGGGTTCGTAAAATCTAACGGGGCGAAAACAAAATTACCGCTATGTTCTCCTCAAAAAGAGTGAGTTTTTACAACTAGGGATTTGCTGATGAAAATCTTCTGCCATTATTGGTTAAAACAAAACGACTACGCCGTTGTTTTTCGATTTAGGGAAGAAGAATTTATCGAAAGGTTTCTCATTGTGAACCTGTCGAATGTGTATAAAGAGTTGTGTCAGTTTTCAACTAAACTAAAATTATTAGCGTGGAAATATAGATATTTATATTGCATCGACGCACGCGAAAGATGAAACGCAAAAAAAATTAACTTTTGTCAGTTAATTTCAATAAATCAATAAAAGAGTCAAACCCATCAGTCTCTCATAAAAATACATTAAAAATTTTCCGCGGAATGCCGATTAAAAATGCTCTCTTGTTTGTTTAGCAGCAGTCCCGCCTTTCCATAAATGAGCTGTCGATTTATATTTTCATAATAAAAGAGGGAGAAAGTTGTATTGATGCTTATTCGATTTTTAAAATGATCAATGGAAACATTTATTAACAAAAGTCTGAGGATAGAACAGTATGTTTAGCACAAATAAATAAATACATTTGTAAAAATGAATTCATTCTTGAACACAATGTTCAAAGTTGTTGATTCAATTTAATTACCTTGTAGAGTATACTATGAAAAATACAAGGATATTGACTCGAATATATCGGAACTGTATTTGTGAGCCGTATACGGGAATATTTTTTGAAACTCTCCTACCTGTAAGCGACGTTTAATACGCCACAAATGAATTAAATTTCGCTTTAGGTTTTTTTCTTTTCCAAATTGTGGTCTCAATAGCACAAACTACACTGACGGAAAAAATATTTACACGCCTTAATTTTAATACTAATTAATGAATGTCACAGATTATGTCGCCAGTGTACCAAGCCGTTGTATCATAGGCCAGGATCGTCGTGGAGAACTTCGAGTTGAAATTGTTGCGCCGGTTTGACCGCAACTAGAAAGAAAACTGAGAGGAAGAAGTCGTTCTCCCATAATATTGGTTATTCACAGATAAGCAAATATATTTTTTGTCCATTTATAGCAGCATTATTCGAAATTGAATGATTTTTTTAAGATTTCGCGTGAAGATAGATACTCGGCTCTTTATTATATGTCAGCCATTACATTACGAAGCAATTCTTAATGTCATTAAGCATATAAAACTTTTATTTATCGACTGCAGTAAAAGCTGTTTGTGATTGTGAATTAAGTTTGATTGAAATTGTTAAGATTAAGTGGTTTTTTGCGGTTATTTTATATATATATATATATATAAATTCAATGACAAAATATTAATGTTACTTTTAAAATCCTAGCCAAGCGCAATTTTTAATGGAATCACTTTTCCTTAATTTATGAATTTGAGCACCCAAACAAAATACTAATACTTTGCGTCTTTCTGTAGTCTTAATCTAAAATTATTTTAATCTCTCTCTCTCGAAACTTATCCTAGTCTTCTTTATAAAGAATTCTGGATTATGAAGATTCTCGTTTCCATTAAAGTTCTTCTTTTACTTTTAGCAGAAATAAGGAATGAATGTTCTCAGTAACATTTTCGGAATTCTCCCTCTGCCAAAAGAAATCACGTGCGTTAATAATTAAAGTACGAGGGATAAATGCTATGTTATTGCGTTTCCTTCATCGATTATACTAAAAAATCCAGAATTTGCAGCTCTTTTACTGTAATATTTTCTAAACAAACACGTTTTCCTTTACATGCTGATACATAACAAAGCTAACATAAAACATAATGTAGACTCGGTGTCTGTTGCTTTCTAACAGAATCATCGGAGCGACTAACAACCATATTGTCTGAATTCCTTCTCGGACTTCTAAAAAAAAAAAAAAAAACTTGAGAAATCCAATGTGGGCAGGCATTTATTTATCGAGCAAGTTCTCCGTGCGGCCATTACGTGATTTGCAATGAAGTCGTATTAGAGAGCACGAGATAAAACTGCAGAGAATTTATTTGATCGTAAGAAACCCAGCCGAATCGTGAGAAAAAATATCGTATCTTTGAAACATCTATTGGCTACTTTTTTCTCAAACGGTCTTCAGTGCGCGCAACTTCTACCTATCTCGTTTATTTGATCTCCCTCATAAATGGCGCCCCGTTATTGGACTCTCCGAATTAACCGCCCTCTATCTATGGAAACCTTCCGAACATTCGGCAGAAAAATAAAAACAATTTCAAAATAAAAAATAAATGAACTCCGATGTGGGTGTGAGAAAAAACTAAATATTAGATGGATCTTTGAAATTTATTTCCATCGATAAAGAATTTCGAAATTTCTTCCATCTTTCTGAGCGCACATGTTAACGTGTGCTCTACAGTTGCTGATCACAGCCCGTAAGTTTCTAAGCACAAAATCGATGATAGCTGTTGTTTTAAATTTCACTTTTTCCTGATTAATGCACCAAATTATTCAATCCTATCGTGTATAGTTATCCTGAAATTTCATTTTGAAATAGGATACGCATTTTTGAGCTACTCTGTATTGTACACCTATGATTGGGAGGTTGCGTTCTGTAAAAAGTGCCGTGTAATACGAATCTGTTTAATGCAAACCTGGCTTTTCATGTCCCTCCTGGGCGACCTCATCCAGACCCAGAATCCCCAAACCTCTGTTTTATGCACGCATATGCACAAATGGAGTGTTGTTGCCGGTTATCTAAGCTTATAAATAATGCACTAGAGCTCTCCTATACGTCTCTTCGTCGCTCGGCAATCTGGGATCCCAAGTCCGACAAGACCGCTTTAATGCTGACCGTGATCCGCTTTGCGTTGGGATTGAAATTAAAAAAAAACGAACCTTGTGTGGAGAACCCGTGTTATAAGAGAAACAGGCGTGTAAAGTGGTTTGTTTATGGTTACAGTAAATTGCCATCAATTAATTATGCTTGTTACAGTAATTGAATTCGAATAATATCGATGTTTTGTTTCTGGCAATTCAAAGTACAAATAGATGATTTTTTCCTGTAGGGGTTGATGAGATAGTGTGCAAGTGAATTTTACGTTTTAACAGTGCGAGACTTTGTGACTGATGTTATTATGCTATTCCTGATGTGTTAGCACGTTTTGCTCTTTTTATATTAATTTTAAAAAATTATCACCATTCCAAGCCGATGATTTTATCCGAGGTTAAACGACTTTTCGATTTAATCGTGCCGTCTAACAACCGGTCTGTTCGTCGGTCCCGCTTACCGCCGGTTTTTAAGCCGTAAACCATTATAGTACTTTCTTCCAAAACTCCACTAAAGAAACCGCCGGACGTAGATTAACTAAACTCGCCCATGATTCGCCTTGTTAATTTTTTTTTTTTAACCTTTGGCAAAAAGGTCAGCCCTTAATTTTCGAGGAGAGTAGTGGGAAAGAGATAAGAGGAGGAGATGGCGAAAAAGGAGAGAAGGGAATTTTTTTTCGAACGGACCGCTACGTCATCAGGTTAAGTGGTCTGGGCAGAGATTCGCGATTACCTGTAGATGGGGTTTTGAGGTTGCTGCTCTCATCTCTCTCTCTTTGTGCGTGGCTGCGGTTGCCTTTTTTTAACCCACTAATTAATTGAGCTCTCTATGGATCCCATTTATCCTCATTAAGCACTAAAATTCGAAAATAAGATCGATAAATTATTAAACGCCGAATCATCGTGGTTGCTATTTCTTCTGTTAGTATTTTAAAAGTATTTTTCCCCACCTACAAGCCACGGCGTCCTTTTACCTAGACCAGGGTTTGATAGCCTGCGTCTTTTTTAAGGTGCGGTGCTTCCTACACCTACTTTTTCTCCCATATATAGCGCGTATAATGTACTATTCGCTAATGACTTCAATTATCGAAAGCTCGCGTTTACTGGTATCAATGTTCCGAAATGTGAATTGGATTTTAAAAAAAATGAGAATCGTATAATCTGCCAGCATTATGGCTCTTATTATGTCGTGTTTTATATTAAATTTTAAAAATAGTGGCTCTTGTTAATTAGGTAGCAGACACATAACGTAGACATAGATCTCTGGTGGCATAGATATTAGTTTGTTTCATTGGGGTGTGGATTAATATATATATATATATATATGAGGGCGTAGAGAAATCGGGAAACTGAATTAGCCGATACTTTTCGAAAATAGCTGAGAGGAACACGGAGCATCTTACTTGCGCCTCCTCGTAAACAAGTAAGGGTCGGGGAAATCCCATGGTGTAAAAGCCTCGTCCGCTCCTTGGAAGGTCAGTGTATGTACCCACCATTTCATAACAGCTCCCGTTATAATTAACTGCTGGAGGCTTAATTCTCTGGAAAGGATTCATGATAAATCACAGAAAAAACAGTAATAGATTCTATTGTGGAATTTTAAATTGCGTTTTTTTCGTTTTATCAACGTTCTTGTTATTTTGTCTAAAATGTTTTTCCCCTCCTGAAATTAATATAGATATTTTTCTACTTCCACGATATTTCTTGAAACTTTCTCTGGATGCCTTTTGGCATTGCCTTATACTATTGCTGGCCTTTTATTTTGAATTTTTATAAGAAATGTAAATTTTCCGATATAAAGCAAATTCACATAAAATATTACCGATAACCCATTTTATTGAATTCAGGCTGAAAGATTTTCAGACGTTTGGGTAACGTATTACCATATATATTTCTCCGCGCGGTTCATCGTCTATTCTTACGATCGGTTTTATTCTTTTTCTTACGACAGAAAATGAATTCTACGAACCAATAAAATCTTCTGTAGAATAAAATTTTTGATACATTGTCGGAAACGCCGATACACGGTCAATTATTTTTATAAAACTTTACACGACTCCTGGTCGCATTCAGTGGCCTCGTCTTATTTCAAATTCCGACCGATTACCATAAACTCCTGATATTTCGAACAAGAAAACCATCGACGTGGATAAGGTAAGATAAGGAATGAGACGCTAATAACATCCGGTTGATGTGTAAGGGATGCTTCCCAAAGGGCTTTTGAAGCAGTAAGGATGGAAGTACACCCATTTTCTATTTTCGTGGTATTCTTAAATGAATACAGCTACGGTTTTCCAATTTGCACGTAAGAATTTATAGTGAACATATTTTAACGCGCAGTAATTAGAATTAGAATCGTTTCATAACTGTAGGTCTTCTTATTTATTGGCAGATCCTGTATATATGTATGTGCATGAATATGTATATATATATATATATATATACACACACACACACACACAGTAGAAAGGAAACTTACAGAAAATTCGAGCTATAGAAGAGAAATAACATGGAAAAGGTTTTATCCTGTGAAATTAATTCGTTCGAGTTATGATAAATTCTAATAATGTACGTTCGACTTTTACAAGTTCGACTGCACGTACATATTTATACATGCATACTTTATTATATATAGAGTTCGTATATGTGCATGCACACGACACCGAGAGGAAAATTCCGAAGTTTTTCGGTTAGATATCCTCTCTCATTTCGGAGGATTTCAACTTTCCGCCTGCGAATTCCCGTCACGTCCGTGCTCCATCATTTCGTTATGACCCAGACGTAAGAGGAGGAGGATGCGGGAGGGGGTGAGGGGTGGGAGATTTTGAAGGTACGGGATAGTAATGTGCGTGTGGGATAGATAGAGAGAGAGAGGGGGGGAGGGAGGGAGGGGGTAGAGAGTAGTGGTAAAAGGAGGATGGCAAGGCGGAACCTCTCTATCTCCATGAATAGTAATGAGAGAGGAAGAGGAAAGGGGAGGAGGGAAATAGTGGGAGGAAATAACTCGAGTTTGCGCCGTTTTCCGATGAACCTTCTATAGAACTCTCTCGGAAAAAATAAAAGAAAATCTCTCTCTCTCTTGGACGGCCACGGACTTCCGTCGGCGGTAGTAGACCACCTCTGTGCAGAGCAAATTGCGCAGTCTTTCTCATATTTATTTCTTTCTATAGTCCGCACAATGTTGTCGTTGGAGATAGTGACACGTGTTCCACGCGTGGTTTTGACTCCTAGCCACTCGACGACGGCTGGGCGTGAAATTCTATATCATTGGTCCTCATATTTTTTTTCCGCCACGAGGGTTACATTTCTCAGTTCTGCACACGTTAAGGGCCACATTCAGCCGAATGTGTGATTAAAGAATAATGAAAACTAAAATGTCAATTTTTACCTGTTTCCTTGTGTGCATTAGTCTATAATTTTTTATAAGCTTATGTTTTCATTTTACGTTGTGTCCTTTATTTTTTTTAACTCGTTGAGGGAACCGCTGCTGCGTGTGTTATAATGTCACCGGAAGCTACATGCTCAGTTATTGAGAATTATAACTTATGTACGTATTATTATGTAGTGTATATAGCACTTCAATCGGATGAGTTTTAATCAAAATACACGCCTCCGATTTTGAGCAATTCGACATTTTGTGAACATTTACGATAACAAATTACCGTTCCTTGCCGCGTGGCATATTTTCATCTTTACGAGACTTCTCCTTCCAGTATTATCCAATAGCATAAGCGCGAGAGTTCATCAGCAGAGAACAGGCGACACAAAGAAGGAATTGGGGAAAAACAAGTTTCTTTTCCAAAAACCTAAAAAAAAAAAAAACGTGCGCATTCTTCAGAATTTTGAAGGAGGATTTTTCATAAAATTTCGCCACAATACTTTCTTTGTATTTCATATTATATAAAGAAGTAAAAAAATAAAAATCTCCCCGAATCCGCAGCGTTTGAAAAAGTACGGAATGGTCAGTTACGTTTAGAAATCATTTATGAGGTTTCCGACCTCGCTTTCCTCGTTCTTCTCCATTCCCTATCTCTCTCACTCACTCACACACACACCTTCACACCCTTCCCATTCGCTATTTTCGACGGGCTGTGGGAAATGAGGTGGTATGTACAAGGTTTACCGATTGCTCACGAGTACATCATGTCCTCCCGACCATATCTCACCCCCCTCCTCCCCCCCTCACTCCCCTCTTCTGCCGCGACCCGTGTAGCTGGAAATGGGACGCGTGGGCGTTAAGAGGGGGTGGGGATGGGAAGGGGGCAATAGGGGGCGTGGGGTTGAGGCGGGCGGTATGCCACAGGGATTTGATTTGACGCTCGGTTAATGGTCCGGGAAATGGCTGTCAGCCGAGTGGAACGACTTCTGTCTCCAACACATACACAACCACACACAAACACATGTATATAGAAGGCACAAAAAAGCATCGTGGTAGGCACAACCTGTTCGTTAACAAAAGGGAAAAATATCGTCGGCACCTTTCAAGTGTTTTATTTTTCCACCCCTCCCGATGAATTTAAATTTGCAGGAATTTGACGTCCAAGCGAGTGACGAAACGTCGCTTAATTGATCTGTGTCTACAGAACCGAGTTGAACTTCGATTATTTTTAAGTTCTTCGACAGCAACATTCACACGTTTGAATGTGCGTAAATCATAGTCGGTTGTTGCGTATTAAAAGAACATCTTTGAATAACAAATCGACTTTTATTCAATAAAACAGCATCTTTGAGTGGCAGAAACAGCAATTTCGACAAATGAAAAACTTCACCACTCTTCTGGCGGCCAAATTTCTGCGATGTTTCCCAAGATGGTGTTGAATGGGGCCCTACCATCGACCAACAGCAACCCGACCCACGAGTGGGCTTGCACCATCTGGGAAAATGATGGAATATAACCGAAAAGATACAAATATTCTTCATTAAATTATGTTTCGATTAAAATCTTGTATAAATGACGTTTCAAAAGATAACAAGTTAGTAAAGTGTTGCGAAAGCAGATATTATAAGGCGATTTTTTAAATAAATAAAATGAACTTTTCTTTGGCAGTAGTGTAATATTAATGGCAATATAATATAACCCTCCGATTCCCATGAAAAGCTTATCCATAAAAAAGCATTGAGCTCGTTGCCATGGTAGTCGATTGTTGAGACCCAGCAAAACTTTTTTCCGATAAAAACTAAAAATGTACGCCAAAGCTACAGGGATTTGAACTCCGTCATCTAAAATTTCCGACAGTTCAAGTCCTGAGTTCGAATCTTGACGAGAAATAATTTAAAAAAGCAAATATATGAACTGCATCACCGAATTACGTGCTTTCCTTATTGGGCAATAATGGGGCTAAATTAGCTCTCAGCAGCTGATCCCGAATCCAACAAATTCTTGCCACATGTAGCTCTCACATGTAGTTACCTATCCTAAAAATTTCATTTCTCTACGTCGAACTGTTTAAGAGATATTGCCTGCACAGTCGGACGGACGGATGGACAGACAGACAGACAAAGTGAATACACAAGCGATCTGTAAAAAAATCGCCGAAAGTGGAAATTTGACGAGAGGAAATGGTACTTTCCTGTCAACGGGAATACCTTAAAAAATCAACATGTATTATTATGATTGTTTGAGAGGATATAACACTGAAAGGATATTTTGTCGTATTGTTGGATTTACGATATTTTATTTTTAAAACAACATTAACAGAAACTGATTGGCTGGTCTCGGCATTTACAAACCCAATCTCCGGACAACGTGGAGGGTTTCTTTGGTTCCGGGCGAGGCGAAGGGCGCGGTAGCGCCCGGAGACGTCTACCCATTACAAAAAAGCAAGCCGAAGGCTCGTCGATATATCCTCTCAATTTGCGGCACAACAGTCAAGAGGATATAACATTGAAAGGATATATTGACGAGCCTTCGGCTCGCTTTATTTTAATGGGTAGTCGTCTTCGGGCGCTACCGCGCCCTTCGCCTCGTCCGAAACCAAAGAAACCCTCCACGTTGTCCGGAGATTGGGTTTTTAAATGTCGAGACAGGCCAATCAGTTTCTTGTCCGGTGACTGGGTTTGTTTCTGTTAATGTTGTACGTAAGTATGGCATGGGGATAATACGTAATTACCAGGTCCTGCGGCCGGTCGGGTTAGACTAGTAGGCAGTGCGCCTGCCTTCTAACCCAAAGGTCGCGGGTCGAATCCCGCTTCGGGCGTGGATGGTGTGATGTATGTTGATTTTCTCTAACAGAATTTGACGGTGCGAAATTACCTTACCTGTTGACGCACCTAAAAAACCTAATTAATACTACTACCAGGTCCTGAGAAGGGTCCTGGAGGTATTCCCGTTAACAGGAAAGTACAGAGGAAATTTTTGATCTTTATTGCTAAGGCTGAGGATTTTAAAATATCGTATATTCCGTGTCTCACAATTTTTCTCCTTTTTTAGGCTTTGACGCGCATCATCATAATGACATTCTTACGGAATTAAAAAGCACGCGGATTTTTAAGACAAAGGCAAAGATCGAGCATGTGTACGATATATACTAGAACGGTGATTTCACAATAAGTGCGAAAATTGAGGTGGGTTCCGAAGTATTATTTTTTTTAGAAGAGGATAAAATAAAAAAAACTCCAAAGGAATTAATAATACGGAGTTCTCCGAAAACGGAACAGGAGGATGTTTTTTTGGGGGGGAAGAAGAGCAGAGAAATGGGATTGTTGCGTGGAGGCGACGGTGCGTAAACCTCGTGGCACAGGATAGCGGAGTTGATGAGATTTACTCACGGAGAAAGACTCGGAAATGAAGTGGGCTGGGGTGAAAAACGGGATGGCATAAAAGAGATAGAGGTTGAGGAAAAAGTGTCTTGTTACAAGAGATAGAGGAATTTTTGGAAAGTGTTTTTTATGCGGAACAGGGAGATTATATCAAAGTCGGTTATATATAAGTACTAGTATAAGTGCCCGTCAAAAATGACGGGGATGATCCATTATTCTGAAATAAAATTGAAGCAGCCTTGTTTGACCTGAAATCATACCTCCTGCTGAGAGGGTTGCCTTCGATCCGAGCAAAGGTTCGAAACCCTCGTCGCGAGTATCTAGTGTGTTTCAAAAGCTAATCCCCTCTAGCCAGATATAGTTCTGTTTTTCAGAGCATGACAGAGGGAGTGACAAAAGGACAAAGGAACGGAATAAGGCTTTTATATATTAGCGATACATTAGAACGTTTTGTTATTATATCATAATGCTATCCTGAAAATTTTATCAAATTCGGTTCTGTCGTTTGCGAGATATTAAGCTTCAAAAAGCATTACATGACAAAGGGACAAAGTGATTGCCTCTTATATGTTTTATGATGTAACGTTTCCACGATCAAAGGTACATTATTAACGTTGCTAACCAACGGTGGCACACAATTCAAGGCGGTGATAGAGAGAATCGCGGAGACAGATTGTTAGTAATTATGAGGTAGTTGAGTGAGAATCCTAAAATAGGTTTGTGATTTACTAACTCATTCTCCTTTCAGGTTTTTTGTAATTGAATTTTTTTGTTTATTTTATGTCAATCACACGTGTTGATCTGTGAAACCTGATGCAGATCTGATTACCCCGATCCCCGAATATAAATCCATCAGTTTTACTGCGGATTCGTATACAACACGGGTCTTCCTCCTTCCCCATTTCTTGTAAAGAAAGTTCTTTCGTTTTTTTGTTGAAGTACTTAAGTGAAAACAATTAAAAATGTACAGACTTTTGGAAGAATTGTTTAAATAAATTTCTTATCTGGAATTTTGTTTTTTTTAGTAACTACATAAATTACAAAAATAGAAAGTTGTATGGACAATGCTATCGTTATACCGCGGTTGTCTTATAACGCGGGTAGCAGCTCCTCCCCAAATACTCCGCGTTATAACCGGGAAAGGAGTATTTACTTAATTAACTAAAATTAAGAGAAAATATCGGTTCGACTATCACCGAAAATTAAATTTTTGTTGCAGCGAAATCTTTTTATTTTGCCTACGTTTTTTGTATTCCCTAACAATACTTCGAAGCATTAAACTGATTAATTTGCTCGTTAAAATAATGCTAAATGCAAGTGCACTTATCAAAATTGGCATTTTGATTTCCCAAATTTCATATATAACTTTTTTTAGGGCTTTTGGATTTATTATACTCGGTGATGGAAAAGAAATTGATTGGCACTGTAAATGTTTTTCTCACACGGAAGACTTGGTTCGTTGTTGCGAGCAAAAACTTACTTCTTCCAGTTTCCTTGTACTTACAGTAGTTACTGGAACAGAACTATCTCGCGAATAGATTTTCTTTAGGCGTGATGTTTGGTCATAATATCTGAATTACTATGTAATTGCACAAAACTCTTAGAGAACTCTGATGTATATTAGTGCAGTGGTCGTGTTTCTTTTTTTATAGCCATGCCCTTAATGAGATCCCATTTTCTGAACTTTTGAATTAGTGAGAACTAGTTTCTTTTGTCACGGATAAAAAGAATTGTAAAATAGCTTTTCGCGGGCATATATAAATACTCATAATGGATTGTTATTTACAGTTTAATTAAATAAATAATTAGTATGCAAACTCGTAAAAAAATTAATTACACGGGAACAAGATACTATGGAATTATCCGAATGTTCCCTTCCAGCTAACAAACTTCGAGTGCTGCGGCATAGCCATTCTATATTTTAAATTATTATTTCACGTGCTAATATACCAGCCTTAATAATAACAAAATTGAATTTCCCTATCATAAGTTTATTGAAAGCAGTTCTCTTTTGACAATTAATGCAGAAATTTATGTTGGAAAAATACTTCAGTCGTCTTTGAATCATACGAGAAATTTTGAATTTATGCTTAAAGCGCTAAGGTTTTTCTTTATATCTTGGGAGAAGGTGGCCATACATTCCTTCAAATAGTAAATTAGGCCTCACAATAACATAGAAATTAATATTATATTATTAATCTTTTTGTTAAAACATTCGAAATTGAATTTGTTTTAATACTTTGCGCCAATAGAGGTAGGGGATGATTCTCGCCAATATTAGTGTTTCACCATAAGATGAACGATTTACAATTTTGACGATTTTATTTTTTTAAACATGTTTTCTGTGTGCCAGAAGAATTATATTTAAAAGCAATTTTTAATATAACAATAAACATAAAATTTTACCTCATTATGATTTTTCACTTGTCGACCTGTCAGAACCGTCAAAGTCGTAGGGATGCCGTGTATCATCAAACACCTCCATTTAATTACAGTCTTATGAACCGGAAATTGAACGAAAAGCGATGAAAATCGCAGTGATTAAGTCGTCATGAGCCGCCTGATGAGCAGCAGTGTGGATCCGTGCATTCTGAAACGAATCGTTTTCTCACGTTTACCGCCAAATTGGCCAGAATAGGCGATTTAGCATCACCAATTTATCGTTGATATGCTTAAATGGATTTGGAATTCGTAATTATCCGAGTTCGAAAATCAGCCACAGTAAGAAATAAATAAGCTCGAGTAATAAGCAGTTAAACATGATTCATCCCATGATAAATTATTTAAAGAAGAAAAACGTTGGAGCGGAAATTGAATTTCGCTAACTTTTTCTCTTTTTCGGTTAAAATATAGGTTTCATTCCGTCGTGCGTGGAAAATTTGATAATTTTTCCAGCTCAGGGAGGAATATTTGGAATTATATGTCTGTTTTAAAAATCACGTTTGACTCAATAATTGTGCGGTGAGAAGAATTTGCAGTTCAATATTACGGCCTCGCTTAACATTTTTTCGGGTTTTTTTAAGATAAATACCTCGAATTGCAAGGCCATCAATATCCTTTTTAGCACGGTTTTGAAATAGTGACAGAGCATTAAAAATCATAATACTTTTCAGTCCGACTCGGGAGGTTATAAGAAAGGACAAACAAGCATTTCTGAATATAACTATTGCGTCGGCTCTTAAATGTAACTTCACGTGCTCCTTCGCTAAAGTCAACACGACTTTGCACAGTTTTGCTATACACGTATTGTTCAGGCACATACGTATATTCCGTGTAAAGCGAGGGATGACTATACTACGCACTTCAGACGTCGAGAAATGTGCAAGAGTAAGATAACCAAACTAACAGAAAATTACAAAATTTTCAGTAAAATTTTAGTCTCAAGTATTTTCTGTTGAAGTTTTCATGCGTGTTTAGACTTGATTTTCACTACCACGGGACCACAGAATCTCCTAGGTTAACTTCTCAATGTAAACGCTCATACTGCTCGCCGAAGCTGTCGTGATTTTCAATGCGGCCCTCATAAGAATTCACGACTACGAATGTGGCCCGCCATGCAGGAAAGGTTGGCGTCCCCTTTGGACTGGTTAAAAGTTAATCCAAGCAAATCCCTCCATGTAAATACAGGAATGCTTAAAAAAGAAAACGTTGGCATAGACAGGCGAGTCCGTGAACCAGACGACGGTCAATTTCCTATTTTCCAATTCCTTAAGATTTTTACTCTCTCATTGCAAACCAAATATTACCAATGCCTGACTTATACCCGCTAATATTTCTCAAGATACAGCAATATTCTTGCTTAAAAAAATAGGACTGTCATCGCAGATTATTGCAAAACTCCTACAGCGTAAAGAACAACACTTGCGCCGAAATAATTATTATCGAATGCGATTCACGAAAATTTAGAAACACTTGCTGCAAGTCATTAATGAACTTTCGTCACGTGTATCGACAACGAAAATAATCCGTCCAAAGAATGTTTCATCAGAAGCCTTCATCCATGCGAGACGAAGCCGTGGAAAAAAATAGGAGTCTGTGGAAGATGATTGGGAGGGGCGATTGGAATTCGGGACTTTTTGGCAAAGGAATGGAATTCCGAAGTGGAATATAAGAGGAGTGAAATTGAGCTGCGCATTGTTGGGTCGGGAAGAAAAAAAAGGGAAGTTTTGAAGGCGCAGGAGATGAGAGAGAGGAGGGACAGAAAGAATGAGGGTAGATAGAGGAGAGAGAGGGAAATAGAGTTAGGGTGCATGGGAGATATGAAGAGAGGGAAAGGGAAGTAGAGAGAGGAAGGCTTAATGGAGATTTAATATGGACGGAAAGGGCAGGAAATGTTGCTAGGATTGCATAAAACGGTTACCATGGGTACGGATATCTTTTTAATTTTAATCTAGGATGAATCTCTAAATACGAAATTCGAGATGGATTTTTTCTGCGTTTTGTTATTCCATGTGGTGCCTGATTGAAATATAAAGACGGTGTTCCTATGGTGTTTTATTTATAAAATGCGTGTTCGGTTTATAAGAGAGTTAATGTCGAGCATTGAAATCGCGCTAACTTAACGTATAAATTACACGTATACATTTTCGTAAATTAATGCTACGCGCAACAATCGCAAAACTCAACCTCAGCTGTAATTTTAAAGAAGTACATACACAGTAAGTCTAACTTCCGGTAGGTTTCTGACACACGCTACCAAATCCGGGATATCCAAAAAGCCTTCCTCTTAAATTCCCCATCCCCAATTTTAAGAAGTACAGCCTCTGTTGAAATCTCTGTCGATCTTTCCAGTTGGCTGAGGATTGGTCGTTTGTAACCACTTAGAGTGCGCAATACAATGCCTGTGAACAACAGTTTGAAGAAATCTGATTGGCCGTCTCGATTTCGCCTAACGTCCTTTTAGGCTTCCTCTTTTGCATTCGTGAAGTGTTAGTGTGAGCGGCGGGTCTGCGTTGAATCTTTTGCGTGTGTCGTTTCGCGCGAGCGTAATTCTTTGACCTTGTGCGTGAGGATCACCAAAAAAAGGTAATATTTCACATTATATTTCTTGTTTTACTTATTCTTGAACACGAATGTGAAAGGTTTGTTCGTGCGCCATTGAACTCTGGTAGTAGCCTTCATGAATTGAAAGTAATCCTTAGTCCGTGATCCATTATTAAGCGAATTATTCTCTAAGATATTAATCAAATCACTCGAAAGCAGTTTAATTATTCACTCTTGTCTTACATTATGCTTTGCTTAACTACTGAGATGCGGTAAACACAATAAAACAAATTTCGTGTATATTGATATAGCCCGTCATTCATTTTCTACTATGTTAACGATTATTTACTTGTATCTGCAGTGTTAAAAATTCATCAGCTGTTGTTTTACAAATGTCATTATTTTTGTTTCATGTTAGACGTTAATGGATTGGATGTTATCTTTAGAGGGATTAGTAGCGGATTGATTTCCGATATTAATGCGTCATTAAGTTAAATGCTGTCACCGGAACGACCATATTTGGATGCCATTTATTATTATTTTCTACTGCTATTTATTAACTGTTGTTTTATTGGTAAAACATTATGACAAGTATAGCTTTTAATATTCCATCGATAAACATTTTTTCACGAGATTTATAATAATTGGAATATTAGCCTAACTATACTCGAATTTCGGTGTTGAATTGTGATATTTGTTCGTGGTGTTTTATTTACCTGCGTTCTGTTTACCGAAGGGCTATTTGTGAATTCTTGTTTAACTTTACCCTTAAAAAATATGTTGACCTCTTCCGATCGGTGTTATACCAAAGTTCGTGAGTCGGTTGAATGTTTTCCTTTGGGTAGGACTCCATAGGATGAGGTATAGCATTTTTTGTTAAATTCATTGGCGAATTATTGAATCAAACGTCACTCTCTTTATTTAAAATTTGGTGATAACAAATGCGGGACAAGTTGAATAAAAATTGTTTTCGATATTTAAATAACTGAGGGAAAGTGAAGAACTTTGGCGTTTCGGTCTGCGCTACATCGAGTCGGAAATGAAACATTAATATGGGCTTTTTTTTTAGATTCTTGTTTAGAAATGTGTCGTTTTCCGGTATTCGATGAACTATGATTTTTACTATCGTACGACATGTCGATTAGCCGATTATATAATATATAATAATATTCTCGTGGTTATATAAATTTATGGTTGTGAGTTGCTCTGGGACTGAAAGGAAAATATGCAACTCTATTATATATATATATATTGTATGGACTATAGAAGATAGCTTTCCTAACTAAATTTTTTTATCTTAATCCTCTAAATTTTGAGCTCGTTAGAATCACACTCCGTATGAAGTATAATTATATCAGTCAAGTGAAGTAAAAAGTATTATTTTAATATATATATATATATATAGTGATTTTCAAATTGTTTTTAACTTTTTCAAGAGTACGACCGTAATATTACTTTACGATTTAGAAATGCTTTTGCGGGCAACCTTGTAAATATAAGTTATCGTAATACTAGAATTTGAACTTTTTAGGCGCGTTTCGCTTACAGCGTGAGCGCCTATTATCGTCGGTCGGTCCGTCCGTCCGTCTGTCCGTCCGTCCGTCCGTCCGTCCGTCCGTCCGTCCGTCCGCATGTTCGTTCTCGGCTTCTACCAAACGGATTTTTATGAAATTTGATATTAAGGACTTCCAATCAAATATAAGAAGAAAATCGCAAAAATGAATCACTTACGTCAATCAGGGGTACCACTTTACTGGTGACAAAAAATTAAATTTTCGTCATATCTCGTAAAATATTGCTCATATCAAAATATTTTTCAAATAAAAGATGTAGAATTGATAAAGTAGAGTATTTCCTTTCCTATATATTTTTATCGTAGAAGTAGCCGTTATCGATAAAATCAAACAAAAACTTCTTAAATCGAGTTGAACTGAAAATTTCTTGCATGGTTACTTCATTGTTGCTAACATAAACAATCTCCCAAACAAACGTTTAATTTCCTTACGTGTGCATGTAATACTATTAAATAGGAAGAAAATGGATTATTTATGATGAAGAAAAGGACTTTAAAACGCTATTTCCCTTACGTACAGGTATATAATTTCTTTCTAATACTCCATTGCACGAAACGCGCCCCATTTGTGATACGTTGTACGCTTTCCTAACTTTTTTCATTTCACGAATGTTAAGTCGGTCTATCCCAATGCGATAAAAAAAGAATTATTTTATTGTAAACAAACTTGATGCACTTGCTCTGTCCATATGGTGTAGAGATAAATAAAACGCTAATGAAAGGGTTAATGAAAGATTCTCCTGCATATTATTGACTACTGCTACATTTAACTCTGAAATAGTCCATAGCCGCTTACCCAGTATTTCCATCCATTCTGATACTTAATGGACATTTTGGTTACGGTGCCAAATTATTTAGATGTCAGAGCTATCCATTGGTTAAGTCGGTTTTTGAGCAGCCAAAAATATTTATGATTTTTTTACCGTTAGCCACAAAAGTATTCATACAAACTGAGGTGTTAGAGTGCAATCGATTGATGCTCATTTAGTATTTTTCGACGGGGATACACATATCCTTCATAAGTAAATTGGGTGGCAGAAATGAAGCATTCATTTTTTTTAAATCTGGTAAATGTCTATATTTTGCTTCAACTTATTTTCTGTGAATGCTGGAATATTAAGAGTCTTCACGCCGCTTTGCGAAGCAATTTTCTACCGAACCCGTCCAAAAAAATAAACTTTTAGAAGAATATATGCATAAAATATGCCACTTTATACAGAGAAACGTTTCCACGCAGCGGTAATATTTAATGTGAGAAGGTCGTGCAGCGCACCGTCAGGGAAAACTCTGAACTAAAAGAGAGTGCAGAGGAATCACATTTATCCTTTTCTTTCTCTTCCTTTCATTTTCTCTCTTACACATAAGCCTGGTTATATTAAAGGGGAATATAAATGAAAACAACTCGTAATTTATCTCTGTTGCTACCGTTTAAGATGCTATTCATAGTTTCTCCACGTAGAATTTTATGAAAAATAATAATTCCGTGTGTCCCTCTCTCGGGAATTAAATTGTGGGGTTAAAAGCCATCACGTCTTCGCAGGTTATGCTCATGCGGCTTGCCTGGAGTTGACGCTCGGTCGGACAGGCAAAGAAAGGGAGCTAGGGCGAGGAGGAAGCGTGTTTAGAGGAAGTGTAATCGAGAAGCAGATTATATCTAGGAGAAAATAATGGGGAAAAGTTCAATTTTTTCAGAAAGGCACGCGAGACACTTTTCGCCAATATGTTTTAATGTTCGTTCGCTTTTAATTATAATAATTATAATTAATATTATAATTAATATAATAATAATAATAAATATAATAATAATTAATAATTATAATAATAATTGAGGAATAAAGAAACGGTTGCAAAGGAAATTTTTGTTATAGTATTACAGTTGTCTGTAATATATGAAATCTAATTTGTTGAAATTTCTGCAATCTGTAACGTATACAACCGAGGAAGTCACGTATTTTATTTGGAGTGCATTTATAAAAAAATATAATAATTAAAAAATCTCGGGACTTTTAATAGCAGCAGCAGCATTCATTCCAAATCTCAATGTCGCCATCAAAAACTTTTATTCGAAAGTTAAAATTATTTGGTGAAATTAACTCGTTAGTTAATATCTGAAAATAAAGAGTAAGTAGGGCGTTTTATAGGGTTGGGTTAAAATATTAAAGGAATTAAAACGTTCGATAAGCAAAATTAGAGAAGTATTTGAAATTTTTATTTCGTATTTGAAAGGGGCTCTACTCGGCCAGATAGCAAAGCGATAAAAAAAACATCGAAAGAAAATGTTGGTAAATTTTTAAAAAATGTCATCATTATCATGCATGAACTAAAATTTCTATCGTAGTTAGTAATAGGATCCTAGACTTAATTATATTGTCGTTTGCTGTTTGGAGAGAAAAATAAAGATATATTGAATGAAGAACTGAGAGACAAACTGGTGATTGGTCTAGCTGTAGATAGCGACGTTTTTTTATCTTTTATTTATTTTTTTATGCATAAATGAAATTAAAATTCTGCGTTGTTTCGATGCATGAAAAAAACCATCCCAAATCCAACCTGGATATGTATGCGTTAATTTGAATCAGAATAAACAACTGGTGTAACATCTACTTTATCATTATCACTATGCAAGCCGATTAGTCATAGGAAATGTCTGTATGTGAAACGCCAAGAGATATTTTCATTACGAGTAAGGTAACTAGGAAAACGTCGTGTGTTTACTCTTATTACCTACTAAATAGTAGTAAGTGAGTAAACCAGGAAATAAAATGGATTCGAAGTTATTTTGAAAGTGATTTGAAATAATAGCACTAAAAATTTTTCTCAATGGAATAAATTTGTGATTATATTGAATCGGTAAAAGGCAGAGTTTCGGGAAATTTAAAAGAGTTTTCATAAATATGAAGTAATGTATGTTTCAGTTGATTTTCCATAACATTTTCTTAAATTTTATTTTTTAATAAGCTATCCGGATATTTTACAATGTTTAATGCTTCCTATTTGATACGCATGTGAAGTAAAGACGATCCAGCGTCTCTACTTAAATGAGGATATACATGCATCTCATATGTACATCTCAGTGTTATTCTACAGAAAAACTAGTACGGTGGTATATGGAGGGAGACAATCTATTGTTTTTGCAGAAAAACGGAATAATATAGCGCTAAAACTCGAGTTCAGTGGAACCCCATTTTAACAACACTTGTTGAAACCAATGCCGGGGTAGGTAAAAAAAATCCCAGGCGGTCGTCGAGCCATAGTTGCAGTAACGCCATTGGCGTCCTTGTATAAAGGGAAAAATATGTGCTACCCTGACCCCTCAGACCCTCCTCTTTGGCCATAGGCCTAAAAAAGCAACATGTTGCTGGCATTGTTGTTCGGCCTCCTCCTCCCCCTATGGAGGAATGATGGTTTTTCCTCACTGGCGAGGAAGTTTCCGTTCTAGCGAACGCCTCGTCGGAGAGGAAACGTATAATGGTCGCGGGTCGTAATTTTGGCAAACTGAATTCTCTTTCTGTTTTTGTTGGCAATAGTGATAAATTAGTAGGAAGCGTGGATGTTACTGAGAGATATCGCACGATGTGTGCAGGAGGAAGAGATCTTCGAACGTTTTAAAACCATTTATTTGGGAAGCAGCTTAGGAGAAGGCGATTACTCCATCGATGCGCAAACTCCCCATTTTACTGAGAGGAAAAGAGGAGAGCATTTTACTGACTGGGCCTGTGTATTTACGAAGTAACGGGTACGAGTAAGGAGTTTTTTATTTGATCAGATCGATTGCTTTGTTTGCTTTCGGCGTCGTCTAGCGTTCCAATTAGCAGTAAAGACTTAATTTGGCTTGTTTTTGGTGTGTTCAAATCCTATTCCCTCGTGAAGCTGGATGGATTTTCCTAGTTTATATTTATGCTGGCACGGGTAACTGTTTGATCACTCGTTGTCTGTGCGTATTGTTATTCATTAAATTTTTTAATTCCTACGAGCGTGTTCCTTTTTGATAACCTAAAAAAAAACAAATCATCTCTTTAAGAAAAGTCGGTTCTTGTGATTTGCTAGAAATTAAAAGTAAGAAACAATTCACTTTTCCCGTTAAATTAAAGTTTTTTAAATTCTGCGTCATTCATAGAAAATATATTGGAAGCAAAAGCGATGATAACGTAAGAATTCATTTTTATAGCACTGAGACTTTGCAAAACTAATTTTATAGCGAATTTAACCTAAAGTTGCAGAAAAATTTTGGCTAAAATAATAAAAGCCTCGCAATGAGTTATCCCTATGTCGGCATTCAGTTGTCAATTGAATACGTTTAATATTTTTATCCTACCATATGGAAATCAATATTTAAATGTTCACTTAGGTCACGCTATACCGGTGGTTCTACACATTTTTTTTACTTCGACTGGTAACCAAAAGGACTACACTTGTAATCGAACGAAGTTATAATACATTAAGATTACGTCGGAGAAAAATCAGCGGACACTGCTATTGTTTCGCTACTGCATCGAAATTTATGGTCATCCTCTGATAAAGGAGTAAAATTATAGTGTGAAGCGCATGTAAGCGCGTGCGCGAAAGGAATGAATGCGAATGGAATTTCATGGACAATGATATTTTTTTAACCTTGGCTGTCAACGCGAATAAAATAACGTTTTCCCTTATATAGCCGTCTGAAATTGAATTCCCCTTTCTTAATTTTTAATGCCCGGAATTTCGAAGAAGAAGTAATGTTTTTTCGACGAAAGGGTTCTTCGGTGGGGATCGAATGAATCGTTCGTGAAAAAAGAGGAGGAAATAAACCCTATCTATGTTAACGAAGAAAGCGGGAGTTGTTGACCTTTTCAAATTCTCCAGTCACGTGCGATCCGAGGGTATATCTCAATTCCTCAACTTCCTTCTCCAGCGAAAAGGAAAGGAAAAGGTCACTCCGGAAAAGCTAATTCCATAAAAGATAATGCGTTCCGAATTCCAGCACGCGAAGTACATTGCGAATAAATCCTGGGAAATGGGTGTTCCTGCTCAGTTTAAAATTTTCTATGAATAGTTAATTGGGACGAAAATTACAGGAGGAGAGCTGATATAAAGATAAGGTGAATTTTTTAAATAAAACGCTCCACCCTTTGAAATATTACGACAACTAGGGGTAGGACATTAATCTCGTGCAAAAATCAGCAGTAAAATTTTATTCACGTGAGCTGAGCTAATTCCTTCACAATTTAATCACCACCGTTACAGATCGACAAATCTAAGCGGAGGAAATAAAGTTGCATTTCGTAATTAATACCAGTTCTTTCTACTAATATTAAGTAGCAATTGTTTGATTGAAACATATAACATTTAAAATATTGATGATATTTCGGCTTGCCGATTTTGGATTCGAGAATTTGTCCATTTAAGTTTCATATGATATACGGATTAATTAGTTGGTTAAATTATTCATATATTTCAGTTATTAGATTCCAGTAAATAAAGAGTTTTATTTGCGTGAGTTATGCCTGATAATATTCAAGCTTTACTTTCGCGAATTAACATTTTTTACCATGCAAGAGGCCTTGCGTTTGCGTTCAGAGAAGTGTGATATATCTTAATATGGGGTACAGTAATTAAATAAGAGAAATCTGAGTACGTAAGAGATGCTCGCAATATAAAATACCCAACAAAATGAAGAGAACTGAATACTTCAATGCCATTGAAATGTGATTAAAAATATTATTTAAACCTCTTTCAATAAGCACACATCCATTTTTACTGTTCTTTATATTCGCATTCCCTCTGGTTTTGTTTGAATCACCAATCGTACTTCTCATAAATTATATGGTGTCGTAAATCTAAAGTGATCAGATTTCTGGCTAACCAATGCAGGGGATAAATAAACAAGTTAGGAAAGTGTACAACGTATCACAAATGGGCGCGTTTCGTGTAACGGAGTGTTAGAAAGAAATCTTATACCTGTACGTAAGGAAAATAGCGTTTTAAAGTTCTTTTCTTCATCATAAATAATCCATTTCCCCCTTTTTAAAAATATTACATGTACACGTAAGTAAATTAAACGTTCGTTTGTGAGATTTCAAGAAATTTTCCAAGTTCAACTCGATTTAAGATGTTTTTGTTTGATTTTATCGATAACGGCTACCTCTACGATAAAAATGCATAGGGAAGGAAATACTCTTCTTGACCAGTTCTACAACTATTATTTGAAGAATATTTTGATATGAGCAATACTTTACGAGATATGACGAAAATTTAATTTTTTGTCTCCAGTAAAGTGGTACCCCTGATTGGCGTACATGATTCATTTTTGCGATTTTCTTATTATATTTGATTGTGAGTCCTTAATATCAAATTTCATGAAAATCCGTTCAATAGAAGCCAAGAACGAACATGTGGGCGGACGGACCGACCGACCGACGTTAATAGGCGCTCACGCTGTAAGCGAAACGCGCCTAAAAAGACGTACCGACTAGAGATTGCGATTTCTCGCCTTTTTTTCATTCTCGAGATTAGAGATTTCTCTTTTTTCCCAACATTTTTTTTCTCGAGAATTCGAGAATTTATTTTCAGTCTCAAGAATTCTCGATAAATCTCGAGTGCGAAAGCAATTGCTCGTAAAATTTTTCATAAAATATTTTTTTCTTATAAAGTGGCAATGGAAGATAATAATTCTGAATTTTTAAAATTAATTTTAATTAATATTTCTCGTACGAAAGTGAGCTACTTACTATTTTCGATAATAATTTTCTTTAACATTACAACAGAAATAATTTCGAAATGAATACCATGTTTTGTCTTTAGATGATGTTTGATTGAAACTCAATAACAAACAAAGGTAACATGACTTAGAAAGGTCAAGATTAAAATACAATTATCAGTGCATTACTAATGGACGGTTCATTCCTATGTCTTGCAGAGATTCTCGAAATCTCGAGAAATTTTTTTCGAGACTCGAGATTCTCGAATATTAGAAAAAAATTTCTCGAGAAATGAGAATTTGAAAAATAGGAATTTCTCGAGAATTCTCGAACACAATCTCTAGTACCGACTAGCATACATTCTAACTAAATTGAAAGTTTCGCTCATCAGGGGTCGTGCGGTCAAGTTCATCTGCATGATCATTAGATTAGCTGTTAAGTTAGACCAGAGATCGGCAATTTGTGGCTCTTAAGGACATTCATGCGGCTCTCTGAACAAACTTTCTATCAGATAAATGCCTGGAATGACATGTTCGCCCGCGACTCTCGAAACCTGCACGTTAATACTTAAAGAGCGTTCTAGAATATTAAATGGCTTTTGTCCTCTCATTAACCTGCACTGCGGCTCTTCTTGTGGTGAATTTTACTCTGGCATTGAAAATCATTTTTCTCGTTTTTAGGCGCGTTTCGCTTACAGCGTGAGCGCCTATTATCGTCGGTCGGTCGGTCCGTCCGTCCGTCCGCATGTTCGTTCTCGGCTTCTACTGAACGGATTTTTATGAAATTTGATATTAAGGACTTTCTATCAAATATAATAAGAAAATCGCACAAACGAATCACGTACGTCAATCAGGGGTACCACTTTACTGGTGACAAAAAATTAAATTTTCTTCATATCTCGTAAAGTATTGCTCATATCAAAATATTTTTCAAATAAAAGTTGTAGAACTGGTAAAGAAGAGTAGGTTCTTTCCTATACATTTTTATCGTAGAAGTAGCCTTTATTGATAACATCAAACAAAAACGTCTTAAATCGAGTTGAACAGAAAATTTCTTGCATGGTTACTTCTTCATTGTTGCTATCATAAACAATCTCCCAAACAAACGTTTAATTTCCTTACGTGTGCATGTAATACTATTAAATAGGAAGAAAATGGATTATTTATGATGAAGAGAAGGACTTTAAAACGCTATTTCCCTTACGTACAGGTATATAATTGCTTTCTAATACTCCATTGCACGAAACGCGCCCATTTGTGATACGTTGTACACTTTCCTAACTTGTTTCGGTTGTCGACTGAGGTCGAAGTTCGTGACTGACTTCGCATAATCCGTGAGGTCTGTTCACAATCATGGAGAAAATAAATTTCCACTGATTGGGCGAAATGAATTGAGCGAGCTCCAACCGAGCGAAGACAAATTGAGTACCTTGTTTTTCGACAGAGTGGCTGGCTACATGTAAGTCTAGCTGAATAGCTTTTATTGTTAAAATAATTCACCTCGCTGAAAGCGACGGTATCTCATGGGGAATGCGATGGACCCAAATAATTTCTCACTGCTTCGTTCCAAAAAAATCCCTTTGTTGAGAAAAGCGCTGATACTTATCGATTTAATCAAGTTAATGGTTTACGAAAAAGAGAGGGAGAGAGCGTAAATATTTAAGGCTCTTCCAACTCTCGGCTGGACTTTAATATTCCTATAGCAATTCCGGTGCAGTTTCCTAGGCTACCGGTGAATAGTGATAGTATGTACAACAGTACGCCTCCAAGCGCTCGACTTAAAATAAGTGGAACCTTTTTCTCTCTTCTTATTGTGAACTCGAGAGAATCGCACGCGGATTTTTCTCAAAAGAAACATTTGCGTGAACCTTGTATGTACATGAATGTGTAATTTCCGAATATATTACGTTTTGCGAGACATGATTTTTTTAGGATATACAATCCTTTATTTTTATAGTACGGTTTCAAACTCATTTATTCGGTTCTTGACTATCGACGTCAAAATGCTGCGGACAAATCATAATTTCCACATTTTACCTCCCGTCGCTCATGTATTTTAGAACAATTTCCGTTTATGTAAATACTATATAGGGAACACCCATAATTCATTTCCTTGTAGCTGTTTTAAACAACAGCTGTAAGTGTTGCTTATTTAGGGCTATATATATATATATATATATAAAGAGCAGTGTTTGTGTGTGCGTGTGTGCGTGCGTGTGTGTTGAAATTCAACGGGCACTTCTGCTAGTTGTTATTTAAAATCTCGGGAAACTACGTAGATCTTTTTTATCAATCTGGCTCTGGAAATACCCTATGAAACAGAGCAATCGGCGATGCTTTATCGGAAAGGCAACTGAAATTTAAACAAGTTATGAAAGTGTACAACGTATCACAAATGGGCGCGTTTCGTGCAATGGAGTATTAGAAAGCAATTATATACCTGTACGTAAGGGAAATAGCGTTTTAAAGTTCTTTTCTTCATCATAAATAATCCATTTTCTTCCTATTTAATAGTATTACATGCACACGTAAGGAAATTAAACGTTTGTTTGGGAGATTGTTTATGATAGCAACAATGAAGAAGTAACCATGCAAGAAATTTTCTGTTCAACTCGATTTAAGACGTTTTTGTTTGATGTTATCAATAAAGGCTACTTCTACGATAAAAATGTATAGGAAAGAACCTACTCTTCTTTACCAGTTCTACAACTTTTATTTGAAAAATATTTTGATATGAGTAATACTTTACGAGATATGACGAAAATTTATTTTTTTGTCACCAGTAAAGTGGTACCCCTGATTGGCGTACGTGATTCGTTTGTGCGATTTTCTTCTTATATTTGATTGGAAGTCCTTAATATCAAATTTCATAAAAATCCGTTCAGTAGAAGCCGAGAACGAACATGCGGACGGACGGACGGACAGACAGACGGACGGACGGACCGACCGACGATAATAGGCGCTCACGCTGTAAGCGAAACGCGCCTAAAAATTATTACCTCACGCCGTACTTACTAATTTTGCTGAAAACGGTGTGATAATGAAAAAAAACTATAGTAACTAAGAACACGGTATCCTTTTCATCTCTCTCGGTTCGTCCAGCTTAGAATGGGTTCCAAAAAACAGTCTGCATCTTTTATATTTTTTCTCGCAAACTTTTTTCTTTTATTCTCTCGACTCCTTAGCTCTCCAGACTTTTGAATGGCGGCAAAACTCCGTATCACCTCCAATGACGACTTCAAGGAGCGAGAAGCATCGTTGCCATGGGAAACGTCTTTCTAATTTTCCTTCTCAACGGCCTCTTCCCTTCTTCGACGTCATCTGATTTTCGGTTTCTCGTTTTGTTGCGATCCTACTTTACAATAAGGCCTAGAGCTTTTGTTTATTTTTTACGAAGCACGATCTAACCGCGATCTACAATCCGCCGCTGCGTGTTCATATATTTGAATAGATTTCTCTTGCCCAGACTAGTAAAAAGAGTTGGCAGATTAACATTGATTTTTCATTTTCCTTTTCTTCTATTTTTTTCTGCAAATGAATTTGTGTATCACCAAGGACTGCACCCCATCGTGTTTTTGCGAAAAGAATTCTTATCTTTTTCCCCATAATATTGTTATCGCTGAAATTGTATAATTCTGGGTCGGTATTTCTGTTAGAAACTGTAATTGGTACAACAATTTCAGTACAATATAGGGGAAACTTGGAAAATTCCTTTATATTAAGAATAATTTCTAATGTTTATTTGTCCAAAATAGAAATAAATATAAGTTAGCTTTGTTACAAGAGAGGCCAAAGCTTACTCTACTAAATCAAAACTTCGGACCGCTTTAATTTTTTAAAAAATTTGTCATCCACATATAATGACATAAACTATTACGTTTGGTTTAATTTCGTGATAATACACCTAATTTCGTGATATCATTAGTCTAATTCCGTGATAATTAAATTTTCAATATGAAAATTGCTGTACGGTATGTATGTATAGACAGAAAAATAATATATTACTTTTGTTTTTACGTTCTCACAAACCAAGAGAAACTTAAAAATTATTAAAACATAAATATTTTGCTGTTGCTAGGGTGCATTATCACGAAATTACACCAGCGCGTTCTAATACACCTACCCTAGAAGTATCATTCACCAACAGATTACAGACGCTGGTTTAATTTCGTGAATCAGCTTTATTTAAGCTATCATGGAATTAATTAGCCATATCAAAGAATTAGCCGAGTTTCACCTACCGTTGAAATTCTCCCATATACTCTTATACCTGTTTATCCCCCAATCCATGAACTCTCTCGTTAGACAACCTCAACCAATCCTATGCAATCCGCTCTTTGGTAGAACCTTACCACTTTTTTCTTCTCGCTAATTGTACTTGTTTTTTTCACCATTCATTTTCATTGTTCGCGTATGCCTTTTAGAGTATGTCTTCCATTAGGTATAAAGAAGCTCTCATACAAGTATGGTCGATCGACTGAAAATCTGTCCACCACACGTTGCGTTGTCTGGACTAACCTATATGGGACTGTTATGTTAATCTACTTTACTAATTTTGAAGCGTGTGTTTGTTGGTTTGTGTGTTTGTTCGTGGAACTCCTCCTAAACGATAAAAGCTAGAATAACCAAATTTGGTACGATTCTTCCTTACATCCTAACTTAGTGAATGGTCAAGATTTGGTCAACCGGGATTAATCAGTGCTGCCAATATAGGGGATTAACATTTTTCCATAAGATAACACGTATGAATCCATTTCTTGACTTGCAAGATATTATTCCTTCAAGCATAAAAATACGGAAATATGGACCGATTTTTTTCGTTTTTCCTTTATTCGACGAATAAAACTCCATACTATCTTATTCCTGCGAAGTTTACATGTTACACGGTCAAAGTTATCAGAAATACGTTATTTGTTTCGAAATTTTATGGATTTTTCGTACCCCTCCCAGGCGATGCCAAGGCGGCCGGCCGTCATTGTTACCTCCGATTCATTTAGCTTCAATGAAGCTTACAAATAGACGAAAGTTTAGCGTTATTCGATTCGCACTTTTGTTTAAGCAACGAAACGATCGATGTTTATGGATAGCAACGTAAATAGATACTGATTATTATTCAGGAAGCGTTTATAACGATTGATGAAAATAATTGAACCTTCTTTCGTCTATTGAATACTGGAATCTTACATTTTTTGTAAGTAAAATCATTATATTCTACATTGTAATGTTTATTAACGTAAATAAGCTCACGTATCTGGTGTACATTTACCGGAGTCAGTGTTCAATCATGGACAACTGTACGTTGCTTTTTACGGGTTTCATGCTTACAAGACATAAAAGTAAATATTTCAGCGAGGCATAATTACACAAGAAATGAAGCTGGATTTGGGGAAAGTGATATATATTATAGGAAATACAATTTTTGTTATATTTGAATGCAATACGTTCGGAAACGGATTGTTACAAGCAAATATGATTAATTGTTAAGAAAAGCTAATTATAATTTAAAAAGTATCTACTATATAGGTATTTTAAAGAGTTTGTATGTTGTGCTGTAGTAGCTTCACTAAAGCCGTTGAAATTCAACGGGAAATTCTGCTAGTTTTCTATAATTAAAAAAAATTAAACAGAATTCAAGTTACTGCATTACTTTTACGATATAAGAAATCGTCCCAGAATTAAAAAAAAAAGTTTGTAATACCCCTTTAAAATTTCAGGATTCTTATAGGAAAAGTCACGCATAAATATTATTTCATTACAATGAAGAATAGCATAGTTAAGTAATCATTATAAGATTCCATAATGATCCTTTAATTAATAAAAAATGAAAAATAAAGTGCTTATCTTGGGTTACTCCGACGGCCGCATGAGGCCATCCAGTGAATTAGATGCGATGATAAAAATTTCGTTTAATTAAAAAATAAAGTATAAATTAAGCAGTGGCATTCCAAGGCCATTTAATAGGATTGTTAGACTTTAAAAAATAATATCATTATAGATATAATAGTGTATGCAACTTCGCTGTGCACTTTAACACAGAGTTGCGCGCTGCAGAAAAACGTTAAATGCGAAGAGCATGTTCACAGTCAAAGGAATACGCGCGTCGTGCACACTTTTATGCCCATTACTCGTGTACACAATGAAATCTAGTTTTTCTGCAGTAATTTACTTCGCAGTCTCAACAATCCTTTATCTAGAGCCCCATTCAAAGCCTATTGTCGCCGACTGCCTCTCGTGCGATGTTCTTCCTCTTTGCACTTTTGGCGCGCATTGTCCCTGGATACGCTTTCAACTATTCGCGCTAATTAAAACAAGGGATTTTACGAGGATGGATGAAAAGGTAGGGGAGGAGATATAAAAAAAGGAGGCTATAGCGGAAGGTATGGGAGATGGAGGCTGGGGAAACAGTTGCCAAGCGACGCGCCGCGCGGTATATATTGCAAGACGAGGTGCAAGAAGTGGAGGCTATAAAGATGAAAAAAATAATAAGTTCGTCGAGAGAGGAGCAGAAATTAATTTGTTTTGTTTTCAGCACGGAGCGCGTTAATGGATACGACAGGTGATGTTGCCTTGAAATTTTCAGCGACGCTTCTCAAATCTTCCTGTATTGCTTATATTCTTTTCGGGATAACTTTTTTGAAAACGTTTGAGTATGAATTGCCTAGAGATAAGGCGGAATGTTGTGAAGTGATTCAACGTGACATTTTCCGGCTAATTTACTCCAGTGAGTATTATCATTTACGGAGATTCTTTCTGCAAGCTCACTATATTTTACGATCAGCGTATCTTACTATACATATATAAAAAGTAAATGTCTTTAACTCATGATCGTAACGCGTATAACTCGAGAACGACATGTACGATTTCGACGACTTTTTTGAAGTATGTCCTTACCTCTTTCGCAGCTTGTACATCGTATCGTTTATACTATTAAGACCGTGGGTTAGTTTCCAGGAACGTTTATTTTCTACATTTTATTAGCACAGGTAAAAGTATAGCATGCTAATTATTTGATTTTTAAAATTACTTAAAAGCATGGAACTCGAGATTTTAATGGTTCTAAGATTGAAGAGAGAAATCGAATCCGTGTGGGATTAGCGTAAAAATGTATGAAGAATCAGAAAAAAATGCGATTTGTTTAAAAAAAAAATGAGAAGTACCATGTCAGCTCCAATTTTTACCGAATTTGAAAATTCAATTATTTTATGGATAACAGTTGAAAACTGTGTATGCTTACTTTGTGCATGTGTTTTCCGTTCGTCGTCCCATTGTTTAAGTAGGTAACTACTATTAAGAATCAGTACCTATCACATCACTCGTATCCATTATTACATTGTATTTTTCGTCCGTCGTTTGTTTGTTGAAAATGTAAATATGTATGTGAAATTTGTTATATATATCACGCTGAGAATAAATAGCTAAATTTAGGAGTAGACAGAAGGAGCAAACGAGGGAGAATGTGAAGGAGAGAGAGGGAGGAGAAATTGTGAGGTAGGGGAAATGGTAAACTCCTTAATTTTTATTTAATACCTTCTTCACGTGGTATACCGGTCATTTTTGACAATAAAAATTACTCTAGTAAAAATATGGAAGGAAAATAAGATCAGGCGTTTCCAAGTCTTATGTTAGATATAGAAGTTTCATTTTGTCATTTTCGAGCACGCAATCGCGATGCGTGCTATTTTTTAAACGGGAAATTTAATGCGTCATTCCAGTGAAAACATTCGAGGCTTAAGAGGTTATAATCGAAAACGAATAAGTAATAAGGCGATGACGCAACTAAAAATTTAATTTTGGAAATAAGGAAATTGGTAAGAAAAATGCCGATAAGAAAATATTGCTCTAACCCAGTGGTCTTCAACCTTTTTTGAGTCACCGCCCACTTTTACCATATGTTGTCCTTTGAAATAAGTTCACCGCCCGCCCAGTGGTATAGTGAGGGTTTCTGGTGCCCGGGGCAAAGAATAATTTTGCGCCCCCAGTAGCAAAGCGATTTACGGAGGTAAGGTAACCCTAATACTACTATAGTGGGACTGTCGTTAGATGAGATTACCGAATACGGTCTCAGTGGTAATAACAGTGTTTAAAATAGTTGTACAGAATATGTGTGCTTTTTTATAGAATTTTATTTTTCAGTGTAAAAATTAGAATAGCATTTTGTGAGTTCTTTAACGCCCACCAAAAATCCAAAAACGCCCACTAGTGGGCGCTATCGCCCACCTTGAAGACCACTGCTCTAACCGAACAACAGTTAAGTATGGCTGTATTCCTTTTTCGAGTGAAATATCTGCTGTTATAAAATCGTGTCGTGTTTAACCCTCGGATTACTGAACATTTTTTCTTCCATTTTTTACCAATGTACCCAGTTCAATTTGATTTAGAATATAACTATGAATTTTAAGAACATATACACAATATAACATGCAAGTTACATTTTTATTTCCATTTCTAATACATTCATCTAAATCACTTTTGTAGGGTGTGACGCACTCATTATTAAATAAATATTCATCCTCATCTAAATAATCACCTTCAAATGACTCTTGCAACAGTTAACAGTGTCTATCGAACATTGTCAGTCCGAGCGCATGCTCGTGGGCTTAGGTCACAATATTTATAAATAGGGCATATTTTGGAGCCCAGAAGTTTTTTAAATTTTTTATTTCTTAAATATGAAGTTTAAAAAAAACTTTGTTCACATTCTTACTTTTAAATACGTTTTAAGCCAATATAAAAATAGAGAATTAATTTGAAGTTAAACTGTGCAAATGATTTGAAAATACGATGCGAGAGGTACGAAACGAACCTCAATTGGTAATCCGAGGGTTAAGGTCTCGATTGTAATTGACTGATTTTTTTCATTGTTAGGAATTGAAATTTTTTGCGCCACTAAAATTGACTTTTAGGGTAAGACAACGCGCGAAATCTCAGGTCATGAAAAGTTATTAAACAAGAAAAAGTCCGGAGAAATTTAACATGGTCGTCATATTTTGGAATACTAAAAATTGTAATTTCCTTTATAAAGATGGCCTATAGAAGTTACATTTTATTTAAACTCATTCCGGAGATAGGTAAAAATTTACTCACATTGCGGCAGCGTTTCGTGAAAAGCTCGTCTGCTAAAGATTCTTTTTTTTAAATCGAGCAACGGCTTTTGGGTTTCTCCTGGGTTCGATGACCTGACACGAAAGAAAAAACATGGACTTGGAAAGCGTCCAAGAAGTTTCTCCCTTTCGACTCAACGTTATAGCACGCTGTAAAAATATTTCGCTGTAAACTCCGCTGCAATTTTACAAATTCCTACAGTTTATATATTGAAAAGCGATCAATTTTTTGTGAAGTAGAAGAGTGCGGAATCACATAAATGATCCAACGCACCATTTCATCTGCAGTAGTGAAATTTTATTTAGCGAATGTATATACATTACTCTCTCAATGAAGTTCCTAAAATTGTTTTGAAGTTGGTACAGTAATTTTTCGGAACTTTGTTTGTTTTATATTAGTTTTCAACTTTTGTTATAGGTTTCCAAGGCAAAATATTTTTTATTTCTTCATTCTTCTTTATTTATTTTCACTTTTAATTATAAGCTTCTTGAAAACATCTCTTCTTCCATTTAATAACTAGCTTTCTCATTAATTTTATTTTTAGGAAATACCTATAGAATTGCCATAACTTTTATTATCATTTTCGTAAATGAATGTAATTTTCGTAAATGTCTGCTTTCCGAAGTGGATCTTAACATACCCCCATTGCTCAGAATGAGCCGGAACGCCGCTTCGGCTCGTCGCACGCGCCGATGATACCGTTCCGTTTCGTCAGACATTTAGAAATACCGTCTCTTATAACAAGCGTTCCGTTCCGTAAAAATTTCCGTTCCACTACCAATACAACCTCTCCGTTTCGTAACGTTTCCCATTTCGAGTACTGCATACACCGTTGGTTTCTATAGGTTCTGCTCTCATAAGGTTTTAGTCAGTTATTAGTCAGAATCTGAGTTAGGAAAAGTTAAAAATCATTGCATTTTAACCAAAATATCGAATTTATGTTCGGCTATGTGTACCAACCTCGGTTTCCATGTACCAACGAGTGTCGAAAATAATCATTTGTGTTTACCGTGAATTGTAATAAATGCAAATCTTAGCATATGTAAATTTTTATATTTCTTTCGCGCAGTAATTTTTAAATATTTAAACTGGTTTAGTTTTTAGTATTATTCGACGAATAATTTTGTGAAGATGCACGTATCTATGAAAAAAATATTGGGCATAATTAGTTTCAAGCTTTTCATAGAGGTACCCCTTTTAAACGACTAATTATGTCACTTATGTCAAAATATTCGGGTGTTTGCAACATTAAATAAACGATTCGAAAAAATCCATGTCCCGCGTCTAATTAAGCTGTAATTCTGACTTAAGTGCGCATGAAAATTTCTGTTTATATTGGATCGGCTTTGCTTTTATCTTTGGACGGCGGAGATTTAAAAAGTTAATGAAAAGATCGGGACTCTTTATTAATTTTTCGGTTAATTAAAGTTAATTAAAGGAAAACGAAAATAATTTAAAAGTATAGTAAAAAATTTCTCATTTTGCACCATCCCACTTAGCATATTTTCATATTTCGATAAGGCGTGAACGTTTCACCTCTTACATTAGAGTAGGCTCAGTTGTACGAGCATCCTAACACCATTTCTATACCCTGCCATCGATTCAGGACTTTCACCAAGGTGGATTCTATAATTTTCCCTTCACAACCTCGGGCCACGTTCCCGTCCTTGCTCAACACGTGCCGTGCCGTACTCTTCAGGCTCGTTATAATAATGTTTTAGCTAGATGTTCCAACACAGCTAACGAATGCGTCAAGCTTTTGTTCCGTTGTCCTCGTCTCCTAATTAGTAGAGGCGAAATCCTGCGCCTTTCTCAGATTGCCGCTTGTAACTGCGTGCAGTTGTAACGCGAGTTCTAGGAAGCTTTCCTCCCTAACTGCTCGTTTTCGAGGCGATCTAAGCATAAAACAAATCTTATTTTTCTTTGTGGCAGCATCACAAATTAAATTACTATGACTTACTTGTTATGGAACTGGTATGGATTAGTTACTTTATTTACCTCATAATGTCCCTCAAAGGTAGAAAAGGACCGTTATTAGTAGAATATATTTAAATTAGCTTTTATTTTTTATTTAATGACGGAATTAAGTTTTTACGAAGGTAATTATTGATTAATTTGTTGTTGTTAACTTATCTGTAGATGTTTTACCGCGCTCCGCCTTTAATGATGCAGCCAAATGTTAATAGCTTTTGTCTCATTGCGGATAACATAGCACTAATGGCTGTTTTCCTGTGTATGTATATACTTATATGTACACGAATGTGCATACATATACATACATGTACATACGTATAAGGAACGAGAAAACTGGAATTTCCTTACGCTTCGTGCGCTACAAACTCTTATGTGTTTCACACGATTGATTACTAATTGGAACGTAAATATTTGGGTCACTTAAAAAAGTTGATTGTCTCATTGAAGCATTATGTAACCGCCACTATATGATCTTTTCCTCGTTGCAGCAATAAGGTCGTTTTCGATTTTAAACGATAGCAACAACACGGCAAATGATATCCGTAACGCTCGAATAACTTTCCGGATAAGTATCGAGACGATTATCTACTACTCCGCGAGAATGTGAAAGGTCGTCGCATTTCATAAATTTCGGCGGGACCCGTGTTAAAGATAAGGAAACAAAGAACCGCATCGATTCGAAAGCGATTTATTCCGCCGTTTAATTTTTATTTTTCGTTTTTGTTTACGCCTGTGAGCGCTTGATTGCCCACCCCCGACTGTATATTTCATTTCCATCCGAAATGTATGCGCCATTTCTGCGGTGAGATCGCGTAATAAAAGGAAAAGGCTCGGGAGAAAGTTGACGGCTTTTGAAGATGGATGTTTTGCTCGTCCGCGGAAAAAAAACCTCGCTGCCGCCTCCACCGGAAAAAAAGATGTATGCGGGATACAGAAAGAATTTACCTTATATTTTTATTTTTTCCCGCCGCATTATTTTTATATCTTGACATGTTTATTGCGGTCCATTATAAGTGTGTCGCGCTTGTGTCAAAAATGGCACGAATGAAACGGTTCGTCTTCTTTTTTTTTTAGTGTTGTGGGGTTATTCATGTTCACGTCCATTTGTGAGTAAAATATTGACCTTATAAAGTGTGAACGCAAAGTTAGAAGTCTTTGTTATATATTTTTTCGCAATATTCTAAATACTTTTCAACTTTATATAATATTTCTTATAGTTAGCGCCGGTTTTCTTAAGGCTAGTGACTTACAGGACTGTACCAGCTGAATGGCGTCTAAGCTGCATATCTCACCAATTTGAAGTTTTCGGCAATTTTATTAAATGTTTCGAAAAAATAAATGCGTTTGGTTCATGTCGGTATTTGCTGTGTTTTGCCATATGTTCCACGTATGCTTTGCGTCGGAGTGATATTACAATTTACTGTGGTCATTTCAAAGAAAAATATAGAAAGCTTCAGTCAGAGTTTCTGAACTGTTTACAATTTTTAAGCCATATTGTTTTATGTTTTTATTTGCAGTCTTTTTTTTTAAATAGACATTTTTTGCGGGGTAGTATTGCAAGTGCAGTGACTATGCTTAGAAAGGAAATTATTCTTCAACGGACTTGAGAAATTGTGCTTTATGGCCTATCCTGTGACATTAAAACCACGGATTCAAATCCCATAGAGCGCCTACAAGTCTACGCTTTCGTTTTTTTTTACATTTATGAATATTTTTAATATGCATCTTTTTGGGGGTAACGAGAAACAAAATTAATATAAATGAAAGGCATTAATTTGTAGGTAGTTTTTGGTATAGACATGTTTTATCGCTGATATTTTTTTTTAATTCTTGCTTTGTCAATAAGACTCTCAAATATGGAAAATATTAGTTTAGGATGGTCATTTTCTGAAAATTAAATGTTTACATCACAGCATTCGATTAGTTTTATAAACATTTCTTTTAATAATTAAAATATTATTTCTTAGTTAATCGCACCTTTTACATGTTATTTTCAGTTCTCTCTTACCTCTTAAATTTATATTATATAGAAAATGTGCATTACTCGATTTTTTTCCTTAGCAAGCTTAATTTACCATGAATAGTCTGGACTGAAAATGTTTCAGAGAAATTATAATTTGACGCGGTAGTTTCTGGAGAAATAACCCGGTTTTTAAGCTATGCATAAGGAAATGAACAATATTATTTGGTGGGTTCGTGTTAACCCAATTGAATACTATTAATCTTCTCCAGAAGACATTTCCTTTCACGACGTTTCTGACGGTTCCGTAGTCCCCCAAATGCGATTCAAGAATGGAGTCAGCGGAAGTGCTAGTTCCAAAAATATGCTAAAATATAAAATAAGGTAGCTGCTCACGTCCATACAGGGTCGGATTAAGCGGTACGCAAAACACGCAAGTGCGTGGGGCCCAGAGGACAAGAGGGCCCACTCCGGGCCGAACGTGTCTCATCTCGCCCTTTCAAAGTGCTGCCACACAGATCACAAACCTTACAATAACTGTTACTTGTTACAAATTTACGATTTGAGTGGAACCTCAAATGTGTTGTGCTTAGGGGCCCATCGTGTATAGAATTGTTAAATTACTCTCCTGACTCCCATACCATAATTTTTCCTGTTCATCGAGCTGTCCTTTCTTCTATTTTCCTCAAATTGTTGAAATACTGCAAAGCATCAGCTTCTTTGAAATATTGTATTGAGTCTGCAACCTTTATTTACACGTTAAAAATTTCGGTTCACGGTGGACCGAATAACGGGTTTCAACGGAGCTTATTACCAATTTTTTTAAAGTTTAAACGTCAACAGAAAGGTTTGTTACCTGTAATTTTTATTTAAGAGAATATAAAATTTTCCAGTACTAAATTAGGTCGATTTTTAAAATCGAATAAGCATTTCGGATCAAGTTCGACAAAATGCACTCGAGGAAATATGCTAAAATATAAAATAAGGTAGCTGCTCACGTCCATACAGGGTCGGATTAAGCGGTACGCAAAACACGCAAGTGCGTGGGGCCCAGAGGACAAGAGGGCCCACTCCGGGCCGAACGTGTCTCATCTCGCTCTTTCAAAGTGCTGCCACACTGATCACAAACCTTACAATAACTGTTACTTGTTACAAATTTACGATTTGAGTGGAGCCTTAAATGTGTCGGAAAAATAGAAATCGTTCCGACAGAATCCGCAAAACACGAGGGAAAATTTTGCAAAAATGACAACGGCACCCGGTGTTCCCAGGCGGTCACCCATCCAAGTACTATCCGGGCCCTACGATGCTTAACTTCGGTGATCGGACGAGAACCGGTGTTTTCATCGTGGTATGGCCGTTGCCGAAGTACTTATCCCTGAGAATTGGATTTATTCTAGCTTACTTGTTTACAGGGCGCCTAGCCATACAAAACACGCGAGGACAATGGGGCTCAACGTGGGCTGACCCTACCCCGTCTTGCCGAAACCCTTTCCAAATGTTGCATAATGTTACTTAAAAAAAAATTGACGATTTCGGTGGGGCCTTAAATGCGCTGTGCGTGGGGCCCATGGGTCTCTTAATCTGGCCCTGCGTCCATAGTCTGCTATTTCAACCCATCCGGAAAGAAAGACTCGGAATTATAATCTATTCGAGCAATTCCGACTTTGACGGGTCATGTGTCACACTTACGGTTCTCCGGTTAACGCCATTCTATAAAAAATGTATGGGATTATTGCATTATAGTGAGATTTCGAGACTTCAAAGATATTCATCGAAAGGCGTCAATCTCGTTGGAACGTTAAGGAGTTTTGCTTTAATGGGTCGTTCAAGGGGTATAGAAGTCCGTTTTCGAAACGAATCAAGATTTGCAACTAGAAGGTGGAAGAATTCTCGTTATTGGCAGTGATAAAGATCCTGCAAAATATTAAGTAGGATGTTTCGATGAGGCTGTACCTGCACAAACCGCGAGTTATATACTATATGCAAATATTAGTTTTTATTGATTACTTTTAATTGTGGGCTCAGAGTGACGAAATTATAGTGAAAAAATGTATAGGAAATTATTCCAATTCATTTGGAACTAAAGTCGGAATACTTGCTTGGATTTTCCCTAAAATTGACTCGATTTACGAATATGTACAATCGAAATCAACGATGTAAAATTACATTTTATATCACATGTTGCACGTAGTGAAACCTTCCTTGGTGGACACTAATAATTTCAATGCTTATGCTCGAAATTCTCACAAAGGTGAACTTTGCGTTTAATTTTACTACACTTGTTACGTAAATACTGGCTTCGTAGATTACCATATCTCGAACTTAATCATTAGTAAATTTAAGGTAGAAAGCATTTTGGCAGATATAAAATTTAAGAGACAAAACTTACTCCACGTATAGCATCAAAAAAATATTTTGCACTCCGATTCAAAAAAGTACCATTCCAGATATATCATCTACTAACTGTTTAGGAAGTTTAAAGTTAATTCGTTCGAAGTTTCTGGCTCCTTTTCATGTTAAGTTCTCCACGCGTCTTCTCGAGCGTTCTCACATTTGGATCACGATTTCACGTTTTATCTCTCACGTCACGTCTTGGTCTCTTTCTCGTCTATCTTTCTTCTTTCACTTATCTATTCTCTCTTAACTATTCAACTAACTCACCAATCTCTCTCTGTTCCTTCGACTGTAACTACTCTTTCTTATTACTTTCTCCATACGTAGTAATGGTAAAGTATTGTGATGACGAAAAAAATCGACTTCGAGATTTCAACGGAAATACACGTTTTGAGGTCCCTAGAACACGTTTAGACTATTTTCGGAATGATGTCTGTGTGTGCGTGCGTGTGTGTGGATGTGATTTTGGGCGCTCTTAACTCAAAAAGTACTTTCCATATCGTTACCAAACTTCATATATAACACTTTAGAATGAGCACAAAGAACTGATTAGTTTTTGGACAATATCGATTACACAGAAGTTGAAGTTTATTCGAAACCCGATTCGGTTTTTACGATATTTCTCCGTTAGAACATCATTATTGTATATACAACTTTATACAAAGGTTATAGAGAATGTAATTTCATACAACTTTCATTTGAAAGAAGTTTCCATATCAGTTATGGTTTAGGAATTATAAAAAATAATCGCTTTTTTCGGTTTCCGTCAAATATCTCCTTAAAAACGTCATTATTGGTAATCTTTGTAAGGACCAAAGTTGTAGAAAATAATATTTCTTCCAAGTTTTGTTTGAAACAAATTTTCGTAGTACCATCAATATCGGAGATATTAAACTTTTTCGTAATTTCCAATATACAGCGCCACCATGTAATTGTGAATTCTGTAAACATATTTAAAATACATATACCTAATTTACAGCAATAAGGACGACTGTATTCTTTTGATAGTTCTGGCTGGGCACAAAGCCCTTGAGATATTGCCTTGCGGCGTTATGAGACATAGCATGAGACTCCGGACCAGATACGAAATAATAATTTTTCCTTATAATGCTATTCATAATAATTTAAATATCTATACCCCAAATGTGTACAAAGTCATGTGTTGGCCACATCAGATTTTTTCATGAAAACAATACGTTCTCTATACCTATTACGTACATGGAGAAGGTAAAAACATGTTTTGTACGTTTGTGCATATTGTACGTCCATTTGAAGGAAAATATAGTTTATACTACTCTGCGCTTTCAATGAATACAGATCTTCAGTCAGTTCCGTTTATATTGCGTTAATTAGATTTACTCATCAGACCGAGGGAGACCGCTCCGTGCGTGGTATAAATAGCTTCCAGCGTGTACGAACAGTGTTGTCTGGTCCGAAGCCTCTTGTGTCCATCTGTGTGCAGTAACTGTGCCCGAACTGATGAATTTGTGATGAATTTGTTCCACGAACTCTCTGCATAGGGGTGACTATGACCAGACATTTTTTATATTATTCTTAATGTATTTATCTGTAGGCTATTTAATATTCCTACGATTCCACTGCAAGCTCTTTTGTAGCTATTAGCAGACTCTCGAAGCAATTTTTTCCATCAGAATAATGAATTTGTTGTAAACAAATTTTTGTAGGACCATCCATTTCGGAGATATTTTGCTTTTTCTTAATTTCCTGTATACAGCGCCTCCACATGTAGCGGTGAATTCTGTAAACATATTCAGAATTTACCTAATTTACGCCAATGAGGACGACTATTCTTTTACGATACGAAATAATAATTTTGTCTTATAATACTATTCATAATAATTTAAGTATATATACCCCAAATATGGAGAAAGTCATGTGTTGGCCACATTAGATTTTACCATATATATATTCACCTCGTTTCTCTTTTCTTTCTAAGCGATGACTTCTTAATTCTTTCCTCTTGAGGATTTATTTTGGAAGGAAAATGGAATGGAGACATCTTCAGGGTTAAATTTTTTTGGAACCATTTCTTTTTTCGATCCTACTCTCCCATTAACGCATTTCATCCATAAATGTCTACTTATTTATTCCTTTGTACCCGTTTACGGGAAGCGATACAACTTTTGAAAGCAGATAATAGGCTACAATAGAGGAGTATTTATAATTGGGTCTGTGCCGACGCGTGAGGTGAGTCCGAGACACGACCGCCTCAGGGCGGTAGTGTCGCCTGACTAGAAAGAGGTCGGTATTTTTTTTGCGCCAGATTCCCACGCTACTTCGCCGAGGTCGCGTCTTTGCTCCCTCTCTCATCCATTTTCGCAGTCTTTGTTATCGATGCAGTTCTTTATTATTCGTTGACGAATGAACGCAACTGGCGACTGTACAAGGGGCTGACAGGCTTTTGCAGCATTACCGAACAGAAGTGTTATTCTTTAGCAAAATTTCAGATATAATTATGAATATTAATGCTGGCGGTTTACAAATGTAAAAGGTCTTCCCGTGTTTACCTCGCAGATGTTCTATCGAGTTCTTTATTTTTTTATGAAAAAGAGGAACAATTATCATAATTCCGCTTTAAGTTGTATTTGATGTTTTATATTTGCTTTTTAATTATCGGGAAATATTCACGTATTAACATTAACTGAAAATGCCAATCATACGGGTTTAACCTCAAGAATATCCAACGCGGTAATGAGTTCGTCTTAAACGTCAGTATTTGCATGGTGGACAAAACCCGTAGAATATTTGTGGTAAGTGAGCGAACATTTACTAGAGGATTTCTGTCCTATGCATAGTCTTTCAGAATGAACCCATAGGTGTCCATGCGTCGCGATACATAAGGTCATGTTCCTAATGGAATTTACTTGAACGTGTTTGGATCGCGTTCGATGTTAAGGTGTTGCTTAGGGTGCTATTTTATGCTCCTCTCTTGAAGTCCCTTCGATGAAATTTTTTAACAATTGTAATGTTCGCTTCATGTAGGGGCGGACACAAATAATACTGATCATTGTTTTGAAATAACTGCTCAAATCATGTGTAGCCAAAATATCCTACGTAGCGGTCAGCATTGAAAGTTGAGGACCTCTAAATTACTGCTAGTTGCGAATGTTTCAGCTGGTTGCATTGGAAGCCACGTGTAGATTTCGTGACATCGTATTTTTCAAGATGCGGAGTGTGATGAACATGATTTAATTTAACAAATTTTGAAACTCTTAAATTTTATAGGGATTGCATTGTCATCGTAGCTAGCCGTTTAAAAAGGGTCTCAGAATTTCGACGATGCCTGGCTTAAATGAATCAAGTAACTCTTGTTCATTTACTCAGTGTTTGTGTGACGAAAATGATAAGGAATTTTAACTCGAACTTCGAAGAAAAAACGTTCCAAGATGCAGAATTGTACGAATAAGAAAATTTCATAACTCTTGAAAGGATCGAAGTGAAAAATAATTAAATAATTTAATATTTCACGAAACAGTTTCAAATAGGGATTGATGAAGAACAAAATAATTGTAAAAGAAATTCAAGCGTCGATTCGTTGAATTATCTCCGAGGCAGTTAAAGATTAGCGCACTATAAACTCTTTCACCTCGAATCGCCTTTTTTTTTAAGGATTCTTTCTTTTTCCCGTCAAATTATTTTGCAGTTAAAAAGTTTTCTAACGCGGCGGATTAAAAACAAAATCATTAATTCATCGGAACCCGTCGTCCGAGATTCTTGTCGCAATCTGCGCAGTTCGCGTTTTTTTTAAAAAGAAAATTGAGTCGACTCTCATCAATGAGAAAAGTTTAAGACAAACTCTCCTGCAGGAGCGACGTGGATTCGCCGAGCAAACACCGTTAATGATTGTGTGTTTTAGACCTGTAGGAAACTCTTTAACGTCGCGCAGGCAGTTTACTCGAGCGCGTCTTTCTCTTTTGTGGACGCAGCGCCACACATCAGCCGGAATCCGAATTAACCTTGGAGCCTTTTTTTAGTGCACCTAAAGGAATCCTCATGCTGCGCTGAGTGCGCGCGCTCTCCTCCACGCGACTGCATCTCCAAAACCTTCCTCCTCTTCGCCCTCGACAAAAACGGGGTCACACGCTCGAGCGCGAAACGTAGAATTGCGTCCGTCCGTGGATCTTTCATATAGGAAACGACGAACGCGAAAATAGGGGAAAACGTCGAAATGTTGAAAGCGTTTTCGCAGAGGCGCGCGTGTGTCCTTGTGGCGTGGACACGAGACTTTATGTGTCGCGTTGCGACATTCGAGTGATTATTTTGGCCGGTCCGCTTTGGGCTGTGAGAACTTGTCACGCGCAGAGGGTAAACTATCTTTTGAATGGTCGGTACTGCAGGGCAAAATGCGTCGACACATTTAAAAAAAACTTCAATTTGAATTATACAGTGGAGACTCTGTAAGTCGAACGTCTATAATCTTCCATAACTGGAAGTGAACTCATTGCACATTTTCGTGTTATTTTTCTTCTTTTTCTACAATTTTCCATATTTCGAAGATTTTTTGTTTCCCTTGATTTTCTGTTTATAGATTTTCCACTGTTTAACTATTCGATAATGAAGTTGTGTTTCTACGTAAGAGGATGGTCAAAGGGTCGAAACACAAAAGGATTTGCCTTTTATTTATTTATTTGCATTTATATATGTAAGTATAATAAAACGGTCATCTTTTCTGCTTAGGAAATTGTTTAAGGCCATTTCTCTACCTAATTACGAGTACATCTTATTATTTTAAGGATTGATGAAGTGAATAGGGGTGACATATTTAATAAAAAAGAAATGGAATTTATTCGGACGAAGAAAAGTTTTGGCTGAGAATAATTTGTCTTCTCTATATCTTCGTTAAATTTGCTTCCCCTATTAAAACTTTAAATACTTTTTTAACATGGTTCCCTTTCTTGAGTTCTTTTAAATAGTTCCAGTTTCATATTTTTCTTCGGTTGTCCTTATTACTTCGATATTTTTTCCATATTCAGTACGAAATCTTTTATTTTTATTTATTTTTTAACCCTTTTGAAGTTTTTATTTATTTTGAAAAGATCGCTGCCTCTGTTCAATGCTTAAGCCAAAAGTGAGCTGAAAACATACTCGGGCCAAATATTTTTACCTATAAATTGGAAATTCAATTGAGATTATAACAGATTTATATCGGTTCGTTGTTAACTTATGAAAAAAATTTCGCGTAAAATTAGGAAAGGGTAGAGAAAATAAATAGTTTATCGTGCAAAATTAGTTATAGTGTAAGAGAATTTATGGTATAAAAGTTTACCTATGTAAATGTATTATCTATGGTGTGACATACCGGGGAAAATTGCTTTACTTTTAAATTTAACCGTTAATTAAGGCTTGCTTTGAATTTTCATAGGCAACTTAATTAATCAAAAAGTGCATAATTTTTTTAAAGTGTTTAAAAAATGTATTGGAATACTTGTAAGAGTGCTGCTCATTGTGTACGCCCTCGGTTTGTCAATATTTTTCATCATGCCAAGTTTCGCGCAATCTTGTTATTTCAGTTTCGTCTCATATGCTGTCAAAGATGCTTGGTGCCATAAAATTCAAACAAGTTTTACTATGTGATTATCTCATATTTAATGCGGTTTGAAAATTAACGTTAAAAATACATAGCTATATGACATTGCTATTTGACATGTTCCTTTAAACTTCTCGAAACCAAAGCAAATTCGCAAACATTATTAAATAAATAGTATACACGTAATTGACCATGCATTAGGGGTTTTTTTTTACCAAACTGCTAATAACTTACGTAAAGACTAGATGTGTCCTTACTTTACCCTAAAACACCCCTATTTCTTTTTTTACGAACTTCTCATATGCCGCGCCGTTCCGATTTAACACCCTCTGTGCTAGGTATCTTTTAAGGGAAGAATTCGCGAGGGCTTTTTCAAGTCAATCCATCACGCCGTGGGCATCGGCTTTAATCCCTCGAGGGATTATAACGTTTGCTCACGAATGGGTTGTCAAGCAGGCAGTGCAACAGGGAGAGAAGGCGGAGATGTAAGTAGAGCAGGTTTATTTTCGCGGATGAATGGACGCGAGATATCATAAGCTGCCCTCCAAGCACTCGACGTGGATGACCGGCGCATAATAAATCTCAGGGTATTATTTTTTGCGAAAAGCTCTGTTAAAAAATAGCCAGTGGATGTAAACGATGCAGTTTAAAAATGATAAATAAACAGGTCAAAAACCGCGGATTAAAACGTCGGAATAATTCGTACGGATGACAACTCGTTCTACTTCACCGTTTTTTGACCTACACATATATTTTTCGAATAACGCGAAAATAGCGTAGATACGAATGGTTGCTATGGAGAATGCTTCAAAGTGTATTGATATTAAACCGAAATGTGTCTAAATTCTATATACCTATTATGTATTTTCTGAATTTTACTTGATTTTTGTATACATTCACATATTGTTTACCGGACTATTTTATCTTTTAAAATAAATATAGTATAAAATTTTCACTTAATCGAAAGTTTACCGACTTCTGACGGTCATAGTTAAAAAATGCGTTTTAGGAGTCCAAAACTATCAGGCATTGTTTTATTGATTGCCTGGAAGTAATTTGATACGTATTTTCATTTGGTTTTAACTTTATCCACACGTAGTCTAGGACAAGTTATACCATTGTTTTAATTGCTATGACAACATTTTCTAATTGCTGATTGCGTTGCGTACGCTGCCAAGGGTAATTTTAATTCCGCACCGATATTTTGTTATCCATAGAAACAGGCAACAATTTCTATACTTATCGTCTTCTTAATAAATGTACTAAAATTATTCGCAAGTGTAATTGCTGACAATTATTCCTGAGGACGCTGTTGCCGAGAGCAATCATATTCATTGCCTTGTATGGAGAAATTCACGTGCTGGGCACACTCGATTTTTTCATTAAACCTTCATTATTCACAATAGTTTGGATAACGTAATGGAACACTGTTTTCGGTCCAACCTTAACGATACTCATAAGCCAAGCGCGAAAATGTCTATCTCATTTACCGATTAATAAGGCAACAAGCAAGTACCAAAGTAAATACGTGTACAAGCTGCGTTGCGGTATTTTGAAGCGCATGTGGAATTGAGCCTTGTATATCAATTTCCAAGCCCCCGCAACGTCAATATTGGATTTAAAAAAATATTATCTTCAATAAAATTTCCTATTCATTTAAACTCGTCCTCCTAAAGGGCGACTATATTGCATTTTCTATGGATCCCATCTCGTAATGTATGCCGGCACAGAAATGAAGTTTGCCCCCCCCCCCCCCGCCCCCACAAGCTTCCGGAGATATAACTATGTATGTATCGAAAGGCATCCGAAGAGCGAAATGGAATTGCGGATGAGCTGAACTTCGTTATAAACAACCTGACTAGATGAAACCATCTCCCGTGACGCCGAGGCTAATCTCCCAGGTTGTCTTTACTGATTCATGATTCTCTGCTACGCTTATTGAGAGGAATGAACCGATCTGGATATTTTAGTAGACTAGTTGGAGGAGACGACGTAACCGGGCGTTTTCGACAAGTGTGTCCGAGTTGCGTATGCAAAGATATGATTGTGGACTTAATTTCGTTTATAACAACGTTGATTGTTATTCTTATTACCGTAATTTGAGGGGTCGCGAAATCGGAATAATATATTTGGATCAGTTTAAATATTTTTTGATGGTTTTATTTCACAAACGAGATTTTGTTTTCGCTCCGTTTGTTCGTCCGTTTGTGTAACCACTCAATTTCATCAGTGTTAAATGCAAATAGTATAATCAATGTAACCAACAGGAGGCTATATTTAACTTTCCAATTTATGAGTAAGAATTTAGATTAAAGACATTTAGACTTCTGATTAAATGAAATTAATATTTAGATAAAATTATGTATAAATATATTAACTAATTAATTTATTTATTAAATGAGTGGCTATATCTAGAACAAACATTAATATGTAGGCAAATACAACAATTATTGTAAGGTTTTCAAAATGAGGCTACGTTTTACTTTTGTTGGTAGATATATTTGGAAAAGGCCTCGCGATAAGGTTTTGATCATTTAGTTAATGGAACCCTCAGAAATTGGAATCTCTACCGCATTTCTCTCCAATTAATTTTAATTTCACGTATTCTTCGATAATTTGACCTTCTATAATTTGTTTTAGCCTGTTTAAAAATATATATGCCAACATTCGTGTAATTTTAGTAATTTATCGTTTGTATCAGGTGCAAAGATCTTATAAATTCATATTTTAACGATATGTTCCTCCGATTATACCTCTTATCTGCCAAATTACAGAAAATAATTATCAAATATAAGTGTTTTGTGATTAGTAGCGATACATAGATTACGTGTACATTTTAAGTTAATTTTAACAAGCATTTGGAATGTTTAATTAGATAGTTTCAATAAACATGAGATGCTTTGGAAAAACAGAGCCATATTTCGGATACAAATCACCGTGTAAGATTCTTTGATTTGCTTTTATTGAGTAAACATGCTTTACTACACTCGAATACTAATAATTAGAAATTTTTGTATTGTCTTTGTGATACACATCTTAAAAATCGACCAAGTTACGTTTTACGTATCTATCTAGCCTTATCCGAAATTGGGTTAGTGTCGCAGTCATGTGCAACCGATAGGTAGAGAGAGCTGCTTACATTAAAGTTAGGAAAATGACAACTTATCAATATTCTGTCACCATATAAAATAATTTTTCCTTAAAATTACAATAAGAATAAGGCGGCACGTATAAATACATCGATTAACTACCACGCTATATTCATGATGCTAGTTAATTTTTTTCCCTGTGGACGAATATTTAAAAAAAAAATGTAAAATGACACGATTTTAATCAACCATGAGTGTTTTTGATTGGATAGTGATGAATCAACATTTGATCGCGAATGCACTTTGTAGTCTGTCTAAACAGCTGCTAGAAACGAGGTCGTCGGTGCATCCGCCGCGGCGCCCTCTTCTGTTTTCCCGAAGCATATATATCCCTCTCCCGCGGCTCTCTCGCACTTTTCCGTCTCCCATAGGAACCGCCTTCTCCTCTCTCACTGACTTTATGGATCAGGCAAACATGACTTGAGAGGAGGTATCGCATCATTTTCATCGATACATCGATGCAATGAGAACGCGCAAAACATGCAACCGTTCGCCAGTTCTCCTCTTCTCTTCCTGCGCGCTTCGCGAATGTGGGTAACGCATGAATTGTCACTCAGGGAAACGAATTAATTTTTAATGACGTCATAAATTTGTACTTTGTATGTAATACGCACATCATTCGTCATGTGGGCCGCTTTAATTTTAGATATATAATTTCTCTTTAAGACCTTTCAAATAATAGCCGTGCCCCATTTATTTCTATCGCATATGAGGCCGTGTTATTTATTAAGTCTATGTGCTCTGTTAATACTATCATGCTCGTATCCGCTAGCAAGTAAATTCTATTAAGTGGCGGAAACATTTATAGATAAATTATGTGGATTTCGCTCAGCATTTCACCATGCACATGTAGGAAATTGTACAGTGATGCGTATCTTACCAATCATTTCTGTTAAAATTCTAACATAAATGTAATTTCCCCGCTTTTTTAAGCACCGTCGATATAAACGACCTTTTTTCATTGTGGCCGTAGGTGATTGCTTAACCTAAGTTTCTCTATATGCATACATACTTGTTTAAGTACACATTTGTGCGTATGCACATATAAATACACAAAGCAATGATGTTGCCATCTCAGTGAATATATTATACCTATTTTTGCCTCGTTGGACATGCCGCCCTCAAAGTCGTAACCCTTGGGTGTCCAGTAATAAATCTCCTCATGAGACTAACTTTGCAGCGTCAGAGTTAAAGCCTCTCTCATTATTCATTTTACAAGTTAAAAAAAAAAACTCGTCCGAACACAATGAATTCCACTCTGAAATTCGCGTAACTGCGGACGACGTGACTATTTTTTTCAATGAAATACTTCATTTTCTTTTAACCAGTAATACAAACTTCTAATTGAGCTAATTATCTCGTGTTCTCTATTTCACTTCCTCCAATCGATACAGTAATCCGAAAAATTCGCCTAAAAATTGTTTTTTTTTCAGGTTTAGATAATTGTGCAATTAATTTTTATCCCGTGAATATATTTTTTTGAATTCAGAAGGGGACGGAGAATTTTTCATAATTTTTCTTCTTCAAGTTCACTTTTTTGATGAGCATTATGCACTCAGGCATGAAAGCTACATTTCCCAGCATTCCATTTTTCCAAGATCTTTTTTTCTGGTCGGATAATACGTGATTCGGTTAATTATTTTATCATACAATTAAAATCGTATTTGGTTCTGTTGCATTCGTGCATCTAAAAGGAACCGAATAGAATTATGAAATTTCCCAACGTCGCAGCCTCTAAATCTTTCTAAGGACATGGAGGAATGTGTCGGTCCTTGTTGTTGTTACGCTCATTGTAAAGGTCGCACAGTGCTGTTTATGAGCTAGTGAAATATAAATAATTTTAAAATTTGTGCTTTCGTTTGAATCGCAAATGTTATCTACACGGAGTAATCATTTTATAATTATACGCTACTTGTTCTGTAAGAATGGCCACGGTACCTCAATTTATTCGCTATGTGATTGTAAATTTACGTTCTTATTCTGTAATTGATTTTTCTTGATTTAGCGAGTCTTTGGGTCAAAATGTTCTCATCGGTACTAAATCAGCTAACTCACACAGATTAGGTTACTCCAAGCCGAGTTATCTATACTCCGCCAAAGGTTCCACAATAACAAGTCTCAATATTCGCTTTAAAAAAGATTTTCCATTATGGATACCGGATTTTAGAAATCACTTTAAAAACGCATCTTTCAGGTTGTAACGACCGTTACTCGGTTTCGCAAAAATAAGTGTTTACCACCGATCTTCTTGTATAACCATGCCAACCCTTTTCAACCAATTAGGAAACGCGCAGAGAGGTTTTTAATACTCAAATGTACGAAGTTGGTTCCACAATGCTCTCGCTACACGTGTATGTTGTTGTTTACGTTGCCACTTCGGGCGGAAGTGCCTAAGTTGTTTACTCTCCCGACCCTTCGGTCGGACTCCTTTCGTCGCTAATCCTCTGTGCGCGCAACATGATTCTTCCGTTCTGTATTTTGAGTGGAAGGAATTATAATCTATATATATATGTGTGTGTGTGTACTTGTGGAAGAGAAAAGGTATATAATGATATTGAGGGCAACTAGGTGATGAGGGAAACCCATAGAGCACTTACCAAAAGTATAGCCGCTGGGGTGTCGGAGAGACACATTTGTAGACGTACATGATGAGCATTCGGGATGATCCCTTAGTCAGCACAAGAGAGAAACAACTGATAGCAGTGTCTCTCCGACACCCCAGCGGCTCTCCCTTTGGTAAGGGCTCATTGGGTTTCCTTCAACACCTAGTTGCCCTCAACAGTGGCACCCTTTGACTCGGGAAAGCGGGGCTTCTGCCCCGGGCCCCGCGCTTTGGCGGTTCGCACATGTCACAAACAAAAAATACGTGTATTAAATAAGAGATAAAATGAAATATGCAGAATCAAAGAAAATAATTATATGAACGATATTCACAACCAAGCGTATATTACTGCATCTTGTATGAAACACAGGAATGAAACGTATAACGTCTGAATACACCTAATTATTACAGTTTATTGCTCAAAATAAGCAACCTATGTAAACATAAGGAGTACTTTCCTGAAGAACGGAGTTATCTTCTCGCATTAGGCGGGACAGTCCCGGATTTCGATAGTTTGTCCCGCATGGTGAGGAGTCCCGGACAGTTTGTTCCGCTTGCCCCGAATTTTCACAAATAATCACACTTGAAAATTGAGCGAATCGCTCCATGTTAGCCTTCATGCATCGGTTCAAATTACAATGTATACTGTTGATTTAATACATTGTTGCGTAGGATAAATTACATACATTGCCACATACAAAATGTGGCGTAATTGCTGATGCTATCAGTCAGTCGCATTCGAAAACTTTAGTGTCGACATCGTAGACAAGTAAAATATTTCGATATTCTTATCTGACGTAAATACCAAAATATCGTTGCTGAATTTTATGTTTTTCTTTTGATATCTCGAGTGCATTCTACGTCTATATACATATCTAATATAATAATATCTATAATACGGGAATATACATATAATAATAATAATATCTATAATACGGGAATATACATATAATTATAATAATATCTATAATACGGGAATATACATATCTAAAAATATGAAATATTTTTACAATTACTTTTTAGTGCGCGAATTATAAGTACCTTAATAATTTTAGATTGTTAAGGGGCCCCGCAAATGCTGATCGCCCCGGGCCCCGCAACCCTCTAGGGACGGCCCTGGCCCTCAATATATATATATATATACACACACTAGTAATATGTGCTTGCATTCTGCGAGCATTTTATCTCCCCTAATTATAAAGAAGAAGAGCAGACAAATTTTAAATGCAAAAGTGCCCTGCACAAATTTCCTTAACGGAAAGCAGTTTGACAATTTCTTAAAAATAAGTGCTACGTCCTCCCTCTCCTAACTGTTGTGTCATCTCGTAATTAAACACATGACTACCGTATAACCTCTTTTTATACAAAATTGGCTTCTTCAGGATGCTCATTCATAAGAAATCCTCCATACAAAAATGGATACGAGTTGCTTATTATGTACTATTATTATAACAACCTTTGTACGACAGATCATGATTAATACAATTGATTTTCATAGCATTTTCCTGCTTATTTAATAATTTACCCTGTAAAATTGAGCACAAACTTCTATATTTGGATTAAAATGTGTTATTTTTATTTTTGCCAAAAATGTTTAATATCTCTTTCCGTTCGCTAAGGCGAATGATGTTTTTTGTCCTCGACAGAAGAAGACGGGCGCGCGGAACGAAGTTTCGCGCAGCTGTCGATCACTTCGCGAAAGATTGAATCTCAGTCCTGCTTCGCGAATGTCTGTTTTATATCGGATGTGACAGGTGAAACGGATATTCCGAATCGATTTGCTCCTATATTGGTGCTTGAGATGTGCATCAGACGGATTCAGTTGCTATGCTTAGAGAACGCCCGTGAAAAAATAAAAACAAGTTACTCGATAAGAAAAGTTAAAAGGAGCCGGGAAAATATTATTCGTCGTAAATTTTCGAAATACGCACGGAAAGTCATATCTTACGCATTTGATCATTTAATCTTGAGACGGCTGAAACCGGTAGAAGTGAACGCGTTTGTCTGTTAGTGGATTTTTTTAATGGGACGCCCATTTCTTTGAATTGGTACGCCAAATTCCGAAAAATTAAATTAATTAGATTGGAAACAATGACGTAACGCTTACTAGTGGATACTAAAAAAATGACTCTTGGAATACAAGAGACATTTCTAAAAAAATAAGGGAAATGTATTAACCTGGGGTGAATTTGGCGCCGCTGTCCTCGATCGGCGATTTTTTTTAAACTCACGTAAAAATAAGAGGCCAGAGAAAATAACTTGGAGTGAGAAGGAAATTGATGGGAAAATATTACATTTCAGCTTGAGAATGAAAGACTTTGGGAGCAATGAGACGGTGCCAAAATAAATCCGTGGATAAAAATTTTGAGCTGTTTGGAGGAAGATTTATATTTTTAAGGAAAGACATAATAAAAGTGGCTCGCTCCTTCTACCAAAGTTCTTTCTCTCTGCCTTCTCATACTCTTTAACCTTTTATAAGTTAGTAACAGTACCATTTCCACTTGGGAGAAGCACATTACGATAAAGTAAGAGACAGACAGACAAACGACTTTATTGAGGGTGAAATTGAGACTGTATCGTCCCTTCTTACATTAAACCCTACCTTAGTAATTACAAATGAGAATAAAAAATAATAACATATAAACATACAAACACATTGGCAAAAAACAAAACCCTGAAACTAGAAAAAAGAAAAAAAAAACAAAATTAAGAGATCCAATTACAGATTCGGAAACTTCCAAAAAAAGACGGAATATTTGTGGTAAAAACCTAGGAAAGACCTGACGTGGCCAACCTAGTAAAAAGAGAGAGAAAAAAGAAGTACAGAGTTCGAGATAGAATTGAATCTTATTTTTCGAATTCGGGTGGAATTCGCATTGAAATCCAAAATAGCGTTTCCAACTTGATCGACGCCTACTCATCGATAGGTTCTCATCCCTCCCTCACTCACACTTCTCTCCATCTCTCCTCTTATTTTTTTGCGAACCGCTTTCGTTCTAGAAAACTTCGAAGTTTTTTCCGCTCGAGTCGGCACGGATCGTATTTTACAAAGCTCGCATTTTGGGAAGGTTCTCTCGAATGCCGTCCAAAACTTCGAAAATCCTGAATTGCGTGATCTCTGAGCGGCTAAACACTTTAAAGAGAGAGAGAGAGAGAGAGAGGGAGAATAAAAAACTTTCCGAGGAGTTCCTACATTCTATGCGCTGTATAGTGCAGCTATCTCAAATGCGGCCACCAGGAAATCTCTGTGAGGCCACCACTAACTTCTCTGTCATACAAGGGGACCCCAACCAAGCAATTCGACTAAAACCTTCTGGAGCATTTTCGTGAATAAACAGAGTGAATGAATAGTCTATTGTTCAGAATATAGAGATATGGTCCAGATGCCTTTCTGTATATACAAAGGAAATGTTAATTGACTTTAACAGCTGGCCGAGAACGTTTCATAACTTACTAGAAAAATGCTATGCATCCATTCATTATTTCTATCTCTATCTCTCTCTATTGGGGCGGCAATAAGAAAAATGGTTCTTCTAGAAAACAAAATCACTAAGCTAGAGGGAATGGCTGTAGGAAAATCATTAGTAAAGGAGTGCATCTGAAAGTAGGGAGTACGTTCGCCTCACATTTGGATAGCTCTGTGTTGTTCTCTGAGGGCTTCGTTTTCATAGTTTTCACTCATTTTATCGTAAATATTAGATCGTGTGATAATGATGTGATAATATGTTTGATTATAAGTGTCAAAATTCAGTTCAATAAATCGTCAGCTACAGCAACCAGACCTAGCCATGGTTGAAAATGTTTATATAATTGAGAAATTCCAAAACACGATATTAGACATCAGTTTACATGTGAAAGAATATGATGTGTGAAAGAATATTTAGTGCACTTCATTTCCTCAAAAGTAAATGACGAAACAAACTGAAGGACGAGCATCTTGAAGCTGCTCTCCGGTTATCTGTAGAAGACAGGGGTGTATGGATGAATTTCCGTTTAATAAACTTCTTAGACTATGAGAGGTATGTACATTAATGAGTTATTTCGGTACTTTCCTGTTAACGGGAATACCTCCAGGACCCTTCGCAGGATCTGGTACTTACGTATTATCCCAATGCCATACTTACGTACAACATTAACAGAAACAAACCCAATCACCGGACAAGAAACTGATTGGCCTGTCCCGACATTTACAAACCCAATCTCCGGACAACGTGGAGGGTTTCTTTGGTTCCGGGCGAGGCGAAGGGCGGAGACGACTACCCATTACAACAAAGCGAGCCGAAGGCTCGTCAATATATCCTTTCAATGTTATATCCTCTTGACTGTTGTGCCGCAAATTGAGAGGATATATCGACGAGCCTTCGGTTTGCTTTGTTGTTATGGGTAGTCGTCTCCGGGCGCTACCTCGCCCTTCGCCTCGCCAGGAACCAAAGAAACCCTCCACGTTGTCCGGAGAATGGGTTTGTAAATGTCGAGACCGGCCAATCAGTTTCTGTTAATGTTTTAAAATAAAATATCGTAAATCCAACAATATTTCAAAATATCCTTTCAATGTTATATCCTCTCAAACAATCATAACAATACATGTTCATTTTTTAAGGTATTCCCGTTAACAGGAAAATACCGTTATTTCATATTTATAAAAAAAATTGATCTTACATGATTTTGAAGACTTGTATACTAAAAATTAAAAAAATAATACAAGTGCGGCCACCGGACATTCACCTTGGCCGCACGTGCGGCAAAGACATTTTTTTCATGAGAACCCCAGCTCTAGTGTGTATCTGTGGAAAATTAGATGCGAAGTGTAGCCGATGAATTTGATATTTTTGAATCCACCCTCTACCAATCACCGTTTGTGTGATATAAAAAGTATTTTATTATTGGTAAATGTTGTTGAAATATTTCATTCTCCATTAGAAAGTATCAGATGAAATGTGAAAAAGTAGACTTGAACGTAAACGGAAAATTAAAGAAATATCTTTTGTTACTACGTCATATCTCATCCGAAATTTCGTCCACCTGTTTCCACAGTTACATCATATCTCATCCGGTGAATTAAATATTCGAAAATTCATTTTATACTCTAAATTAGCGATTCTTTTTGTGAATCACTCGATTTTCGCTCGTCTGTGTTATTTATAAGTACCTAGTGTTATTGCCCGCTTAAAGTGGTCCGTGGGCGTGAATTAGGCATTAAATGAAATTGGTTCAAGATGTAGATCTTAGCTGAGCGTTGACACAAAATTGCAACGTAAATGAACGAATTAATGACTCATTTTTAAAACGATAATGAATCTTACAAAATACATTTTAATTGTAGAGTTTGAACAAAACTTGACGATATCAAATGTTGGTTCAGGTAAATAACATATGTTTCGAGAACGTCTGCTTGTAACTATTTAACGCAACAAAAAATGCGGTTGAAAATAAAGTCGCTAAATTATTTTTTGCTAACAAAAAAGATATTTTTGCACTGAAAACTAATGTAGGATTAAATTTCGTAATTGTGCACAGTAAAAAAGACGTATAAAAATCTGACGTGAGTGGTGGAATTTTTTTCCAGTCATAGGTCCTTGCAATTGATTGGGCGTTTTCTGCTGATCACTCTATAAATTAATCTTCCGCGTTTTAAAATTTAAAATTCTCTTTTTCATGTACATACATTAAAAAAGATAAAATAGATATAATTGATAGTACTCTATTAAATATCTTCATTAACAAAAAGAAAGTTCATAGATGTTAGGTATGAATAAAAAATCTGATGTGGCCAACACATGACTTTCTCCATATTTGGGGTATAGATATTTACATTATTATGAATGGCATTATAAGGTAAAATTATTATTTCCTATCGTAAAAGAATACAGTCGTCCTTATTGCCGTAAATTAGGTATATTCCGAATATGTTTACAGAATTCACCGCTACATGGCGGCGCTGTATACTGGAAATTTACGAATAAGTTAAATATCTCCGAAATGAATGGTTCTACGAAAATTTGCTTCAAGCAAAACTTGGAAGAAATATTATTCTCTACAACTTTGGTCCTCACGATGATGACCAATTACGACGTTTTTAAGGAGATATTGGACGGAAACCGAAAAAACCGATTATTTATAAATAATTCCTAAACAATAACTGCTATGGAAAATTGTTTCAAATGAAAGCTGTAGAAAATTACATTCTGCATAATCCTTGTATAGAATTGTATATATGATAATGATGTTTTAACGGAGATATTTCGCCAAAACCGAATCGGGTTTCGAATAAACCTCGACTTCCGGTCCACTGGTATTTTCAAAAACTAATCAGCTCTTTGTGATTATACCACAGTCTTATATATGAAATTTGGTAATGATATGGCAAGTATTTTTCGAGTTAGAGCCCCCAAAATTACATAAACACAGACATTCCGAAAATAGTATAAACGTGTTCTAGGGACCTCTAAACATGTATTTCCGATGAAATCTCGAAGTAGATTTTTTTCATGAAAACATTACTTTCTCTATACTACGTGTCTGGAGAAAGTAAAAAGGAATGATTGACTGTAACATTAACGGTTTTGTTTTTTAAAATGATTGATTAATGATTGTACTTGAGATTTGAATCCTATGGATTATCAAAGCGACTCATTTAATGATGGAATGGAAGGTTGAAACAGATGTGCAGTTCCAGCTGTAAATTGGCTAAAGTTTTCTGAGCAACTCAGAAAATACAGATGAGCGTTTCAACTCTTAAGGGATCCGTAATCATTTGTGATTAATCGATTGCGGATATAGGAAGAAATTTCTTCATTATACTCTGCTATCGGTGAGTCACTTATTGATAACGGCTGAATTAGCCGAGATGAGCATCCACTGATGGCGACTGTTTTGTGACCGAAATGCGCACCTGTTATCCCACCTTTTTCATGCCTACTTGAGACATAATTTATCAATTTTATTTCAGTACGAAGGTTATATTCCTATTTCTTTCTTGAATTAACCTTTGTCGATGCAATTAAACGATTTTTGTAACTCTTACTTTGTGTAGCTTTTATTTGCTTTACTCCTTATGTTTGTATTTGTATACGTTATTATTTTTTATTCTCCTTTGTAATTATTAACCTAGGGTTTAATGTAAGAAGGGACTATATAGTCGCAATTTCACCCTCAATAAGGCCGTTTGTCTGTCTGTCTGCTATATTTTCGTAACTATTACGTCGAGGTTTCCTAGAAAAATTTCCCCCAACTGACAGGTAAATTTTAATATCGGATATGGATCATAGTCAGTGGAATTACGTATGTTTTTAGAGGTATCGAATTTCGCTAACTTTTGATCTACGTTTTTGTGTGTTTCAGTTGATTTAAAATAATATTTTATCGTGCATGTGTTGATTCACTGTAGAATTACCGAGCTAATAGTGTACCTGAAAACAATTTCAAGAACTTAAGAACCAAAAAATTAAAAATTATTACTTATCTTAGGTATCCCCAACAACCATGACAGTATTATAAACAACCGGTAGCGCATTTAAGCTTCAACGCAGACGTCTTCAGTGGCGATTATTTGAAAGTATACCTGATTTAGAATCTACTATCATAACGTCGTCGTGGCATATTGGAGATATGCATGGATTTGGTTTCCGAGATGGTCTTTTCTTTCACTCATATCTTCTTCCGAACGATTAATAAGACTTATTTGAGAGGCGCGCTTGCGAAGACGAAAAGAAACACCTAAAGCGTCTAGGATCTAGCTACTTCTCTTAGACGCTACGAAACCACAAATTTGTTCCATCAATAACCACTCGGACACTTTCATAATGAGGAATGGTGGAGTCGGTAGGAGCGAGAATTTTAGGAGAAATTTAATCTAAATTGATGACAGAGATATATTCTCGGCGTCCAATTAAGTCGGAGTTTGAGATTTGAGTGGGATTAATGCTCGGTGGAGAATAATCTTCTAAGCCACTCCTCCAACAAACCTTAAGCGATGATTGATACCATCTAAGGTTGGCATAACACTAAGCGAGTTAACTACATAAAGAGTAAAATGCTATATATATATATATATATATATATCATCGCTAAAAAAAGATGTATTGAATGATTAAGAAGTGGAATTACAGGTTATTTTTCAACCAAAATCGGATGGGAAAAGTAAAGTATCGAATTGGACGATTTTTAATAAGGGGGCGGATGAAGGATGCGCCCTTTAGAGATGGTCAGTTAAAAGAGATAAGAATCTTTACGCAAATGCATAAATAATCAAGGTCGAGGACGAAGAGAAAGATTCGAGTTCAGACGAGAGAGCTAAATGGACTGGGATAGCGAAAATTAATTACGGATGGGCATTTTTTTTACTCGCAGTTCAGGGATGCGATGAGTTTCATAATTCCGTATGATTAATATAAATTAAGAATTGAAACTAATTTGTTGTTGACGATCAGGTCCGTGTCAGTTCTATACGTTGCTGTGATACCATCCTGTGGCAGTTTTGGTTAATACTGGAAGTATTCTTTAAGGTCATTTAAGTTAAAAGTTAAACAAAAGCATGTTCAATGTTATCAGGAAAATATGCTTAACTGCTTACAATTTGAGCGAACAAAATTTTGACGAGGAAATTGAAAGCAGTCGTACAGGAACGGCGTGAATAAAAGGTAAAATAATTTACCGAAAATGTACGACGAAAATGAATTTCTTGTGGTTATTCGATGCAAATAACGCGGTAATAATTGAAGCTGAAAACAAAATTATTGCCACGCAATTCAGTAATTCAATAACATGACATCTGGAAGCTTCGAAAGAATTCGAGAGGATGAGTTTTTCCATTATGAAAAAAAATACAAAGCGTAAACACCGGGTTGAATATATGAACTTCCGGAAATATGACAAGGATTAAAAAAACTAGTTAGGAACGTGTACGGCGTATCACAAATGGGTGCGTTTCGTACAATGGAGTATTAGAAAGAAATGATATACCTGTACGTCAGGGAAATAGCGTTTTAAAATTCTTTTCTTCATCATAAACAATCCATTTTCTTCCGATTTAAAAATAGCGCATGCACACGTAAGGAAATGAAACCTATGTTTAAGATTGTTTATGTTACAAAAAGTGAAGGTAACCATGTTAGAAACTTTCTAAGTTCAACTCGAATTAAGACATTCTTGTTTGATTTTATTGATAACGGCTACTCCTATGATAAAAATGTATAGGAAAGGAAATACTCCTCATTACCAGTTCTACAAGTTTTATTTGAAAAATATTTTGATATGAGCAAGACTTTACGAAATATGATGGAAAGTTCATTTCTTGTCACCGGTGAAGAGGTATGTACCCCTGATTGGCTTACGTGATTCGTTTTTGCGATTTTCTAATTATATTTGATAGTAAGTCCTTAATATCAAATTTCATGAAAATCCGTTCTGTAGAAACCGAGAACGAACATGCGGACGGACGGATAGACAGGCAGAGACGGACGGACAGACCGACGACAATAGTCGTCACGGTGGAAGCGAAACGCACCAAAAAAGGGATTGTTGTGAAGAGTGTGAGCTAATGGACGTAATGAAAAATTTGGTCTTGCGGAAATGGGTTTTCTTTACGTGGAAAGTAAAGGTTTTCGGGAGGGTCGAGGGTTCGAGGACCGCGGCAAAATTCGGAATCTGGAAGGAATGGATTTCGCGAACGGGATGCTGGTTGCTAGGGAAACGCTAAGAGATAAAAGGTTTGACCTTAATCGCTTAGACGCGGAACGGATGAGAAGCGAGGCTCAAATGATGCATGGTTTTCGTGCAGCGCGCGCAGAGAGAAATAATTTGTCAACGTTTCGCGAACTAAAGGGAACGCCGCGCCGTACTGCTTCGATAGAATGTGAGAGATTGTATGAAACTTGCACCGAAAAGGTTTTTTTTTAAATGTTTAACGGAGATGTGATGGAATGCATCGTTTATCCAATCTCTACGATTTTTTTTATCTCGAGAGGTTTGAAATGTCGAAAAGTTGGGCCAACTATGCAAGAAAAGGCGATGCGTGAAGTTTGGGAATTTGCGCACACTTCGTTAACGTTGTTATGATAGTAGACGTTTGAAACGGTTAAAAAAATAATTGTCATCAATAAATGTTGAAATATAAAATTTCAAACTAAGAAATCACTGATTATTGTAAATTATACTTGGAAATACCATAAAATTATGTATATTTTTTGGGAATATCATTTTGCTTATGAAAAACCTTTTGGTGTAATTTTACCTATTGAAAAGTAACATTTTTCACTTACTGTTGCAATGAACTCTCTCGAATTTTCTGGAAATGATTTCTTTGCAAACGAAAAAGGGTTTCCTGTGCAATTTTGTCGACTGGAAGATAATATTTTCAGTTAATATTTCAGCGCGTAATTCAAACATTCTGAATTATATTCCTGCATTCCGTCTTGAACAGTTTTCTCATAATTATCAACATTTAAAATGCCCAACCATTGAATCTATAACTTTAAACTAAATGAGACTTTAATTACTAATCAATCGATGACTTGAATTAATAATAAAAAAAACTATATATATGAAAAAGGGAGTCAAGTTCGCCCAACCTCGGAACAAAGAACACTCATTCCCTTAGATGTTCGAGCGGGAATCAGAAAATTTAATTCGACTCATACCTCGACAGAAAACCTAATCTGGAGTAAGAGCCGAATAATGCTTTGGGTCGAAGGATAGGAAGGAAAAAATATAAGTCCTCTTTTTAAAAATAGGTCATGCTGGACCGAAGTGGCGAGAGCAGTTTGGGAGGCGAAAGTTCTTCCAACAAGGCATGGATTTCGCAACAAGAATCTCGTTCTGAGTAGTGGGCGAAGGAAGGGGCCAGGATTATCCCTAATTTCGAAAAAGCGAGGCGCGCTCATTTTCCGCGGAATCACTGAAGAGCCGCGTAGATTCGGATTACCTTCGTCGGAATAATTTTTTTTCGCCGTTTTTTAATCAGTTCTAACTCGGAGAGGGGGATTATAAGATTGTATACAAGGGGAAGATTGCGTATGGGTTTTTGCTTTTGTTTTAAAGATCGCTTATGTTTTCAATTTGTCCGTCCGTCCGCAAAAGTTTTAGGCTAAGAAAAGAGCTTTGAATATAACATAAGATTTATTCAGGATAATTTTTGCTGGTGACCCTATTGATTATAGGGTCCATCCGTCCGTTCGTTTGCCTTTTGGCAGGATATTTTAAAAAATCCTTATGGACTAGATATCTATACAGATCCGGTACTATGGTAAATCTTTGTTTTGTTTGCGTCGCTACAACAATGAAAGCGAACCGTAAATACGTTTAAATTACTTTCGAAATAGATCATATTACAACTGATTAGCCGACGTAGCTGAGGGAGAAGAGGTAAAAATTTCCGGAAATTTGCCTGAAAATTCTAAAGAAAAGCGCTTTTCTCTTGCATTTATTTTTTGAAAATATGTGACTGTATTAATCGTTTCTTCTCTGTCCATTATTGGATCGAGGCTTTTCTCTATATTTCTCCTGACAACTGCTTCTCTGCTAAAAGGTTACAATAAAAATTCTAAATTTATCTTTACCTTTTACGTCGGTATTTTGTATATATTTTCCAGAATATTTTCGACTCTGACCAAGTTCTGTTGTTGGAAAAACATTATCCAGCTCCGTTTGGTTAGCGGATAATGCCAAAAAATGGCATTTGAAGTAAATAGTACAAAAAATAAGTTTTAGGGATGTAGAAACGTAATGAACACAACTGATCGAACAATAACGACTTGGGCGAGTGAATTCAAGTATGCATATTATAAATAATCGTATTCCATCTACCATTTGGGATACATGAGGATTTTTCGTATCTCTAAATAGTTCTAGAGGAAATATTACATTTTCATAGGTAAAACTTCACAATGTTGACTAGAAGGAGTGTTGCTTGAAAATTTTTAATTAAAAACGAGGTGTAAAGTAAGAGGAATAAAGTGTTCGATTAGTTCAGAAAGGAGGAGGTGTAAGAGCTTATTTTTCGTTCATAAAAAGAAAATGCGTGGGATTACAGTACAGTCGAATCTGAAAAAAGATCGTCATGGACGAAAAACATCTCTCTTTCATCGGGATAAAAAAAACGAGGGTATTTATCGCACCCTTCGCGATCAATTGGAAAAATATGATTATTAGGTTCTGTTTTAGGTTGGCAGGCTTAAAAGAGTTTTCTATTGTTTTATCAATTACGAAAAAAATAATGAATCGTTAAATCAAAATCATTTAACATTTCCTTCAAATCGCTTAAGATATTACTTCTTGCAGTGCTTAGACATTTTTTTAAGCCATTATATTGTTATTTATTTCGACGTTATTACGTAAACCGTAAGGAAAGATTCTTCTTAGCAGGTACACGCATATTTTCCCTCTTGTTATTAGTGTGAAATGGTGTTAAATGCTTTAGATATCCTTACCGATAGCTTTATGTATACGTTCCATTGCAGTGTATATTTTCCCACGTGTACCAACTGGAAAACTTGTGGATGGAGCAAACAATTTGGATCTCCGAAAAAAATGTACTTCTCAATTCAAGTTTCGAAAGGAAAATAAGCAGGAGAGATGGATACGAACTGGGAAGAAAAAAAAACGGAATTCCTCGTAAAAATAATCATTTTTTTTCTTTCCTTTCCGCACTCTCTTATATTCCCTCTTCCACGTTCCGCACCACTCTAGAATAATCATATTTACGTAAGAGGGTCCTTAAAAGGTTGCCTTTGAGTTCTATAAGGATTGCTGCCTGGTGACGCTAGGAAAGGGAGATAATGGCTTCTTGAGTTATATCCACACGGAGAAAGTTTTGCGAATGGATTTATTTTATTTCCTTCTATTAAGGGGTGAATGACTGCGTTAAAAATACACACGAACATTTCTCAGAGTCGGGGAAGAAAAAAATGTCTCGGATAAATATTTCTGTGGTTTTTTGCTAACTCAGCGAGGTTAACATAAATATCTTAATGATTAGTATGTTGCCAGAATACTTACGTAGAATATACTCGGAGAAACTCGATAGTAATGCATACATATTTCTTTTGGATAAGGTATATTAGGTAAGGAAAAACGTAAGATATTTTCAGACCATAATATTCTTATACGATGATTATATGGCCCTTTACAGAGCATAAAAATGCGGTTAAACCCATTTTTTCACTCGTTTTGCGTTCATTGATTTTTATATTTCCACATCTGAGGCAGTAGTGACTATTTTCACTATAAAACCTATACTTTGACGTGTGTCGTTCCTAGCAAGTAGGAGAGATACGTATATATCTTAAATGGGACGTCTATTTTTAAAGTTATAGCAATTGCTAACTTGTAATCGGATGAGTAAAATTCACAAAACTGTACCATAGATGTAAAAACGTTAGCTTTTACCTTGCACATGAATTCTATGAAACATAGTGCAAAAGCGAAATTGGCCTAAGCTGTAATACGGGAATAATTTGAAATTAGAAAAAATTCCTGGAATCTAACCCGAGTTTTCCACTTACTCTGAAGTATATTCCACGACTGAACTATAGAATAATTCTCCCCATTCAGAATAAGGATAGTTTACTAGTTGGGTTCGAGATAACCTAGCTACAATCCCAACTGATGTCCTCCATTAGAGACACAACCGAAGAAAACCCACTACCCTCTCACTGGTGAGATTGCCTTTGTTAAACATTGATGGAAAGAATGGATCATAAGACCTTTGGCTGGTTTACAATTATTCCAATACAATTAAAGTACAAATATCGGAGGAAATTTTAGAGAATCACTAGAGCGTATCCCTTTCCGCAAAACTTCAACCATTTATTTATAAAACATATAATTTTAACTACACATGCCACGCTAATAATTATCTGACTCCGCATAAGACTGGTTTTTTCCCACCCCCCACGACGCCCTTTTAGCAATTTATGAAAAGTTTCTCAGCGATGGAACCCATTTCGTATCGGAAATGTGGTTTCTCGGAAACACGACGAAAACCAGACGGAAGTTGGAGGAATAGCATTTAAGGATTTGGAGGAAGCTGTTGACCTGATTTCGGAGAGTCATTCTTTGGTGCTGCAAGTCGACGAGAATTCCTTTTGAGCTCGCAGCGGAGAATGAGGTTTGGTAAAAGCGGAAACGGAGGGAAGGAGGAAGAGGGCGTTGGGGATGTTTGTTAAGGGGATGTGCAAGTAGGAAGTGCATTTCGCTCTCTCTCTCCTAAGGACAACAAGGAAAGACCTCGATTCGACTCTTAGGTGGACGCCTATTCAAATTAAGACGCCGATCTGTCGTTTATGCGGTGTGTACAGAGATGTCGCCCCGATCGCCTCTGTTTACGTCTCTCCTTCTCGATAGATTTTCGACATAGGATTCTTTGGAACGAATGAGTCGTTCCGCAACTGGGGCGGCTAGTAAAAATAAGGAAATGAAGGATGATTTTCCTGCCGAAATACGATGATATAATACACGTTTTATTAATTACAAGGTTCGCATATTTATAGAGACAACACCTGGCAGTTTGTTAAATGTTTAATGCAATTTAATTTGATTTTTTTAATACAAACTCCTTTCGCCCCAGATTCGAACCATATGGTCGTATGTGTAGATAATATTTGCCGCCATTAGATCTTTATAAAATACATCATCAAGTATGACTTTTAATTACGTCAAAAAAGACAAGCATGAAATTTTAAATTTGCTTTTTTTTGGCCAGAAACGTAAATTATAAGGTATGGATCTGTTGTAACGGAGCTCATATGAGATTCAAGTGTAAAATGGAAATTTTATTAATATGGTCTGCATGAGAGGCTCGTTGAAGAGAATTATTTTTTGAGGCTTTCCTAGAGTTAAGGAGAAAATATGACCGATTACGTATGAAGACGTTCATTTTAGGCCAACTTACGTATACAGTCCGCATCATTAATGCTAACTTCTCGATTGCAAAAGTATATCCTAAATACTTGCAATTTGACCCAAAAATCACCTTTCCGTGTTTCTAAGTTATTTTATCTTCATATCACTCAACCGTCAGTTAGTTCTGTCAAACCTGAAGTAATGTGGTGCGAATATTTTACCGATTGGTGAACTGAAACAACATTTAAATGTTAAGTTTCTCTTATATCTTCCTCAAAAAATAAATACATTAACTCGCTCTGTTATAGAATGGGATGTGATTTAAATACATTCCTCATAAAAACACTAATAATTATCTGTCACCATAACTTTTTAAAATATTCGGTTTTCCACACGTCAAAATATTAGTGTTCAATTACTACTTGAAGCTACCAATATTGCGACTGAAAACAAATTTACGATGAGGAGACATGAGGAAGGCCTTTTTTAGTTTCCTTATTGAAAACTATGTAACTATCTGAACATATTTCGCATTCTTTCCGCCACGTGTGTGTGTGTGTACAAGAGTCTTCTTCCTTCTTTTTGCCCTACTTCACCTCATAAATTCTTTTCTTTAGTACTCTCTCTCTCTTCAGGGGCGTCATGTCGTAAAAAGGGGTCAGCGACCTGTTACAAAGGTCTGCGTTGTACGACCCATTTACTTGGAATCCAAGGGTTGAGCGTCCGTCCGATCATGGGGTCGTACCGCGAGCCGTTGAGTCGTATGCATTTGAAGTGCTATAGTAACTCTTCTTCCTCCTTCTCCATGCTAGCGTTGCTAGGTCACCGCCCCGGCAACGATCGTCTCGATAGCTGACCGTGCCAGCTTTTTACTGTTCACGTTGGTCGCTTGTCCCTGAGGTTGAAAAGAATGTGCACGAGGACTTGCAGAGGACAATGGAGATAGATAAAGAGAAGGAAGAAAAAGAGATAGGCTTGTGTAAAAAGAGGAAGAAGGTCTGAAGGGTTCGACAAATCGACACCTGTGGTTGGATTGGTCTTCGGAGGCATTATTCTCCAAAAACATTGTACTCAGGCGCGGTAAGGGTAGATGTGCCATTGTCCAAGAACGGTTAAATACAGTCCATTTGCCGTTAAAATGTTCCGAGTCCTTTGAAGTGTTAGAAGCGAGCCTGGTTCTTCCATGCCTCGTTGAAAGCAGAGAGCTGTTCGATCCATCGTCCGCAGTCAAATGCAAACCGGCTGCATTTTGACATTGTGATAGAAATAGAATCTCGATGTCTCTATACAGGGTTGAAGAGATATTCTTCCAATTCTCTCGACGCAAAGAGCTGGAAAATTTTATAAGAATATTTTCTACAAGCATTATTATTATTGCAATACACGCGTCAGTTTAGTTGTATGTATTGGGCAATCGGTTAACCTTATATTCATAATTTCCTTAGCGTTTACGAAGTTTCAGCATTCAGAATTCAGCCTGGGACTACTCACGGATACGTTTATCGAATCGCACAATTTTTTAACAGCTCAATGCGTCTGCCTTCTAAAGCACGATGAAAGTTTTCCAAAAATGTCATTAATATGACAGCACTCATACAGCGGAATAGATTTATTTTTATGTCCTCGATGCGGACGCGGCATGTAACATTTTAAAATCAGCTGTTGGCTGATTTTTACATGATATGCGCATCTGGCTTTCACACATCCACTTTTATGGCTATAGGAGAAACAATGTCTTTTCAATTTTTATTTCAATCTTCAAGCGAACTGTATTAATTTTTGTCGAATTTTAAATAGCGTTTTATGCGGCTCCCGATTTAGTACAAATCTATATTTCATATATATATATATTCAAATTACGACAAAAAACATTGATATTGATAACAAACACGTAAAACCTAATTTAGACTTGATTTTCATTGATATTATATATCGTATGTATCAGAATATCTAGTTAACATTCGATTCAAAGTCTAATCTGCCCTGCCGATGTGTTGACACTTCTGCAATGCGGCTCGCAGAGGAATTCGCATCTACCAACGCGGCCCGCTACGTTTGAAAATATTGCCCACTACTGGCGTAAATCATACGATTGAATACCAAAAATTAACGAACACAAAAACACAAGAATAAATAATTTTTATTTGTTCGAATTAATGATATACCTGTTTAATAACAAGCTTGTTTCGTTTTGTGTGTTTTAGTTGAGCGTTTCAATTAAAATCAATTTTTAAAATCTTTCCCTTAATTAGCTCAGTTAATCATGATTTTCAAACAGCATTTGTTAAGGCCATATTTTCATTCACTCCTCATTTTTTCCTCAATTCATAAGCAACGCATACCGACGGCGTCTTATCTTATAGGCTTTGATAATATTCTCCTGATCCAACGCTTCTCTTTCTAATTGGACTCGACGCTTTTTAATGATTCACTCGGTTTAAATGATAACGTTTCAACATATAATTCATGGCGATAAAGTCTCCCGGCCCCATGTCATTCTTCTTCGAATGAGGATCGATGTTCCCATGTTTTTAGGAAGGAGAGAAGGGAAAGCTGAAGTTTGTTTCATTTTGAATGACGCCCTCTATTTTTCACGACGATTCGTCGGTCTAAAAGACCTCTTCAAGGAAAATGGCAGATATAAGACCGTTAAGTTGAAGTTTTTAGAGATATAAATGGAAACTTTCAACAGGCATGAAGTTCACATGAGCGGGGCAATGTCATTTTCATGCATGTGTGCCAAAAAACAACAATTTTTATATAGTTTCTTTTTCAACGAAATGCAATATGTCCAAAAACCTTAGTGCCAGAAGAGGTGAAACTAATGGTATAGTGCCATAAAGTTTTATAGTTAAACATGATGGGCAAATATATAAAAAAGGAGTTTTGGAAAAGCAGAATAGACCAGGAATAAGGTAGAATAGTTACGGAAGGTTAAATATGTTTATTGCTGGCCGGACAGTTTTATTTTTCAATATTTTAGGATATTTTTATAGAAACCAATAGCGTATCATCAATTACTTGGCAACGAGGCGTTTGAAAAGGAGAGATATACTTGTCTGAAAATGATTCTGTACACAATGAAGTGGCAAAAATTGAATTTTGTGTTTTATAATATTTCAGTGTTTCAGAAATTTTATTTATTTCTAAAGAACTCGAAAATATTTTAATAATCATTACATAAACTTTATAGATTGGAATGAAAGGATACTTTGGTAGATAATTTTATAGAATTTATATGGTGTCTGATTTAAAAGGAAAAAATGCGTACGAACTCAATCTCATTCTAATTAATAACTATTTAATGTTAATATCAACATGTAATATTGCTAAGTATATTTTTTCTTTTGCAGGTGAGTCAGCTATACATTTTCTCGATTACTACTGGTGTTCCAAACCTGTAAGTACTGTCTTCGGATATTAATTTTAACGCGTAGTACTTTCATAAATTTAAACTTTGCTTTTTTAGCTTCGCATTTGCTCAAGTATTTTTTGGGGTAGAGCTTAAATGAAAAGCGTCGTTTGAAAGTAAAATGATTTGGATAGTAGATCAAAATAACATTATTTCTAAAATACAGTATTAAAGCTTTTTGATATCGGCTTCTCTGCCGATTATACAAAAATAAATTGATGTGACCTATACGAGATTTTATGAAAAATTACTCATGTTCAAGTATGTATGCATGTGATGGGAGTTAATTTTTTACTAACAGTCTATATTCACTGTAATGGTTTCACACAATTTTCTTAGTAAATCAACGGCTCAGCGTTGGCCTTGCAACGCAATGTGGCAATTTGTGAGAGAATGCAAGGCCAAAAATTTTTCTTTATCGCGCATAAATGAATATACGAACGTCCACATCTGCGGTCGACACCGCAATCGACACGCGACCGCAAAACAACCGGTTAATTTCTCATACATAATTCGCCCAGGAAGTTCGCTCGATCAGACGTGAGATTCGATTACGGGTATTTCCTCATCAATTCGGAACAACAAACATTTGCGGCCGACATATGTGTGTTGTCACGGAATATTTTTTGAAAAATCTCGAATGTAATGGATCGACGAATGTAGAAAAATGAATTACGACAAGGGCCGCATTCGTGCAATGTCGGAGTCATGGAAAAAATATATACTACAGCAGTTTAGGAGCTATTTTAAAAAATAAAAAAGCCCATCTGAACTTTAATGTTCATATTAAATTCCAGATGATGCCGTATCACGCGCGAAACCGATCGCAAAAATACAAAATTTGCAGATAAATATGAAGTTTATTATTTAATATGAATAAAATTGATAGGATTTTTCTTATAGTACGCGTGTAAAATTTTAATTATGCGCGTTTCTCAACATCAAAATTTTAGTCGACTGTTTACTTGCCTGAAAATTCGTATTCGAATCTACTGATATATATTTTTTAAATTGAACGCGAGCTTCCGAGAACCTGGAAATATTTTCAATGCACAAACGAGAAATGTGTCATATACAGAAATTTCGCGCCATCCTAAAATTGAAATCATTGACGTCGTTTGAGATTAACTTTCATTGCGCTTTACGTACGTATTCGTGCAATACAATTTTATCAGCTACTCATCAGACACACGTGGAATGAACGTGACGAGACTAAAAACGATCTAAATACTTAGTCTGCCGCATTTATCATTCCTCCGCACGTTCCATTTCCATGTCAGCGTTGCTGTAATATACAAAGTGAAAATATGTGTGCATTAGCTCTAGAGCAGTGGTTCTCAGGTAGATCTGCCATGCGACCCTCTCCGTGTGGATGTTCCGTCTCCGCGACACCCCGTGATTTTTTGAGAGTTAATAAAAATAGATAAAAAACTTTTTCATTTTTACTTTTTTTATAAAGGGCACTGAAAAGTATAAAATAAATTTTGGGTTCAAGAAAATAACTGGATCTTAAGAAAAATTTTCATTACACATATATGATCATGAATCTCTTTAAAAAAAAATAGGTACAACATACATTGTACAAACTTTCTCATGTATAGGTACCAATGCGTCGTTAAGTTATCTTTAGAAAATGAAAATCGTATCAGCCTGCTTTTAGAAAATCCAATTTTTGTTCAAGTTGCCCAAGAATAAATTAGCCTTATATTCATTCATTGAGAAAAATGAAATAGGTAGTATTATTGTAGATGTATACTCAGGTAACTGTACGAAATTTGATAAAAATCGTTATAGCCGTTTTTGAGAAAATCGAATTATTGTTAAAGTTGCCTTGAATAAACTAGCCTTATATTCATTTTTTGAGAAATATGAACTATAAAGTATTATCGAAGACGTAAACTCAAGTAACTGTAGGAAATTCGATCAAAATCGTTATAGCCGTTTTTGAGAAAATCGGATTGTTGTTAAAAATGCGCAGAATAAACTACTCTTAATTATTGATAAATGTCAACCATTTCTATGTATACTCTGCTCAGTATGATAAAATGCCTACGTACGAGATTTCATTCATTTTCGCTCTACCGTCTAGGCTCCAGAACCAGTAACAGACAGACAGACGGCATTGCGAAAACCACTTTGTCAGATTCAGCGACACCTAAAACGTATATTTCCGTAAAAATCTCGGTCGATTTTTTTCGCGAAAACAATACTTTCTCGATACTTCATATGAGAAAGTAAAAAATACGTATGGCATATGTTGTTAAATTATTCATTACATTATAATAGTCTGGAATATTCTTGTTGTTGCATAGAGATGACTAGAGGAGAAATGGTCTACTACGGTAGTTCAGTGGTAGAATATTCGCCCTGCAAGTAGAGTACTCGGGTTCGATTCCCGCTCATAGCAGATATTTTCACTTGTTTTAAAATTTTCCAAAAATAAATTATTTCATCAAAAATTCAGGTATTGACATGAATTACAATAAAGATGAGAAATGTGAGGACTAAGAAATTGAGCGAAGCTAGTATAGGTCGCCGTATTAATTGAAGTTTTATCATAAAATTAGATTTCTTATGTTAAATATAAATATATTAAAATTAACTAATGCTTTATTTTGAAGGTTCCAACCCTCAAGCAAACATAAAAATTAGACTTACAACCTATAAATTAAAATTGAAGGATTGATAGAAATAGGAAAATATCGGTTGGCGTAGCGAAAACTGCTCGCGACCCTGCGTTTGAGAACCACTGCTCTAGAGTTTGATTCCAAAAGAAAAGTTAGTTTCGTTAATGAATATTATTTAAAAAATAGAAATTCCAGCATGCCGCGTAAAAACTGAAATTGCCAACTTATGGTTATTGCGTAGTAGGTCATTAATACTTATCCACCCGCTCTGTTGATTTGTGCGTTTTGTCTGATGTAACGCCACACCCGCTCGCTAGAAAAAAATGCGAATAATAATATTTATTTTTACGTGCCCTCGGCAGGATTCGAACCCACGACTTTAGCATTGGAGGAGATAGGCGCACTAACCACCTATCTACGGGTAGCTCAAAAAAGAATCGAGATAGAAGCTCTGAATTTGTCAGGGATGCTAGATTCACATATTTTAAGGTGATGACGAGAGAAAAGGAAGGAGAAAAATTCTTTTGAAGAGAGAATAAAAATTATATTTTGAAATTTCCATTTTTTAATACATTGTTTCGACCCGTCATATGACGGGCTATTATCTAGTTATTACATATTCATTCCATAATAAATTCTTTTAGCTTTGGGCACAATATAAGAACACCGTGAAAATAATTGATTGCCTAATAGACTTTTATTGGGCAAATCTCGAGAAAAATAATGCCCTATTAAGTAAGTAAAAATCAAAGAAACATCTGCAATAAATTAATGTTATTTAACGTGATAAGGGAGAACTATTTAAGCATTAATAACTTCTGAAAAGTTGAATTATCTACAGATTTTATTGGCACCGTATTCGTACAGGCACGAACGGTCGATGCTATCAGTGGCAACGGCAGAGGTCTCAATAATAATTTCGGATATACTTGGGGCGTTTCCAACCGATCCGATGACAAGTTACCTCATGATAGATGGAAATAACTTTGCGAGAAGATCTTCCCATAAATTAAATTTCATTGTCCCGTAGAAATTTTATGACTTTAATCTGGTAACTGACCTCGTTTCAATCGAAGGAAAAACTTAACTGTGGGCAATAACATCGCTGTTTGTTCATGGGTCTACTCCATTTGGTAAAACTTGGCAGAATTTGAGCTTTAGCGATGGTATGGTGTTATAGGCATGGGAAATTTCTATTTATGGCATGATATTTTGTGCATTGGAAAGGAGACAATGAAGTTTTTGTCTTTCAAATCCTTATTTCCATTTTTTGCCAATCGATATATAAGATTTCTTTACGAGGTAGCTTAATTATCGTTTTTTCCCCCTTAGGATTATTTTACAATACATCTTTTCGTAACCGTTTTATCATTTAAATAACATTATTGGTTTATTTTACATGTTGTGGTATAACATAAAGGCCACTTTATATTCGATTAGTTTTCGTTTAAATTCCATTAAGATAAGGGCGTAATTTTCAAACCTTGCCTAGCGCGCGAAAATGTCGTCCTAGCTCTGCGCTACAATTATGTACTCATTCTATGACTTTATTTTGGGTTACAATGCATTAAAAACTTGCTGCTCAGCAACATTAGAGCAACTTCAGCCATGATAGTTTTGCAAGAAGCCTCTGCTTAAATGCGTTTATACCGGTAGTGATTTGTATAGAATTGAGACAGAAAAAACAACAAGGAATATCTGAGTTTTGTTGATAGATTGGGCAAAAATGGGGAATCGTTCCAGCACAACGTGCTATTATACACCTGTCATTTCAGTAAGGTTAGGAAAATTCAAATTAATGACACTCTGTGCGTAGAGTTTGATAAATAAATACTTTAAAACACGATGTATCTTCTAGTGGAAAAAACTTTATATAATTTACCCTAAGTTAACAACATTCCGAATTCAACTCGGCCATATTCAGCGATTTACTTCCAGAGATTATTCGACGGTATTTAATGCTACGGTGAAAATCGAGTGATACGCGAGTTATTTTTTTATCTCAAGAGAAAGTTTTCACGAGAGGATGGATCTCTTTCTTTTCACTTGACATTTTGCGATAGACGGAATTTGATCCCCAAACACACCACACTCTCCCTCCCCCTTCTCTTCTTCCCTCTCTCTCTCTCCCCTATCCCCATCTCTCCCTCTCTTTACTGTCTCCACCTTCCTCTCTCATTCCTCTATCTCTCTTTCTCTCTACTGTCTCCACCTCCATCACTCACCTCTCTTTCTCCCCCCTATTTCTCTCGACCTCTCGCAACCCTCCCCCCCTCTCTCTCTCTTTCCCTCAATTTCTCTCTCCCGCCCTCTTTCCATCTCTCTCTCTCTCTTCTCTCTCTCTCTACTCTCTCTTCTCTCTCTCTCTACTCTCTCTCTCTCTCTCTCTCTCTCTCTCTCTCTCTCTCTCTCTCTCTCTCTCTCTCTACTCTCTCCTCTCTCCTCTCTCTCTCTCTACTCTCTCTACTCTCTCTCTCTCTCTCTACTCTCTCTCTCTCTACTCTCTCTCTCTCTACTCTCTCTCTCTCTCTCTACTCTCTCCCCTCCCTCTAACTCCTCCCCCTCCCTCCCCCTCCCTCCCCCTTCTCTATCCCTCCCTTTTTCTATCTCTCCTTTTCAATTACTCTCCTCTCTGTCTCTCTCTCTTTCCCTTCCTCAATTCTCTCCCCCTCTCCCCTCCACCCCCGTCCCCCTTCCTCTCTCTCCCCCTATCTCCCACCCTTTCTCCACCTCCCTCAATTTTTCAATCCCTCTATCTCCCTTTTCCCCATAATTTATCTCTCTCCCCTCCTTCCCTCCCCCCTCTCTATCCCTCTCCCCCCCCTCACAATCAATCTCCCCCTCACTTTCTCCCTGTCTTTATTGTCTTGATTGTCGTCACAACCTTCGTAATTCCATTCCTTCCTCTTCCCACTTGTACGGTAATACTCGTCCCTTCGCTCGTTCCTCTTCTTTTCCTCTCAAATCCCTCGTCTACTCTTCTTTGCGTTCCTCAACTTCGAGGCTCATTTGATTATTCCATAATCTCCTTACAATCTCTCCATGTTTTCCCCCAGCTTCCTCTCTTCCCCTCTAGCTGCCTTACTTTTTTCAAGATTTTTTCCCCCTGCTGACACCTTGTCTCTCGCCGCCATCTCCTTCAGTCTATCGATGGAGATTGGTTTTTGGCCTCTTTCTTTCTCTCCAGGCTAAGAAATTTCCCAAAATTGCCTTTCCGGGCAATTTTACGGCCTTCCAGAATGTTTAAGTATCACAACTCAATTGATTGCGTTATTAAACTGTCGGTTGCCTTCGTAAATTTAATGAGATATTTTTGTTATCAAATTTTTTCTACTGGGTGATTGACGATGAAATTGAGTTGAGTTAATAAAATAACACTAAAACGTTTGATCTTGAAAAACCAATCTATGAAACATGTTTTTTAAAGAAAGGTAATTATATATAAGTTGTCTATTTATGAAATATTTTATTGCACGATTAAAGAGACCCCTACGTATATAAAACACGGAAACTTTATAAAGGGATTTAATGAAATAAGAGTTGAATAAAATTATGTGAATATACGAGGAAATTTGAATAATATTGTTTCGGCGATCTGTGCGCTTGTTTTCTTTGGGTCGTCTGATGTAACGCAACACCCGTTCGCTATAAAAATCCGATTAATATTTATTTTCACATGCCCTCAGCAGGATTCGAATCCGTGACCTTAGCATTGGGAACTAGACATGCTAACCACCCTTCTACCAATGACCTGAGAAGGAATTGGGATAGAAACTGTATATTGGTAGGAATACTACTCGATTCAAATATTTTAATGTGATGACGAAAAATTTATCTCGAAAAAGAAAGAAATGAAAGAGGGTGACTCGATGTTTTTCGAATGCGCCGTTTGAGTTCAAGTATAACATTTAATTTAGTCATTTAAAGAACCGTAAATCATTCTGGTACCCATAATAAAGTTTCAATTCTCACCTTTTTAGCTGTAATATATGTTTTCATCATCCGTCTGCTCATTGTAACTCTTTTGCATTCGTTTCCTATTGCAACAAAAGAAAAGTAACTTTCAAAGTCACGAAAAAAGAGAACAGCACCTTTCACTAAGGATACCTTTCGTATCGTTTTTCTATTCTTCCTTGTACTTGGCTTGATGAGCTCTTCTGTTCAAATTATCCCATTGCGCCCTCCACTCTGCCGCGCACTTTGACGCAACTTTGAGAGGCTTGTCATCTGTTTGACCTAAAATAAAAAATACCTACGTGTATGGATTTCCCTCCCAGTTGAAACGGGTCGGGATTACGAACAGATGCATTCTCGTCGTCGGCGCCTCAAAGTGAATATTTATCCAGTCTCATGCGCGGCGCTCTTTTCCGCGAGAAATCGAAAAATAAAACAGTCGTACCGTCTCCTATGTTTCGAAGAAAAAGGAGTCTCTCTCTCTCTGTCTCCTTTCTCGAGGCATGTCGTATAAATTTCCACCACGCTCACAAAGTGCCTCTTCAAAAATTTCGGTCTCTCTAACATAAGAACTGAAGTGCTATACCGAGAAAAGAGGCTATATATTTTTTCTATGAGCGAGTAACCGTGCTGTAGAATATTTATTGCGATATTGGTTAGGGATTTAAAATTTTCAAGAAGTAATTGCAAAATCGCGTCAAGTTTTCCTTTTTCTTTAGGAAACTATGCGTGCATTTTCCTCCTTTCACTCCCGGGTGTATCAAATTTTCTTGATTTTTTTGTTCTAGTTCGACCTGAGAAAATTTGAACTACTTATTTGGAGTATAATTAGGGCAGATGTAGGTCTGATTTCAAATTTAATTTTTGACGCTATTTGAATTCAATAAGATACTGGATTAGATGTTCCTTCAATGCTTAACACTAATTGTAAGATATGCCAAAATGATTTGAACGAATGATTTCCTTTTAATTATTAGTGCTATATTTATTCGCGCCGCTGCAAATTTACTGGAAAATATTACCTGAATGTGGTTGCTTTGAATAATTATAAATATTCGTCACAAAATTTAATTTATTTCACTAATTCATCGCGGTTATATCAAGCGCAAAATTATTACAATTAGATTTTTTAAATAGGGGTGACAGTGTTATTCATGAGGAAGTGCAAAACTAATATCTAATATGTTAGTATATCCTCACCTATCCCTATCCTCCATTCCACCTCAGCTTCCCATTATCTTACCCTCTCCCCATTTGATTGTTTCCGACGCATTTTATCGCTCATTAAATTAACTTTCCGCATAAAATCTTGAGAGCCCCTGGCGTTTTTGATAACTTAACCGGTTTATGGGCGGAAGTAACCGTCTTTTATGTCTTTATCAAATCCCTGACAAAAGAAGGTCGCAATCAAAGCCAAACGAGTCCTCTGAAGTGGTGACCCTAAGTAGGGAAGCGTTCTATATTCGACTTCCACCGGCTGCGATATATAATTTGCCTTGGCCATATATAGTATAAACTGCTGCACGTGATAAAAGAGATCTCGCCGATGTTCTTCAAATAATAAATTGACGTAGAGTCATTTATTTCTCTGCTGTGTCCTTCGCGTTTTATATCAAATTCATTTTTCAAAATACTGGCCAAAAAAAATTTACCGAATTCAAATTAAAGAAGTGATTGAACTGAGATAGGAGAGTGAAACAAGGACTAAATAATAGAGGGATCTTTCTAGCATATTTTCATTGTTACAGATTTTCAAAATATCTTCCCTATTTCTGATCGCACAAGCTAATGGGCACGGCACAGTTGCTGATTACAGCCTGTAGGATTACATTCCTAACATTGGCTATAGCTGTAGTTGTATAATTACCTGAAACATTTTTAACATACGACAAAAAGGGATATTTAAAAAATAAAATTATCCTTATCCTTGTATGGTTATCCTGTCATTTCATTTTGAACTCCTGTAATTTTTTTTGGCCCACCCTGTACTAATCCTACATATCACTGTGCGGATAAGACTTTCGTCGCATTAAAAAAAATAATTAACGTGGTTTTGAAGTTATTAAATGAGGAAAAACGTCCTTTTGGAAAACGCAACAAAAATTTCGATTAAGTGATAGGTGATTGAGGTTCTCTAAGGGAGGTTAAAAGAAGATAAAGAGAGACATGAAAATGAACGGAAATAAAGAGGAGGGATAAAGAGACAACGAGAGGTCAAAGGTCAGCTCGTAAAATAAATTCGCCGCAAATGTTCGGGAAAAAATATAAAAGTTTATGTATCAGATTGAAATTTATCGTGAAGATTAGTTTGAAATAAGGAAGTATATAAGAGTTTGGCGGTGTCTCTTTGTAGGAGCCGGATAAATTCACGACATCGGGGACCTTAAAAGACAGAAAGGATGCGTGAAGGGGAGCTGGTTTAACGTCTTTTGTTTGCGAAAATGATGGCTTTTCAAAGAAACTTCTCCATAAAATTTTTCGGTGGTGTTTCGAAGATGACGCTTAATTTAACGAAATCAGATGAGAATGTTGTAAAGGCTATCGGCAGTAAAAATATATTAACCAGAAAACGAATCGCAAGTAAAAAAACACATACCTACGTCTTTGAAGTGAACAGGATATCTCGTGAGATCTTGCGAAGCATTAAATTGAAGTGGTTAACCATAATAAAAAGAGCAATGTATCTATGGGGTAAATTATTAAGTTTTTGTATTGAGGAAAGGTATGGGTAAAATAAGTACAATGAGTCCGATTTCACCTAAGACAGCTATAATATTTTAAATAATTTTTTGATGAAAGAAGCCGATACATTTTAAAACTTGAAAGTATCTATTCGAGTGAAGCTGTAATTAAAAATATAAACTATTTGAAGGTCTGTGACAGAGGTGCGATGCAATAGGTACGGCTAAAAAAATAAGAATATTAACTTATACGTACAAAATCGGGAAAAATGCTTCGAAGAAAACGTATCATAAACGTTAAGATAGTTGATGAAGCCGTTAAAGAAAGCGTACAATGACAACCGAATGACTGGAAAAATTGAGCGATGAAATGTAAAATGAGTCTTTTACATATTTTATAGAAGATTGAAAGCCTCTTATGAATATGGTCAAAAAGGAAGCGAACAAATTTTTTAACTTTTGCCCTTTTTATTTGTATCCTTGTATACATTTCCTTTACCGACTGTAAAACTAAAATTACATGGGAAACCTAGATATTGTATGATTCATATAAAAAGTAGGACGCCTTATTTCAGAAAAAAACACATTTTTAGCCCGAAACTTTAGAGCTTTTTGCTGAGCCATATCCATGAATGTATTTTTGTTTCATTTCGTTTTATCTAAGATATGAAACGTTTTGAAAGACTCTACCAAGCAATTAATTAATTACACTTTAATGGGAAAAGTTGTATTACGCGAACGCACTCCATAAATTAATCTTCACTGAATAATTGATTGAAAGGAAACTGCGAAAGGTGTATGTAGTGTTAGAACACTATCCTGACGATTTCGGGTTTTTAGAAAAAAATTATAAAAAAATGCTTCGGATGAAATGCCATGTCCTGTGATCATACGGTTTATTTCGTAAGATAAGTTCTCGTCCGCCATTTATCAAAGTTAAAGAAGGCCGTTCAATGCTATAGCATGTATTAAAAAAATCGCTCTCATGGGAACCCGAATATATTCGAAAAACTTTGCATTAAAGTGAAAAATTTCCCTCTATTATAGCGGAAAAGGGTATCTCAAAAGATACATATATATGCATCTAGGACATCCTAAAACCATACCCACTGCCGTTTATATTGCACCCTGGCACTTTAATATGTGCTTCGAGGATACCAAAGGCGGATGGAATTTTTTTACCGTGTATATTAGAGCAGTGTTACTGTCTGAATATTCTTAAGAAAAAAGGTTTTTGTTGAAGTAGAATGTCGTGTATCCTTGAAAAGTTCCTGAGGTATGGAAACAAGCGAGAGATAATTTATGTTTTAGTTTAAGAAAAAATTAAAATCGAATCAGTTTTTTCTATATTATTATTATTAACTAAGAGATGAAAGTTTACTCTCACTGCACGAGTGAATAAACACTTGAAATGGTTATCTAATAATATTTAAAAATAAACATATATTGAAAACGGCGAAGAATAGAATTATTTGGTGGCGTCGATGTTGAAATTGCAACGATAACCTATATTTGGACAATTTAGCATTTGTATTACGGATTCTCAAAATAATTTACATTTCATTCGGGGAGCACTCTATTAAGACGTATGACTGTGAAAACATTTAGATAAAACTTTACCAGGTGCTGCCATATTTGAGATTACCCAATATACGTAAATTTTGTGTTGTTTGATCGTATTGTGAAATTCATTGAAGCAGTCATGTTAAGTTGAAAGGAAACACTAAAAAAAATTGGCTATTTTAAATTACATACATATCTCTCTATAGCCAAACGGTCCTCTTGAGATGAATTGCATACACCGTCTCGTCGCGTTAAACAAATCATTTGTACAATCTTCGTTGTATTTTATTCATTTTCAAAGGAATGTTTTATCTATAGGCTAGAAACCGTATATATTTCTCTCAAACAATCCCGGTCATGTATCAGGAAAATGAATTTTTAATTATTACAGATGAAATTAGATGTAATTTATTTTTATTGTAAGATATCATAAAAGAGTTTAAGTAAGTTATATCCGAGAGATGCCCCATTATCTAGTTGATGAGCGGAAAAGATATAATTTTTTAGTGGATTAGTTGTAAATATATGCCAGGGCTGGATGGAAGAAATAGGTCTCTGGTTCAAGTTTTAGAGTGAATAGCCTTATTTCTAAATTTACAACTAATTTTTCTACAAGAATCGAGTATCAGAAACTTCATTTTTCATCTCACTCTAAACTCGCGCAGTTTACAAAATGCTGTTACCGCAATTTTTTATATTGCAAAGGAAAATATGATTTCAAGAAAAGGCTACGACGGAAATAATTGTTAAAATTCAGCCGAAGGTGGAAGGAGAATAGTATGTAATGTTATTCAACTTGAAAGAGATCATCTGAGCGTTTGAATAAATTAAATTTAGTCAGGACCGAAGAAAGCAGTAAATATTTTAGCTCGTGGGATGAAACTCATACATCATTTGAAAATTTCGTTAATGCGCGGAGAGTTCGCAACAACAAAATGACAGCGTTTTATCTTTTGTTTATTTTCCGGAATAGGATTTTCGCTTCTAACATGGCCCATTCTTCTTCTTCTACGGGAAAGCGTTTTCATTTGATTCCCTTTTCCTCCCACGCCGACCGCTATAGGCGTGTCACTTTCTCTATTCGTTTCACTCGGTATTAATCCAGTATGACTTTGAAACATGACCTTGTGTTACGAAACCGTTTGTGAAAGGTCGCGGTATTCCATCATTGTAAGCCGTTTTAGTACGGAAGCGTAGGCGTTCGAACCCAATGCGTTTGAGCCGGTCGCAACCATGTATTTCCGAGATGGCTGGGAGTTTAACTTTTTGCTAACTATTCATTTCGTTCGAGAAAAATAAGTGCTTGTTTAATGATTGAATTGAATTTCTTTGTCATTTGATGATCGATTTTTAAAAACAGTTACAGTAAGTGCTGTATATATTTTATACGTCACACTTAAAATATTTTAATTAGTAGCTATTTAATAACTCAAGATGAAAATAGATCTCTTTAAACTACTTAAAAGTTTGTCTTTGATGATTTATTTCTTGTTTAATCGTAAAAACCTGTGAAAATAGAAGGAATTACACTTGCGCTCTTACGGTTTATGAATTCATCGTTACAAGTAGAAGTTGCCATTATATGTTTAATCTATCACATTTTATGATTATTTGTTCTCGCTCGTAAATTTTCCTTCTGTCATAATTGAGTTAAAAGAGCGACTTTGCTCGTTTTATCCCTTAAGGTTTCGTGAATAAGATAGTGCACAAATCAAATCTCCCGTTTCCTTATTTCATTTTAACGTCGCGAGTTTTCTTCTTCCATCACGAAAACCGTTCAGACAAATATCCTCCAATATACATAAATACATACATTATATATATATATATATATGGAAATTCAGACGGATGGAATGTTTAGAAAAGACGAAAATAAAAGAGAAGATCGAAAAAAGTAGAAGTTAATAAGGACTATCGCTAAGGCTAAAATCAATTGGTCACAATAACTACGTATCTCCAATGGGAATGGGACTTTTAGCCGCGGACATCTCGCCGCGGACATCTCGCCGCGAGGACTTCTCGCCGCGAGGACTTCTCGCCGCGAGGACTTCTCGCCGCGATTGATTAAAAATTAACAGAAAATCACGTTCAACATTCCTCATAGAAGTTTTATTTTACATTATACGTTTACTTTTAAGTAGGTATATATGAAAATCTCAGGCCCATGCGAGCAATGTTGAGTTTTCTTTCTGTAAAACATGACGTTCATGTCTTTGACTGATTTTCGTCTTTTTAATAATAATAAGTGTTTAACATAATATTAATATTAAACGTGCTGATTATCCTATGCAATTAACATATTGCTCTACCGTAGCAACAAAACTCTGACGATCCGTACAACTTACGAGAAAGAGCCCAGTTCATTTCATGTAGCTCATGTGTATAAGCGAAGAAACTTTTAATCGCTTATCTATCGCTAATTTCATAAAAATGCTTTGGGGTGCGATTCATCTAACATGTAACTATACACGAGTTAATTAAGTGAAAAATCACGATATCTACCTTGAGTGAAACTTTCGAAAATGAGGAAAAAGATGTGGCCCGTCATTCCGCCCGACCTGACCCGCGACAACATGTTCAATTTTCTAGTTGTTAATATTTTCTTTAATGCAGCTTAATTCTTCCCATTAGAATTTATTACGTATGTTTTCTACGGTCTGTTTTACAATAGTAATTCAAGTTGGATATTTCTGTTTTTGAGAAATTATGATTTACTTAGCTTCGTTTCGGCGACTAGCAATTTGCGTGAAATGCTACATCTATTTTCCATTCATAGCTATTCTTTGCTCTATATATTATTTAAACGAAATTCTTGACTCCGTACAATCAAGAAATATTACTATCCGCAAAGTTAATAACTCATACTACACCAAATAACACTTATGGACGGATAGTATTATTTGTAGATACTTTTCCTTGTTTGTAGTCTAAAAAATATGAGCTATTAACAGTAAAAGCTATCTAAAAAATTTAAAATATATTGATAAATATTGTCATTGTTTTTTGATTATTTAAAATTTTTGATATTGACTTTTCTTTTTAGAGATATTATTACATCACTGGCAATTTTATCGACCAATAAAATTGCAATACGTCTGCCCCGCCAACCAAAAACTTCAACTCACAAGGCACGCCCGAAAGATTTCCACTGAGTTAGCATCATACTGAATTCAATGGGCTTACACGTTAGCAATTGATGTACCACTCACCCTAGGATATATAAGAATCGTCGCTGTCCTTAGATATTCATATTATCAACAAAACATATGACTTATATATATCAGATCCTGTCCTTCCAGCTATCCCTTTCAAATAGTTTACAGAGGCCAGAAAATATTAAACATAAAGCAACGACGATGAAAATATGATTGTTTTCATTGTCATTGGTCATGTTTTTCAACTTGGACTCGCTTCTAGGAAAGTAGAAACATTAAACTAGTACATATTATTCATTTTATATGCTTTGCATATCGTTTGTATTGCAGATAATACCAGAGGTAAAAATTACAATTCGGTAGTAAACTTTTATCTATCTTCTCTAAAAATTCAACTCCGGAATGCACTTAAAAACATCCGCCGCAAAAAGTCCTCGAGGTGAGACGGCCGCGGCGAAAGGTCTTCGCGGTAAGACGGCCGCGGCGAGGCGGCCGCGCCGAGATGTCCTAGACCCTCTCCAATAGCCTCCAATAATTTATGAAAATCAGATGCGTAGGCCGGGCATAAAACAGCCGTCCTCACTGGTATTCACCGGTAGTAGATACAAATAGCGAAAATACTCATATGGTTTTCACAGACTTGTTTTTATGGTTTTTGGAGATGGTTATCTTGTCAATGTAGAAGTGGTCAGTTCAAGTGCTGTAATGAATATTATCTTTATTATATATAATAAGAGGTATGTGTCGAAAGAATGGGAAGATAAAAAAATAAATTTTCTTTTATAAAACGAATCGGTTAATCAGGGAATTGCGAGGATCATACTGTCAAATTAAATGGCCGGTTTTTTCGTATCCTGAAATGTATGCAACCCAAACAGCTTCGTGTTCTTCTTAATGTTATGTATCCCGCACGGCGACTTCCGTCTCCATTTGTATATAGTATTCCATAATGAATTAATGCAGGAAGCGAATCTAATGACAAAAGTTGATTAATAAATCTTGATATCTTGGGAAGCTGAGAGAGAAAACAATGGAAAGGTTTATTGAAGATAGAGGTAACGTTATATTCCATCGAGGAGAGTCAAAGAAAACATGGGGTGTAGCGAAAGAGCATAAGGAAGATTTATGAACGGACAAATTCTGCAAGAAGATCGTTTGTATTCATTTACGAAAAAATTCAAAGCGGTCGTCATATTATAAGAAAACGTAAGAGACAAGGAAGTAAAATTTCCCAGAATCGGGGCTCCTCGTAGTGCCAGAAGCGAAAGTTGTTTTGCATTCGTTTTTCCTTATGTGACTCATAAATTATACAATTCCCCCAAATTAAAAAAAAAACTTGAAACAGTTTTTGCAAAAATAAAGAGAGGTAACCTATAAATATGATTTATTTTTAAACAAATGTTATAATAAACTTCTCTTAAATTCTATTCCCCCAAAATTGAACATATGCAGGCAAGTCTAATAGTTGTAATGTCGGAATCGGAAATAGAGGGAAATTCCCTTAAAAACCTACGTGTTCAACGATCACTATTCGTTGGAAACTGTCGGTGGTCGCTTAGCAGAAGTTTTGTTGTAATCGTTTAAACTTCATGTACGATATATGGCGAAATATATGCTAAACGATCGCCTTTCTTTTTTCATTCGTTCACCTCAAGGGGCACAGACATTGGACGTGTCGTCCACCCTCATTCAGGTCGCTTGTGTTGGAACGAAACCTCATAAACAGTGAAAAGAAAATGAAACATTTCTAAGTAAAGTTTTCCGTATTTTTACCATCCGATAAACATTATTATCGCTTTATCGAATTGTAGACGTAATAATTACGAGACGCAAAGGTAAATGAGAAGGAGAGCAATTATAAACTTGACCAGGGAGGGAACCCGGGTCTCTCCACATTTCGGGTTGGTGATTCAACCGAAAGTTAGCTCCCTTCAAATACAGAATTTGTTGTCGACAAAATCCGACAACATCTGCCCAGCTGCATGAAGAGACGAGTGCCTTTAAGGCCGAAAAGGGAGTGAGACAAGGAGATACTATGTCCCCTAAGTTATTTACAGCAGCTCTAGAGGAAGTATTCAAAAGGCTAGACTGGGAGAAAAAAGGCATAAAGGTAAATGGAGAATATCTGAGTCACCTGCGCTTTGCAGATGATATCATACTGTTCGCAGGAAGCCCAGAAGAGCTCCTTAGAAGAACTAAAGAGCTTGAGCAAGCAAGCCGAGAAGCTGGACTTAAGATGAATCTTAATAAAACAAAGGTTATGTACAACTCCTTCACAAATTCTGAGAAGATACATATCAACGGAGCAGAACTTGGAGAAGTAACCAGCTGTGTTTACTTAGGTCAACTCATCACTACTGATGGTTCGCTTCTTGGAGAAATCAACCGGAGAGTGAAGATGGCATGGAGTGCTTTTGGCAAGAATGCGAACATCTTTAAATCAAATATTCTAGTCTTCCTAAAAAGTAGACTGTATGACCAATGTGTTCTGCCTGTTCTGACATATGGTTGTGACACATGGACCATGAATGCCAGAATGATACAGCGCCTGCAAACAACACAGAGGGGCATGGAGAGATGCATGTTAGGGATCACCCGAAGAGACCGCAAGAGGAACGACTGGGTAAGAAAGAAGACGGGAGTCTGTGACGTGATTAGAAGAGTGAAGGTGTTAAAATGGCAGTGGGCGGGCCACATTGCTAGAAGAAATGACCAGCGTTGGACGTCCAGTGTCATCGAATAGATCCCAAGAAACATCAAGAGACCAAAAAGAAGACCGAAAGACAGGTGGGACAGAGAGCTTGTTAAGTTCTTGGGGCAAACTTGGAGGAGGGAGGCAGTTGACAGGGAAAACTGGAAGAGTCTGGGGGAGGCCTTCGTCCGTCAGTGGACTGAAAAAGGCTGATGATGATGATGATGATGATATATATATATATATATATATATATATATATATATATATATATATATAAACTTGAAGAACTAATGTTATCTCAGCTAGACATATTTCATTTCGTTTATTTTTTGAATGATTGGCTATGTATGAAATTCAAAATAAGTCCTACAAACGGATTTTCAAAAAAATCTTTTGTGACTTTTGGACGCATCTCAGCTGGGAAGCGCTCATCTTAATGGCTGAAACGATAGAATGCCTTACGTTAACGCCAAAAACATGCTATTTGAAATATCTAATAATTTCTTATACTTCATTGATGCTTTAATACAAAATTTTGCACTTGTTAAACGATGAAAATGTGAACAGATCTGTCGAAGTACACATTACTTTTAATTTACGGTATGAAAGTGACAGGTGTTTACGCAAATGATTGCATAGTTTTACTGCAACACTAATTTCAATTGAACACAGAACGCATTTAACACTTTCAGGCGTGGAAATTATTTTTTTTAAATTCTGCATTCAAATGGCATTTTCTAATTTTTAGTTTAGAACATTTTGCGGGGAATTCCTAAAAAATCACGAAAAAGTAATTTTCTCATAAAATAGTTTAATTAAATTTTAAATAAACGGACAAATGTGTTTCTTTTACCTTAATATTGGTGTGATGCACAATTACAGCTATTCAAATTTCACGCTGACATGTCACGAAAAAATAAAATTTACTCGCGCGCGCAAGTCAAGAATAAACGATTGAACTAAGCAAGCAAACTTCAGCCGTACAAGTAACTTCCGTTTCATAAAGCGGGGCTTACAATCACTACACAGCGGAGGGTAACATGACGTTACCAGTGCCAACCGATTAAAAATCACATTACATTAGTTTTCATTGGTGAAATTGAGGAAGGGAAGATAAAGTCTTTATAAGGAAGTCAGAATGTTTTGAAAACGTTTTGAAAAAGGGATTATTATTCCTGGAGGAGGACATCCTGGTCACCGTATTTACAGAACAATATACCCATTCACAATTAGCATTTTGCCTATTTATTTCGAACGTATTACTGTAATTTTATACGTGTTACGTATACATTACATAAAAAACTTACAAATACTTTTAAAGATAACGGATGCTTAATGTTACATGCACAAAAGTCACGCGAAATATTGGATTTAGAACTGAGGTTCTCGAACGTTACGTCCAGCGCCACTGTACGGACGGTTGGATACGTTTACAGTGAAATAAAAATCCATATTTGAATTTAGTGCGCTAAAAGGTGTATGTCTTCGGCAATCCATTTTCAACTTATCAATCCAGCTCTTTCGTACGCGCCATCTTGCGTGGGTCCATGCAAGACCACCGAGTTATTCAAGGCCTCAGCGCTCAGTTGTGACGTCACAACGGTTTAGGCGACTTCGCAACAGTGAGTCGCGGAAGTTTTCCGGTTGTCTGGTGATGTACGGTCATCTCGGGTACGATTGACTTCGCTATTATTTATTGTTCTTTGAGAAATTAAATTGGTTGAATTTAAAATGAAATTGGCTGCGTTAACTCTCATCCGATGATCAATCTCGAACACCTTTAATATTGCCGCTTTCTCGTTAGTTGCATTTCTCCTTCATGCGTTTCCGTGTTCGAGTAATTGCCAAGTACTGAGTGTTTCAAAAATAATATATATAATAATAAAAAGTAATTCTCTGTCTATAACGCTAACTTAAACGCTAATAACTCGAGAAGGAATGGAGATAGAAACTCGAAATTTGACAGGGATGCTTGATTAACACTTTTTCAGGTGATGACGAATTTAAATCGCGAAAAAATTCCTTGGTTCGACTCCAATGGAAGCATTTCTATTTCCCATTACTTAACATGTAAAACGCGATTTTTCGACGTGCAGGCTTTTATTCATTTGGAAATTAAAATTGGAAGAAATTAATCTACGACATTCGGATTTATACCATTTTGAAGAAAAAATTATAGTTTCTTATTCTGTTCATCTTTTTTCCCTCACCGTTCGAAATATCCCATGTCAAACATTTAATTTACATATTTTATGGAAATCTTTCCATTTTAACGGAATGTTGCCATGGTGACTAATTATATTGTTAGACCTCAAAATCGTATTGTTATATCAGTCCTTATGGGTGTAAGCGTGCTTTGCTTTTAATGCGAGATAGGGAGAGAGAGGGTGAGGGAGGGAGGTAACTATTTTAAGGTTAACTAAAGATATCCCGTCATATTGATAACTTCTTGCTCCTCACAATACTAAACACGCATAACAAATCATTTTTCATAACGTCGTCTTATGATACCTGATATACCGTCTTCAAACCTTACTCCGTTAATATTGTTTACTTTTTCAAAGAGGTACTAATTATTATTGATGTTAAAGACTTACTACCACGTTTCAACTGAAATCACTCAATGAACTTCATTTGCTATGAAGCTTTATAGAAAATGTGATATGGCTAAATTAAATAATTTGTGTAGCTACATAATAAGACACTAATATAATTTACAATGTTGAAATAATACTTACTCTGGAATGAGTGGTCGGCTGAAAATCCTTCCTTGGGGTGGTATTTATCCACTTCCTTCGCATGGCTTCATCTTTCGGGAACTGAAAAACGCAGACCTTCGTTTCCTCGTCGTAATTCCCTCTGCACTTCGGCACGCAACATTTGTACGCCATCTTAATTAATATTAACTATATGTTAATGCTCAAATAGTGCACAAACAGGATGCGTCCACTAATCAACGATGTAAAACGATTTCTCTTGCAACGCTAGACAACTCAAAAACAGAATCACAGGAACCACACCACGCTACCAAATGGCTAGACGGGTAGCGACCGTAGCGACTGTAGCTCCATAGACCGCCTAATGTTGGTGACGTCACGCCCATACAGAGTCTAAGCGTTTAAGGCCTTGAGTCTCGGTGGTCTTGGTCGATGGGAGTAGAATTATACCATATTTACTCGTATCTAAAGCCGTGACATTGGTTTTAAGGACAGTAACTAGGGGGAAAATGCTGGAATGTGAGGAGCACCCCAATTTTTTACTTTCTCCACACTCCATAATATAATACGTTATCACTACGTCTGCGTGATAGAAATTTTTCGGGCGCTTGAACTCAAAACTAATAACCAGATCAGCACCAATCTTAATGTTTAAGTTTTTTATTAGCAAATGAAGATCTGGAAAGGTTTTGGCTGAATTTGATGGACGGGAAGCGGATATTTAATCTTGTAATTTTTCCGTTTATGTATAAATCTCGTTATTATATATCTTAATAAAGTATTTTGTTGAATTACCATAAACATGTACAGCGGAATATATGAAAAGTCGACAATACATTTCTTCTTATATTCTAGACCAGTGGTGCCCAACCTACGGCCCTCGAAGGGTTTTTATGCTGCCCGCGAAGCCATGATGGATAAGCAATCCGAAAAATTTATCTCAGAAATTCATACATTTTTACGAAATTTTTATAATAAAACTTTTAACATTGGAATTTTTGCCATTAAAATCCCATTTAGACTTGATTTTCACTAAAATGGCACCTTAGAATATCTAGGTAACATCAGATATAAACTTGAATAATTGGCAACCTCCAATGTGGCCCGCCGAAGGATTCGCAACCACCGATGTGGCCCACCTCGTAGAATAGGTTGGGCACCACTGTTCTAGACTAATAAGTCAGTATTTTTTTCAATCATGCGTGTGCATTAAATAAAATAAGTTTTGATCTTTCAAGAAATATAAATAAAATAATAAAAATGTAGTCCCAGTGATGCCACTTGAGCTATCTAGAAATTACGTTAGACAAACATGCATTGAAAGAGGCATACCTGAATATGACGTGAAATAGCGGCTTAGCAACAGATAAGTGTAGACAAATTCGTAAATAGTAAATGTAATAATTTAGATCCATATAAATGCATTAAGAGCTAGAATATAATTTTTCATCCACTGTTCAACTAACATAGGTTGTACAGAGGTTTAAGGAGATGATAAAAAAAATAATAAAAAAGGCACGTATGAGTACCTATATATCTCGGAACAAAAAATTATCGATTATAGATTTAGCGTGTTAAATGAACTTTCTCCTCGATCTCGCGTCAATCAAAATAATTCGAACTGAAAGTATACTTGAAAGTATTCTTTGCGCAGAGTTCATATTATCCTGATCATAATTATCCCTTTCGAAAGAAAAAAAGAATGTTCGCCTAATGAAGGCAATTTATTTATCTCCCGACTCGAGCGGCTTCAAGTATCAATTTCTCGTAAAATGTTCGTTAAATTTTCGAATGGAGATCCGCGAAAAAGAAAAAAATATCAATCGGCGGGTTGCGTTTTCCAACGTTTTTGTAACGTTGAAATGGATCGGGTTGCCTTTTAAAATTATATTCCTTTCGTGCGAAATGAGCAAAACCTGCATTGTTAGAGATCCGCTCACGCAAGCATATCTTGGCATTCAGTCCACCAGCGCGAGATTGTTATTATTATTTTTTTTCATCCACTGTTCAACTAATTGCTTCCTTTTCGGCATTTCTAGGTTTTGATGAATAGGAAGTGTTTTATAAAAAAAATGAAGGGCACGGGATATTCTCGCGTTCGTTACCTATTAATTCCAAAAGACGTGGCTATGTTTAAGCTCGAATAAATTACCATATTATTTGTATCTAAAAAAAATTTTAATGCACCTATGTCACTGAGAATTGAAAATGTTGGTATACAAATATGAATTGATCTCACGATCAGTATGTTATCTAATGCTGATAAAGTTTCTCGTCTTCTGTACATTTTAATTTAGAATTTTAGAGTTTCAAAAAAAAAAAAAGGTCCGCTGTAAATTTACGCGATGCGCTGATATGCCGTTATACACACGCACGCATGTGCACACAAGCACACGCGCAAAGACACACACACACATATAAATGCTTAAAGAAAGGGAAAGGTAATAATAAAGGTGGCAACAAGGTGTTGGAAGAAGCCCAGTGGACACTTACCTATATTGAAGAGCCGCTGGGGATGCTGAGGACACACGAATAACATAAAACACACACACGCACGCACACACACACATACACATACATGTGTGTGTGTGTGTGTGTAGATTTATAAAAAAATTATTTTTAGTTAATGCTAATGAGACAAAATACATTCGAATCTAGTTACAGGAAATTATATCCCGTTTATAAATGATATGAGAAGCAGTTATGGGAGCACAACTATAAGAATGTACGTAATGGGATAAGGAAATTAAATTATTGTTTACCTTTAAAATCTGCATGAAATTATTATATTTTATTTTTTTAATTTTCATCAGGCTTTTCTCTGCTTCGCTTTTGAAAGTTATAACCTAACATAAAATAAAATTGTGAAAACATCCAAAACTATAGGAATGTGAACAATCAAATGACGCGAAAGGAATATATAAGGAAAAAAACTCGCATCTTGTGTTCACAAAACTTTACAATTCCCGGTAAAATATTGCCAAAAATGTACGAAAAAAACGTTAATTAATGCAAGTTAATCCTACATTTATTGCAAACATCAAATCAAAAGTGAACAATAATCTTATAGTATGAAATATTGATTCATTTATTTCTCACTAGAAGAGTTTCTCCTTGAATTTCAACGGATTTAGTGACGCTACTACAGCACAACATAAAAACTCTTTAAAATATATAGTAGATACTTTTCAAATTACAATTAGCTTTTCTTAACAATTAATCATATTTGCTTGTAACAATCCGTTTCCGAACCTATTGCATTCAAATATAACGATAATTTTATTTCGTACCATATCACTTTCGCCAAATCCAACTTCATTTCTTGTGTAGTTATGCCTCGCTGAAATATTTACTTTTATGTCTTGAAAAAGTAACGTGTGTACATTTGTCCATGATTGAACACTGACTCCGGTAAATGTACACCAGATACGTGAGCTTATTCCGTTAATGAACATTATAATGTAGAGTATAATGATTTTACTTACAAAAAATATAAGATTCCAGTATTCAATAGATGAAAGAAGGTTCAATTATTTTCATCAATCGTTATAAACGCTTCCTGAATAATAATCAGTGTCTATTTACCTTGCTATCCATAAACATTGATCGTTTCGTTGCTTAAACAAAAGTGCGAATCGAATAACGCTAAACTTTCGTCTATTTGTAAGCTTCATTAAAGCTAATTGAATCGGAGGTAACAATGACCTTGGCAACGCCCGGAAAGAGTACGAAAAATCCACAAAATTTCGAAACAAAAAGCATATTTCTGAAAACTTGGTCCGTGTAACATGTAAACTTCGCAGGAATAAGATATTATGGAGTTTTATTCGTCGAATAAAGGAAAAACGAAAAAAATCGGTCCATATTTACGTATTTTGATTGTTGAAGGAAGAATACCTTGCAAGTCAAGAAATGGATTCATACGTGTTATCTTATGGAAAAATGTTAATCCCCTATATTGGCAGCAATGATTAATTCCGGTTGACCAAACCTTGACCATTCACTAAGCTAGGATGTGAGGAAGAATCATACCAAATTTGGTTATTCTAGCTTTTATCGTTTAGGAGGAGTTCCATGAAGAATCACACAAACACACAAAATTCTGCTAGTAGTAGATTAGCAGCAGTTTACGGCCTTTGTGATGAGCGTAGTAACAATAACAAATAAGAATATGTTTCTTGGTTAGTTTGTCTGGTGTGACGCTACACCCAGTCTTCAGAATAAATGCGGAAAATATTTATTCCTGTACATGCCCTCGGCAGGATTCGAACCAGCGACCCTAGCATTGGGAGCTACCAGGGCCTGCACTAGACAATGTACATATCTTTTTATGAAGCGATTATGCCAGAAAAAACCCAATTCAAACAAACGTGGCCGTTTAAATTACTATAACAAAAGAAAACTTTTTTTTCCCGTTGCGGAGAGTTGGGATGAAGATAGGGTTTCTTTTTAATAAACATTGGACGAAATGCCAAAGAGGCGGACGGAAAATTAACTGTGGCTGAAAATTAAGTCCCTTTGTATCTAATATTCGTTATTGTCTGTCTCGCTCGTCCATGCCGGTCAACTTCTCCGCTTCGCGCATAAAAGCCGTTTTTATTTTCGCTTTTTTAAATTTTTTTTTGGAAATTCGAAAAAGTTCCCTTCATCCGGATAAAAAAATTTTATTCACTCCCAGGAATTTCATTTGAACAGGCGCGATATCTTCCTTCATGCTAAAATGAAGAAAAATGACGGAATACTCGCTTTATTCCACTCTCGTTTATTTTCGTCGGATTGTTCATGTAATACGGATATGTTTTCGGTGTCATAGGACGCTTAATATATATTTTTTATTTTTCATTTTAATTTTGTATTTTATTTGACCTGCATGCTAACATTACGAATTATTAATGTTGAATAACATGTCGTTTTGATAAATTACTTCTTTCATTCAGCATACATTTTAGTACGTTATTAGGATCATCCTCAACATTTTTTAGCGTAATTGTTGTGAATTATGTGAGCGCGCTATTTTTTTCATGAAAAGTGTCAATTTAATTGCTTGCAGAAGTGCCCGTTGAATTTCAACGGATGTAGTGAATCTAAAACTTCTACCGTTTACCATGTAAACATCGCAAGAATTACATAGTACATAGTTTTACCCGTGGAATAATGCAAAAAGGAAGGAAATCGCATTTACCTATTTAGACGAATGAAGGAAAAAAATCTTACGCTGTGAACTCATGGGAAAATAATGATTCAATTAAGCTCTCCATTTCCCCAAATATTTTATCGCAATATAGCCTATGTTCCCCGCAGTTTAAAATTAATATACCTTCGCGAAGTTTCGTGACGATATCTTCAAAACGAAAACTCTTAAGTAAAACCAGCAAGAACATAATAATCAACAGAAAATAGATGAAAAGAAAAAGACGAAATTAATTAATTTAACGAAAGATAAAAAAAGTAAATAGAGAACGTTTAAGAATCGCAGAGTGAATATTATTCTCCAATTATTAGCTCGATTCTCTCATCCATGAGTTCTGTAACGAGAAAATTGTTTGTATCAACAATACTTTGGAAAAAATGAAAGGTTGTATCCAGTTACAGTTTCCGGAAAATCTACGTCTAATTATTTAAGTTACTTATATAGTTTTAAAAACAGCTTGCGGTCAAAGTGTAATATATTCCCCCCCTTATTTTTTTCTTTTTTGGCAACCATTAGTATGCTATTGTTTATTTAGTTTGTGTTATTGTCCATGTATTTGAGATTTAACAATCAATAATATTTTACCCTTCTAATATGTTTCCTAATCTTGAGCAATTTATGTTGATGTTCAATAATGAACAAAAGAGTTTAAAATTCCTAATTGACCAAAATGTCACAGAAAACAACTGGAAATGTAAAAAATGCTTTTAAATAGCATCGAGTAAGCTAACAAGACAAACTTATCGTTGCTCCAAAAAAAATTGTCGGAGAAAAGTTACTATTCGTGTGAATACCTTTTTTGCAAACACAAAACTACCGATATCGAGGATCTTATTGCTTGGATATCTCTGGCTACTATTACTTATTATGTCTGACTGAAGTAATAAAACTCTCATTGTCAGTGATTTCTACCAATACTACCGACAGTTAGTTTCGGATCATGTTGACTTCGATTATGCACAAAAAACGAAAGCTTGCAAACCCATGACTGATCTGCCTGTGGCGACATTTACCCACCCGATCACCGGACAATGGTGAGGGATAGTTTCGTTCCAGAGAGGCGAAGGGCGCGATGGCGCCCTGAGACGGCCACACCCTCTATAAAGGGCATTGTAATCTAAAAAGAAAGCGAGCTGAAGGCTCGCCAGTATCCTCGGTTATTTGTAAATAAAAAGTCTTTTTTTGACAGTTTCTCATTTTCTTAGTTTGTTATGATGTTTTTTTTACGGGAAAGAGTTATCGCAAAAAATTATTTTTCGAAAGGGGTCCGGGATAAACCAGTAGTACCTCATTTTGTTCCATATGCTTGTTTATTTATGTTTGTCATGATATTTCCAAGAAATATATCCAGCTTGCTTTGAAGTACTCTACGCTGCACGAAAATATCATTAAAACCATTTATTAATAATATTTCAATTAAAATCAACAAATGTTTGTTTGCCATGTAAACAATGCAAAATAGCACACATATATTGACAAACGATAGTACTTTTAAAAAATTCGTATATAAATGCAGTGGACTCGCAACTTCGTCAACAATGGCAGTTGTCATGGTAGCTTATATTTGGTATTGTCATAGAACTGATAAAATCAGGTATTTTTCTGATTCTAAACGCATTTTTACGCTAATTAGGATTCTGTCTTCAATAAAAATAAACTTTTTTCTTTCCTTCATAGAACCATCCAAGTCTCAAATTCGTACCATGTTCTAAGTAATTTTGAAATTCAAATGAAAAATAAGCTGCACTCATCCCTATGTTATTCAACTGGAGAAAATGAAAAAGAAAAATATATGTTTAAATTAGAAAGGTTAATCAAATCGGTATAAAAACCTGATTACACCACTTAACACTTTATTCCGGTTAAAATGACACCTTCCCCTTGTTTCTACGTGGTGTAATAGCTGAATTATAAAAAATATACATACAAACACTTTATAGATATCTACAGATATACTATAGATGTAGAAATTAAAGTTACGGAAACTTTATAAACTGAATCGGACATTATTTCGCGACCGTGGCTTTTTCGTTGAAATATGGCACATTTTTTTTGTTGCTAAGCGTGTTTTGAAATAAACAAAAATATTTTTTCACAAGTCTCGTTGAACCGTTATCTCAGGATTAAGACGTGAACAATTTTATCGTTCGGGTTTAAAAAAAAAGAGACCGCCGTTGTTTTTTATGGGAGTGTTTTTATTTTCGCTTCTAACTAGTTGAAAACACTTTTTTTTATCGTCCGCGATTTTTTTTTTCGCTGGAGTTACTCCATTGTTATCCGAGGGATAATGTCACTCTCGGCATTAATCACCTTGATAATTTGGAAACATTGTCGCACCTAAAGCTTATGCTAAAACACAAATTTTTTTTTCCTTTACCTAAAAAAAAGTATCGGACAGAAAACAGCTGTAGTGGCGAACCTTGAACTACACTCTAAGTTTCGAGGAGTTATGTTTTTTTTTTAACAGTAATTTTTTTGCTCTCCGAGTATGGAAACTGTTGAAGTTGGTTGGGATTTTACGACCTTGCCATGCGTTCTCTCGAACAAGAACCGACACATTTCACTTGTAGGAGCAGCGCATTGTCTTTTGATTAAAACTCTTGCGGTATAGGGTAATTTTTCACCTCTGTTTCCTGCCGTAATATGATCAATTATGTCATGCCATATCTGTCTTCCGGCAGGTTCATGAATGCGGATTAAAACGCCTTCATCACGTCGTCTTGGAAACAGACAAATTCGTCCAAAATCAGTTTGCCAATATTTCAGAGAGAAATTTTAAAGAAAACTGATTAATACAATCGAATTTAAAGGGAAATAACTTGAGATTTATGAGTAACGCTAATGTGTGTACTTTCGACGGTAAATGTATACATTCTTTTAAAATAATATTGAAATTATTATAAGTTTGCAAATCATTTTATAAATTTATGTTTTTTATTCTAATAGTATTTCTTATTCTAGTCGTTTATTGCTGTTAATATTAGTATATACTATTAATTCTTTTGTTTTCGACGAATTCACCTAAGACTCTTGTACTAAACAATCTGCTTCATTACTTGTCAACTCTCTCATCCAAGTCGTCTGATATCAGGATCCTTTTCTCCTTCAATCTCATCTACATCTACATGATACCCTGCAAATCACCAGACTGGTGGGTGGCAGGGGGTGCAGCACACCGAAACCTACCTAATAACGTCCCTCGTGGGAATCACTCTCCTGTTATGATCCCGTATGGTCCTTGGGAAAAACGAGCTCTGATATCGCTCGGTCCTACAGTCGATCTCTCGTATTTTATTCTCGTGATCGTGCCTGCCCATGTACGTAGGTGCCTCTAATATTCCTGAGACCTCCTCTAAGAGAACTTCCGACCTAAATTTCTCCAGAAGCCTTAACCTAGCGCTAATTCTGCGATCCTCTAGCGATATCCAATTCAACTCCTTCAAGAGTGATGTGACGCTTAGTTTTTGCTCATATTTTTGCTTTACGAATCTGGCTGCTCTGCGTTGGATTCTTTCTAACTCAAGTATTTGTCCCTTTTCGTACGGATCCCATATGCTGGAAGCGTATTCGACCTGAGATCTGACCAATGATAAATAACACGTTTCTCGTACCTGTTCTGTGCTACTTCTTACTATTCTGCCTACGAAGCCCAATTTCTTATTAGCTGCTCCTACGATCCTTCGAATATGCATATTCCACGATAGATCACGACAAATGGTGACTCCTAAATATTTAACGTACTCTGCAGATTGGATATTCAATCTATCAATTCTGTACTCCGAGTCTAATTCATTGTTCTTACTCTTCCAGAAACTCAATAGGGAACATTTGCTGTGATTAACTTCGATTTTCCAATCTTGACACCATGCTGAAAGGGCGTTTAAATCTTCCTGGAGCGATTTTTGGTCATCCTGACTCGTTATCTCCTTATATAAAACGGTGTCATCTGCGAAAAGTCTTATTTTGCAGCGAACTACCGAGCAGATATCGTTTATATATATCAGGAATAGTAGTGGGCCTATGACACTTCCCTGTGGAACACCTGATGCGACTTTTACCGGGTATGAAGATTTCCCATCAATAACTACTATCTGTTTTCTGTCTGAGAGGAAGTCTTTTACCCAACTCACGATATTAGGGTTTATGCCGTACTTTCCTAGTTTTCCTATTAATTTATTATGGGGTACTTTGTCAAACGCTTTTTTAAAATCAATGAAAATGGCATCAACCTGAGTGTTTTTCTCTCCGCATTGTAACAATTCGTTTACGAACAGGGCGAGCTGCGTTTCGCATGACCTACCTTTCCGAAACCCGTGTTGGTTTTTGCTTAGTGAAGAACGACCGTCTAAATAACGCAGAACAGAGCTAACAATTATATGTTCTAGAATCTTACACGATAATGACGTCAAGGAAATCGGTCTATAATTTTCGGGGTTCTCTTTATCACCGCCTTTGTGGATGGGCGTTACGTATGCTAGCTTCCAGTCTTTTGGAACGGTACCATGTGCAACGGATTTTTCGAATATTATTTTCAAGTAAGGTGCGATTACCGAGGCTAGCTCTTTCAACACACGCGCGGGTATGCCCTCCGGCCCGGGAGACTTATTTAGCTTAATAGACTCTAGCTGGTGCGCGATACCTGTTTCCGAGAATATCATATCTTCCATCGAATTTCCCTCATCATTCAAAGCTGGTTCCTCAAATTCGTTGCTCACTGAAGTAAACGCTTTCTGAAAGTGTTCATTTAACAAGTTCGCTTTTTCCGCGCTGTCATGTACTACATCACCTGCCTCCGTTCTCAAAGACGCTATGGTGGGGCCTCTACCATGAACCTCTCTAACGTACGACCAAAATGCTTTCGGATTTTCTTTCAAATTACTATGCAGAACTTTCTTTTTGTAATCATTAAATGCTTCTCGCATTGTTACTCTAGCTCTTGACCGCGCCTCTCTGTATTGTTGCCGTATCATTGACCTCTGTTCCTCTGTGACTTTTGAAGAATTACTATTTAAGCGAGCGTGAAGTTTTCTTTGCCGTCTAAGAGCGCATCTAACTTTCTGGTTGTACCATCTTGGTTCCGCACCATCACGTTTAAGTTTATGTGGAATAAATTTATCCGTACCCTCTCGCATCATATCCCTGAACACGCACCATAATTCCTCTGTACTAGCGTCGATAGATGTCCCGCAGAAATAAGGGAATTGTGTCTGTAAAAAAGACCTAAATTTCGAGAAATCGCCTTTGGCGTACATATATACGCGTCTTCTAGCCTTAACCTGTTTCTCCACTTTTAGCTTAAATTCTACGTACACAGCATTATGATCGCTTATTCCTTCCTCTATGGAAAGCTTGTTCATACGCTCGGGGTAATTCGTTACGAGTAAATCTAATATATTGTTCGATCTCGTGGGACATCTTACTAGCTGACACAACGAGTGTTTAACGAAGGTTTCTATAAGTGCTTCGCATGATTCACGCTCTCTACCACCGGGATCAAAGCAATTATGATTCCAGTCTACTGAAGGTAAGTTGAAATCTCCTCCTATTATAATAGCCCTCTCTTTATTTTTCGATATTAGCGTTGCTACTTGTTTCTCGAGATTATGAATAATTTCTAAACTTGCATTGGGAGGCCTATAAAATGCGCATATATTTGCTATAGTGTAATCGCTTCCTCTAACTCCACACCAAACACTTTCTATTTCGGTGTCATTAATCGGTAGTGGAAAACTTTCGTATGCCTTGCTGACTGCTATAAATACTCCACCTCCCGTCCGGATACTACGATCCTTTCTAAAAATTCTATAGTCTTGAGGGAATACCTCCTGACTTGCAATCTCGTCAGTGAGCCAACTCTCTGTACCGATCACGACATCGGCTTCTAGACTACGAATAATATGCTCAAAATCGGCAATTTTCTTACGGATGCTGCGGCAGTTCAATACGACGACATTTAATTTCTCACTATCGCTTCTCAGATAAACCTCAGCCTTACCATTCGTAATCGTTCTAGGAATACATCTACATGCGTTCTTCATACTATTATTCCGCCAATTGGTTGATATAGCATTTTCTTTCTGATCGCGTTTTATTTCACCATTTTTATCGAAATCCCAAACGTTAACACTATTGACATCACGGATGTCAGCGCCTTCATCGCTCGGTAACTCTAATTTATTTGCGGTATCGGCCGGATTTCTCGTAATATTGTTTTCTATTACCCTCTTAATTACACCTATTCCCCTAAGACGCCTACACTGTACCCTGCTCTCTAGCCTAAAAAAGCCCTACTATGCTCAAGGATCCTACGCGCTACACCCTGGGATGCCTCCGGCGTGTAATGAACCCCCGAGCCATTTAGGGGTGCCCCACACGATCCAAGAATCGGACGAAGGTCAACGAAATCCACCCCCATGTCCCTACAGAAAGACCATAACCTTCGGTTTAGCCCCTCCACCCTACTCCAAACCTCAGAGCCACAGTCAATCCGCGGGACAATGCTGCAGATGGTTAAACGCACATCAACCCCAGACTCCTCTCGGACACGACCGACCTCGGAGTTTAAGTCCCTAAAGGAACTCAAAATCTCCTCGGAGCCGCGCTTCGAGGCGTCATTGGTGCCAACATGCGCCACCACCCGCAGACTAGAGCAGCCCGTGCCAACGACCTCTTCCCGAACCACCTTCGTCACCTGGGGCACCGTACCTCCTGGTATACACCTGGAGAACACCCGCTCCACCACTCCCTCCCGGCGGGCCCTTGATAGCAAAGGCGCCATCACACGCCGGACATTAGAGCTACCTATCACTAACAACCCTCCCTTCGCAACCCGACTCCTCTTAGGTGGGATAGGTACGGTCACAGAGTTCGTTGAGCTATCCTCCGACAGCACCGCAAACCTGTTGCTAACAGGGGTAGGTTCACATACCACCTGCTTCCGCAGCACCACCCCACGACTACCACGTGTAGCCACCCTCCACTCATCGGGCTTTATGGAGGGAGTCGTCCCTACCCGTGGAGAGACCACGCAAGACTCCTCGATCACCCAGCCGGCGTTAGCACTTGGGCGAACCCGAGCCGCCATCCCGGCGCGGAGGGATCTCGAGGAGCGCCTCACGCGTCCCACCCGGACACAAGACTCCTCGCAACCTTCCACCCTAGAGCGGAGCTCCGCAACTAACTTCTCAAGTTCCGCGACCCGGGCCCGCAAGGACTCGCAATCAGCAGCACTCTTGAAGAGAGAAACAGAGGGCCTAAGGGGAGTCATCCTATCTTTCCCAAGTACGGGTTTCTATAAGCTCTTAAATAACGTATCTAATAGACTAGTCTAACGCTTAATATACGCGGGGAAGTTATTCCTGGAGTGCTCGAGTGAAGGGATCAAGGGTCAAGCGCAGGTAGAAAGTGAAAGTTAGTCACAACGCAAACAACGTTAGTTCGCACACAAGATGGTTAGTACAAAATCAACGTGTAAATTTGTAACTATGAGTTACGGAAAAAAAATACTAAAAAATACAATTACTATTTAAATAAACGGACTTATAAAAAAACAAAAACTGGGTGCTGGAAAAAGAACGATACTACGGTATTCAACAATGAAATATTAAGTTAACACAAAAACGATGACAAGGATTACTCAAATACTACAAACAACGTTAGAAGTTAATAAAACAGAGGTTAGCACACAAACACCTTACAATTCTAATAAAAGGAAGAAGTTACGTTTATAGAGTATGGAGTGTTAGAAAATTTACTACACTACGGTATACGACTAATAAGTATTACGATAAAAAAAAATGACAAGGAGGTTATTAGTTAAGATAACTACTACTATACGTAAATAAGCTATAGGAAAGGTTAACAAGTAATATAAAAGAAAAGTTAGTTCTACTTAACAATACGTCTACTTCTACTCTAATGCTACTGCTACAATGGTCGCTCGTAAGTCCGTTGGGCTCCACTGAAGGAAGTGAAAGGCACGTCCGCTCGCTTCAACAGCCAGGTAGAGGATTGAAGCATATAAACGTTGAACATGAATAAATAAATATGAAAGAAAAATAAATATTCGATAAAAATTATGCATTTAAATGCATATTCATAACACATCCTCTTATAAACTAAACGTTGCCAAATATTTTTTTAAAATTTTGGCTGACGGAGAACGATTAATCAATATTAGTGATGATGATAATCTATATAGTATTGTACAAGACTTCGTCATCATTCTGTGTAAACTTATGACGTCATAGTGTCGTAACCCACTATTACTCTTACATAAAAGCCAGGTTTGTAAAGCTTCAGAAATGCAGAAATGGGACTATTTGTGCAATTCCATATCGGTTTTATCCCTTCTGTGTGGGAGCAAGCATAGAAATTTACCTGGCAAGAGGGGACTAAGGTCAGCTTTTGAAGCACAATAGATACTCGCGGCGAGGTTTTCGAACCTTTGCTCGGATCGAAAGCAACCCTCTCAGCAGGAGGTATGATTTCAGGTCAAAGAAGACTGCCTTAATTTTATTTCAGAATAATCGATCAAGACGTATTTTTTTACGAATTATTCGTATTTCCTCTGAAAAACTACACAAAAATAGATTTTTATTTGCGTTCCTGCGGTATTTTTTTAAAAAAGAAAACCGAGTTCCATCTATATCAGATGAGCTTGAAATTTGGCGCAGTTATATGTTCAACTTATTATTTGATTATTTAATTGTCTTAAAATCCTTTTTTACTTTATTAGTGAAATGGAGGATAAAAAAGAAAGGGAATACATGAAATTATATCGCGAAAGAATTAACTTGATATTTTTATTTTTAGATATGACTAATACGGGTCCCTAGTACGAATATACTGTATTTCACACCTCTCGAAATGTGGTAAATATTCGACACCACGGCCTTCATCAGCACATCAGCACTATTGACTCAGATTAAATTTTTTTTTTGAAAGGCTCAAATGTTGAAACCAAGCACCCCTTCTTGCTTGCTAGATCCATTTTCAACGATTGACCTTTTAACGCAACAACGCGAGACACGCGCTAACTCGGAAACTCATTAAAATTCGATTAAAAAGGCTTCATTGTCGACCTTTCTCGTTTAAGTTTCAAACGAGTGTGTCCGCGCTTGTGGGAAAACCTTACTATCCCCGATAATGGTTTTGAGTTTTGGGGGACCGCATCATGGAAGAATTGAATGTTTGGAATAATTTAAATAGGTGAAAGCAATGTGATAAATAGTAGAATTAATATGTTGAGGAGATAACGTATTTGTAGAAGTGGTTGTATGAAGGTCGTCTGATGAATGAGTTAGTTGCTGACGTTATTTTTTTTAAATACGGAATAAAAAGGAAATTACAGGGAAGGAAATTAAGCAATAATGTAACAAATCTTTCAGGTTGCCTTTACACAGGTGTCAAAACCTGTTGCGTATTTAACCAATAGTCATTCAGATAATCATGGAAGATTTTTGCAGTTACTGTGTTTTTCGTAGCGCTTTAACATAATTACTGCACTATACGCGATCTACCTATACGGTTCACCTCTATTATCTATTATCTTTTCATTCTATTTATAGTCCTTGTTCACCTTAGAAAAGTTAATGACGTCATTTATTATGATAATTAAAGAAAACTTGTCCAAATAGCTGTCTTATTTTGATAAACATTAAAATTAAAATGTAGTCCAAAGCATTATAAAATTAACTTTAAAAATGTCTGTTGGTCGAGACTTTAGTGTATAGTACTATTTGAGTGCGCCGAAAAATTCTTCAGCCTTTTCGAAACATGTCAATGATGCTTTTCATATACACGTAAATATTTAGTCTCGGTCTATACTGCATGTTTACTTCCATATGTCCATTTTAAGAGAATAAACGTGTGCTACCAAAGAGTGTGTTAGATGCATTTTATTTTACCAAACTATGAATATTGCCCTAGTTTTAAAAAAATATTCCAATATCCTCTTAAGTTTTCCGAAAGTTCAGAAGCTCTATATGAAAACCAGTAATATGCATGCTTATTATTTTTTTTAGTTTTCCACGAAGAATTTTCCTCCCAGATAATATCGGAATTTCGCAAACAAAAATCATCAAATAAGCTATCTTCAGAGCCTGCACGGTGAAACGGACCCCTTTCCAATTGATATTTTAGTGAAAATTATAATGTAGAATCATCACCGATGATGCCGTGCTTTCAGTAGAATTTTTTATCCTAGTTTTCCACCCAAAATCGCTACGTATTTTTAAAAAAATACAGAAGCCTCGTTTGTGTATGTACCTCTCCCTCCCCAACCCGTTTTTTCCCCTTTTATGCTCTTTGGAGTCCTTATCTATTCTTCCGCCGGTTGAGTTCAGGGAGTCGTTCTCGTGGAAAAAAATACGAACCTTTGGAATTATTTTTTCGGCTTTGGCCGGATGATCCTTCGTAATTCGCTCTTGGAATTTCCACGAAATGGGGTATAGGACCTTCCTGGAACATGGGCCTGGCAAATTATTCGGAGAGAATTCCGCGTCCAAAATTTTCTCCGCCTGCTTTAAACTTAAATTCGGTTGCCTTGCGTTTTATCGCCACCTAGCATTCTTGACGCTCGTATCGGTAGTTCTGCTTGTTTCTTTTTCTTGTTAAATAAATAATTGTTTATTGTTAGGTTGGCGTGCGTTTGATCGTCACCTAGCATTCTCGACGCACGTATCTATTGTTATGTTTGTTTCACTTTCTAATTAAATAAGAGACTCTGATTGTTTATTCTATTTAACCCTATTTTACTCTTCATGAAAGACTGGGATCTCTTTACCTTACACTGCGTAAATTTCGTTTTCATTCGCCCAAGAGATAAAAATTCATTTACTCGATTAATCGGGTTTTTTTCTTTTCACATAGGATAATATGGCTGATTACCTGATCGGTTTTAAAGAACTGAATTAAATGCGAAAGTTCGTGGTTATATATTTGGATAATAATAAATATTATTTATCAATATACTCTCTTCCGATTTGAATTAAAGTTAAAATTGAGTTACTGAATTTCTTGATTTTGGGTTTTTTCGCACATTCATCTGACATCCACCCTCATTCAACAGAGAATAATCGGATTCGCCTTATGGCTGGAAACAAATTCAAGAACAGGCACTTAAAAAATACTTGCCTCATCTTAAGTCCGATAGACACGACAAGGTTATATAAAAAACAGATGCGCATTTCTGTTACAGAACAGCCGCCTTCGGTGGCGATCCACCGAAAAGAGATTCTAAAAGAAACTATCTTTTTAAAATAACCTTGTGACTACAGAACAAGGGTGCACGAAGTGCGACCCGCGGGCCACATGCAGCCCTCCGTTGAAGATTTTGCATCATAACATATTGAACATCTTTTGGTTAATTTGGCAAATCATAAAGTGAAAATTATAAGAGAGTGTTAACCAGCATATTACGTTTAGCACATTTATGCTCCTGAAAATTTTTAATCCTTTACTGCTTTTTTCAAAAGATTACTACAAGTTTTCAAACTCGCACTTCATTGTACATGGTGTCCGAGAAAGAGCGGACACATTTTAAACATTCTTAGTGAGAAAATAAATAAAGTTACAGGAGAACGATTTCCACTTCATAAAAGCGAAACTCTGACAGTTTTACAAACGCTACTTCTACCGAGTGCGCATGGATGTGAGCATGCACCAAATTGAGAGAAATCTACATTGCGGAGAGCACGTGGCAGTTGCTCCGACCATAGCGTCCGATCGGCAAAAGGCTGCGTGCGTGTGTTGGATGGCACATTAATGCGCCCATCCATGAGCGCTCGGTAGAACATGTAGCATGTGTAAAACTTTCAGAGTTTTGATTTCGTATGGTGAAAGCTGTTTCCTTATAGCTTTATTTATTTTCTCACTAAAAATGTTTTAAATGTGTCCACTCTTTCTCGGACACTATATATGTGACAATTTTGCGTTTGATTATTAATAGATAAAAGTGGATTAATTTGATAACTAAAATGTTATTGTTGTTTGATTTACATTATTCGGCTATTAATTATATATACTTATAATTATTTATTTTCATTAAACCTGTCCGGTATTTTTTTAATGGCCTGAAACAACGTAAGCTCGCAGCTCATTTAATTTTTTTAAATAGGTGCATTCCTCTGACGCATGAGCAATGATTAAATATTTATGAATGACGCATTAATTATTTCAAATGAATGCGGTAATTGATTCTCAGTTAATCAGTCTGCCGCACGTTCATTTAACAAATTAACATTTGTTTAACTTATATTTCAAATAAACAATGTGGTTTTCACTTTCATAGCGAATGCAGTGTCATATCACCAATCAATTATTCTATGAGAGTTAAATTAATTCTCAGTAGAAGTCGTCACCCGTATGAATATAAGCATTTTTGGTTTTTAATGTCACTGTACAGTGATCAAAGGATTATAATAAAATAAATAAAAAATTATTATCTTCAGATTTTGCTAGGATAGAAGAGAATTTAGAATAAATATATCAATTCGCACATACGTTATTTTTCTTTCTCGGAACAAACGAAAGAAGTTTATAAAACGAACTATGTACTACGACTTCTATGAGTTACTATACGCTGGATTAGTTTAGTAAGAAGCTTGCGTTGCTCTCTGGAACACTTGGAAAGTATTCACCGAGGGGCATTAGTTGGAACATAATTATCCACTCAGCGGCGGTTTGTTTCGCTCTTGACGGGCGTCGCATTTAAGCGCGATGCGAAGAATTAAATCGGAGAGTTAATTTCGTTCCGTACACTTTTTCGGGTGTTTCAGTACCCGGCGGGAAATTTCCCATTTGCAACACTTACCTCACGGGGAAATGCTGCCTCTCTTTCACTTTCTCTCTCGATTTGCTTCTTTGTCTCTCTCTCACAGTTCTCTCTCCGTTCCAAGGTCCTTCCCTCTCTCTTTTATACTCTCCATCTCCTCTCTCCCTCCAATCCCTCTCTCTATTCCTCTCTCCACACCTGTCTCTCTTCACCTTCCCCTCTCTCTCTTCACCTTCTCCCTCCATCCATCTCTCTCCCTCCATATCTCTCCCTTCATCCCTATTTCTTTCCATCCTTCTCACTCCTCATCCCCTGCCTTTTTCAAGTTTCCCCCCCCCCCCCACCCCCCCTCCATTCCGCTCTTTCCCCCTCCCTTCTTCATATCTCTCTCATCCCTATTTCTCTCTCTCTCCCTCTCTCTCTCTCCCTCTCTCTCTCTCTCCCTCTCTCTCTCCCTCACTCTCTCTCCCTCTCCCTCACTCTCTCTCCCTCTCCCTCTCTCTCTCTTGTGACCGCGGGGTGTTGAACTCTCCAACTCCAACTTCCAGATGAACATTCCTCCTCTTCTCCCCCCTTCTCTCTCTCTCCTTTCCCATTTTTCTTCATACAAACTCCTACCCAACCTTTCTATCCGAAACGGGACAGTTCGGCGACAGCCCAATTCCGATATATTTTTGGAGAGAATGGCGTCGTGATAATTGAAATATATTAGAACAATTATCTCAACGTGGCCGACTTGAATTCTCCGAATCTATGAAGTTTAAATAAAAATGACTATATTGAAACAAAAACAGATTTAAATTGACTTTCGTGAAAAAAAGTACACGATAAAAATTACACGATGAAAAATCACAGGATGGTACGCACAATTAATTATATTAGTGTTAATTTAATACAGATTTTACCGTTAAGTTAAATTAGGTGACTTGATTTAATCGAACCGATATATACCGTTTGAATAAAAATTATTAATTTTTAAAAAATAATTGCTTTCAAATTTACTTTCCTGAGAAAACGTTCACAATATGCAACTACATATTAAGTTAACGGGGTGTAGGACAAAATGTCCCTGCGAACCAGAAAACAAGTCGATTTCGTATAAGTGTGCATAAATTTTTCATCATGATCGATAGATAAGTAATACATAACAAACTGCAATATCATTGTGATTAGAAGCAGTATACGAGAGAAAATAAGGAAATTATTAAATATGTTTGACGATGTTACGGCTTCTCTAATTCAAAAGGAATAAGTTTTAGGAGGGTAAATGTATACAAATACGTATTATATTTTATTTTGAAGTGGATTCATGACCATATATTTTAGAGTAATCTTGCATGATAACTTACAAAGGAAATGTAATGGACGAGTATTTCCACAGCTATTGAAGCTGTAAGAAGCTGTTACTAAACTTATTTTAAAAGTTTAAGTTCATATATTTTATTGTTGATTTGGTAAATGGAATATCGAAATTATTAGGATCTAAATAAGATATCGAGCAAAATCGGAAAAATGTTTACTAGGTATCAACTTCTAAAATATTGAGCAATTATATTTGTTTTCATTGTTAAATTATTCGGCTGTATTGGGAATTAGTTAATTTAGTGCGAAAAAGTCGGCGTAAGTAAATATTTTTGAAAATCGTATAGAATATCGTATTCACTTGCAAAATGAAGCAATCTAACTCGTGAATTTGTGTCTTCTGCTTTAACTTTAGTTTTGACGTTAATGATGAATGAAATCTTAAGATAAGTTACTAAAGTTGTAACTGGTAATTAAAGTTAAAATTTATTGCTGGTATTTACATAATGCTCATCGTAATGGGACGCTTTTCTACAATAATGTCTGCACCTTGATTCACTAAAGAAGATTTACTTAAGAGATATAAGTGAAATATATTATACTCCGTGTAAAACGGTTGGAAAAAAATCTTTTGAAAATATGGAGATAGGGTATTGAGGGGGGAATATGACAGGTTAGTTGCATTCTTTTGAGTTGTAACTGTTGTTTTACATTTTTTTGTTTGTATACTAATAGAATTACAATAATACATGACCATAAGCTCACATATTTTATGTAATTGCTTGAACTTTTTCACATGTAATGTAAAATAACTACATTAATTTTATAACATAAGCATTTCATCAAGGAATTCGTTGCTTTTGTGCTTGATTGGTAGTCAAAGACATATATGTCTATTTGAATTACAAAATGAGAATGATAGAAAAAGGTGACATTTCAACAACTCTCAGGGATTAGTTCAAACACCGAAACAAAATTGAAGGGAAAAACGCCTCCGGCAGAAAATGCCAACGGAACATTTCTCGATTATGAGAGACGTGTGCGAGAGAAAGAGAATAAAGTTGCACGGGAAGAGGAGATGGCTCGAATGTAAACGGAGAGAGAGAGAGAGAGAGAGAGAAAGGGAGATTCAGGGGAAAAAAAGGGAGAGGAAAAATAAATGACTGGAGTGTTGTTAAATGGATCGTGGAAAAATGGAAGTGTGAAAAGAATACGAATGTCGATGCTGAAAAATATTCGTAGTCAACGGCGATCAGTATTAACTTTGCAACGCTGAAAATGATGGTGGATTATGTTAATAACAAAGAAGAAAAAAGATACATGCATTGAAGAAATTTGTATCGCATAAAAAATTTTAAAGGAGGCGATGTGGAAGAACGTAATGCATGCGAGCTATATTGAATAATTATTTTATCTTAAAAATTAAGTGCGAAACATAGTTAATGATTTCAGGCGTCACTCTGTGGAATTTCTTCATATTGTAGAAATAAAGGACTTAATTGCTAATTCCACGTAAAGATAATGTTTATGTGGAATTACCAATGAGTCTTTTTATTTTATGCACCGTGATAAGAGGACATTTTTCGCCTGCATTTCTGACAAATATGGGAATCTTTGTAGGCACAAATCTTGTAGTGAAGATGAATCTAGGAAAATGTACTCTTTTGCGATATATCATTATTAAGTTTGTTCGCCTTCTCGTAATTTCCTTCCGAACTAGATAGAATGTCTTCATATAACGTACGTATCCCAGCAACCTTCCTTTACTTAAGTTACTCTCAAAATTCGACCCAACTCTCCCAGTTTCCCTGTATTAACATCGATTTTTCATTCTTCTTCAACCAGAGTCGGTTTTTTCTTATTTTACCGATTTTTCTTCATAGCATCACAGCACCTATAATAAGTCTCTCATTTACGTCCAGGTTCATTCGTCCCTTCCAACGTTGCTACTGACGTTTTTTGTAAAATAAGAGAACCATCCTTTTTTCCATCACGTTCCTCCTAAGATTTTTTTGTTTAAATATTTTTTATTTGTCATTTATTAACTGTCCCCACCTTCTGAGTATATTTAAAAACGTTACGATAACTTTTGATCGATCCCACTTGCCGGAAATGGATTCATAAACTTTTTGTGTGGCCAACATGAGTGAGTAAGATACTTTGGCGGTAAAAATAAAGTCGCAGATTAGGAGAGAAATTCCGAGTCGAACGCCATAATAATAATAATAATTTTCAGTTTCTGTCATTTTGTCTGTCTTTGCAAATAAGTTTTCAACTCATCGTTTGGTGCTGCCACCTTGCGGCAGTTATTATAACTGCTTGGAGCTTTCAGAAGACTGTCAGCCTATTTGCTCATTGTTTATATTTTTTCAATTATTAAATCCATCACCCAACATTTCTATCTATAATTCTTCCGTTGATATTTCAACTGGCATTACACTAGTTTAAAAATAAACGAAGGAACGATAAGTAAGACCTCACTCTGTCGATACGATGGGCTAATTTACGTTTCTTCCCGTCTTATTTCTTCTGCATTTTCAACCTTTTATCTTTTTTTTTCCTTTTAGGCCCCTTCCCTTTTTATTCCACTCTCCGGTAGCTGCGGAGGAAAATTTCTCAGTCCGAATTCCATAGTTATTTTCCCCGGTGGTTCTAGTTCCATTTCCGGATGCCGAACCGATGAAATTTCCTTGCCTTTGAAGAAGGTTCCGGAAAAAGGGATCTTTGTTGCCGACTTTTCCCTTCTTAATGCTTCCCTTTTCAGCACTTTTCGGTTCCTTTACGGCATCCACCTCTATCCAGACAAGCGAAAATCCTACGGACTTTTCCGTCTGGAACGTTCTGGAAAAAGCACGGAAATATCCAGGACCACCAAAGGTTTCGCGTTAGTGAAAGGGATTCGGAAAGTTTATCCATATTACTTTTTTTTCAGCCGCTATTTGTTCCCTGACGTAGCATTGCCGTGCTTCATAACATGACAATCGAGACTTTTTTGTAAATATATACGGGAGACATAGATATTTTTATTTTTTTGGAATCCGATAAGTTCTTCTTCTTTGTGACATGTTTAGAAATACGCTCGATTGCTGGGTTCTGTTAGATTTTTCCATTGAAGTGAAAATATAGAGGGAAATAAGGTTTGGAAGGTCTTTATGCCTTTCATGTTGAGACATGTGTAGAAGCAGTGCTTTTTCGTTTGTGGCGCTATGCAACTGTACGCTGTACTTGCACTTTTTTCGAAAATTAAAAAATGTTTGTTAAACTGAAAAATAAATAGAACTCATTTCTGGAGAAAAAAGTTGCCAACTCCTGTATTGGATCAATACCCGCGGCGCCATTTATTTTTTTCGTTTTTGCATTAAAAACTAATTTAAACGTGTTTTTATTTAAAAGATCGTCTGTAATTTTCGTCTTATTTTGAGAATATTTTATCACAAAAATGTCTTAACGAATTTCGGAAAACAATTTACTAAAAGAGAGAAATTAAAAATGTTCTTCAAATTTAAAACCTCTTGTGAAAAGTGCAGCTGTGATATTTTTATTATAAATTATTTATTACTATTGTCATTATTCTAAAAAATCTTTAAAATGAATGTACAGGTTAGTAAATCCAATATTGTCAAGTTTTTTTTCTATTCCCTCACACTCGCTGTAAAAATCTTGAGTTTTACAGGAAAGACATTATAATAACATAAAATCATGCAGAGTTGTAAATATAAGCATATGACGTTGAGTCGCTTGGATTTACCTTAATCACTTGAGCTACGTGAATGTTTATTAATAAATTAATATTTCGAGGAAATTTATCATTGAAAAACTCATGGCATTTATAAATTTCATTTTTTGCTGCAAAAGAATCCTATTCCAGTTTACTGAGCTCGAATTCGATTTATTAGGCTCAAATTTGCCTGAATTTATTTCGGTGGATTTAAACGACTCCAAAGAGGTGAATATTCAGGTTACTCCGCTGAAACGCGAAAAACGCGCATAACTGCGCCGTAAATCACGTTTTAATCCCTTGGACATAAGTAAACTTGTTTTTTTTACCCGTTCCTTGCGACCAACTTCCACGTTGCACCTGGCAAACAAATTCCTACGGAATGAATATCCCCGTAAGTGATAGCATTTTTCACCTCGAAATCTATTCAAAAACACTTATCGCGGGAAAACTCCCTTGCCATTTCCCTAAAGGGGAAATGAATTATTACCATGGAAACACCTCGTATCCCCCCCCACCACCCTTTCCATTCAAATCAGTTTTCTCTCTCTCTCTCTTTCCCAATTTGTCATTCCAAACGAATTACTAGTTACGAATCAAGGTCGCCACGTCCAAAATTTTTGCTATCCTAACTGTTCCCTTTTTCACCTCATGGAACCTTCCATTCCTCACGTATTTTATCACTCTGCCGAGTAAAAAGAGGTATAATTTTTTATACGTATATATATTTTTTTTCGTAACATTTCGGCACATTATCTTTTTTCACTTAAATGTTATTTTTCGCGCTTCAGGCTGTTTTAAGGGTTGAAATTTATCGCATCTATTTATCATGCACGTGCCTGTTTTCTCTGCATCAAATTTTTTTAAAAATAATCATATTCCATCCAATTATTTCAGCTATTGAAAGAGATCTTTTTATGTCTTCGGATAAAGAGAAAAATTCTCCTTTTCTGCGAATTGTGATGAGTAAAAAAGAAAACAAGGATGAAAAAAGTAGAAAAAGGATATGTCTGTGAAACTTTGTTAAACAGAAGTACATTACCTCATTAGACTAGATCACATTTGTACCGTACAACATCTTTTACGTATGAACTTTTGCATGCATGCAGAATTAAGAACGATAGAAGTCAATACCAATTATCAGTGAGAGGGAATAGAAATATGGTCTAGAATTTTCGGAGAGTTAGCACCTTATGAAGAAATGTGTTATTGGAGGAAAACCTGAATGCATAAGAGGAAGGTCAAAGGATTTAAGGCGACATATACATACCACTTGATAGGGAAAGAAAGATCGATGAATATTTCGGAGAAAAGGAGAATGTGGTAAGCATAGTTTAACATATGACCACGGACAGATTACTTAGGAAGATTAACACTATTAAAAGCGATTACTATAATTTCAATTCAATTTTCAAAATTTCAAACTGAAATTACCGTCCGTGAGATACTACGCCTTTTCGTATGACGATTTTACGTTTTTCCAATCAATCTCTACGTCCACTGTTATGTAACAATCAATTCAGTTTCACTTGAAATCCTTTGTTCCGTCTCACTTCACTCTTGTGTGTCTGTTCCTCAAAAACTTCGACGCACCACTCACGCTAATGAAATCGACCTCGGCCGCCAAGAATAAAGGAAGGAAAGAGCGTAAAAAAAGAGGAAAGGTTTCTTTTCGATGCACGCGTATGCTATCATTGCAATCCATTTTGCTTCCATTTCGTGATTAGGTGGATTCAAAATGACGTACGGGTGCGAAGAATCTCTGCCACTTTTAATATCTTAAACGTTTAGCCCACAATCTGTCTGCTTTGTTCATTATTTTTTTTACGAAAGCTGGTTAAATTCTGAATCCAAAACCGCTTTCCAATAATAGAAAGGTGGTTAGAATGAAGAAAATGAGATCGTTGAGGCCGAGATAGTATGGCGTTTAATGACATTCTCAGTAAAACATGATATATTTTAAAAATATTTATAAAAAATAAATTTTTTTTAACTTTCAAACTTCGGACATGTTGACCGGGGAGCGTATTAGAAGTTCAGTTGATTCCAACAGATTCAATCTCATGTTTTTCAAAGCTATTTCCATAGTAAAACGCACACTTGGTGAATATTTAAGCCTCTAAACCGGTGTTTTTCAACCTTTTTGCTTGGGCGACACACTTTTTAAACGATCCAGCTCTCGCGACACACCATGATATAAAAAGTCATTTTTTTTGGTTAAAACATAACAAAAATACTTAAAATTCATTATTTAACAATAAATCATCATAAATATAACAAAAAATATAAGAAAATGTTTGTTTGTTAATATCAAATTAGTGCAAATATGACCGAGGTCATTTCAGAGTATGTACAACGAATTCTATATATATATAAATGAAATTTATCATTTAACAAAATAATCAAAAAGAAATCTGTCGAACAACAATTTTTGAAAAATTAATGTGAAATTTGAGACTTTTTTCTAAATTTTCGCGACACACACCCGGACCTCGTCCACGACACACCGGTTGAGAAACGCTGCTCTAAACCAAGGGTTGGGAACCTTTATGTGATTCCTTCGGTCAGGCTAAAGTTTTTCATCGAGTTACTACACGGTGACCGCAATGCTTTAAAACATCAAAGAAAAGTATCAGGCCTTTTCGTGTAGTAATCCTTTCTACCCTTACTCCGACGGCAGAATTAAGTGCAGATATGCAAAAAAGAACTTATGACTTGCATCCAATGAACGAACTATTATAAAGAGATGGGAGAGAAGGGGAAAGAAAAAAGACAGAAGTTTTCATAATAAGATAGGTTCTGCGATATAGTGAATTAAATGAAGTTTATGCGTCATCAAATAAACATTCTGCTGTGGTTTTTAAGATTTCAAGTAGATGTTAACCTTATCTGTAGAGAATCGTTCTTAAAAGGACAGTTTCGATAGGAATGATTGTCCCTCTAAATCGTTTCTTATCCACCATTTTGCTGCAGTGAGCGTTTTAAAACAATGACCTTCTCTATAAATAGATCGTTTGGACCAGTGTTGCCCAACCTTTTCTACATAGCGGGCCACATCGGTGGTTGTGAATCCTTCGGCGGACCGCATTGAAAGTTGCCAATTCTTCTGCGGGCCGGATTAGAATTTTAATCGGACGTTATCCATATATGTATTCTGTTATTCCACTTAAATGAAAATATAGCCTAAAAGATGATTTTATAGTAAACATTGGGATATTACCAGTTTTATTAGCAAAGTTTTCTTAAAAATATAGGAATTTGTGTGTTAAATTTTCCGGGTTGCTTTTCATATTGGCTTCGCGAGCCGCCCAAAAATCCTTCGCTGGCCGTATGTTGGGCACCGCTGGTTTGGACGATTAGAACTAATTTACTGTGTATCTGGCGTATATTTATTAGGCCTAATACACACGCACGCATGCGCTCGCGCGCGCACGCACACACACACACACACACAGACAGATATATACATATGCGGAACGCAGGTTGCGTCGCCAGCGTTTCTTTAGTTTTTTGTTTCTCGTTTCTTTTTTTCTCTCCACACACGACGAGACGCGTCCTGAACGCGAACGGCTTAGCAACCTGGATTCGGATGTTGCCTAGGTAACGGGAAAATAAAAGGGATAAAAAGGACCGACCACGTCGAATGGGCGGAGCAGCAATGGTGTAGAAGTCTTCGTAGTCCCGCCTTTGAGATAGCGATCTCTGTGAGAGAGAGAGAGAACCTTATAAACTAAGAGAGCCGATTTCCGAATACCGTGTGGGTGTCGCTCTTTAAGTCTTCTGCAAAAAAATAAACGGAGGGAAAATAGCAAAAGGAAAACAATCCAGTCGTTTTGTCCCTCTTTTGAACTCTTTTAAAGAAGTCTCTTTTTTCGGAGCCTTGACAAAAAAAAACTTGGTCTTTTTCTCGGCTTGGCGAAGGGGAACGGTAGAATCGCCGTCATTTTCCGTAGAAAGAGGATTCTATCGGTACTCGCGCCATCAGAGTAAGTGGTCTCGGGGGCCAAGGTTAGAAAATGTTTCCAACTCCCGTTTGCAGATGGAGATAGGATCGCATACAGCTTCCAATACTCCTCCATCGTAAGCCGCCGCAATACTTAGGAACACTCTCCTGATTAATTCGACTGGTTTCGGTGAAGGAGGTAAATGCTTAGCAAAGGAATAAGTATAGTTCGCATTGATACACACGCGCCGTGATTTTTAATGAGTTAAAATGAGTATGTTACCCTATGAAGAAAGTAAGGGCTTGACCTTTTGGTTGGTTTGAACAGACCGGGGAGTTGTGGCGTAGTGGTGCGGGCGCTGGCCTGCTACGCTTAGCAAACTCGGTGCGAACCGGGTTGCCCGGCTCCCCCCATTTGCGTGGTTATGTGGAGAACACGCAAATCAGCGCCCCGTCCTTCGGAAGGGACGTAAAGCCGTTGGTCCCCTTGGTGTTTCTCGTTAAGAGTAGGCTAATGCCGGCACCGGGTTTCACTCCTCCCTTGCTTTGTGATTTAGACTGAGAAGCCTTCTAGCGCTGGAGTCGTTTGAAGTCACAAGGTCCCCCCAATTGATTTTGAACAGTTTTGGTGATCTACCTCTCTGCTTGTCGTCTCTGTTTGTCGTACAGGGTGGTTCATGAAGTCATTCGCGAGTGGTTTTTACAGTAAAACAGCAATTATGATAAATAATCTCATGGGTGAATGCACTAATTTGTGGAGATACCGTTAAGAGGCATATGACTCCGTAACTAGTGCGAGTTTTCCCGCCAGTATGGAAGATGGCAGATAAGAGGGGACTTACTAATAGGGAATCATTTCGTGAACAACTCTGTTGTATATCTCTGTCCGTAATATCTCTGTTCACCTAAGAAACTATTTCATGTCCACTGAGAAAGCTCGATAAACGGTTCAACAGGGGGTTAAATTCAATCTCCCCGACGGTTTTAATAAAACGAGGTGATCATAATAATGCCTTGATTATTTGTAACTTGTTCGCGTAGATTTTCTATATATTGTAAGAATTCACACAATTTGGGTTTGCTAAATAGAGATATTGTCATTTTTGTATCAGATCAAACTTTTATGTGTTATTATGTTTTTTGTGTGCTTTTATCTCGGTCGCGGCGTAGCAATAAAAGGCATTGGAGACGACATTTTTGTTTCTTAGTAAATAAATCGGAACGAATTAGCCAGTAACATGAAAGGCATAGTTGCAATTTAAGTATCCTAACCGAGAAAATAAGAAGAACGTGTCGTTTCCAGTGTTTGATGGTATTTTTCTGGATTAATTTCGGTATTTCCAGTGGCCGTGAAAATATCAGGAAAACCAAACACCCATTGCCGCCACATAGCAACCGTAGCCAGTGGTGACCCCCGGACAGTCGATCCTGTGATAAAGAAATTACGACTCGAATGCGTTCCTGAAAATCCTATCGTAAGCCGAATTATCGTAATTAGAATATTAATTTCCTATAGACTTATACGTTGTCAATTGAAATACGTTCAAGGACCTTGGAATAATTATGTACCAAGCCATAATTAGACTATAAATTATACAGATGCTGCCTTGTGCACGACATAGGGAGGTAACATTTCTCCTTTGGCATTTCCGCAAAGCATGATGGATGTGCAAGTCTTGGAGGAGTCCATCACTCATTCAATATATTTGGAGTTAAAATTAAGCTTATTGCAGGCCCTGGGCCAAAGTTAACCCAAAACCACACCATAACAGACATTGCTTCACATAAAGTAAAATAAAACCAATGTGACATCACATACGGTAATGACAGACTTACAGCATCTTGTCTGTATATTTAAAAACAATTTGGGATACTTACCGTATTTTTAGCACTTATACTGCTTTGTCGCTAGACAGAAGTTGTCGGAATTGAAAAAACAGATACTGAACAAATGACTCGTTGATGAGACTGCTGCTGCCTAATGGGTGTAAGATGAACTACTTTACTAGGTGCATAGGTTGATAAGTGGTTCACCCTACAGCAAGGTGCAGCTACTACTCCGAAACATTTCACTTAATGGGAAATAAACAATTGTCAAACTTTTATTTTTTACGTGGGGTCCAAGTTACCCCCAATGGGCCAAAGTAACCTCAGTTGACGGTATCAATTTATTAATGCCGCAAGTCCGGGTTTATCGTAAGTCAGGAACGGGCTCTACTAATCGAATTAGCGTCTATCTCCATAACCCATTTTTGAGCTAAAGAAAAAATAGCAGATGGACGTAGGGAGAGTAAGATAATAAGAATTTTATAATAATCCGTCTTTATTAAAAGCGATATTTTGGCAATCATGTCCGATCTTACATATAACTCTTGACGAACACAAGGCGGGATTACGAAACCGCGGACTTTAGTATCCGTTTGCAGAGTCCACCAAGGCCGATTATAGGGAGGGCGCATGCGCTGCCTTAACGTGGGAAGAAAGAGGATAAGATGAAATATAGGAAGCGAAGGAATACTGCGAAGGGTAGATAAGGGGGTAGAAAATGGGTTAAGAGTTCGTCGGATTATAAAAGCGGAATATGGAATAAAAAAAAAAAAAAAATAAGGATTTCCCAGGCCCATCCCACGCATTTCCATTTTTCACCGCGGACATTCAAGTCACGTTCGAAAGAGGGCACTCAATCAATTTCTTATAACCCGACGGAGAGGGTCTTCTCTCTCTCTATGTATATATCTCTCTCTTTATCTCTCTCTCTCTCTCTCCTTCCCATGAATAACGATGCGGCTGGAGAGGTTGCGGCGGGTGGATACACACGCACGCTCGCGGTTATATAACCGAATTATAACGTCCGACCTTCGGGAGAAGGATGTGTGGCTTGTGTTTGTGTTTCAACTCGGCAGTGTTGTTTGGCGCCTCATCCTGTTGATGATTTTCTCGGTCGGCGAACCTTTTTGCGCCTCTTCATTGTTTCCGTAATTGAATTTATTCCTCTCTTCTTCTTCCCAGGCCTCATATCCGCGACTGCCTCCCCCCTCGACGATCTCTAGTGGATCTCTATATTCGTCGAGGATGCGTATTCTTCCAATTTTCTTTCCTCTCGCGATTTTCTGGTTGAAAAACTACTTTTCTCCGATATGCATTAAAAACAAGTCAGAAAAGTGTACAAATTATCACGAATGTGCTATGGAGTATTAGTAAGAAATGATATACCTGTACGTCAGGGAAATAGAGTTTTAAAGTATTTTCTTCGTCATAAATAATCCATTTTCTTCCTGTTCAATAATATTACATGCACACGTAAGTAAAATGAAATTTTGTTTTTTAGATTATGTTAGCAACAATGAAGATAATGGCTACTCCGACACTAAAAATGTATAGGAAAGAAAATACTCTTCTTTACAAGTTCTACAACTTTTATTTGAAAAATATTTTGATATGACTAATATTTTACGAGATATGAGGAAAATTTCATTGTTTGTTACCAGTAAAGTGGTACCCCTGATTGGCGTACGTGATTCATTTTTGCGATTTTCTTATTATCTTTGATTGTAAGCCCTTAATATCAAATTTAATGAAAATCCGTTACGTAGAAGTCGAGAAGGAACATGCGGACGGACCGACGATAATTAATAGGCGCTCACGCTGGAAGCGAAACGCGCCTAAAAACGGTTGGCAGAACAACTTTGCCCTTTTAGGCTAAAAAAAAACAACCTGAATCTGTGATGATTTACCGACGGTATACATATTTGAAATTTTTATAGCGTGGCCAAATGTTTTCAAAGAAACGGGTCTCCAGATCGCTTTTAGTAGTTTGCAGAACATCCGCGAATAGAAATTTAATAGTTGTTTCTTTAAAGAAGTACATATCGGTGAATCACTGACGGCGGTTGATTTGTAGTCAAAATGCATATCTGTTTTTTCCAGCCTTTTTTTTTTAACTGTGGGTAACGAGTTTCTCAATTCGATTGTTTGCCATTTGGTGAGCTCCTTGGATTAATTTAGTTATTAATTTCTGCCGCGAAGCACTTACGGCGCTGATTAAATATGCTAATGCTGTCTATTCTAATTTTTCGTTTTCCAACCTTTAGACTAGGCCTGGGGTGTGCAACCTATATACGTGGCGAGGGTCGCATTCGCAGATGTGTACCTTGTTGGGTCGGATGAGAATATGCATCAGAATGTATTAAAGATTTGTGATTTTAACGCTGAAAATGACTTTAAAAACCAGTTTAAACTTGACCAGGCAAGGTTTTATCGCAACAATGGATAATATGTAGATTTTGTTTACATTGAAAATCAAGGACAGTTTTTTTTTCAACGAAGTTTCGCGGGCTGCACAAAATGATCCCACGGTTTGCATCCAGCCTGCGTTGCCGTAGGTTGCTTGAGGCAATGAAATTAGACTTCTCCACTTCAAGTTTTTAGTAGCTCTGCTTCTAATGCCTACGTATTCGCTCCTTAAGTGAAAATTTCCTAATGGTCTTCCTGCGTGTTTTTTTTAGAGTTGAAAAAAAATTGAAAAGCGTGGAGATTGCCTGAGATAAATATGGCATGTCTTCTCAGCCGGAAGCTTGTATCTTCTTCTTCCCTCTCATCCATGGGGAGCTTTGTTAAGTACAGTGTTGGTTCCTCAAGTGCCCACCACACTGTCAATATTAGGCTTTAACTAACAGAAGTTTTACATAACAGAATGGCTCGCATGCTTACAGAGCCCACAAAACTTGGTGTCGACGCTCGCGTTTATTTATGGGCACACCTCCGTGCGCCTTATAACAACTGGCGATCCTACTCAAAACGATACACATTTTGCGTGGATGTGGTTTACTATCATGCTTCCTTGTGTGACTAAAGAATAGTAGCAAATTAATTTCTACGGGACGCCTATTTGGTAGAAGGGTGGTTTGAGTATCTGCCGCCGAATACTAAGGTCGCGGGTTCGAATCCCGCCGAGGGCATGGATGTTTGTGTTCGTCGTAATGGGTTGTATGTAACAATGGACTATATAGTCTAAATATCGCCCTTGAAAATAAAGTCGAATTATTATTATCATTATATGCTCAAGTGAAAGTTTACATTAAAGGAAATGATATTTAATTTAATATTAAAAATTAATTTATAATGTAAAATATGGTTTGGTTTTTATGGTAAATAATGTTATGCTAAGACAAATATCGAGAGTGTTTTTTTCATCCATTTTCTCGAATTGCGCGGTTTCGCTTTGCACGTTTTCGATTTAGCAATTTTTTCGAGAAATTCCTCGAAATTGACGGGCATAAATTCCGTTTTAGCAAGGTTTCCGAATGATCTAAAAGCATTAAAAATCATAAAAATTTTAAGTAAAACTCAGAGGTTGTGGAAAAGAATAATAAAAGCAATTTTGAATACAATATTTGCATGTTGAACCCAAGGCAACTCATACGTAGTCTCATGTATTTCTATGGGGAAATCTAACCCACTTAACCGAGCAAAGAGAGGGATTGGTGTACTCAAACAATCGATTCTATGCAGTTTAAAATAAAAAGTTATGTATCCTTCGTCAAATTTGTAGAAATAAGTCCGCATTATAATTTTAATACGAAATTTAAATCCTCCCAAAAAGAAACTTTTACATAAAAATACTCTTCACGTCTTATCGAGTCTTTATTTTTGCGTAGCAGGCAGACCATGATTAGAATTTACGGCATTTGCGTGACGGAGAGGCGAAGAGAGCTGCCAGAGGAGGGGAAAAAAGGGGGGAGTAGACGAAGCTTCAGGAGTCCATGTAAACAAGCGGTGAATAATTCAGCAATGCGAAATAAAATGAGGCAAACGGGGACGACAAAGGAAAAAATGGAGATCCCATTTAGGGGTGGATAAAATATTTGAGAGTGCTAGTAATGTGGAAGAAGGCAATTCAAGATAAAGAGGTAAAATAGTTTTAAGAGGCGATACCGAAAGGAGTAGAAGATGAAGGTCAAAAATATTTTTAGGCAGGAAGATATTACGAATACGTATATCTTTATAATGTCCGAAATGTGACTATACCTAGTGAGAGAGTTTCATGATAAGCATTTAAGTAAAAAAATTTAAAGTTGAGTGTGTACTTGTCTTAGGTATCGGCGATTCTTTTTAGAATCTACTTTAGGATAATCGCTACTGAAGACGGCTGCTTTGTAACCGAAGTGCACGTTTTTTTTTAAATAACGCCTTCCTGGGTATTGGAGATACCTAAGACTAGTATTTAATTTGTATTTTTTTAAATGTTTAAGCGCTTATTCTGACATTTGTTTTCAGCCATAAGACGAGGTCGATAATTCTTTAGTTAAGTGAAATGTCGGAATCCACCGGTCTGACATTAATTATCAAATCCGCAAGCATTGAATATAAGATTATCGGTCCTAGATCAAGCCAATAAAAGGAAATTAGAGGTGTTTTTTGAGTTATTATTATGAAACAGCAGCAAATTAGACTTTTTTGCTCTCAATTTTCATAGAATGTTGGTCGTATATTTTTTAACTGTTTAAATATTGCGCTATTATTAGATTTAAGAAATAATTGTAATGGATCCTCATGGCTTATTCCTATTTTTCATATAAACTCAATTTAATAATTATTTATTGACATTTCATCATTTTGCTAAATCTTGATTTTTTTATATTTCAGGTAATTGAACCTGTTTTCTCTATTGCGCCTTGGAATCTGGGCGAGTAAGTAATATCTATTTTATGCTTTAACTTGCTGTAAAATGAATTTTTTTCTTTAGTTCGTTAAATTTCTATTTGTCTTTGCCGTTGTGTTTCATCAAGTTATTTTTGCGAGTGAAATATAATGCACGCAAGTTATCCTAAGCTCGAATGATTTTCGCTTCAAAATCTAATAAATTTATTATTGTTTTAACAGGATTTAAAACGATATATACTAGCTGATTTGTCTACCAATGATGTATACAAGTACGTTGCTTATATTGATCAGGTAAAACTACTGTTCCATTGCTTGTTCGATTAATGTGTGTAGGTGTTTATAGCGTGGATTTTGTAGGCCGAGGGCTAGTATTCAGTCTTTCATATTTTTTTAATTTTACTCATTTTCCTATGGACGTTAGGACTTTCTACCTTTCGTCGTGTTTTATCACTGCAGTTTTGACTTGCATCTTTGCTTAATATTTTCCGCTTAACGTTTAAGCAGACGTTAGTAACATTTTCGAATTTAGTAGTAACGAAAACGAACATTCGTAATTGGCCACTTTTTAATGCGAAAGTTGTCGGTTTTGAATAATTCCCTGGATAAAGTAAGGACATATATTTTCTTTGGGTTTACGAACAATGTCACAGAGAGAAATGCGTACTTTTATTGTACATATCCTACTGAATAAGTTTGAAGCACTCAGGAAAATATATTATTTTTTGACTGAACAGGCTTTCATCACCTATCATATCTCCAATGGGTTACTATCCTTTTTGGGAAAGGAGAAGCATTACTTATTTTTTTAAGGCTTGGGGAAGCTGTCAAAAAAAAAAAAAAAAAATCAAAAGTAGTTATGAGACCTTTTTCGAAAACTTAAAAAAAATCTAGTATGTGTTATGACTGAGTTATCACTGCGAGGATTTTCTCTCCTACGTTTCATTTTATCACTCCCGAAGTAATCTCTTCAATTCACCTTTCCACAAAAAATCCATTCCCCTCCCTCTCTCTCCCTCTCTCGCTCTGTCCTATATTGTCCCCTTCTGCCCTTATTCCATTTTATCCTTTCGCCAATTTCCTACGCTCTCCGCCGTCCCTTTCTGGCGCTCAATTAAACCGTTCGGATGCATATGTATAAGCTCTTCGCTTTGGATCGTCCGTATTGGTCGGAATATCGTTTTTAGGACTTTCCGTATTATGCCTTCTACGTTTCATAATGGATCCTAGAAGCACTGCGTAATGTTATTTCTCGTTTCACGTTAAGAGTTTATTCATTTTTTGCTATATATTTTATCAAGTATTATTCACTACACGAAAATATACGCATGCTCTGTGTTTTGTTAAACTAGTTTTGTATGAATTCGCCAGAGAATCATTGATATTAGCATTATAGCTGAAATTATTTTTAAGATATGACCATGTTATGGTTATCGGTGATACCTGAGATAAAGGTGCTAGATTTTTTTCTGTTACTGATACTTATTTGCTTTATTTTTGAATTTATTTTGCACGATTCTATAATTATGAAATTAATAAAGAGAGTATTTTTTAATTCTAAACACGGTCCAACCTCGGTGAATCTAAGGTGCATAATTGGAAATTTTGACGTTTATTTTCGTTCGTACTCGTATAACGTTAAAATTAATCGACACCAACTAGTTTCGATCACTTTATTGTTTTAGCTGTATTTTCGAGTTATCCAGGTTCGACTGTACGTTTTAAAGCTTCGACACAAAATACATATAATGATTAAATAACGGCACAGTTCGAGTTACTTTTATTGCGTTTCTTTGCAGAGAAATAAATTTGTAAGAATTTTTTCTTAATTTTACTTCTCATTTTCACCATATTTTCCTAAAATTATACGGAATCCATATCCACTTTCACAAACTTACGAAGGAATAGATTCGATATTTTGAATTCGTCCTGCCTTATTCTCTCCTATCTCATTTCGTAACCTTCTCTTGTTTTTCCCACGTTGCCTTCCTTTTCCCTCAAACTAATTCAACTTTCGAGGACTTTCCCATTTGCCCCCTTCTTCTCCCCCCCCTCTCTCTCTCTCTCTTGATTACCTATCCTGGTAATTCCTTTCCTTATATATGGCTCCGAACACGATCCCTTTATCCCAGGTTGACTTCCGGTGGTGAACCTCCTCGCCTGTACTCAATTAAGAAACTTTGTTCCTGAGAGAGGTCCACATCCTTTTCGCAAACCTCTCTAGTCCGAGAGGCAAAAAAGGGATTGTTAGAATCTACCGAGTCTCATAGGGCAAACTTACTGGTGGCGATTTATAATTTTATTAATGCGACGTTTCGGCTGAATCTTCGCAGTAACCGATTTACATAAATAATCAAGGGCCACTTGTTTTTATCGTTGCTATAGTAATGAAAACAGTTCATCGTTGATATCGCAAGATTGAAGTCTTTGTTTTAATTCTTTCTGTTTAGATTCAAATATTGATTGTGTCTATAAGAAAATGAGCATATTTTATCAGATATATCAAATAAAATATAATTTTTAATTTTTGAAGGTTTACTTTTTTGGAAAACAACGTGTAAACTAACTGTAAAACGAGGTTAGGCTATGGCTTGATAAATAAACGTTTTCTATCATAGCGAGTTGAAACGCCAATGACACTGACAGGGCCATAGAAGGGCAAATCTGAACTTTAAATAAGGTAGAACACTACTACATAAGTTGAATCAGTATTACAAGGTTCTGAAATTATTTGAGGTTCCGCTATATACCGGTACATATTTCTGCTAGAATAAAAAATAAAATCAAAGTAATGAAAAATATGATCTGCCGTTGTTTCTCACGTAATTCATTTCATCTTGAGTGCTGGAGTTCGCCCAATTTTAAGGGAGGAAATTAATCGGATGTCATCTTCCAATGAGGATAAAAGCGAAGATTATGCGAAGCGGTTCCAATGTTATTAGTTCAAAATCTGTTATTTGTGCCAATTTTTAAAAATATTAGTTTTTATTGAAATATTAAAGAAGGTGGTATGCTTAATCGAATCTATCTTCCAGCATATAAGCATGTACAAAACTCAATGAATCACGTCCTGTGAATATTCGATTGCAAATTGCAATAATTGTCATGCAAGCACACCTCGAAATTCGACGCCATCAATCAATGCGCAAAACAAAGCTTGATTAAATTCTTCCGAGAATCGCTGTCGTTGACGAGAGATTTGGGATCCTCAAAAGTTAATTGCGAATCTACTCCACAATTGAACCAGGGCTTGAACTTCTTTTTCCAGGATGTCGTTAACGAGCGGAGCTGCATTCATTCTTTTCCCCCATCGCAGTTTCAAAGGACAGATAATTAAGTAATTTTTGTCGAAAACATGAATTAAATTAAATTTCCTCTCGCGTGCTCTCGTTTTCGCTGCCACTTGAAATAAACAATTCCGGATTATCTAAAGCATTGCGCGTATTTTTTTTAAGGACTCCTTTGTCTTTCCGCTACTCTCGGCTCCATTTATCATTTCCTTATCAGTCTTTCTTCGTCGAGCGTTATTCTTTTGTCTTCTGCTGATGGATATGGACGAGCCTCTGACACGCAGAAAAGAACGCCCGCGCGGCATTGAAAGAGCAAAGTAAAGTCTTACCTTAATATAGTTTCAGCGAAAGGAAATCCTAGCTTTATGTGTGTGTGTGTGCGTGAGAGAGATATAAAGGGAGAGAATTAAAGAGGAAATGGATGGATAGCACTCGTGAAGAGGAAGACGAGCATTCGATAATGCGCATCGAGTTGTTGTTCGTATATCGTCTTCCTCTTTGTCAGTCAAGTGAGAAACAAAGGTTTTTTTTTCGTATAAGCAAGGATATGATCGGAATTACTACACTTAATTTTTGATTGCTTTCATGCAGAGCTGTAAACCGAACCGAACCAAACCGCTGAACCGAACCGAACCGAAACCACTGATTAATTTTTCAATGAACCGAAAACCGAACCGTAATTTTTTGCAAAAGTGGTTCGGCTTCGGTTCGATCTCAATCCACAAAGTACGGAACAACGAAAAGACCAGGAATTTCTATTGGAAAAAGAGTGCCTAACTCTTTCCTCTCTGATACTATTGTTATCCACATAAAAATCATGTTAGGGTCAAAAATACCATTTTTTAAGATATAAATAAATGAAGATGATGGGTTTGTAATATATTTAAAATATAAATTTTTCCTTTCTTTAAATAAATTCTTCTTTCATTTACAATAATAATAACTGCTGTTTGATTTACTTACGGATTGATACTGAATGTGCAATGCTTATATCGGATAAATTATTTCTGGATAGTATTTCAAATGATTAATTTAGTTGAACCGAACCGAACCGCAAACCGAACCAAACCACTTGTCGAAATTCCCGTCTGAACCGAACCATGAACCGAACCATACCAAAAATTTAGAACCGAACCACGAACCGAACCACTTCCAAATTTTGAAGTGTTTGCAGTTTGCAGCTCTGTTTTCATGAAATTAGTAAAATGTTATTGCTATAGGAATAAATCTTCACCACTATATTTTAGTAAGTCTGACTGTCTATCTCTCTATCTATGCAAGCCCACATTTCTCAACTGATTCAGACAAAATTTGTAGGATTGTAGGAGACACTAAGGGGAAGGTAAACACGGGGTTTTGTTGTCCGTCTGTCCGCTTGATTCAAAATGGCGGCCTATTTAAATATTAAACTACACGTATTTTCCCGAGTACCTACTACTATTGATTTGCATCACATTTGGATGGCTTCCAGGAATAATTCATACTATGTGTATTTTGCTTCTCTCTGCGCTTTATATTCAGAGTGGCGGCCGATTTAATTCTTAAATGCCATGTATCATCTAGAATTCCGATCGGATTTGAACCAAATTTCCACGCGCAACGCCGGGTATTTCTGCTAGTGTTTTATATTTATTTTTTAAAAATATCATCGGTCTTTAGGTTTTAATGATGGAAAATCCTTAGGATTTAACGTTTTCGGGTATGAACACGATGCTCGCATTTGTGTGAACTTTGATTTCATCTGTAACACTGAAGAAGGAATGCATTTTTAAAATGGGTGGGTGGCAGGGGGTGCATTTTAAATTTTCAAATTAAGATTATTAGCAAGCATCTTTAAGATAGAAAGTTAAAATTTTCTAAAATTACATAGTGAATAAATTACTTTGTCATCTTATTATGTTACTAAATTTATAATGAATCTTAAGTGTACATTCATAAATAAATCTCAATAAATAGAACGCGCTTTTTCATATTGCGTCATCAAACGAAACTCCCATTTTCGACAGCATAATTTCGGTTTCACTTTCATTCTCCCTCTTTAATGCTTCCGAAATTTTTCACTTAACCCCTATATATAATTTTAAGTATTTTAAAAACATACTGTAGTTTATCCATATAATGTACACAAATTTATCAATGGAACAAAAATTGATAATCGGAGAGGATTAAACAAAAAATATTGCGTGAAAGATTACACCATTTAGGACAATTTGGTGTAAGTCAGCTAGTAAAATTTAGTCTTTCATAAAATAAATTAACAGCGACAGGAATGTGGTTTTTATAATTTGGCACGAGAAAAATCTATCTACACGTTCGCGGACAAGACGGCTATAGCCGTCGTCATGTAATACTGTTTAGGGGCAAGACGGTGATAGCAGTCATGCCTTATAATTACTGATAATTTCTCGTAAAGCGTTAACATATATATGTGTGTCTTTATACAAGTTTCAAAATCTGTTGGAGAATATAAATGTACATTTGCGTTTCTAGAATAATACGGCAATCATCGACTGTCCTCGAAAGTGTTAAGGGATTCGGCCGGAATGTAATTTCGATGTGATTACCGCGGTCGGATTAGAAAATCATTTTTCAGATTGTCTCCCATCTCTTAATCAACACTGACCCCTCCCCTCAACCTTCCCCACCTCCTCCTTGCATGGCCTGTTGATTTGCCCAATCGATTGTCACGTTTCCTCCCTCCAGTCTCCTATCCAGGCTTTTTATCGCCTGCCTGTATCGCGGCGTTGTTATCCGGTTAGTCGAGTCGCACGGCGCTTTTGGAGCACTGCCGTCACGCTTCCCTCGCGTCGCGAGCAGGTTTGCAGAGTCGTGATCACGGATTGGAGTCGATACGTCGCTGATCACACCCCATAATATTTCCCCCGCCGGCTCTTCTAGGGTATTGACGACATATTAAAGTCCAGCACCAGCGAAGCAAGTGCGATTATGGCGGGATTGGGAAGAGGGAGTGTGTTTATATAAACCTAGGTTCTCAAACATTAGCAACCATTAGGGAAACTTTTTTTTTATTCGGAAATTTTTTAGTGGTTACCCCCATGCCTAGTTAATCTACATTTGCGTTTGAAAAAATTGCAATGTTTTAAATTGTAAAGGATTGCCGACACTTTTATTTAATAATTTATTATTGAATATTATTGCATTCGTAAAATTTCGTGTATTCGAATTTGAAAAACTCTGGTTTAATAGGTTTGTTTCGCTTTCTCTTATCCGCATTAACAAATATCCGATTAAAATAAAGTGAAAGTAATAAACAATGGAACCTTTTCATCATTTATTATAGGTATAAACATCATTATTGTTTTGGTGACTCATAATAGAATTATTTATCGCAAGGTCAATGAATATATTAACCCGGAGATGTAATTTATATGTTATAATCAGCAAAACACTAAAACAATTGTACATAGTTTAAACTTTCATTAGCGCAGTGATCAGTTCAATAAAAAATAATAGAAGACGAATAATCGCAGGTTTTTGAAAGGTGAATCTTAAATTTTGAAATATTTACTCTCAGGCGAACAGAACGTTACCGTAGGTTACACATTTTACGAAATTATTTTAGGTATAAATCTCACAGATTTATACTGGCATGCAAATTCACATCACTTAAATCTCAGTTAGAGATTTTCGAATGAGAAGGTTTTTGGATTTTTGTGTGCGTTTATCAAAAGGCTTATTGGAATTGCATTTTAAAGATTCTCATATAGCCATATGGGGTTATTTATCTCCAAAAATATAAAACTTTTTCTCGGTGATGCTCGTGTATAGCATGGTGTAAATATCCTGGTTACCTTTCCATCGCGGTTGGATAGGATTTTTGAGACAAAGAGTTAATCAACGAAATGCAATTACCCCATAGATTATCACGAATTTAAATGATTTTTTTAAAAATTCAGGAACGTGTGGCACGTTTCTTAATTTTGATAATCCGTGCAGAATTTCATTAATTTAAGGTGAAAATAAAATAAAATGCGGATTAATTTAAAAGCGCAACGCGTATTAAATGAACGTTCTCAGAATTTCCATATACGCCGAACAAGTTCAGCTATTTTCATTTATTTTTTTATGGAAACGGAAGAGTGACATTTTTTGGTCCTAAATTTTATTAACCCTAGCTTTCCAGTAGACCTATTTTTCCTGTTAGCTTAATTGCCAAAATGGGTTGAAAATCACTGTAATATAAGTTTACAACGCAAGTTAAAAATCTGGTACGCGAAGGGTGAAAATGAGACTAATAAAGACATGGAATGTGTTTCAGATACTATGTAAGTTAGAGTTTATATTACATCTTTGTTGATTTGATGGCGTTGTCGTAATTTTGGGCATTTTTTCGTTCAAGTAACTAGGTCACGTTAAAAAAATCTCAGAAAAGTTAATATAGAATATATTTTTTTTAAATTATCCACAGAGGGCTAACGTATTTTATTTCTATTGCGAATTCGTGTTGTTTTTCACGTTACATATAAATAACGTAAGATTTTTTAAATAGAGCAGGGTGATTGCACAAACTATAACTATTAATTTAGAAATAAAAGTTGGGAGAACACGATGCTCGGTGCATTGATGTCGACATTGAATTGTCCTGTCAGATAATGGACATTTCGTGTATTTTATGTTTCTAGTATAAAATTTGGGCACGGTAATGGATATTTATAATTAAAAAATGGTTGAATATAGTTTTTTATCGTGTGATTGGTGACTTTAAAATTGTTAATAATAATTAAACTCATAATTTAATTGGCCCGGTTGATATTAATTGCCTATAGATAGAAATACAAAGTTAGTGAAGTAAAAATGTAGTAAAATGATATAAAATAATCTTTCTCGAATGATATGTTCGAATTTTGAATCAGGCACGTAATCTCCGCCGGTTGAAAGGTGCCTTGCGGAAAATTGTAAACGTATTCTCCTTTGGTTGGTGAAGGGTCATTATCAGTAGACCTTTTTCAACGACGACTCTGTAAAGAAAAAAAAAATCTTTCCACTGCCTTGGTCTTAAAGGTGAGTCCGGTGCGATATACCTTTTCAAAGATCTTACCTCGGCCATAGCAGTCCGCTATTATTAAACCACTGAGTAGGGGAATGAGAGGCGAGGTGGAAAGGGTCCTCTTTCCAGTTATCTCTCTCTCTTTCTTTCGAAACACCTCTCGACCTTTTTATTTCTACATTTTGCATCTCCTGTCCTTTTTTTCGTACCTTTATACTCTGACCTTTCTCCGTCGGACACGCCTCTACTCCATTCAGTTTTTTTTCCTCGCAACCTCTCTCTTCACTCCTGGGTGCGGTTTTGCAATTTCGTTGCAATTATCCTTCCATCCATGCCCGTACCTCAATTACTTTACAATTATTCTTGCCTTCCTTCATTCCTTTTTAATCATCATTCGTTCTCCTCAGGAACACCTTCACCTCCAGCTTTAATTAATTCCCACGGAACTGTTGAATACGAAATTTAAAGGAAACTTCACGTAGGCACATAGATATATGTATGTATACAAGCTCCCCTTTTCGATCCATTGATTTTAAGCCTTCCCCAGACTCCTCCGTGAAATCTATTAGATGACGCAAGACGCCAAACAGTGATTAGTTGTTCTGGAAATATGACCAGCCCTCTCATTTCTTTAGCGATGTTACTCTTCTGATTACGTCACATACTCCCGTCTTCATTCTTACGTAGTCGTTTTGTTTTGCAGTCTCTTGTGGTGATGCCCAACATGCGTCTCTTCATGCTCCTCTGCGTTTTTTTGTAAGTTCCGAACTGTTTTGGCATTCATGTTTCACATTCGCAGAAGAGAACAGACAGAACGCATTGGTCATATAATCTCCTTTTTAGGAAGACTTGGATATTTCATCTGACGAAGTTTGCAATCTGTCCGAACGCGCTCTCTTAACTCTCGTGTTTATCTCTCCAAAAAGTGACGTGCTGACCCGTGCAACCGTAGGTTGTTACTTGATCGAGTTCTTCTCCTTTGACGTTTTTATATTCTCATTGTTTGTGAAGGAGATGTACATGACCTTTCTTTTATTAAGGATCATTTTCAGTGAATATTTTCGGCTTGTCCGCTACAATTACTTAAGCCAGTGATGGCGAACCTATGGCACGCGTGCCATAAGTGGCACGCAAGACGATTTTGGTTGGCACGCCAACGAAAGGCGAAAACCATACAAAGCATTTATCGTACTGATTTAACGCCGCAAAAACATTGGTTTTATTTAGTTAACTATTTTAAATCGTAGTTTTATGGTTACAATCTTATTTATTGATCTCGAGTTTAATTTAGTTGGCCCTCAAAAAAAAAAATCAAGAACTTTTTGTGGCACGCGAGGCGGATAAGATTCGACAATTTCGGTAATGTTGGCACGCGGACTATAGAAGGTTCGCCATCACTACCTTAGGCCTTCTATGGAGCTACTCTTGGTTTTAAGGAAATGATGTATATTTATATTCGAGTTTTATTGGAAATAAATGCAACTATTTGAATAAGTATTTGAAGAAAAGTTAATGAATAGTGTACGATAGCCATTAATATTTTACATCTTTGACCTGTGTTCATGCCAAAAGTCAAACAATCTATTTTCAAGGCATTCACCACATAATATACTAAATTATTGAACGTCTATATTGAACAGTTAGTATCATTTATGCTAAAGATACATTTGTTGACAGCAGGAGAGGTTAGAGACTTTCATTCCGAAATGTTCATTTGTTCATGGTATTACGTATATTCCACAGCCGAAAAATAGCCCGCTGCCAAACGCGACCCTTCGCAAAGATTTGCGTGGATTGAAAGTACTGAATCCGAGATGGAACATAAATAACATAATCTAAGACCAGCGATTACGGCCGATCAATTGGCCTCTATCCGATTTCCTCAATGTGTAGCAATTTTCCTAATCGTTGTTTGTTCTTTATTTCTTTTTTTTAAGAACGCCAACCAATCTTCCTGCCTAATTTTTATTTCTCCCAACCTTTCGAACCCATAATCTCTTTTTTTCCTTTTATCATTCCCGATTCCCCAAATTGTTGTGAGCTTGCGCCCACAAGAGGAGGGCGGATTTCATGTCCACAAATTTATCCAGGAACTCATACGTCATTATAACTCCACCGCTTCATATCCTGTTGCTCTTCTTCATCTCCCACTTATTCATTTCAATATTGTAACTGAGATCACGTGGTGTTTTTAATTTCTTGACTTAAACTTTTCGTGGACAAATTATTTTCATAAGCTCTATGGTGAAGACTTTAAGGGTTTTCAATAAAAAATATCAATAAATGTATATATATCTACTTTTTAACTTTCATTTAACGTTAGCATTTATGCGGAACATACAGAGAATGTCATATACAAGTACGTATCATATTATCACATAAAATATCCAGAAATAAAATAAACCGATAAATTTTACAATGTATTCTGTTTTGGAGCCTGCTTGACAATATAATTTACAACCCATTTTTTTCAGGCTCAGGGACATATATTTTTATATTGATGACCGACGGATCGCGCCTACACGGCAGTATACTATTATATACCTTTTTATAAAGTTAGAATAGGATATAGCAAATGGCACCGACAGAAATAGTGGAAAATAAGCACGGACCAAGTTTTGAGGAAATGTTTAGTGGGAAATATATTTCCCATCGCCCACAAAAGGGTTAATCGCTGAGACAAGCAGGATGATTTTCTCAAAAGAAAAAAAGACGGCATTTGTGTTATCTTTGATTTAAAATAAGCAATCATTGGAATAATCATATTGAACGCTACAGTTAATACCAATGCCGAAATTCAAGGTTTATTGTCGATTTTATATTATAACGAGAACTGATTCGGTATCATTGACGAGCGATTTTGAGCAAAAAAAGATTCTTTCGATAAGATAAATGGATGAGAAACATTTCAAGATCAATAGGCGTGAGGTAAAACGCCCATTGCCGAAGACAAACATAGACCAGAATCACTGAGATATCCCAGATTGATTTTTGAGTATCAACAAAAAATTGAAGAAAGTTTGATTAACATGTAAATGCTTAAAGTTTGCAATCCTGCGGCCTTTATTGTTGATCGATAACGATATTGGAATGAAGCTAGAATTTAATTCCACGTGAATATACTATGTAATTAATACTCTTTAAGATTTTTGGTTGCTCTCTTATTGTGTAATTGTTTTTTAAAATTAGATCACTTTCGTTTACTGCCAAAAAAAAATTATTTAAAGATTCAGGACGTAACACATCGGACCCTACCTTTTTGTGGCCATCGTACAACGTCCGCAGGTAACTAAACACCCTAGTTTATTTACCGGATTTAAAGCGTCCACCACTTTGGAATTGTTTACGCTCCATCATGCGACCGGCCCCACGAAACTGTTTTCGTCTAGCTAGGACGAAGGGAAACTCCTTTTGGCTCAAAACCAATCGCTTTTCGCGACCTCGTTCGGGACGAGAGAAGTTTCGCTTTGTGAAAAAAAAAGATCCTGTTTCTGGGGTTTTCTCCGTGAAAATTTTTGCGACGAAAATTGTTAAAGCGCATTTTGTCCGTTTCCCTTTAGAGTCACCTCCCCTTTAAATTCTCTTCTCATTCCTTCAAAATTGCCCCTTATCTCTCAATCTCTCCTACCTTGTTCTCCAACCAGCTCTGTCCTCCCCCCCCTCCCCCCCTCCCCCTCCCCCTCCCTCTTCGTCCAAACACCCTTAGCGGTTATGTTTTCGTCACTTTTCATAATTTTCCCGAGAAATGAATAAATAAATAATAAAGTAACTCCAGCCTACCCAAATTCCCCATTTCTCAGCTGTCAAAACATATCCACAAATCTAAAAAAAAAGGAATAAATAACTAAGAAATTGCGTAAAAAAACGGTATGACATGTGTATATCTCCCTAATTTTAAAGGCGTTTAATATATGTTCCGTGAATGTATTTTTAACCCTAAAAAACCGCGAGTCAAAGATGCCATTTAACCGTAGGTGGACTCCAGTGATATGCAACAGTTTTTAAAGTTTATTTCAACGTATATGGAATCGTCCAAGTCGTTAAAGTTGCTATAATTGATTTGGTTTCAATTCCTAGTGTTCATAGTATGAAATGTTTTTGCGGAAATTAGCTAAATACAACTCTAAAGATTAAAAAATAAAACATTATTATTATTATTATAGAATACATAGGTATATAAAATTTAGAAATAAATTTCAATTTATCTTTACATTATAAGTTGTTGAGTCAAACGATATTTACTACGTAAGGCGTTTATCGCAAATCTTAATTTACGATATTTTTCTCTGTTTTATTAAAATTTTATTAGTCAGTGGCATATTTTTTCGTCCTTTATTACGTATAATAATGTTTGCATGTAAATTTAAAAGGTTTCATTTAAGAAATTTTTTCTCATAAAACCCTTTACTATTGATAACGGTCCTCCAGCTGTGACTCAATAATTCCTTCACTTTGAAGTTCACTTTTTTTCCGCTTACGCAAACGACTCGCCGTCTTACTCCGTCTTTATAAAAAGACTTTTTTTCTCCTCCTTCATAGAAGCTCGCTAGCTCCGGACAATTAAAGAGAAAAATAGGTTTCGGAGATGGTACGTACCTCCTCATATTTTGTAAAGGGCGTGGGAAATTGTCCATCAGTCTCCGGCTATACAAGCTAAGCCACTTTTAAAGATACAAGGGCGCGTCTCCGTTGTGATGAAAAACAGAGAAAAATTAGCGGGCGTGAGTAAATGTTGGTTCAACTACTAGCAGGAAAAGGGAGGATAAATGAAAAAGAGGGTGTCGGCACCTTCTCACGCCTCCAACGCGGTTTGTTTTCTGAAGTTATCCCGACGAGTTTTTGAAGAGCAGATTTATGATAATTAACCATTTCCTTCAGCTTACGAAATGCTTCTTGCACACGCAAGAAAAATTAAAGTATTTTCGTAATTATAACATATATTATTTACTCTGGTTACTACGAAGATTGTTTTCGTTGACAACAGTTACGTAGTAATGCATGGATTTTTTCAAAGTTCATAGTGAATTACGATTTTCCTGTTTGATTTTCTTGCAAAAGGCTACTCCTGCTGTATAACGTATACGAAAGAAATGTTTTATTTCGCTGAGTCTACAAATTTTAATTGACTTTTCCTGTATGACTAATATTTTTGCAAGATAAGAGTAAAAGTTCCAGTAAAGTGGCGCCTATGATTGGGTTATGCATACTAGCTGCACCCCGCGTAACATACGCGGCATAGTGTTTTTGAACACGTTTATTCGTATTGGAAGTAGATTTAGTGCGTTTTAATGGGAACGTTTTGCAGGGAGCCAGTCAATAGGGGGATGGGGGGTCAAGCCGAGAAGAAGGGAAGGATCACAGCCACGGAGAAGGGAAGAGGATTGGGAAAGAGGGGCAGAGGAGAAATGGGGGAGGGTTTAGAGCACGGGGAGAACGAATTGAATGTTAGTCCCACTGGAAGAATGTTTCAAGTGTTGAAAACATACCTAAAGCTTTTATGTATAGTGTATATATATATATATATATATATATATATATATATATATATATATATATATATATATATATATATATATTCCTATTGCCTTTGCCCTAAGGTCCTAAATAACAAATTAAAAAAAAATCCGTTCGGTAGAAGCCGAAAACTAATAGCCTTAAAATGGACGGACTTACAGAATAAAGCTAAGAGGCGCTCAGCGTTTGAAACGAAAGAAAACGGGAGATGGTTCCTTGATAAAACCAATGTTTCAATTGGTCAAAAATTGACATTACGAGAGTTTTGTTGTAAAATCACCATGGCTGAAATGGTTAATTATCACAGATGAAACTTTTTCATCTAGTTATTTGACACGCTTCTCGAAGTTTTGCAATTCTTGGGGAAGGATTGTGGGCGTTTGCGCTGGAGATACTTGGCAGAGTGTGTATCGCTAGGTGGCAGGGCAATAGTAGGTGATAAGAGACAAGAGATTTGTGTAGCCTTGGAAAGGAAAGGGTCAGAAAGGAGAGGAAGACGAATGGGGCAGCCGAGTTAGAGGGCAGAGGTCACGCGAAGGAAGCGGAAGAGAGGGAAAGGCGATTAAAAGGAAGGAAAGGGTGGAAATGAGGGGGAGTGTGAGGAGGGAAGTCCCGGGGATAGAAGAACGGGGTCAAGGAGAGAGAAGTCGGTCGGTTGAAGGCAATGAACAAGTTCGGACATAAAGCATAATATACCATTCTAAAACTTTTGACCTTAAATAAAAATGTAATTGACTTTTGATATACCATCTCATTTTATAATGTGTGTGATCTGTTATTCATAAAAAATTGTTTTACCAGTACAATTCATTTAAAGTTACGGTGTGTTCAGGCGGTATTTATGCACTTGCGCTCACATATGCAAAATGTATGTTGGTGTTCCTACTTGATTGCAGGATGCAAAAAAAAGAACGTTTAACCCACTTTAAAATTTTATATTTCCTCCAATTCCACTGCGCAGTTATTGTAACGGGCAGCTTGAAGTGGACAGTAGATTTTTATAATACACATTAAACTCCGCCCGCGAATTAGTTGAGTTTGGTAACTTCACAGTGAGATTATTAAAACGTAAATGCTCTTAGAAAAAATTTTCGCTGATTATTGGGTAAATATATCATTAAGGCGCTTCACGATTGTGCCAGTCCGTAACCTAGGAAACTCAAAGAGGGGGGAGAGAGTAGAAAGAGATAAGTGCAGAAAAAATGACGAATGTGAGGTTCAGAGGCTATGAAGCGGCGCACCGAGCGTGAAGGTCATGGGATTAAGAGGTAACAGTTTTAGAGGACAGAAGAAGGTGTAAGAATGGATGGGTTAAGAGAGCTGGCAGATAGGAACTTGGTGAGATTATACGAGAATGCAGGGATAAATTAGAAGCGCGGCCGATGAGTTTAACAATGAAAAGACAATGCAACATAAAAGGAAAATATAAAATTATAAAAAAGTATATTTTATGTTTACTTCTCTACTCCCATACTATATAAAAATGCATTTAAAACAATTCAGATAATTTCGAATAACAACTAAATTCCTAATTTTCTTAAGTTATCCTTAAACTCTATTTTCGACCGGGCGTGGCCCGCTAAGAGGGCGAAATTGAGCTATGTAGCCTGCGATGAGTGGAGCAATGAGTTATGTGGCCCTTGGGCCGAAAGTTCGGGCACCACTGACTTAGATGATCTATATCAAAGACGTGGTGGCAATATACAAATCATTCTTCGTTGGTCGCCAAGACGTAGCCATCAGAGCATTGCCAATTTCGGGTAAACGTTAACTACTCTCGGTAAAATATAACTGGTATTTGACTGAGAACAAGACCGTTTTATGACCACATGAACTAACCTGATAATCAACTGTACTCCATTTATAATACCTTACCGAGAGTTGACACACGAATCATTTATTTTCCATTGAATATGCTAAATTTAATCTCAGAATCGTAAAAAATATATATTTCAAACCGAATCCGAATAATCCTGTATCCCAACACCAGTCGTTGCATCATGGTGGCATAATGTTTTCTCTCTCTAAAATAGCTTGGTACACTTCAATGGAAAATGGCGAATAACGACTCAAGATCTTTATTCTGGCGTGGTGCACAGTTACTCATCCGAGCTTCACGCGTTTCTGCCGACATTCAGATAGTTTCCTGACGCCGTCATGATGGAAGTTCCCTAAAGAGATCCGTCGCGTCAAAATTTGGGAGAAAAATGTTCTTCGAAAAGGTTTTCCTTTACGTTTTGCGAACAGATGAAAGATTGATGACCCCAGGACTCGGGGACGTGTGGCGGGTGCTGCAAGACAACGAAGCTGAGGGGATTAATTTCTCTAGTACATTCGTGCGAGGCTGTGCATTGCCACGTACGAGTCGAACCATCTAACATACACTTATAAACCATATACATCACGATTCATTCGCATGTCTTTTTACCATTTCAGCAAAACATACAGGAGACATTACTGTTCAGTACGCCGTTGTAAATCTGTTTCATTAGAAAAACGTTTAATAAGTGTAGAGAGGAAGAAGTTGGTAATCTATTTTTGTTTGGACCCATTGGGAAAAAAATCGAACCCACGTATACAGGATGAATACACTAACGACAAAAAAAACAGTTTTTCGAATCCTATCACTTAGAGAAATCGGCAAAGTTGCTCTCGCGATTTCTTTTGCACCAGACCTAATGGCGGTATTTATTGGTTTTAAAGAAGAGAGAAAGTGATATAGAGAGTTCGATAAGGACGGAAAAGATGGCGCCTGCGAACTTTCAGCTTCCGAAGCACTCAATAGTGTATTCTTTGGGCCCATTGGTGGGCTGAAAAAAAAACATGCAACGAGCAAGTTTATTTTTTGGTAGAATATTTTCTAAAACGACAATTTTATAGAGCGAAAATATTCCGCGGCAATCAGTCGTATGAACAGCCTTTATATCTTCTTAGAATTTCATACGTTTCTGAATGTTAAAAGTGTAGTAAAGTGCAGGTCATCATGGTCTTCAAAGTGTAACGCTTCTCCATTATTGTCTTTGATGAATATTTTCATCATCATCTGAATATTCTTATCTGGTATCAAGCCAATAATTTCTATGTTCTTCGCCATCGGTAATGTTTTCTGATTGTGAGATAGCTCTTATAGGTACTGGAAAAATATTTCAATTTTAAGGTTTTATCTAGTTGGGTGGAAAGTGAGAAACCAGATATAAACCCCTCAAGTCTTAAGCGGTTCATACAGCGGGGAGCCGTGGCGTAAATGTGCGGGCGCTGGCCTGCTGTGCTTAGCGAAACGGGTTCTCCCCCCCCCCCCCCCCCATCGCGTGGTTATGAGGTTAAAGGGAGCCTGCGGAAATCACGAAGTTATTATGTAATAGTGTGAATTATGATATTGGTACTGTATGAAATTGAAAGTGGAAATCACCTTTCTTCCTAAACTTTTGAAACTGATCAGCTATTCATTGCAGTGACTTTTTGATACCCATTGTGCGTAGGTAAGAGAAAATCAGCATGTCTTAAAAAATAATAATAATGTATAATTTCTGTATTTGCCATATGTATTTATGTGTGTAGATATATGCAATTAATAATAATTTTATTTCATGATAAGATAGATAAAACATGACATGCCGTGAAAATAATTTGAATTTACAGGGGCTCAAAGAAAAAAGCTAAAATCTATTTTCTAATCTCACAGTAGCAGATTGATGCTTTGAAGAAATCGGAGGTATATCAATTAAACTGTAACGACTGTAATGCTATTTATATAGGTCAAACGGGGCGAAACTATCAAATCAGAGCAAACGGATATTTTAGTTCCTTTAAAGAAAGATCTTTCGATTCTCATTTCGCCAAACATATACTAGTTTCCTCTTTTACTCCCAAAATCCTACACATAAAGGTTTTAAGGTTAAACGTCTTGGAAAAATGGAAATTTTACATGCGAAACACAGCCCAGGATTTCTTTTAAATAGTCAACGAACCCCAGTTCTTCTACTATTACCCTTTGCTCGTGTCAGCGCTTTCCCCTCCCCCCCAACAACCACAAAACCTCCTTCCTCGCCCGACTCTATCAGTATATAAGCCTTTCCTATTATTACTTGGTACTTGATTATGGTTATAATTCACCGAAACCGGTCTTGTTTTTTTTTTCAAATATATTTATGCGGAATGTGATGAAGTCACGATAAATTTGTGCTGTTATACGCACTGCCTTATTCGTATTAACAATACATCCCATCCTTTTATGATTAAAATCTACTATGTCTCTGCTCGTCTATTTATTTTATTATAATATGTTCTCTAATCTATTTAAATTGACATATGTTTTATTTCTTGCTCCGATACTTTATTTCAAATTTTTTCAGCTTGCAAGCAGCCACGAGTATTTTCGATGACCTATATTTCTTAGAATTGCTAAAACCTTGATATTCTAAAAAAAAAAAATAACGTAAATAAAGAGGCGCTTCCTATCTTTAATTCTTTTACCTTAGCAAAGAGAGTGTTCGACGAAGGCTTTCGCCGGTTAAACTCTTTTCCGGTCTTATTACGTTCTTTGGCGTTATTTGCAGGAGGAATTTCATAAACTTCGGGAGGCTTTAAAAATGACTGGAAGTATAAAAAAATATCGCTTTCCCAATAATAATTTTTAGAATTTTTTTCTCCTAAAGTTTCTGCTTTATTTGGAGTTAGTTTGGTCTGTTGTAGGATCATTTCGGAATCTAGGTCGCAGGGGAACGTTTTACATGCATCCGTCGATAGGCATTTCGATAATAGCAAACTGCTGAGTGTTTCTCTCCATCATAGAGAGAGAGAAACGATTTTTTTGTCATTCGATTCTTTAATTACTTACAGATAAGAAGCTGTGACGTATTCTGTCAACCTAAAAATCAGCAAAACTCTGCATTAAAAAAAAAACTAAATCGAGCTCGCATGGGACTTTTCCTGCGGGAATTTAGGTAGGGATTTAAAACGTGAGGACGAACGCAGCTTTGTAAAGCACGTTAAACATTTCCGTTTGCAAAATTCCCTTCCATAACGCCCGCGCGAACATAAATTCTCGTTTCCGATTGTAATGGAGACGAGAAAGGTTCGTCCGAAACGCCGGATGCTTCGAAAAACCGCAAGCCATCCAGAGTTTTATTACCTCTAAAAATGTTAACGCATCCGATATCAGGCGAAATAGAACGAGTTATGCTGCGTGTACGTGATAAAAGGTCGTCTTTTAACGGAGCATCAACTTCGTTTCCTCTCACTCCGATGTTTAACGCGTGGCCGGATATTTTAATGTATTTCAATGTAATTGGCTCTACTGTGGATGATTTATGAATATTTATTAGATGGGAATACATTTTCCCATCATTTCAGCGTATGCCCGTCGCATAAGGATCTTCGGAGTCATCCTTTCCATCGAGTTATTGGATGTCGAATTTTTTTGAAACCGCAACAAACTTAAACATCTACTTTAAAATTATAAAAATAGTTCAACCAAAGCGGATATCTACGGTTCTGGCGAAAAATTTAATATGGCGTGGCCGTCAGGAGGTCTTACTGAATGTTATAACTACGTTAGAACTTAAATGATGGACGTAATCATTCACGTACCTGTTAAGACGTATGTTGACAAAAATTGTGTTGTGCGACTGAAAAATGTTATTTTTTATTAAAATTATCAGCCAAAGTTATTTTTGTGATGTAATATCGATGTGAAATAATACTAAACCTAAGTAATTTCAATTCACAAAATTTTGGCTTACTGTTAAAAATGACATTAAATAACGTAATTATACATCCGTATTTTCGATTATTAGAGTCATCGTCATGTGAAGAGTTGTAAGTCAGCGGACAACCTTGCGATTTTATCAATTAAAATTAGTTGGCAATGTTCGTCGACTTGAAAAGTATTCTTCAAAAAGTATTTACGCATAAACGGTGAGACCTGTGTTGATTTTCTTTCCATAAAATATCTTGATTGAAAAACCAAATGGCCATCAAAAGGTTTGTTCTTCATAGAGGAGACAATTTCAGGAGTAAGGTTTGACAATTCTTTTTGAAATAAAATCTCGTAATTTTTAAAATTCGCACCTAGAGATTTAAGGTTTTCTTTTTTTTTGCTTCCTACTTATTTATTTCCTAAAGTTAGGTAAACGTTTCATAGTTTGCAATTTCAGTTTATACATAAATATTTAGAGTAAATATTATGATTTCAAATCGTTGGTGTAAAGTCTCACGTGAGTCTCGGAAAGTACAAATTGAAGATTTTTAAATCGAGGGCTATACAGCATAATTTGTCAACTTCGAATTGTGTGATACATCTGACAGTTTTAATTTAGAAATATCACAATCTTCAATAATAGTAATAAGTGCTTCTTCTTAGGTTGATGAAAACAAATTAAATTCAAGTATGCCCTGTGTAATTTATGTTTTGCTAAGAACTTTTGTTATCTGCAGCTATTTTTGTCGAGAGGATTGGAGTCTTTTGCGCTATAAATCTTTAGCTCCTTCTTACCCTATCACAGATAAATGCTCCCTGTTTGTCCTTCTTGTTTTGAACAATGCTGGAGGATGTTTTTGTGGGATTAGTCTTGGATTAAGCACACCGAAATCGGAATAGAGGACGCTTAGGGTTACGAATTGCCTTGAAGCTGGTGCAAAAATTGCATTATAAAAGTATCATCAATTTTGAATTTAGAAAAAGACAACTCTTGCTTGAAATAAATGAATAATTGTTGTTGATGTAAAACGTTTTTTGTCCTAGAGTTAGGAAAAATCTTCTCCAGAAGTTCAGGACGTTAAATCTCAATGCTTTTCATCAAATAAGGAAACGCATTTTAAGTCAAGCGCAAATGTATTTAATGCTGCTAATAATTAAAATGTACTTATAATGTCATATTTTTTTATTCATTTTTTCTAAGTGATAGAACTATGCTATTATCGTTACCGTTTGTTTAACAGTTGAAATCGTCGCATAATTTTTGGAGTGTATCCGAGTAATTTTTATACGCGCATTAAAGTCTATATGTATAAAATATGCGGTTATCATTTGAGGTTCGTCTATGATTTCGCTCGATTTGTGTAAGATGTTTACCCTCTTCTTAAAATCGCCCAATACACACGAAATGTTGATCGATGGTATTTATGATCTCATGAGAAATGACATAAAAGGCTTAGCTTTGTGGTGCACGAAAAGTTTAGAGAGAGAGAGAGACACGACTTTCCATTTCGTCGAATCTTACATAAGAAGAACGCGACATATCTTTAGGTTTGCGATGACAGCCCAAAAATAAACTTCCGGTTCGATTGACGGACGTAACTAAGGAAAGTAACCCTTTGTGAGGGATGAGCCTAACGCAGGAATTGGACAACTTTAAAGGAAATAGATGACTCCGTCATCCAGAGTTGACGCGTCGAATACACGGAGATTTATCGAAACTTCTGGAATAAAACATTATTTATTGCCACTCTGGAGCTTATACGGGAGCAGTTGGGTTTCTCCTCCTTATCCGAATGACGTTGGCATGTTTAAAAAAAGACGCATTCGTTTCATCAACGATACCGAGACTGACGAGAATCTCCTTATTTTTTAAAATGTGTAACATCGCATGTTATCGCAAGAATTCAATTCATATAGTCAGTGTTACCCATATATACCTGGACTTGTCCGTGATTATGTGGTTTTTGGGTAAACCGGTTCTCCATATTCTCTCTTCTCTCCAAAAAAAATTCTTCAAATAGCTTAGCACATGCTTGCATGCATACAATTTTAATATCAAGACTTTTTAACTTTGATATCCATTTTTCCTCTTCGAGTCGTCTAAAAGGCGAAGTCTTTTTCGTCCTTTTTCTACATTGCCTTAAATTTTCCTCGTATCGCGTATTAAATCTTCCCTCTATGCGATACTGTATTAAGAAGAGAACCCCTTTAAATATCCTCATATGACGGACAGGACAAACGGGAAGGAATTTTAATTTCGTAAAGACATATGAAATAGAGAAGCGATTCTTCCAAATTACGAATAGAGCTTTTTATTCATATGCGTATATTTTTATTAATTTTTGAACGCCTTAAAGTATTGATGTTAAATACTACTTAATATTAAATATTGCTTACCCAATTAAAATGTTGCGAGGGCATATATAGTGAATATATATTAAAAGTGATCATCTCTGACTTACGTTATTCGAGCTTGTGGTATTGATTCGGCAAGGGAGAATACTGGGAAATATATTCTGTGTAGTCATTTTTTATGGATAAAGATCACTCACTGAGAGGAGATGTCATGGTTTTTCCTTTGTATTTCTGTAAGAAGATGAAAACAGAAAGTGGGTGAATTTTGTTTCCTCTCAGACCCAATCGCTTTCGTTTTTAGAGGATTGGTGAAAGTAAGAGTTTTATTATGGTGACCGAGGAAAAGAAATGATACTTAGATGATACCGTAAGCTCCTTAGAGAAACTGACAAGAGATGGGAGATCGAAAAATGGCGGGAAATGTAAGGGAGAGAATGACTCTTAGATTATGCATCAAGCTCCTACTTTAATACACAGAGGGAAGATTATGCTGGAGAAATTTTCTGCAATGTGCTTATATCTATCGAATCGAATAAAAATTATTCTAATTATATATATGTTCTTATAAAATAAATATTTTGGCACGGGAAGATGGAGAAAATTATTGTTATACGAACGAAAATTTGAATAAAGAAAATAAAGCGAATCATGTATATATGATATATGTAGAGGTTTCTTCTGTAATATAATATCCAAAATAGAGAAAAATAATTATCTATAAAATTTAAATGGACTAAATTTATTAAAGGGAAATAGTTTTAAAAACCCTCCATTAATCAAGATAAAAAGTCATAATAAGGAAAAAGACTCATATAAACGATACTACGTATTTATTAGACCTTAACATTTTCATAATGTGAAATCTCATGCGTATAAAATATTTAACACAATATTTAAACGTGTTACTGAAAGCAAGTTCTTTTTATGCAGACATTTTTTCAAACAAGAAACGAACTTTTGCAAAAGTATTAATTTTGTAATCGATTCCATAAAAAAAGGCATTCAAAGAAGAGTGCTAGCTGGATTTATTGGCTGTTAACGCTTTAATTCATAGTTCTCTCCTTAAAGCGTCGTTCGCGAATCTTGGATTCCAGGGGGCAAGTGGGTAATTTCCATTTTCCGTAATGGCGCCTTTGGTTTTTTTTATACAGTCGTGTGCATAATTCCAATTTCCGTGATTAATTTGAGTATTGATTTTTTTCCGGAAAGCATTCCTCTTGAATAAACTGTCACGGAAATTGATTAAGGGAGTCTTTTGGTTTTAATTATTTTCGCCGATATATAAATCTATCAAGAGAGATCCGAAAAATTGAATGCATGCTGGAAAGATAAGGGCGTGGAAGTAAAGGAAATGAAGATTGAAGAATGTCCCTCGGCGTGAAAGCATTCCGTTGCTATTTGGATAGATCCTTGCATCTAAAGATTGATCAACGCGTCAACTTTGAGGTAGTTGGTAAATTTCCTACGCAATTTTTCTTTTCCTCTAATCGGAAATATTTGGAAAGCACACATTTATTCAATCAAAAGGAAAATTTTATTCGAGTTTTCACATAGAGAAAATGCCGAATAAAGAAACACGCACTTTGCGTCAATAGTGATTCATTGTTATCAAAATTCTCTACTTTTGTGACTTTTTAAGCAGAACAACTACGCAACCATAATTACGTTCAACTGTTCATCGTCCGCATTACTTGAAAATTTTTCCTCGGCGAAATTTAATGCCAATTGTTTTCCTTAAAGTTAAGCAGCACGACCTTTTTTGGTGCCGAAAATACATTTTCTTCTTCTTTTGATTTCATTTTCGTACCGAGATACTTCATCTATCTTAAGTACTAATCCTGTTACTGAAAACTTTTTAGTCACGTAGTCTTTCAGACAAGGATGACAAATTGCGACCACGTTATAAGAGCTTTAGAGAAGGGAATACGGTGATTTTTCAAAGGACGTTTTTATTTTTCATCTAGTCTCCTTATCATCATCATCTATCAAAGTACAACAATGAAATCGCTTTTAAAACGCTTCAGTCTGGAAAAGCCGCCATTTTTCAAATCTTCTTGTCTCTGGAGATGATTGGGAATCCCATAGTTTTAAACTTAAACTCGAAAATTAGATACCGTCAGATACGCTCTTCCTAATACATTTTTTAGGAAGCTTAGAGTTTCGTGATGATATTTTCGGTTGATGTAAATAAATGTCAAGCATTTGTTTCTTTTTAACACTCTAAGGAAGTGGTTCTCAATCGGAGTGGCGTGACACCCCAGGGTGACGCGACGGTTATTGAGCGGTGACGCGAATATTTGATAAATTCACATTGTATTATATTCTGACTTATAAACATATAGAAAACCGGGTGAATAAACACTCATGCTAATTTAAATGCCCGAATTTTATCTTTATGTGGTAGGGAAGGCCCAATTTATCTTTAAAGCTGAATTGAAGATAATGGAACTGTAAATGGAGTGACGCATAACTTAATGAACTGAACATAGGGTGACGCAGAAAAAAAAATATTGAGAACCACTTCTCTAATGGATATTATTATCAGATTATATCTCTTGTCAGCGATATATAGAAGCCCGTCCGGTAAAAAGGAGTCTGTCCTTCTGTCCGCATGCACTTTAAATGCTCCTCTTCAGCTGAACCGATTTAATTAAAATTTAATTACAACATCTCCTTTAATGTTTGTTCAATATAGGATTAGCAGGAATAGAAATTTAGCCAATCCCGAATTTTGGTCCGCAATCGCTATGAACGTGGAAATAAGTAATTCAAAGCCTGAAAACATTTGAAAACAATATCTGTCCATAAGGACTCAAATTTTAAAATCTACAAAGGAATCACTCTTATAGAAATTACATACCATCATTTTTCATACTCCGTGATACAGAATATAATAAGGTAAAATGTTGATCCAATATTTTGTGTACTTTTTAGGTTAAGAAGACTTCAAAATTTATAACAACCACTGATTTATACTACGCCTACGCGGGGAACCGTGGATTATACGCAGATTTCATCAATGCCATAAAATATTTATATTTTATCTTTTCGAGCTTGGCAGTAGTCAATTACTGTCAATTGTTATAAAGGACAATTCTAAAATCCTAGAATACGTATTCAAAATTTATCTTTTATAATAAAAGACAAAAAAACTGACGTATGAGGAAATACTAAGGGTAGAAGGTCCTTTTATGTCCACGGCAGTATTTATGAGCTTTCTTTTATAGCTCAATCCTATCTCCGAAAATAATTTGGATATTGTATTTTTTTAATTGTATAGATTTATGATTTTCATTCATCGTAATGTTACTTGGAACGTAGTACTTGCTCCGATATTCGTAATGCATTTATCGAGGGACATAAGCTTGTCTCTCGAAAATTCTGCGTACCACTTTGATATTGTAAGTGTGCTAATTCTGGTAAGCTTGACTAAAAATTATCCATTAGTGCCACACGAGTGCAACGTAAAACGTCAGATATTTGCAACTCAAGATATTCAGTGTTTGTTCTAAAAGTTGCAATCTAAATTAGCAATTCAGAAAATATAAATGGCGTTTTCATGGGAAAATTTATGCCCGAAAACAATGTTCCAAGAACGATGATAATAATTCCAACATTTTACCTAACTTGGTTACTCGATGTTTTTTTATAGAAATAATTTAATATTTAAAATTTAAAGCGCTCATTCAGAGGACATTTAAAAAAAATTGAAAAAACTATAACCGTATGCTACCAAATATTCAACATAAAATAACACGGCAAAAATTAAATTTTACAAAACTATACATGATGCCAAGCGTCGACACCCTGGTCGTGAGTTTTTTTAAAATTAAACAATGTTGACGTAAAAGTTAATTTTTCTCATGTTTTTAAAGAAGGAATACCATCAAGTGGAGGCCAATACAGTTATTTATTCAACACGACTTACAGGGCTACATTTATTCGGGAGAAGAAAAATTGACAATTCTACCGTTTCACGGATAAGCTCTAGCAAATTAAATGACGTTTTTCTTTACCATTTGATATTTTGAGGCCTACGAATGCTTTGAAAAAATGAAAACGTTCTCGCTTGATAATCCACGGAGAAAATTAGGTCACGAGGGCGCTATTTTGTTATTCCTTTCGGAGGAATATTCACCCGGTGTTTTCCCAAGATATTCGGGAAGCCAAAGGACGGTTGGTAATGTGTAACATTACCGCCTTGCAAACCGCAAGATACGGTTCCCTTCTCGAATTTCCATATTGTGCGGCCGCCCTCGGGGAGGAAGCTCTCTCTCTCTCGCGCTAACCTTTTCCAGGTTCTGCCTTTTCTTCTCATATCCCTCATCATTGCAAATAGTACCTCAATTTTCTTTATCCCCCCCTCTCTCTCTTTACCAGTCTCTCGATGCAGCGTTTCTTCGTATCCTACTTTGTGAAAATGCACTTATCTCGCAAAATACGAGACCTCCTGTACTATTATTGTAGTATATAATACGTACCCGATCTGGATGATTAGCAAATTCTGTACACATTCGGCTAAATTCGTACCGAACTCGATTTGCGTTTAAGCGTTCAGAAATTACGCAACGACGCACATCTCTTTCTTATCACGTCTACAGAATACATCCCTAAAATTTTTCGTGTCGTCAACAATTGCGCTAAGGCAGACTGCTTGCTACATTATTTTATAAAATAAATTGTTTTCCTACTCGCGTAACTTCTTAACAAAACTCGAAAAACACAGTCGGGGATCTGAAGCAGAATATTGAAAATTTCGTGTAAAATAACTTAAAATTAAACATTTGCTTTCTAAAGGTTGGCCTTAATTGCGGATAAGAGGAGTCGATTTCATTAACTGCACTTTAAAAGCATTGAATGATAATTCATTCAGTTTCTTTTTTTTTATCGTCATTAGTTTATCGGATTCCTTTTTCTAGTTTTTTCTTTATTAGTAATGTTTCTGCAAGTATCTTCGTTATGTAGATGAATTATTACAAGAGGATTACAATGATTTTTTAATATGGGCACATGATAGACAACTGATTGTTAACTTTAAGAAAAGTGCAATTATGCACATTAACTCACCTTATTCTGGATCTCAGCATAACATTCATATTGTTACCCATACTTGTGACTGTTTACACAACTTATCTAGTTCCTGCTTATGCTCTAATTTAACAAATGTATTTAGCCAAACATACCTTGGTGTTAATATAGACTCCCATTTTATATATATTAAATATTTGTGTTAACATATTAAACATTTATATTAAATATTTATGTTAACATATTAAACATTTATATTAAATATTTATGCGTTAAACTAAAAAGAATCTTATATAAATTCTATTATTTAAAAAACTTGGTACCAGCTAAATACTGTCGCATAGCATATTTTTCCTTGTTTGAATCCTTAATAAGATATGGAATTGAATTATGGGGCAATACCTCTGAATACCTTTTAGATAGGGTAAGGAAAATTCAAACTAGAATCATGAAGCTTTTAGTGCCTATAAATATGATCTCTTCTGGCACAGGCAGTATAACAATATATAAATCGTTAAATATTTTAACACCTAGGAAAATATTATTCTATATACTTATGTTTAAACACCTAAATAATTTGGATTTGTGTGTTGTAGGTAACAAGCCTTGCACTCTTAGAAGTAATATATATATAGTTCCTAGAGTACATAATAAATATGGTGAAAGACAATTATGTTATATTATCCCTACCTTATGGAATCATTACATCAATATATTCCAAAGTTATTTGAATAATGATAATAATATGAATGTGAAAAAGGTAATAAAAAGAATATTAATATATAATGTGTAACAGGTAAATGTGAACGTATAATTAATAACATAGCTTTTGTTTAACATTGTGACAGTATATAGTTATTGTGTAATGATACATATTATTCGGTTCATATATATGTATATGTATGTATATATGTGTGTGTGTATAGATATTACACATTGTTATTATTCTTCTTCTTGGAATAATTTTAACTGATTATAGTTGTGTAAATCTTATCAACAGCTTGCAATTTCTGCAAATTCTTTCATTGTAATTTTTCTTTAATTATTTGTGTACCTTGTTCAGCAGCCCAAAGTACTATACTCTTCGTATCTGTAAAGTAATGAGCTTGAGCTGCTAGTGTACAAATTATTTTTTTTATTTTGTGCTGAGCTGTATCACAAAAATTGCAATTATATATAGTTTTTGACTGTAATATCTTTTCATATAGTAGATTGTTAGATTGTTCTGTCGACAGACTGTAAGTCTGATGGAACAATATATTTACTACCTATTCTAAGCATAATAAAAAAAATTCAATTTGAAATAGCGAAAAATTGAAAAAACTGCAGCAAATTGTCAAGACAGAAAAATCAATTCCTTTCCGTAAAATCTTACCGCTAGACTAAATCATTAAAAGTAAAGGATAATATAGATCAATTTTCTCACTAATTACATCAATGCTCTTGTTCATTGTGCTAAGTAGGTATATGAAAGTAGAATGGAAAATGACTGTAACCTTTCTTATTTGGAAACTGTCGCATTCTAGTATCAGTGCACAAGAATATCTTTTCAGTATTTTAATTTAAGCATTTATCTGTGGTGAAATCCAGTTGAAGGTGTTTCTTTTTAATTTAAGAAAAATGACCAATAATTCTCTTAGAAAAATCGCGCAATTCATTAAAAATAAAATCATAATATGCCATTTTGTGTCCATAAAAAATGTATTCTCGCGTCTATTTTACAAAAATTGTTTTTCTCACTTATTGTGTAGTCTATATAAGGATAAAATATTCCGATATATGCAGAGTGAAAATATTTTTCCGGAGAATATTGGCAAACAACAAATGTCATTTTTTTATTACAGTTTATTACTTCGTTAATTCGCATCAATCGTATTTACTCCCGTAAAATTCACCCTAACGTATTTTACATTACATTTACTTTTATATAAACGATTTCTTCTCCTAAAAATGTATCCATCTTTAACAAATGTACCCGTCATCTCACGAAAATTAATGATGTCAGCTTTTTCTTTCTCTATACGTAGTAGAGGGAAAGTATTGTTTTCATGAAAAATTCGAATTCAAGATTTCAACGGAAATACACGTTTTGAGGTCCGTAGAACACTTTTTAACCGTTTTATCGATGGTCTGTGTGTCTGTCCGTATGTGTGTGACAGAAATTTTGTAGGCGCTCTAACTCAAAAACTATTCATCAGATCAGCATGAAATTCTCTATTTGTTATTTTATATATATTCTTAAGATTGGAAAAGATTTTTATAACCATCGGTCAGCCGAAAGTAGCGGTTTACTCCTGTCAAATTTTAGTTTTTCTAAAGTATTTCGCTTAAATCTGAATTTTTGTTAACACACACGCGCACATATATATAAAAGTTGTAGATATTTTTTTTCTACAACTCTTGTTCGAAATAAATTTTCATGAGGAATATTTCAAGAGATATTCAATTTTCTTAGAAATTGACGGTTAGTGGGCAGCTCGCGCGCGTGGTAGTGACGGCAAAGGTGAATTTACGTAACAATTGAATCGCTATCGCCGAAGCGTGTAAGTTGAACTGTTCCTATCGCCGTATTTATTTGATTTTAGTTGACAACTTATGTATGGAGAAAGTCGTGTGTGTTGGACACATCAATTTATTTAAAATAATTTTTAATAATTAATAAAATTAACGTCATACTCTTGGAAAATCTGCATCATAAATCAAACTTACACCTTTCATTTTTCAATAAAAAATTATCCTCTCGATTCCCCCCTCCCCCCTGTATTTGCGTTTTAGAGAAACACGTGCAGAAAAATGCAGGAGTCGTGGGAGCAAATGCTGATATGTTACGTGCACACACTGCTTACGACATTTTCCGCGCGAGTGCGCCTGCGTGCTTTCGACTAACGAGAAAGTATGCAAAGGGATATAAAGCGGAAGACACACACGGACGGGTGGCGGAATCGGAGGATGCCATTCCATCGAGTTTTAAGGTCGGGGATAATGAGATGGAGGACCACGAAAAGTTAGCAGCAGGAGGAAGGAAGGGAGTGACAAGAGTCGGTAACTGAGAAGAGTGATGAGAGAGGGAGGGAGAGAGAGGGAGAGGGGAGAGGAGGAAGAGAAGCCGTGGTTTCTGAAACTGTAATTGAATTAGTGTATTGATCTAGTTGGTAGGTGGCGGTATTGTGGCGTCGCCTTGGGGAGGAGCAGGTGCGAAGGGCGTAAATTCGTCGAAGACCTTTTAGGAAATTTCCAAAGTGATTGGTTCGAACTGGCGTTTTAAAAAAATTCCGGATTTGATTTGCACCCATTTACCGAATCGAAATTTTGGAGACCAAGTTCCAACAGATAGATTTAGGAGAAAATTATTGCTCTGAAATATTACAATAAATAATAATATAAAATCATGGAATATTAAAATTTTTTAGCTTTTTTATCAGAAAAGGCATCCAAATCGAATGCTTAGGATTAATATTTGCTCATTATATCTAAATGGATGTTGGCAAAGAGGCATTTCTCTATATGTATATGACTTGATCGACTCAAAGAACATTTTCTTTCCATTATACGACATCATTAGCATTGTAAAATATTTGGTTGCAGCATTTTTATTATAGTTTTAAATAAGAAAATTTCGTCTGCACGATGAATGTTATTGACATTCTCAAAATACCGAGAAGAGCTGTTTTGGATCAAGTTGGTCGTTCCTTGCAATTGTTTGTAGGTGGGTATTGATTATAAAATTCACAACGAGTATATTTCAGAAATTCTTTTTCAATAAGATTTCATGAAATATTAGGTTTGTTTGAGATACGAAAGTATTCCATACCAAGTAACGAAATGTGAAAAAAATGTTACGGAAGATAATTTTTTGAATTTTCCATTTTAAATAAACGTAATGAAATTAAACAAAATCTTTTGAACGCTCTTTAAAAATGTGATCGAGCTTACTAAATTCAAAAATTTCTTTGCATTTTCTATTTGATTTTTGACGATTTAGGTTATTTTCTGGCGTTAATAGACCATCCACTACCGCAAGTCTCTCGGGCTGCGGGAAAGTTTTTTTTTATTTTTTATTTTTAATGGAGAGACCGTCAATGTCAAAGTGACAATCAGGGCATCACGTCAATCAATCTCTTTGCTTACGTAGCTGTCTTTCCTTCGCGTGATTAATGCACACATACACGCGCGCGCGCCGTGGGTGTGTGTTTATGTCTCCACCGAGAACATCCACGGGACTTGTTTTATGGAGTCCCATCGATAATTTAAGACTGTAAACATTTCAGATTAAAAAATAAAAAAGCAGGTTTCGGTTGGTGAAAAATGTCTCTAGTAAGAATATACGACACGGGCGAAAACTTTATTTCGTTGAATGCGCTATATATACTCCATTATTAGAACGAGTTAAAGAGAATATAAATATACTTAAGTTTAAAAAAATAAATTTAATGAATAAAAACATCAATGCTTTAAACAGGGAGTAAGTATATAATTTTTATATTCAATTTGTCATTCGTCGCACAATTGCCAATGATAAATACGTGTTATCCCTTTTGATAATAAACTTTTTATTTTATACTCTACCGAAATTTAATACATTCTTTAACTAATTACCGAAAAATATTAAACTAACCGCATAAAATGATTGCATAAGTATTGAGAATGGAGTATACATTAAATGTTTTACCCTTCAATTGTTTTGATATTATTATTAATAGCTAATTATAATCGAAGAATCGTTTTGCAGTGTCTCTTTTTTCCATATTTAGTTAATCGTAGACTTTCATATACAAAACTATTTCTTTGGTTGAGAAAACAAGTCGTTTTCGTTTTCCTTTGCAGATAATATTAAATTATCAATTGCTGAAGTTGTCTCGAACATTTATTCCATGAGCGAAAATCCGTAACAGGAAAGCGACGCGTCTCGCGGCATCTTCATCAACGGTGACGTAAGAGAATGGAGATCCGCTCCCATGTATACGTCACCATAAATATACATCCAATCGCGGAACCATGATTTTTTTACCGAAGGGAAGAGAAGTAGGAGGGAAAAAAACAGTTAAATTTACGGTGATGGACACTATCTATAACCTCCCTCCACCACGTTCTCTCTCTCTCGGCCTCTCCCTTCCGTTTTGCTCCCCGATCGTCCATAACACACGTCCTCCTTCCGTGCTGTTCTATTTGGAAACCATAGCGACAGTCCCCCGCAGATTTCCAGATGTCGGAGGCAAGCAAGCATCGAACTGCACCCAAAGGAGAGAGTCACTAAGAGCCGTGTTTTTTTATGTACCTTTAGGGTAGTCGTGACGTCATCCGCGCACACAAACGCTGATCCTATTTGAGGAAAAGGATTGTACGATTGCTCTTGATCGACCTCTTTTAATCTTCAAATAGAACTAGGAAGTGATTTGCACTTGGTCGACTAGTCGAATACCAGGTCGTAATTGTCATTTGGTCAACAGCATAATGGAAGGAAACCTTTTTTTTTATATACACTGCGATTTCTTTATAATGCATGCGCGAACTAACACTGAATATGTTTTTGTTAAGGGTTAGTTCATATGTACCGTAAAGCATATATCTATATACATAGGAAAGCATGCATAATTAAATTATTAGGAACAACTCCCCTTGATGGTATGTCATATTTCTTACAATCAGTTTTGAATTGTTTCTTTTGAGTGAATTAATAACCGTGTATCATGCGGGAGGATACAGGATTGGCCAAATAATGTACCTGATTTATAAAATTAAAAAGAAAAGTTATTGAATTGTGATCTGTTGTGTGAAACAAAATCCCATTACAAATTCATTTCCATCAATGCAGATTTTCAAAATGTCTTCCATCATTTTGAGTACACATGCAAAGGGTTACAGCCTATAGGATCTCACGTCTAACATTGACTATAAATGTTGTTGTAAAATTAATCTGAGACATTATGAACCTACCACAAAAAGGGCAATTTTGTCAAACAATTTCGACTTTTTCCTGATTAATTTTCATTGTTAATTTTTTCTCGTCACTCGTTCAATTTTTGGGGGTCGTAGTTTAATCACGGATTCGTGTACTGTGTTTGCCTGTTTTATCGTTGAAAATAAATCTCACTGCGTTTCATTAGCTATAGCGAAATGAGCAGCTTGTGTGTTGCGGTATTATGGCGCGAAGAAGTGAAATTTACTTTCCGATAACATTGAAAATTGTCAATATCTGAGCGAGCAAGTGAATGTACGAATATAAAATCCGCTAACGGAAAAGAGATTTTATCAGTAGACGTTGACTTTCTAATAGCTACCAATAGAAGTTTATTAATTTTTTGATCAAGATATGAGAAACATATTTTAATCTTCTGATAAAATTATTTAAATGTCACATTTTAAAATAATTTCTAACTAACTTTCTGAGTATTTATTGGGTTTAATAGTGTTATATTAAAACTAGCGTATAGCCCGTCAAAAATGACGGGAGGAAAGATACGATCGTTCAAACTATTTAGGGAGATCATATTAACATCAGAAACTTCAACTGTCTTAAAAATCGTTTCCCCCTCCCTCCCCCATCCCTCTCCCCCACTCTCTCTATCTCGTATTAAAAGCATTCAAAGCATGTTTATACCCATAAGGATTGAAATAACAATATGATATCGAGGTCTAACAATGGAATAGGTAGGCAAGGTAACATCCCGTTAAAAATGGCAAGATTTCCTCAAACTGTGTGAATTAAACGTTTAGATTGAGCGATTTCGAACTGTAGGCGGAAAAAATATGAAAAGAATAAGAAAATGTATAATGTTTTCTTCGAATTGGTTTGTATCCGAAGATTGTAGGTCAATTAGCGAAACTATTGATGAAATAGGGAGAATTAAAACAAAATCTAATCTGCACCATCAGTCGGCAAAGTGTCACGCCCAAAGTTTTCGTTATGCTACCCCATATCGGTCATTATTCATCTTTTACTTCTAGATTGGAACGGAAACGAGATTTTTTCCAGCTTTATGCAATTTTACCTCAAACCGTCAAATTCTGTATTCGCATTACGAGCAGTATTTTGGATTGCTCGTAAAGTTGCCAATGTGCATTGTGTGTTGTATAAGAACAAAGCATAGTTATTCCGTGCACTCCTGATTTACGCGCAGACGATTAAAAAGTCAAGCAGTTCGTTCAGACAGGGTTCATTGGCATTCAGTCTGCATGCAAAAGTTTGTTTTTTTTTTACTGATCGAAGTTTCATTTATTTTTTATACTTACCCGGAATGGAATCGCGGAGCAATTTTAAGACACGACATTTATGTGACTTGTCAATGACATAAAAAAAACAGAATCAGAGGTCGACGACACTTCAGGGTTAGTGGACTGCTCCTGTAAACTCATAAAAGGTTTTGAAAAGTTAGTCCCATTAAATTTTACCCTGATTTATACGAACTTCGTTTAATTTTCCAAATATGTAATACGTGGTGTTTGCGTGTGTGATCAAGTCTCGCAAACGAACGAAATGAAAAAAAAACGTGACGACGCACCATTTCTTCATTTAAAAAAAAAAACATTCAAAGGACGAGGAAAAACACCGGAAAAATTCCGATATCATTCGCGTGGTTCCAATGGGCCGTCGGTTTATATATACGTGTTGCGCCGATAAAAGACTCATTTTTTTCTCTCTCCCTCTCCTTCCTCACCTCGAAATGCCCGGTTCCTGTTTTTTATGGCTCCCTAATATACTCGCCCAATTGCGGCTTCACTACCACCCTCGTTGAAAATAGAAGGGGGAAAAGGGGAAGGAAGGAAGGGGAATGATAAGGGGAGAGAGGTATAGGAGGGTTTTCCCAGCGGCGTGAATGGGGGAGAGGGAGTTGGGGAGGGAAGGGTTTTTGCCCCTTCCGACTCCTAATAAAGGGGGTGCGGGAAGTTGGTTGGAATGTAGGTGGCGCGCCCTCCAACTTCTCTCTCTCTCTCTTCTCCCTCTTGTTCCCTTGACTGTGGAGGATTCTCAGTCTTGCGCTGCCCTCCGCCGGCGCTGCGTCGAAAGGCGGAACCACGCGCTTCTCCCCCAGACAGCTGACGCACAGAAACGGATTTTTTTTTGAGGTTGACGCGTGTTGACGTCTTCGGTCAGACGCGCCGGAAAAATTATAAGGTCGCAGACAGCCGAAGCTCGTGTCGCGGAGTCGTACGAAGTACGGATAAGTGGTGAAAGTGCGGCGAAAAGAGGCGTTCAGAAGACGATCGTGTTTCGTTTTTTAAATGGGATTTGCCGGTCGTTTTCCGTTTCATTGACCACGCGGTGTTTATGGTTGACGATGTTTTGTCCGGTGGTGGTTATGGAGATGCTCTCGTAAATACTGGAAACTGTGATGTTGGATGCCTCGAGTTCGTGCTGCGATCGCTTAAAAGCTCTTATGAATGTCGGTGGCATGTGACAGATGTGCATCGCCGGTTCTGTTTAATGGACACGCCCCCGCCGATTCCAGTCTCTCTCTCTCTCTTACTCCTCGTGTCGTGAACAGCGTCCGATTGATCTGGAACATTAATCCCATCCTAGGAGGTTTTCATCGTTCGGACATCGTTTATAATTGAAACAACGTGTACCTGCCGACGCCCTGCGTGTTGTTGTTGTTGACGACGCGACAGCGTTCTTTAGACGCCCATTTTATTTTTTTCCTTCGACGTAAAAAAAGTGATACCTGTTTTAAAAACGGGGAATGCGCGACGCATATTCCGTGATTCTTCGCCATTAGTGCATGTTTACTGCGTTCACGAAAGCGGTATTTTTTTCGTATTTTTTTTTTTTGGCGGCGTGCGTTAACGACTTCAACTCCGGTCGTGCGCGAGTGAGAGAGTGTTTCCATCAGATGCGAGGGGGACACGCCCCCTTTTCCCTTCGCCTATCTGATACTTTTTGAAGGGCGTAGGAGATTGATCCGTGATTGGCTTTGGGGAGAGACATTTTATAGCTTTGTAGGAAACGGCTATTTTTTATATTGATGTTTTTTTGAACATATTTTGGCCTTTTTTTTTGAACAACCGCGGCGATGGTTTTTAACTGACAAATTTTTACTGGCGGTCATGCAAATGTTTTTTACGACGTCAATCCTATGCCTTACTAGTTTTTCTATTATCTGTTAAGTTCGCAAATTATGTTTTATGCGAATTTCGATGAATTTGATCGTGTTATCCCTGTTTTTTTGCGCACTTCTCTTAAAGTATTGAATTTTGAACGTGTATGTAATAGAACTGGTAATATACCACTGTTCGTGTTAGGTAACCTTAAGTATTTGTATAGATATAAGTAGTTAAAAAAGGACATTTACTTCATATTATCTTAAGGTGAAAGTAAAACGTATTCTTTGAGATTTATTGAGATGTTGGATTTAAATTTAGTCTATAAATTTTCATCTAATCTTCATGTTATTCGATGATATTTCAACTTCTTGTGATTAAATTTTACTTTTAAAATTGCGAAAATAATACTCTTGTGGAAAAGTGTTCCAAGTATCTAATATCATCACCATCTAATGTAACACTCTCAGTAATATATTCAGGTAAATATTCTTCTTGCATATACATAGTTTGCACTCAGAGTAATAAGTCTAACATTTCATGTGTAATCAAAAATCCTACTTATCAAATATTTATAAAAATATATATTGAGCGCACGCATGACCTTTTTGGCATTATTTTTGACAGACTTTTAATTAAGCCTGAACGAAATTCTTGGAAAGCGTATAAAATTTTTTTTAAATCGGGAAACACCCGATTTATAGCGGAGGTCTCTCTTTTTTTTATAAAAAAACATCTTCATAATATTACAAAAAAAACTCTTCATGAGTCCTTTGTTCTGCAAGAGCTGAGTACGTGACGTTGACCTCTTCTGCGAGAGAGATAGAGGTCTGGGCGTGTTTTGCGGCAGAGAGGTGAGAGGGAGAGAGAGAAAGGAAGAGCCCGGGTCCTCACGAGGGGGGGGGGAGATCACGTTGCCAAGGAGACCGGTGGAGTTTTCCCCGGAGTGAGCCGGGAGAGGGAGGGTGGGAGTTTTACGGAGTTACAAGGGGAGGGAGAGGGAGGAAGCGGCGTGCAACCTCGTGAATAGAGGGGAGGCGTGTGTGTTGTCAAGGTGTTGCTAAGGAAGAGGTCCTCCGGTAGTGAAGGGAGACGGCACCGTGGCACCGTTGTCGCTTAAACAGCGGTAACAATGCAGACCAACGTGCAGATCGACTCTAAGAACCTCCGGTCTTCCCCGGATCACAGAGTCAAGGTCTACGATCCTCGGTCCAAGACACTCAAGGTGAGCCAAGAGATATAAAAAGAGGAAGTGGGGGGGAGAGGGAAGAGGACGCTTTTTATGAGTTCATTTGTTGTTTTCAATCCGTCTTCCATCGGAGAATGAGGAGAGAGTCCAAGCTGGGTTCTATGTATCTGTAGCGTTCGACGTTTGATTCGTGGGAGAGACTCTTTCAAGGGCGAAAGTCGCCCGGCGCCCTCTGGGTGATTAATTAATTCCATGGCATCGGACGAAGCTAAAAGTTTCGATAATCGAATGGAAATATAGGCACGCGAGATTGTGACCCACTTGTTGATCTTAATGTTTTTCGTCCTTGTTTTCCTCCTTGCCAAAAAATTGTTGTGTTGGAACTAAGTTGCCAAAGTATATTACGTCGGACGCATTAAGAAAACGATGCCAAGTGCAGTCCGCCTTTGAAGGCGTAATTTTTGGAACTTGACCCAATCAGACGGGGATGATGTAACGCGGTAGTGAATTTTTCGAGGGTGGAGTTTTATTATTTTAAAAAATTTTAGCGCAGCCAAATAGTTTATTAAAGTACTAGTATAAAAGCCCACCAATATGACAGGATATCTTTAGGTAACCTTAAAATAGTTGCCTCCCTACCCCTCTCTCTCCTCCTTCCTCCCTCCACCTCTCCTTCCCTTCTCCCCATCCCTCCCCTCTCTCCCTCCCTCCCTTTCTCTCTTAAATGTAAAAAGGGACCATATAGTCTCAATTTCGCCCTCAATAAAGTCGTTTGTCTGTCTCTCTCCCTCTCCCTTCCTCTTTCTCCCTCCCATCTTTCCCTCACTACCCCTCCTTCTCTCCTTCCCTTCCCTCTCATTTCATCTCTCCGCCTCCCCCCTCATCCCCTCTCTCCCCCTCCGTTACCATCCCTCCCTATCTCGTATTGAAAGCATTCAAAGCACGCTTCACTCATAAGGATTGATATAACAATAGGATTTTGTGGTCTAAAAATATAATTGGTAGCCAAGGCAACCTCCCCTTAAAATGGCAAGATTTCCAAGAAATATGTAAAATAAACGTTTAACATGAGTAGTTTCGAACCGTAGGCGGAAAAAGATGAACAGAATAAGAAACGTAGTTTTTTCATCAAAATGGTTCAGATCCGAAGATCGTAGGTTAATTCCTTCTAATTTTAATCTAAAAAAGAATGATAGCCTGCACGTCGTAAAGCCAATTTTACGTGTTACCTTACGTAAAATGGATGTCTTCCTTAGAGTCGAACCCAGGACTTTTTTCGAAATTTATTTTCGTCATTACCTTAAAATATGTTAATCGAGCATTCCTGCCAAATTTCGAGACTATCTGGATTCTCTCTCGAGTTAATACCATAATTCTCTACCAGAGGCACGCACGGCTTATGGAAAACGTGACCAACCAACCAACAGTCCTGGGCTATTATATTATAAACTAGAGAAGCCTGCATTTCAAATTTGAAATATTTATTGAGTAATAATAATAAAGTAAATTGGTCTCGTCAATAACATTAGGATATCTCTTAACAATTACTGAAAATATTGCAATGATTAAATATAAATACCTGATACTCTTATTTTACACTTTATACAGTTTTTTATGAGATATTACTTGTTCTTCCTTGATAAAAAATCACATTACATTAATTATGTACGTACCTCAAAATTATAGCAATATCTTCAAAGAATTGTGTATTGAAATAATGACATTTTTAATAAAAGACATTTTAACTTATTACAAAATGTCTTTTTGTTATTTTTAAAAATTTTCAATAAAATTAACTTTGGTCTTGGCTTTTTGTTTACATGTTACAAATGGAAATGAATGATTAAAATATCCAGAAAGTTGGAGATAAATGTACGATAATTGTCGTCTACTTCTTTGTTGGGAATTACAAGCCAATTCTTATACCTTATGCGTTCGTAAAACTCATAAGGCATTTATATTTTCTTGGTTATAATTTCGAATTCTTGTATGAAAGATAGGCGTAATGAAATTAATAGATTTTGTCTGTGTGATTATTATGCTTACTTATTTATTAAAATATTTATAAACAACGTATGACACTTACCGATATTTAGAATCTACTTCTTTGTTGGGAATATGCTTACTTCTGAATAATAATATTTAGAAACAATATATTACAGTACCCCCATCAGATTAGGACAAAACGATTCGAAAACATTCCCAAACGCTCCACTCCCTCTACTCATTGAAGCAGGGATACAACCGTATGGACAGTAATGCAGGGTACTAGCCTTATGGATTTGAACGGAGTGATACCGGCGATACCTTCTGATTGGCTGGCCGTTCAACCAATAAAAACGCCCAAAAACCGCGTAGACAAGAAAGATTCCTACGCCTTTTATAATATAGATTCTTTATTTGTTTTTTCACTCTTAAAAGAAAACGGACCATCGATATTCAGTTCGTAGCATGGTTGGAATGCTTACCAGGATGAAGAGAAAAAGACAAGAAATAGATAGAAGTAGTATGTATCTTATGCGACATGTTGACATTTTAAAAATATCAATCTTGTTTCATAAGGCCTTCGATAAACCGCGTCGCAAAATTAAAGCAATTATATTACCATTGTATTTTCTCGCTCGCAGCGTTTTTGATCACAATGCTCTAAAACACTGACAGGCGCCTGATTTAGCTCTTTGAGGTCCATTTATGTTGTCTACAAATTTGAAAAATATGCATTATTTTCTCTCTATATATATTAGATTAAAATTCCGTCGTAAACTTGTTTACTGGCTGTCTTGGCAACGCGCGTCCATCACACAATCAAAGTATGTAATGCGCGAGTCAATTGTTTTGATTCTCATTTGGCTTTTATCTTTCAGATAAAGTAGTAAGTTAGGCCTAAATATTTTTTACTAATAATGAAATACTAATACTATAACGTAGTGTATGCAGTATTTATGGATGGTATTAAATGAACGATTAAATTGTAAGTTTTATTGAAACTTTTTTTTTAGATTTTTAAGGTTTTTTTAAGATGGACGATAAGACTGAAAAGAGAAGGAAATATATATGCGCGAGTACGAAAGGAAGAAGCTGAGAGAAAACGCTGAAATCCGTGAAAATGAAAGATAAAGGAAACGGAAATCAGGAGAGTAGCGTGGAAGTGAAAATGAGCGTAGATTAGCAGCATATGATTGTAAAAAGGCCAGAAATCAAAGTTTATTTAAAGGCTTGACTGAAAGAAACGTGGAACACGTTGAAATATACTTATTGGTAATGCGAGTGTTGTTTATTTTTTCCCTCGGATATTAATTTTTATTGCATTTCGAACGAACATGGGCCGAAGCCCCATAGTATTATATAAAATCTAATTTAGTTTACAGGTATTTAGATACAGTAATTTTTTAAATTTCAGAACATTATCCTCACGTATAGCGATATTTCTTGCTAGCAGACGCCATTGCAACACACTGCGAGCACAGAGGTAAAAACATATTTATTCAAAAGCAAAAAGTTGAAAAATTTTATTAGCAGATGGCATCGACGCTCATATGAAGCTACAGAGATGGGACACACGGAGTCTGCAGCGGCAATTGTTTGTACGATTCCATAAAAAAAAATTTTTTCGACGCGTCGGAATAATTGCGATTATGTACAGGAACAGTAAAATAATGATACTGAAATTTCTCCGACAGATGGCCACACAAAAAGGGTTAAAGGAATCATACAGGAGTGACTCCAACGATTGCTAATTTTCATTCAGCGCAGAAAAAATATTCGTTCAACTCTTGGTAAATTTAGAATCGAACGTCATATACCCGATTGAAGGGTGAACAACAGCAAGTGGTAATTTGACCGGTATTGCAGAGAGAGGGAGTGACACACAGACATCGTTCTTAGAGAATCAAAGGTACTTTGAAGAGAAGGACGAAGGCGTGTGCGCAAACGATTCGACTGGATAGAGTACACAGTGACTAATATATATATATATAAAAGATTTTGATGGAGACAAACCAGGACACAGTAAAGAAAAATATGAGATTTGTTTTTAGGTTTTGTGCAGGTGAAGCTGGTAACATATGTAATCGCATAGTTCAAAATATAACCGATAGATGTTAGTATTCGCAGGTGTTTTGCTCAGTTTATTATTTCTCACGATAAATTATTGATCCATTTTATTATTTTTAACCCATTTACTTGAATCGTGGACGCAAAATAATCAAAAGTTAAGGACATTACAAAACACTCGATTGGCATTGAAAGCACCACTAAAGAATACGTTTAATCTCAATCAAAAATTAGGTTTCATTAGACGATAAAGTTAGTGTATTAATTTTAATATTCCAATTTAAAGTGTATAAGAATTAAAAGTTTTCTGTGAGAAACATTGATGTGATTGTGTTAAACGTCTCCAGAGCCTATGTATAACGTTGGTGTGTTGAATAATTAAATTTTAGTTTATGTGGTATATAACCGAATCTTTCATGGAAGACATCTGATAAAATTGTTATGCCGTGTCTCACCATATATTATCTTCATTTCCCCTTTGTTTATAATTGAATGTGCAAGTTGGTTTGTAGCAAGGGTACCGACATGGAACTTTTTTTTCTTCATCGTACCTATATATTACGCAGACCTCAGCTTAACACAAATCATAGCATATCCTCGACCAGTGATCCACCCCTATGCTCATAGAGTAGACCAGCAGTTTAATGTACCGTGCACACATTAGTTGATTACTCACTGCATCATCTTGAGTCGTGATTTCCCAAGTTACATACTATTCTGACTGCGTGTTGTAAACACATTGAGGTGTGCAACTTTCTATGTGCACATGGCTGAGATCGCATTAATTAGTTCAGAACATGAAATGTAACCGTAGACAGGGCTTTCATGCGGAAATTCTCGCCTTTCTCTGACCCAACAAATTACTACTTTTATCAGATTATATGTATTATTGCTTGAGGAATTATCACAAATTCTGATGTATCATATGTTTTAAATGAAATTCAAGTTAATCTCAAGTAAAATATCTAATTATAGATTTTTTTAATGTTGGTATAATAATCTGCCGACAATGACGTAAAAAACTTTTGATAAACGTAAGGTACAATAGTGTACAATAATGAAATGTCGAGGTTAGGACAATTGAATTTTATTGAGGAAAAATAAGTGTTGAATATTAAGCCGAAGAAGAACTCCAAAGTAAAGGACATATCGATGTAAACAATTCGCGTTTACATGGTTATTACCATGTAGATATACTCCAATTTAAATTAGCGTTTTTCGTTACATCTACGAAACCGAAATATTACATTACTCTAGAATTCAACATTTAAAAAAAGAAGCACCATTAATGTCCTCAAGATCCCCAAGACTAATGCCATTTTCCCTGCCATGAATCGTATAAAGTTTCGCCGCCGCTCCCAGCGAATTAAGCCTGTTATATTCAACCCTTCCCGAGAAGCTGGGCTCCGTTCCAAGAACACCATCCTTCGGACGAAGTGTATGGAAAATAGATTGCAATCAATCCATAAAAGAGGTCTTTCAATTTGAATTCCGCGGATCCCGCATAGAGGACTCATGCATTTATATTGCATCCTAACGCAATCTCTTCGTCTTTTCTCGCTTTAAATCCCACCGGTTCCTTTTGTATTTTTCTTCCTTTCTCCATCGCATTTCGGTCGTTTTTTTTTCACATCTCACGCCCATCCGGATCGATTCGACGAAGGAACCACAACAAGTCAGGTTCCACACTGTGCCGTAGCAAACTCTTATGGGACCCCCGTGCAAAATTCGATTTTGGAGCCCCTATCGTTAATTTTATCATGAAACATACAGGATGTCAGGGTAATTTGGGGCCCCTATTTGGCTGGGGGCTCCGGTGCATTGCACCGGTTTGCTACATGTACCTACGCTACGTCATCGGTTCCATACTAGGCGATGGCCAATCACACAGGATTCATTTTGTGTCGAGATCCGAACGCCGCCGGTTTTCTTGGTTGTTCAATGTTTTGGCTTCTTACGAGAATCAACGCTCACACTCATATTTTATTCTTTCTCCTTCTTTTCTCATTTTCACGAGAATGGTAATGGCACAATGAAAATGGATCAGATATTTTGGAAGCATAAAGAGAGCTAAAGGAATAACTACATTTTTATTACCGGGCGTGTGGATGGTGTATCCCTAGATTTTGGGGATATTTCGATCTACCGACCCTCTTGTTATCTCCATGGTAATGCCGTTTCCGCTCCTCATTTCGAATGAACGTGTTTTTTTTCATGTTTTTCACGATGTATATTGTAATTATCGAAGCAATTTGTAGCTTATCCGCTTCCCTGATTTTCCCTTAATATTACGGGTAACCTCTGCTCAATCTCAAATGACTACTAGTATCAAAAGTGAATATTTAAAAAAAAACATTAAGCATTTAGTAAAATCCAAGGAATTTGGCTGAACTTTGTGGTAATTGATACTCATATTAACGATGGAGAAAAAACTTGGTTAAATTCCACAATTTTTTATTTCACGACCGGTTGCGCTAAATAACTAATTGTGGAATTTAACCAAGTATTTTTTTCTTCGTTAATATAAAATGAAGCATTTATTCCAAATACAAAGATTGTGCGGGTTAATCATTTGCAAAATAAAAAACCTGAACGTTTTTAACGAATTAAAAGAAATCTGATGCATAGTACATAGTTATAATCATGATATCTTAAGTTTAAACCTACTTCTGTGTGTTCTAGATATGCCTTAGCTTCTTTCTTCACGGGTCGCATTTTATATCTTTAAATAAATAAATATATCGAAGTACTTGTATGGTCGAATTGATTTCTTGAAAATATATAGCTAATTCTGAATTTTAGTTTTCGCTGAGAGAAAAACATTGAATAGTTTTTGCGCCATAACGTGTTATTGTCCGTACATAAAAGTGTTCATTATTTAATATTTGGTCAAAAGGATGTATTTTATGACATGTTGTCCCTGTGAGAATAATCAAAATTTAAGTTTGAAGACTAAGCTGTAGTTTTATTGAGAAGGAATTCTTTCTATGCAGTATAAATCAATATTTATGAAAAATGAAGGAACCAAAGGAAGTAGATCAATAAAAGGATTTTCTTTTAGTAAGGTTAACGGGGAAGAGTCCCACGCCAAGGATCTAGCATATTAAACACGCAGTAGCTCCTACAGGTCTTACGATCACGGCAGGGACGTGTTAGATGCGTATACATACTCACTATCAAACTTGCAATCACGCGTGCTACGAAATATCGTAAGAATTCATCACTCCTGAAACCAACCAACCAATTGGGGGGACCTTGTGACTTCAAACGACTCCAGCGCTAGAAGGCTTCTCAGTCTAAATCACAAAGCAAGGGAGGAGTGAAACCCGGTGCCGGCATTAGCCTACTCTTAACGAGAAACACCAAGGGGACCAACGGCTTTACGTCCCTTCCGAAGGACGGGGCGCCGATTTGCGTGTTCTCCTCTAAACACGCAAATGGGGAGCCGGGCAAACCGGTTCGCACCAAGCTTGCTAAGCGTAGCAGGCCAGCGCCCGCACCACTGCGCCACAACTTCCCCCCCCAAATTATTAATCACCGATCGTTCTCCTTGTATCATTGTGAATTGAATGCTGTCAAAGATTTTTCACCGTCGCTTAAAATTTCTATCATATGATCAAGCGTTTTTCTTCTGTAGGTTTGTTATCGTAAATTTACATTTATTTCAAAACCTGATCAGTCCTGATGGCTGGCGCAGAGCACACCTGAATTGGAAAGTATCTTTGTCGATTGTGTGCAGCCATCTCCCGGCAAAAAAAAGAAAACTACAGCGAGATAAACAGGAGGAACGTCATTTGTATCTGTTGACAGTGCAGTATTTGAGACAGGCGCAGTCAAAAACCATTCGTCTTCGAATATCACGCGGCTAATTAAGGGCAAGAGAGAATTCTGAAGGACGAATAAATCGTTTAAAAATATTTTGGTATAGTTTATGTTTTTATCTCTAAATATATTTGCATACAAATAAATAGTAAAAAGCGATTGATAACATTTATTTTTATTAATTCAATTGATATATCCTGGAATTAAAAATGCATTTTTATTTCGAGGGTTAAATCGTAGAACCTGGATGGAATGCGTTTTTGGATACCGCTTCAGAAGATTAATAATTCAGGGACAGGAAATTAAAAAAAAAAATATACCTGAAATAGAAATTAAAGATGTTATTTTAGGATCTTGTTTCGGTGAGTTACCTTTGAAGACGGCTGCTTTGTTGCCGTAATGCGCACCTAACTTTTTATAACTTTGTTGTGGCTATTAGAAGAAAGTATTTCTTTAAGTGTTTGTTCTTTAATTTCTTCAACCATAATACGGGCTCAATAATTCTCTTTTGAAGCGGTTAATAGGTGCAAAATGGTCATACGGATAATACCATTAAACGATAATGTTAAAATTGTCAGAATTTAAAGCGAATAGTGGTGTTGCAGGTGTTTCGAAGCTTGCGAGCGTAGCAGTCTATCGCAGCATTAAATGTATCTCAAATCGGTTTATGAGAAAAAATTTTTGCTTGTTTTCCTGATTGAACTTTGTCGAACACACCGGGGGAGATTTTAATCATGGCGTAGGAATGAGGCATATTCATCTTCTGATTCATGATTACATGGTAAGCACCATGGAAACAGCGTCGCTCGCTGCGCCTGCCTTTTGCATGGTACTACACATTCCACTTATCATGATGTTTCAAAGTTCCGTACTGATTTTTGCTATTTTTATTGTTATTAAGTCACAGCTATGCTTCGATTTACATTGTTTTGAAGGTCACTCTTTAATTATGACGACTTTCATTTCCAAAACTCCTACTACATACGATTTCACTATTTATTTCTCAGAAAATAAACTATTTTCTTTCCTTGTTTTATATCCTCCAATCAGTATTAAATGCTATATATTGTAGATGTTCCGAGAGTTTATACAATGATCAGTTTATAGAATTATTTATTGCGTATTCTGGATACCCAAATTTTCCCGACATATGCGTCGAATGTTGGACCTTTACTTTGTAGTTATATTTCATGAATATTTTACTCCTATATGACATATATTTTCAAGAATGTTATTATTTGTCTGCTATAAAAGAGTATATATTGATCCTCATTACTTTGGACTAATTATAAACTCTTCCATTTAATACTTAGATAACCATTAATATGCAAACCAAACCTTTGAAAATCATTAATTCCCATTAGTGATGATTTTCCCAAATAAGCCGAAGAAAATGTCCTGCAGCTTCTTGCACCAGTAAGGATGATTTCGCTTGCCACTTATTTGTAGTGGATAGGTTTCATATTTTATAGTCATTGAACAGATGTTGGTCTTTCATACTGTTAACATGAACGTGTCATCACTTTATCCTTCAGAGTGGATAAAACTTGTTTGATAAAACATGATCTCTGTAAGCCAAAACTTGAAATTTAAGATTACAGAACCACACTTCCCAGCAGACGCAGAAAATTGAACGGGTCGGCATAGGTTTATTTACGGAAATAAATGACCGCCAGTGTTTGTATGTATTAGTAAACGCATGTGTCGTTCCTTACCTAATCCATTTGATTAATCCATCTCCTGTTAATTTTCATGCCACGTATCAGCTTCAATTTCCTGGTTTTCTTTTTATCTCTCCGTCTCCAAATGTTATCCGGCCTATCCTTTCGTCTTGTCCCGTGGAATTATTATATTATTCATCTCTTTATCTTTCCTTCCATCGATTATTTAAGTCTTTCCTTTTTTTATGGCTCGTGTATAGTATACATATATTTCTCCTCCCTCATATTTTCAGCTTAAGCCTTTCCCGTCACCTTGACACATTTATTTTTTTTTCGCTGACGTCGGCTACTTTTTTCCTTATCTGCCTCATTTTCGCTTCTCATTTCACGATTTTCTCTCCCACGCTACAATTCCCTACCGAGTTTTCCAAATCGAGAAGAAAACAGACTCTCTGTCCCTCTCACACACGCTTATCTTTCTCTCCTTTTCGCGTCCACCCCTTTTTTCTCATCTCCGAGTCTTTTCCTCGATCCTCTTTATTGCCCTGTTTTGTTTCCATTTTTCTTTCCTTTCGGCGCCACATCTCTCCTACCTCATCGGGCAATAAAATGAATCGAGATAAAGGGATGAATTTGAGCGAGGATAGTAACTTTTTTACTTTCTCATACTAAGTATCGAGAAAGTATTGTTTTCGCGAAAAAATTCTACCTCGAGATTTTTACGGAAATACACGTTTTAGGTGTCGCTGAATCCGAAAAAGTGGTTTTCGCAATGCCGTCTGTCTGTCTGTTACTGGCTCTGGAGCCTAGACGGTAGACCGAAAATGAATGAAATCTCGTAATTAGGCATTTTATCATACTGAGCAGAATATACATAGAAATGGTTGACATTGATCAATAATTAAGAGTAGTTTATTCTACGCATTTTTAACAACAATCCGATTTTCTCGAAAACGGCTCTAACGATTTTGATCAAATTTCGTACAGTTACTTGAGTTTACGTCTTCAATAATGCTGTATAGTTCATATTTCTCAAAAAATGAATATAAGACTAGTTTATTCTGGGCAACTTTAACAATAATTCGATTTTCTCAATAACGGCTGAAACGATCAGAGGCGTAGCGAGGGGTGTGCAGAGGGGGGCAGTTACCCCCGGGCGAAGGGCTTAAGGGGCGCAAACTCACGGACCGAATTTTATCGGTGAAAGCAGATCCGCTTGGATGTCGAAGGAGTAACGTAATATCCTATCGGATTAAAACAAAAGAGGCGCGAGTCATCAAAAATGTTTACGTTTAGATGGTCCCTGAGACTTAAGAAATTGCAATCGTAAGCGGGTCAAAGAAAAATATTTATAAAATATAGATGAAGTCCCGCTTTGGGTTGCCACCTTTCCGGATTTGACCAGGAGTCTCCGGGTTTCGGGACTAGACTCCGAGTTAAGGGTAAAATTCTCCGGGTCAACAGCATACATGGACCAGAGTGACCACATGTTCCGTATTTTACGGGATGCCCCGTTTTTCGGCCAATTTTTCTTCAAATGTCCCACGTCCTGTTGTAAATCAATACGGGACGCACTTTGTCCCGTATTTTTTATGAAAATAGATATATTGATTTCAGATGCACTTAGGGTAATTACATGTCCCGTATTTTGATGTATTTAATGCAATGCTCGGAATGAGCCTGAACGAACCCAGATTGCACATGTATCGAACATATCAGCGATGGGTTCCGAATTGTAATATTTTCCTCCCGATCTTCCCGTTTCGTAATATTCTCCATTTCGTGTACTTAATTAATGTGATGTAATGTACTGTATGAAGAGTTTACAGAAATGAACCCACTTTTACGAAAAGTTACAAACGAGACTCCATCTCTCCTAGATAAACGGAATGTTATATTAAAATCTTGCAAAAAAATAATTTCGTAAGCTGATGCAAATTATTAAGTCAGTACCAGGTTCTAAAGCTCTTGTGGAAAGCATATTTTCTTTATGTCCTATCAAATGGAATGACAATAGGAACAGATTTTACATAATTGCAGCAAAAGCAGAGCTGCAGGTGAAAAGCAACTATCTTTCTTGTAGAGACTTTTATTATTATGTCCTTAGTAACGAAGATATTCCGAAGCGCAAAAAATCTTACGAGAAATATTGTTTATTTCTTACTGTGACAAAAATTATTCCTTGTGAATATGTTCTTAGTATTGTGAGCAATTTAGTTTTATTATTCAAGTATAAATGTTTTGTTCTTTTTATTTGCTAGGCGTTTATATTGTGTAGGTTTATTTGTAAAAATTAATTTTTTCTTATATACTTTCAAAGAATATTTTTTGTCGTAATTTCAAACTTAAAAAAGACCCGTAAAATTTTTAATTGTCCGTTTTTTTTAAGGATATGTCTCTTAAAATAGTCAACCATATGTGGTCACCATAGACACTCCACAAATGAAGTCAGCAAGATTAGCTACGATGTTTTGAAAATACGCTTCAGAAGGTCTTAAAATTGATGGTGTTTATTACAGACCATATCTATCGCTTGGGTTTTGTCCGAACTCTAATCGCAAACCCATGCTATGTCGTCACATGTACGCATAAATAAGTCAGAATGCTCTCTATGAAGCATACAATCTCGAGGGCCTGGATATTACATTTTCTCTTCGATCAGCACATTTAGTTTTAGTTTACAAACACAGGAACCTTTAGAATCTTACAATTAGAAGAAACACGTCTAATTTATGAAGCACGCACGGAAAAAATCTTATCGCATCAGTAGCTAAAACTTTGTGGGTGACTCGCATGTAGTTGTATTTTCTGTCACCATAACTACGGCAACGACAAATTCTGAATCCCAGTGAATGGCTCGTAGCTCTGATTACTACATTTATTCGGTGGTATTGGATTGGCGGCGCAGTTATAAAGTAGGTACCACTGCAATCTTTTATTGGCGTTCGAGGGAGCCGCCAAGTTGCCTGAGAGAGCGACAAAATATGGCTCATCACATTCACATTTCTATGAAAACTAATTATCTCTTGTGTATCAAACATTTAGAAACAGTAAACGTACTTAAATTTCTTCACCTTTGAGAATATCCGGGTTAAATTAGGAAATCTCCGGGTCAGATTATGAAATCTCCGGGTCATTGACGAATTTTAGGTGGCAACTTGCCACCTCTTCATGTCTCACCTGAAGTCTGGGGTTATTGCTCATTCTTCGGGTTACACTCTTGTTTTGCCTATATATTTCCTAGACTGGATCTCACTTGTAAACATTGTTGTGACGACGGGCCTGGGGGTTTGCAATTGCGTTGAGGTATCTCCTGCCATCTAGCCTTACTCGTACCAATTTCCCATTCAAATATGTTGTTTCATGCTGAGTTTCCCAGAGTCACCCTAATGGGTTAGCAAAACAGGGAATTGCCTAAGGACGCCTACACGCTAAATTGAGTACAGAAGACCCCGTAAACCCCTCCCCCTGGAACTTGGCGGCAAGAAAGATGGTCATATGGGCCAGACTGGGAATATAACCCGCCAAAAAGATGCCTTCCCCCCGGGCGCCGAAGACCCTAGCTACGCCACTGCAAACGATGTTGATCAAATTTCGTACAGTTACTTGAGTATACATCTAAAATAATACTACATATTTTATTTTTCTCAATGAATGAATATAAGGCTAGTTTATTCTTGTGCAACTTTAACAAAAATTGGATTTTCTAAAAACAGGCTCATACGATTTTCATTTTCTAAAGATAACTAAACGACGCATTAGTACCTATATATGAGAAAGTTTGTACAATGTATGTTGTACCGATTTTTTATATCGTTGGGGAGGTGGGAGGGTGGAATGGGTTGGGGGGGGGGGGAAGAAGGCCGATTCACGTGAGCCAGGGAGGGGGAGAAAAAAACAAACACGAGAATGCGTTAGTTCTCTTAATATAGTTTGTTGGTGAGGAATTGGCGAGGATTTTTTCTAACGGTTAAGAAATTATGCCGTGCCCAGATGGGTTGGAATTGCTTCGTGTAACAGTAGTAAAGCGCAACCAATGCGTATGAAATGCATCGGTATACCGTTGATAAATGTTAGTGCGTCAGCGTTGTGGTAAAGAGGTTGCATTTCTAAATTTGACACTTTACTATTTAAGGAATAACGAAACCTTTATGCAAGGACTGATCACTTTTCGATTATTTATTCCCTGCATGCCAATTTGTTTGAAATTTTCCTGTACTGTGCAGTGGAAAAGTATTTTCTGGACTTTAGCATCTCTATGGTGATATTTACTACACCCTCACAGCAACAGGCCCGTTAACGTTTTCCCTTTTGTTCTCTTCCGATCTTATACACGGAAATCACCCGTTAAGTGCAATTTCGCATTGTCATCTGCTGTTCGACATGAAATCATATTTAGTATGCACTAATGTAAAATGTAGACTGATTTTCCTTTTAAAAAACTACGTGGTTTACTTTGGAGTGACAAGGGGAACCTTAAAATTCACACTTTGTCTCGGAGAAAAGAAGCTCGAATCTCGATCCGAACGAGGAGTCATTACGTGTTCCATTAAAAACAGAATCCATTTCTGAAGAAAATACTATTCGTGTAATTTGTCTCTCGGCTGCTCAGTTAGAGGTGATACCATGCAAAATAGTACACGCAATATCATATTATCCATTTAAAAAAAGACGAATGAATTCCGTAGTGCAAAGTACATAGCTGTTAAAAACATGGAAAATTCTTCATACCATTTCATTCTTCTCAACTGGTATTTAACAATATATTAGCTTTTTCATTTAATCAGTTTCGGATATTCGTGTTCGCGCTGGAATGTTTTTCGCAAGAGGTTCACGACGTAGCATAGGAAACGGGCGGTATTTTCACATCAAAGCCTCTCTCTCTCTCTCTCACTCTCGACGATTTTGAAGTATCTAATAAAGGTACGGGTGCACTCTAACAAACCGGGTCACACGGAGTTCGCGTCGGATTTCCAAATTTCCTATTTTTTTTTAAATCAACAGATTTCCTTAAGATTGGCACTTACGTACAAGATTGGATACCTATCTCACTAACGCGCGACACTCAATTGCTCAAGGGCTCTGCTGGCGTCATAGGTGTGGTGTAATTTTTTCACACGCATTAAAAAGTACTTTTTGTGAAAGGTTTTAATAATCATTTGCGAAAAACTAAAGACGTCGCGGCGTTATCGACGCATATTAAAGTGATTAATTTAATTTTTTAATGGAAAATACGAAGGAAAGGGGCTGAAATCTTTGTACTACGGTTTTCCTGTCGTATTTTCGGATTATTAAGCGCTGATGACTTTAAATGTCAAAAGATCGGTTTTCCGGATTCGAGATTGTCCGTAATACGACAATTAAATAGTTTTATTCTGAATGCGCCGGTTAGTTACCTCGTTCGTCCTCGCGCATCACGAAGCTCCGCGAACGAATTCTTCCGCGGGGGCCATGAAATCTCCACTTTTCCATGTAACCTGCGCAGGCGGCGTTCTGCAATGGATTTCCGCAATGGTGGGGAGATCAGTAGCGGTTCACTTTTTAATGCCGACACGGCGGCGCGATAGTCGGCGAACATGCTCCACCTTCTATATGTATTATGTATGTAGAGAGGAATGGAAGTTGCTGCGGTAGTCCGAATGTAATGGGATTTCAATTTGACCCCCTCAAGTGGCTCCCGCGTCTCTTCAGATGACACTTCCGTCTCGCCCTTTCACATCCTTCCCACTTCCTCTATTTCCTTTCCCATTTCCCTCCCCTCCTTCCCCTCCCCTCCTTCCCCTTCCCCTTCCCTTCCCCTCCTTCCCCTCCACTCTCGTGTGGACCCCAACCCTTTCATTGTCCCAGCCACTCCATACGTTGGCTCGCGCGTGCCCTTAGGACCTCGTTCCGCGCACCCGAGGTCAAATGCGTCTGCACCGTTGCGTGTCTTGACCTCTTCTCCTCCTCCTCCCGCTCTCCAGCGAACTTGACGCAAAATTACATTCTCTCCATTGAAGAGACGGGCAATGGCGTAACTAGGAGCACAAGGGTCAGCGTCAAAATATCCTTCACCCCCCTCCCCCTCCGCTCCCTTTAAAACCCAACAAATTAATATGCTCAATTGAAACAAATCCATTCTATAAAGTTTATCAGGTTACTCTTTATTAACCGATTATCAGGATTATGTTGAAAAGGTTGAGGCCTTTAAAATATACTCCGTCCAGAAATTAAATGATGAACTGGAAGAGAAAGTATTTTTTTAAATCTTACTTTTTCTATACTAGGAAAAGTTCGACTCCCCCTCCCCTCCCCTCCATCCCCCCTTTTTCCCCTTCCCCCCCTTTTTCCCTTCTCTCCCTCCCCCTCTCCTTCCTCTCCACCTCTCTCCTCCCACTTTAAATTAGGAAGGGACTATAGAGTCTCAATTTCGCCCTTAATAAAGTCGTTTGTCTCCCTCCACTCCCAGAATCCTCTCGATTCTCTGGTCCCGTACCATTGGGCCACTCGCGCTACCCAAGTTATTTATTTTTCCATGGTTCGTAAACAGCAGTCTCCCTGCCTTTTACAAATGACCGTAACAACAGTAACAAGGACGAACGCACACGACCATGCCCTGGGCAGGATTCTAACCTGCGACCCTAGCATTGGGAGCTAGAGACACGCTAGACCAACACTCTATTAAGGCCGGAATTGTTACTTCACTGGAGCCCGGAAACCCCCGTGGAGATAGAGAGAGATTCTCATGTCTCCTCCTATTTGTCGCCAAAATATATATTGACGTAAATGGGTGCGCTCCTATGTAATAGAATAGTATATTTTCTTTTTTTTAAAGGGATTATTTTTCTGTCGTCGTTGCGCTAGCGCGTTCGTCTAAGTGCGCTTTGGGAATGAATTAGTTTTGGGAGAGGAATGAAATAAAATTTGGATGTTTCCGTGTCGTCCTTTCACATGAAACGATTTTTGTAGCACGGAATGCGTTTTTATGTAGGACTAAAAAATGTGTGTAAACGCTTAAATTAGGTACTATCGCTGCTTGTTGCGTGTATAAAAAAATACAGCTGGTACGTTGGTAACCCAGAAAAATATCCCATACCGGTTACGCCCTCTTCGCAATCGTCGTAGTCGCGTCTTTTCTCACTACAGCCTTATGGCTGAAAACAAAATCCAAAATAAACAATTAAAAGTTATTTAAAAAATTAAAACGTTAAATCTTTGTCTTTGGTATATTCAATAACCATAACATGATTCAAAAATGCACAAGACAAATACTGATTTTTGTTTTTGATAGTGCTTATTCCGGAATATTTTTATCTCGCACATATATATACTCTTTCAGAAATTTCCTACGATTTAATCGGTTGAAAATGATAATATTTCCCGTTTTCTTCCTTTGCAAACCGAGTCTTACATCCTTTCCATAAAAAAAATCCCTCGCTTATCTTTGCTTGGAGGTATTACCGCGCGCATTAATCGCGGCATTAATTCCTTGAGCTTTATACACACGCCCCTTTTTCGACTTCCTCATTGGGGCCATCCATATCAACGTTCATCGCTGGAATCCCTTCCGATATCCCTCGCATGCTCCGCCGCCATCTCATCCGATGCTTCGTCGGCTTTTCGTCTCGCTACATATTCCCTCGCGTCCAAATCCATAATTTCCTTCCAGGGCACTCCGCACCCAAATCAATCATTCAAGCGCCTCGTCTCTACGGAGAGAGAGAAGGAAAAAAAAACAAAGTAATTTTTTGCCCTTCTACATCCATCTCCCTCTCTCACTGTTGCTCCAGGCATTTCCGGACACCCCGTTCCTCTCGAATTGTTCATGCGGTCGGTGCCTTCGGATTAACGCAAGGCGATGTAGCACTTAATCCGACCGCAGAAAGGACCTGTCACAAAATTGATGGCCTTCATACTTAAATACAATCACGTTCTGAGATATTGTTTCAATTTTTCGCATTTTTAATGTTTTTTACGCTTGTAATTTTTCTTTGATTTGTGTCGAAATTCATGGCTGGCTAAGCATTGTTTAACTCAATCATTTCTCCGGAGGAAATATTTAATACAAAATTTGCGTGAACTTTCAAAAAATAGTAATTTTCCAAATGAGTGAATTAAATATTTCGACAAGAATGGGAAATGCTATTTTGGGGTATCCATCAAACTTATTCTCTCATTATCAGATGGATTAGCTGTAACAATTCGTCGTGATCAACATCAAAATCTATTTATTTGAAGAAATGGCAAAATATTATATATGATTCTCATCGTTTATTATAAATATATCTCTCAATTCTTTGTTTTTGTATGGATTTATACTACAAAATGATTTCCAAATGTTAGAAAACGCGATGTTTGATTTTCTAATGATTTTATTTCTTAGTTTTCTCTGTATATAAATTATTATTGTAACTTAACTAATGCAAATGCCCGTCAACATGACGGGAGATCTAATTTTACGTATTTATCGATTATTTTGGTTCTCCCTCTCTCTCTCTCTCGATCTATCTATCTGTCTATCTATCTATCTCTCTATCTCTGTCTCACATCCACCTTTTCCATCTCTCTCATCCCTGGAATTTCGGCTATGTATACTACCTAAATTTAAAATCAAGTTGCCTATTCTTTAAAGACAAGATCATTTTGTCAACAAAATCACGAAAATTTTCTCCTTATACATTGAATACCATTTAATGTACATAGTTTAGCGTAATCAGGAAAAATGCCATTGTCCTTCACGACGAAAGATTTTGACTTTCGAAAACGTAATACTGCAGACCGATGCGACATGCATTCAAAAATGCCGGGGAAAAAATGAATTTTCATGCTTTTAGGACTTCTTCACTTTAATTACTTGGTTATGTACTAAACACCCATTCCCATGTTATTTAAACGGAGGAATGGATCGCTCCTCGAATCAAACTTGGGTTGTTGTTGCACACGGCTATTACACGGTATACCAACTCGTCGCAGTCAATTCGTCGCAAGACAATTCGTCGCACGACAAATCGTCGCACGACAATTCGTCGCAAGTCAATTCGTCGCACGACAATTCGTCGCAGGACGAACCTACACGGTATACCGTCAACTCGTCGCAGTCAATTCGTCGCGCGTCAATTCAGCCATGCGGCGAATTGTCGTACGAGGAATGGACGTGCGATGAGTTGTCTTGCGACAAATTGACGCGCGCCGAATTGACTGCGACGAGTTGTCGTAGAACCCTATTACGCGAAATCCGGTTTCAGGCCAAGTGAGCGGGAGGGGCGGACGTCCGGGAGCGATTTCACCATGTAAACAATGAATTCGCCTGGGAAATTCCATCCCGGCCCCGGTCTGAGTTAACCTTCAACCATTACAGACCAACGAACAAATCAATAAACATGTTATCTCTTATAATAATAAACAAGCGTTCGTTGGTTAGTGATCATATAAAAAGGCGAATAACTTAAGAAAGAATCGAGATAGAAAATGTAAGTTTGGCAGGATGAATGCTCGATTCACATATTTTAAGGTGATGGCGAAAAAAATGTAGAAAAAAGTCCTGGGTTCGACTCCACCTGTCCACTTCCCATAAGGTAACACAAAAATCGGCTTTTCGACGTGCGGGCTTTCATTCTTTTTTAGATTAAAATTAGAAAGAATTGACCTACAGTCTTCGGATATAAACCATTTTGAAGAAAACATTATAAAGCTTCTTAATATGTTGTCTTTTTTCGCCTACAGTTTGAATTCGCTCATGTTATGGACGTTTCATTAACATATTTTAGAGAATTCTTCCCATTTTAACGGGATGTAGCCTCGCCTTCCAATTAGACTCCAAAATCGTACTGTTAATTCAATCCTTATGGGTGTAAGCGTGCTTTGAATGCTTTTAATAAGAGAGAGAGAGAGGGAGGGAGGGAGAGGGGGGGGGGGGAGAGAGAGAGGTTGGGAGAGGGAGGGAGCGAGAGAGAGAGAGGGAAATGACTTTCGTGACAATTTATGTTTCTGATGTTAATTTGATCTCCATAAATAGCTTGAACGATTGAATCTTTACTCCCGCCATCTTTGACGGGCTATACACTAGTTTTATTATATTAAGATATTTGAATGTAACTTAATTGACGATTAGACGATTATTGTAGTATATGTTATACTGTGCCAAATATATTCATTAGAAAATTTTTTGCATGTAAGTATATATGTATCATTTATTTCAAAATATAAAAACGGCTCAATTTTTTGCATAAAATGCCTCGTAAGCAGGGTTGCCACCTCAAAGTCCTCACCAACACGGACATTTTCAATTCTGACCCGGAGATTTCTCTGGTCTGACCCGGAGATTTCCTAATTTGACCCGGAGATTTTTAAATGCCAACTTTTTTACTGTTTTTGTCCTTCCAGAATGAAAATAGGATTATGGTTTCTTTGTTGTAACTGTCTAAAATTCTGTCTTTGTTTGCCGGTCCCCACTATCAAATTTTGAACCAATGCTCCAACTTTCATGACAGTTGGTTAAAAACTCTTTCTACAGAGGCCAAGATCATGGGGATAGGTTTTATGACGAAAATTGAAGTTCCGGGATCGATTCCATGAATTATCTCTTTCTTTTGATTTAAATGGGAAATCTGAAACCCATCGTGCAGGGTTATTTCCCTACCCACACTAAAATACATAAGAAAAATTATATCAGCGCTGGATTTTCGCTATTCTCTGCGGAATAGAATGGAAATTCTAACTTTTGTCGTAGAATTTTCTTATCGATCGTATTTCTTTGAAGTTTGCGTTAATAATTGTAATTTTGCAATTTTTATTCCATCATATCGAGATTATTGTCATGGAGACGATTATTTCTCAACTGCCCTGGGGTATAAACTAGTATACAAATGCGTCATTTTTTCTCTCGAAATCACGTAATCAACTGAATTTTTTATGCAAATGTAAGTATAATACCTGATGATGTTACATAAAGTATGTAATGTTGGAAACCAAAGAGCAGCTTGTATTGCTTCATACACCGTACTGCATTACTGTTTAAAAAATCGGTACAATATGCATTGTACAAACTTTCTCATATATGGGTACTAATGTGTCGTTTAGTTTTCTTTAGAAAATGAAAATCGTATCAGCCTGTTTTTAGGAAATCCAATTTTTGTTAAAGTTCCCCAAGAATAAACTAGCCTTATATTCATTCATTGAGAAAAATGAAATACATAGTATTATTGTAGCTGTATACTTAAGTAACTTTACGAAATTTGATCAAAAACGTTATAGCCGTTTTTAAGAAAATAGGATTGTTGTTAAAAATGCGTAGAATAAACTACTCTTCATTATCGATCAATGTCAACCATTTCTATGTATACTCCGATCAGTATGATAAAATGCCTAAGTACGAGATTTCATTCATTTTCGGTCTACCGTCTAGGCTCCAGAGCCAGTAACAGACAGACGGCATTGCGAAAACCACTTTTTCGGATTCAGCTACACCTAAAACGTATTATTTCCGTAAAAATCTCGAGGTCGAATTTTTTCGCGAAAACAATACTTTCTGGATACTTCGTATGAGAAAGTAAAAAATATTTTCATGTATATTCGGGACCGGCCAAGCATTTAAGGCGGCTCGGTTACAAATAATTTTGCGGGCCATACTCCACCTCCTACACATGAAAAAGATACAAAACTGACGAAAAATATAAATTTTAATAAAAATTTATTACTTCCTAAAATTTAAAATAATTATAATGTTAAAACAGCAATATAGTATAGGAACACCCCCCCCCCCCCTCCCCCCCTTTGACCGGCCCTGTGTACCTTCTATCAGGTTAATTGCACGGCACAGCCATTCTAGAATGAAATCTTTATTCTCTTAGAGAAGTTAAAAATAAATCGTAATCTTTAATGCCAATTTCGAAGATATTCTTTTTGACCCGGAGATTTTTTCTCTCGTCCGGAGGCAAGTCAGAATACCCGGAGACTTCGGGTCAAACCCGGAGAGGTGGTAACCCTGCTCGTAAGTATACATATTCATTTACCCTGAATTTATATTCTTGTAAATGACACGGTTTACTCAAAAAATATCATTCACCTTCCTATGGAATCGGAAGTATTTCCGCTCGAAAAATCAGATTGGTTTTCAACGGCGACAGTTCTTGAATTCTGACGAAGCGTCCGAGGGAGAAGTTTGTTTTGAAAGAGAAAGATTTTAGTGGACGCGGAAGCCACCCAATTGTTGTCGTGTACGTCAAGGATTCTATTCATAGAAATGCATTTTTGCGTGTGGGTGGATCTACGGCATTATTAGACAAGGGAAAAGAAATCGAAATGGCTTATAAAAAGTTGACCTTCTATGAAAATGTGTGCTGGCCTTATAAGATTAAAGAACACCATGCGATCGCACGACGAGATAAGTATACCAATTTAGTTGTAAGGGTCGAAAAACGATAATTTTTTTGTTTTTGCAGATAAAACTAACAGCAGAAAAATCTGTAAACGGTTTCAGACATTTTTTTCGCACATCCGTTTATTATAATTCTCATTCTGATTGTGGAACGTAGCTAGTATCCCCTTCCTATGTACCGTAATTCATGTATATTATATTCCTAAAATGAATATTTTTTCGAACCCCAATCGTTATAAATGGCATAAAAAGCAGCAAAAATTGGAGTAATCCTGATAAGGCAAAACAGTGGAATGTTACACAGCATGCGAGTACTGACTTTGCAATCTATAAGAATATTTGTGTTATTTATTTGCGAATATTCTACGAAAAGGGTTCAGACTGTCGCTACACAAAATTTAATTACTTAAAACTCGTAAATCAGTACATAAAAATCGGTTCAGGTAGTCCATCAGTACTGTATCGTCGAAATCGGTACACCGTACATTTGGTCACTTTGTAGGTTTATTCTGGACGCGTCATATCAATTATTTCCGATAAAATCTTATATATTCCAGCCTCCATTCTTAATAATCGGTTCCCTTATTCAAATATCCACTCGCGGAATATTCTATCTTAATCTTAGTTCCTTTATCATTGCATAAGTGATTCGTTCCAAACGTTTGCCTTTTCACTTACCTGTCACATTTTGTCGAATTTACATACTAATTTCACTCTCATGGAATTGCAAATGTTTTTTGTCCTTCGTTCTCTATAAAACCCCATCGTTTGCATGAATCAAGTTCGTGTTAAGATGAATCTACTCCACGGTTTTTTTAAGAATAAGTACTGAATGATCATTAAGGAAAGGGAATTAAGAAGCGTTTACTTAGCGTGAATGCCGTTTTTAGGCGCGTTTCGCTTCCAGCGTGAGCGCCTATTTATCGTCGGTCTGTCCGTCCGTCCGCATGTCCGTTCTCGGCTTCTACCTAACGGATTTTTATGAAATTTGATAATAAGGACTTACTATCAAAGTTAATAAGAAAATCGTAAAAATGAATCGCGTGCGACATTCAGGGGTACCACTTGACTGGTAACAAGAAATGAAATTTTCGTCATGTCTCGTAAAGTATTAGTCATATCAAAATATCTTTAAAATAAAAATTGTAGAACTCATAAAGAAGACTTTCCTAACTTGTTAAAAGATATTAACACGTTGCGAAAGTACTCTTTTAATCGGCGTTATGACGTATTTTATGGAATATATATATATGTGTGTGTGTGTGTGCGCGCGCGCGTGCGTGTGTGTGTATTCGTTTCTTGTGAAAGCGATTTTGCTTTTAATAATCATTCTGCAATCCGGATAATAATGCGACGTTTTATTTAATTACCCGTGCCAAAGAAATAAAAAAACAGGGTGAACAAATTGAATTTCTTTTTCAAAATACCTAATAAAGGTGATGCTTGGTTTACGCCATGGGTACGTTCCCGAGTTTTGTGGCGTAATTCGAAATGGCGAAAATCGAAAGTAATTTTCCCACAGGATACATATAAATCAAGAGTGTGTTCCGTTCCATCTACTAGAAAATTTTTTTCTCGCTCGAGAATGTAGGGGGAGGTAAATGAGCGCGTATCCTAAATTGTAAGATAGTGAAGGGGATGGAAGGGTGAGATCGTGCATACTTAACCCTTAACTGGGCGCGTCAAAAAATGTCACGCAACTCGTTGCGTGGTGTAATGTGTGCGCCGCTGCATTGTGTGGAAAATGCGAACGTAAACAGTAATAATAACGATAGATTCATTCTAAATTTTGTTTATTTAGCCTTTTAATGCATGTTATGATTTGTAATTCTCATTGTTAAAGTTACTGTTGGGATTTTCTGTATTATATACGAACTAAATTTTCAAGATATATTAAGTACCATATGACATTATATCATTGAATTTTTTTACCATAATATATTTATATAAGCGTCATTTTAAGCGCAAATATGTAAAAATAGAAGAGATACTGCTAAAAAAATTACGTTGTAGAAATATTTAAACTTTTACAGGCAAATCGCGATGCGTGTTTAACACAGCGGAAGCGACGCACATAGCCTTTGCGTCTGTATTAGTCCTCAAGAACAATAGTTAAAAGGTTGATAACTTTTTCGATTAGCCAGCCAATAAAGATAGGATAGATAAGAGAACAATGTATGTGAAGCATTCCTTACAAATTGACAGCATTTTAAAAATATCTGGCGCACTCTGTTCGTCAGCGCGCTCACTTAGGGGTTAATGTAACCAACGACATTATTGCGCAGACTAGATGCGTACGGATATGAAGAGTTCGCTACTATGTAAAATTATACATTTTTACATTAAGTTTACGTTCATTTCAACCGGATGTAACGTCCAGCCCAAATTTGCAAACATTAATTACGTAAATAGACCAATGAATCTGCGGATTACTAATTTCCGGGAGATTTCAGCCTCCAGGGCAAGGTCCGTCGGGAGCCGTGAGAAACGTATCTACATGCACTTGATTCCGGAAGAGGTGGCAACCCTAATTAGGACGCACCGTAACACGCTATAAAAATATATGATGTGGCCAACACATGACTTTCTCCATACAGAGCGATGAATATGATTGCTCTCGACATCAGCATCTTTAAGAATAATTTTATTATTAGAATTTACACTCGTGGGTAATTTAAAAACTTTTTCAATTGTCTCTATTAAAAAACAATAAGCAAAAAAGATTGTTAGCTGTTTCTATGGATAACAAACTATCAATGCACAATTAAAATTACCCTTGGCAGCGTAAGCAAAGTTATCTACAATTAGAAATCTGTATCATGGCAGCGTAAACAATGGTATCACTTAGCGACGGATTTAACATGCATTTAGAAGAAAAATCAAAATATTTCTTAAACTATCAGATTTATGAAAGAATGTTTCAAAGAAAACTTGTAGAGAATTACATTTTATACAAATTTATTAGTAATAACAAATATTTACGTGAATTGATTTTAAAATGAGATATCTGAAAAAATCTGATGTAGCCAACACATGGCTTTCTCCGTACAGAGAAGTGAATATGCTCTTGACATCACCGTTCTCAGAAATATTTATCTGCGATTACACTGGAGAAAATTTTTAAAACATTTTCAGTAGACTTTATTAAAAACAAAGTGGAAAGAACAAAAAGACACCAACTGAAAAATCTCCTGAGATCAATGTGTCACAAGATAAACTTAAAGTAGCGACTTTTCGAGTAAGAGCGCCCACGAAATCCCTATCACACACGGACATAAACACACACAGACAGACATCATCGAGAAAATGGTCAAAACGTGTTCTAAGGACCTCAAAACGTGTTTTTCCGTTGAAATCTGGAAATCGATAGGTGTGGAGAAAGTAACAAATGATGGAAGAATTCCAGAGCAATAATGGGTTTTTTTCTTGTTCTAGGATAATGACGTCATCATAAGATTGCATCTTAGGTTAAGGTTGACGGCGTCATAATATAGTCGATAAATTCCCTATGAAAGTGTTGAATCAACGCTACGTAGTAATATGTTTCCTATTTAAAAGTATTGGAAACTTTGCTATGGCGGGTTTATTTCCCATTGTTGGAAATCGGAAAATTTTCCCTCGTTTTTTTTATCTTAAAAGTCAATTGTTCGCTCTCGTCTGACACATATTTGAATTATGTTTTTAAAAAAATATATGCCTCAGTCGTTCAACTGTGGAATTGCACTCGTCTCGAGCTCGTACTTTAATTTAAACTAATTTGAAAATGCAAATTTATAACGTCCGGCATATTCCATGCTTTTCTTACGAGTGTAGAAATATAATAAAGGGGTTAGAAAAAGAACTCGATTACTCCTCAGCCGCTCACCCTCAATTTGTACCATGTCTAGCCTTTATATAGACTACCCTATCATAAAAATTACATTTTTCCAAGTTGAAGTATTCCAGGGATATTAACCGAATACATAAACCGTTAAAAAAAATAAGCGCCGAAAAAAGACATCGTTTCCACTTCCTCGATGACGCCAGATAGGGAAATCCTAATGCGCCTTCAAACTCTATACTCAAGTGCGTGAGTGTGTGTGTGTGCGAGAGAGAGAGAGAGAAGTGTCATGCGGAGTGGCCGTGTGTTGTTCGGTTTTGATGTCACTCTGGCCGCAATGACTGACTTTAGCGATTATAAAAACTTTTCCGAGCGACTCGGGAAAGGAACTACGTTTGACGGCTTTTAGACGAATGAGATGTTTTGATATTTGTGATCGCGGACAAAAGTTAAAGCGGATTGAGAGAGAATGGGAGAAGAGGAAAGATGGGTCAGGAGATCGAACTGGGTAATGGAGAAAGCGATAGGAAAATAATGTAGCCGGGGAGGATAGAGAAAAGAGATGATAAAAATTGGAAGGTGGATAAGGGGACACGAAAGGGATAAGAATATAGAGAAATGACTAATAGCCATCGGAAGGAAAAATATAGAAAGGAGTACGGTCATCCCTCGCTTTACGCGGTTTCACTTTGCGCGACTTCATCCCAATGAATAATTTTACTCAATGAGAAAAATTTCTCACAACGAGAAAATACCTATAATTGTTAAATTTTTTGTGTGTGTATATATATATATATATATATATATATATAATACACGGAAATAAACTATTTTAAAATAAGCAATATCATTCGAATTTTTGTTGGCGATACCGCGATTTTGGGACGCGTTCCCTATTATGCCATGTTGCAATTAATTCGTTTTACGCGACCGATTCCATGAACGCACGCCTCTCCCCCGACTTACGCGATTTCGAATTTCGCGTTTACTCGATTTTGATATTAATAAAAAAATATTTCTTTTTTTATTAGGAAAACCAACCGACTTTTGATGCATAAAACATTTTATGTACATTTTTTTTATACTGGTCCAATTAAATATTACAACTTTTTTTTTAGTGTTTCAGCATAAATAAATTATTATCATCTGTATTCAATGTTTTTATGCAGTTGCAAATAAAAAATAATTAGAAATGAAACATTTTATACAGAAAAGTTAATTTAGGCAAACTGCGCTTGTAATGCTATTTCTATTGGGAAAAAATTTCGTGTTACGCGGTGATGCAACTATCGCGTAAGGTGGAATAGGTGCAAAGCAAGAGATGACTGAAGATACTACAGAGTTGAGAGAAATATATATATATATAGAAGGAAAACTGGATGGAAAAACAGAAAGAGGTAGGAAAAGGTTTCAGCTAGTAGACGACTTGAAAGGGTAAGAGAGCTATCAAGACATGAAGAAAACTGCGGAAAATAAGAGTATATGGAGAACCAAGGTCAACCTAGAATAATCACGGACCTGTCAACGGACAGACTACCTATGATGATGATGATATGTGTGTGTGTGTGTGTGTGTGTGTGTAGAGAGAGGGAGAGGGAGAGAGAGGGGAGAGAGGGGGAGAGAGAGGGGAAGAGAGAGGGGGAGAGAGAGGTAATAGCGAAGAGAAAGGTGAGTGTGGAAGGTCGAAGAAGAGTCGCGGTATATAGAATGAAAAGTGAAAGGTGGATACAGATGAAGAACTCTTTGGAATGAATTGCAGGGAAGATGGGGGAGAGAAAAGAGAAAGGGAGAAAGAGAGAGAGAGAGAGAATAACGAGCATGAGATAGAAGAAAATGAAGGAATACATTCGGAAAGTGGCGTGGTGGGAGGGAAAGGGATGTGCCATTGAGCAGGGAATAGGAATCCTTTCTGCACTGATGTGTTGGCGCCATCTGAACGAGAGAAAGTGGAAAAAAATAAATGGGACGTTTGAAAATGGCATGCCTAGCCTGCTTGAAGTGGGACCTATCGCGGGAATATCAAGTTGTTCCACTGTCGTCTGATTCCGGGTATATATATTTTTTATGTTTGTTATGGAGGCAGATTTCGCGACGTTAAGACACATTTTTTTTTCGTTCTGCTAAATTTTGAAAGATTTTAGAGGCCTACTAATGGAAGTTATTCATTTCGCTACGGTGGTGTGGAGATTGTTTTTTTGGAGGGGGGGGGGGGGGAAGAGGTATATAGCCCGTCGTTAAGGAATTGATGCGTACTTTTGGCCTTGATGGCATTATTTATCCGTTTAGTGGTCACATTTCCATAAAAACGAGCAGTTTTCTTCGCCTGCGCGTGCCTTTTGAATTCCCTGCGATTAGTTTCTTGTCGAAGTACATATAACTGAAGAACTAATAATAAAGAATAATATTGCCGTGTTGCTCATTACATTATAATGGACGGTGTTAAGATTTAAAATTAAATATTTTTCATCTAGATTCCAAAATATTTGTGAATTGTTCATTTTATGTTAGAGAAAAAAGATGTGCCTTCCTACGCAAATAAAGAATTTAAACATATTTTCTCTGCTAAATTCACGTTTCAGTTAGAAAATGACCTTTTATTATATTTATACTCGATTGTTCAAAATTTACAGTTGAAGGTTTTGTTATTTTTTTTAACGATTAAAAAGATTTAAGATGGCAGTGGGGATGATGAATCATATGTTTTTCTTAAAGTAGGAGATAAATTTTTCAGCGGAATTTTACTTTGGCGACCAATCTTCGCTTCGTACAAATGGCCTTTCACGTTCGTAAACGCAGGAGATAAACTTTGCGCGACGGTCATATACAATCTCCGGTAAATTTCCTGTGATGAGATTATATCTAAGCAAGCGACGTACGAAATATAATGCAATTGAAGATTTTGGCTCAGAGAGAGCTACTTGAATCATACGGAGAACTTTTATGATTCAATATCAGTGAATCAGCTCCTTTTGCGGAATTACTGTTGCAGCAATTTTGTAAGATAGTTCGTTCGCCATTTTGAAGGTTTCTAGAAAGTGAGTTTGCTGCAAAAATTTTGAAATTCACCAGAAGATATTAGAAGAATAACTTATAATTCCATTCTTATTTGAAAATGGTTATTTTTCAAAACAATTAAAATTCAAGCAGGATTTGCTTAAAATAATCTTTACCGTATTGTCAAATTTCAATATCGTTACCGTCAGAAAACTTTAAAATTATGGCGATGAGCTAATTCAAAAGAATTAATTACCTACTAATAATGTTTATCATAGGAAATGAATTATTTTCGTTGATTTTTGGTTGGTCGCTTAAAGTCCAACATTGATGCGTGACATTATGCGGTAATTTCATCAAATGTACAGGCTTTTTCCTATTCGCTTTCAAAATTAGTTTTTTCTATAAAAAGGACGCAGGGTTGTTAATTGCCAGAACGATTAAATACTTCAATATTTTAAGTATTAATTTACAAATATAAGTTTTATTATACCGAATGGTCTTTCATGTGTATTTCCTCTCGTAAACATTGTGTGCTATTCCAATTCTCCAATCCTTCCTCACAGATACACACGATTCACAATTTTTATTTGATTGGAGGCGTAAAACACCGAGCGTCGCTCTGCCATTTTTTATTCGGACCATTCTCTACGCCAGCCTAAAATATTGCAGTAACTCTTTTGTCGCATACTTTTACTGACTTTTAGTCGCAAATGTCTCGACATTATAAAACACTGTTTATCGTCGTATCCAAGGCTCAAAAAATGCCAGGCGCCGTGGCGTCTAGAAATATCACGATTTTCTACTAATTTCTGCAAGTCTTTCTATATAAATTTTTGACCCGTGGATCGGTTAACACTTAAGCTTTAAAACCCTAAGACTTTAACAGCAGAGTAGCTCTAGGCAAACCTTTTGGTATAAGTCCTGGCTCCTATGTAGTTCTGAAGCAAATTTGTATGGAAAAAATCATCAGCACTCAACCTTCTCTTCCTGAATCAGATGAATGTCTCCGTTTCTTTCATGACTCTTGATTAGCCTTAACATTTTCTAGAATATTCTGCACACGCGTAAATTAACAATTCGATTCTAGATTCTGAAGATTTTTAATATCCATATGAATAGTTTATTCATCTGATTATTGTATTTGTTTATTTTGAAAATACAATTTGAAGCAGAAGACTTTGTTTCTTCGCCTGACTGTCACGTATTGCTTTACAAGTTCCCAGATATCCTTAAGAAATTCCAGAAATATATGATTTCCGCAAGGGTAGAAATCGAGTTACGAGGAGTAGCACTTTCGAATGCAGCTTATAACTTTTATGCGAAGAGAGAGATTGTCAATCATTTCCAAGCCGATATCGCCAACTATCTTATTTCCTCTTCTGTTGTACTTATCGGAATCATCGCCCATCAAAAGTCCTTCCCGCCATCATCATTCCAATCCCCTCTCGACGTTCCGAGGACCCGAAGGAAATCTTTTTTCCTGCCCGCATTATCTTTTCTGTCTCTTACCACTGTTCTTGAGCAAATAAAACCGGAGAAGCAGTACGTGGAATGGGAGAAAGAGAAAGATGGAATCTGCCCTTTTCTTCCCACGGGGAGTTTTTTTTTATTTTTCACGCACGGAACGTCTCGCTTCATTCGCCGTTTCGTTTTCCTCGTTCGTTCTATCTGAGATTACGCCGTCCGTCATTGTTCTCTCTAACCTTTATGTCGCGCGCAATCCTTTTGTTTCTCCATCCAGCCTACTTATTTTTTTAAGGAGAAGGAGAATTAGAAAGGCGTTATTGTTTTGCGATACTGGAATGTATCGATTTGTGGGCACTTTCTTTCCTATAGACTTGTTTGTTTTTACTTTCTCCACACGTAGTAATGGGAAAGAATTGTGATCACGAAAAAAATCGACTTCGAGATTTCAACGGAAATACACGTTTTGAGTTCCCTAGAACACGTTTAGACTGTTTTCGGAATGATATCTGTGTGTGTGGGGTTGTATGTGTATGTGATTGTGGGCGCTATAACTCAAAAAGTACTTGCCATATCGTTACCAAACTTCATATATAACACTTTAGTATGAGCACAAAGAATTGATTAGTTTTTGGACAATAACGGTTAACTGAAAGTCGAGGTTTATTCGAAACCCGTTTCGGTTTTTGCGATATTTCTCCGTTAAAACATCATTATTGTATATACAGTTCTATAATAACCTTATAGAGAATGTAATTTCCTACAGCTTTCATTTGAAACAATTTTCCATAGCAGTTATTGTTTAGGAATTATTTATAAATAATCGGTTTTTTCGGTTTCCGTCAAATATCTCCTTAAAAACGTCGTTATTGGTAACCTTCATAAGGACCAAAGTTGTAGAAAATAATATTTCTTTCAAGTTTTGTTTGAAACAAATTTTCGTAGAACTATCCATTTCGGAGATATTTTGGTTTTTCCTAATACCAGTATACAGTGCCAGCACCATGTAGCGGTGAATTCTGTAAACATAATCAAAATATATGTACGTAATTTACGGCAGTAAGGTCGACTGTATTCTTTTACAATACGAAATAATTATTTTGCCTCATAATGCTATACAAAATAATTTAAATATCTATACTCCAAATATGGAGAAAGTCGTGTGTTGGCCACATCAGGTTTTTTTTTATATGTTTATCGAGGTTGGATATTTTTTCCTTGCGTTAAACAGAGAACGGATTGAGAAAAGCGGCGTACGTGTTTGAAATATTTAACCGTTTTATGTGGATTGTAATCGAGATGGACTTTGGAAAAATACGCTGCGAGGACCCATATTTTTTGTCACAGCAAATAATTGCCTTCTCTTTCTCTCCCTTTCAATATACATCACACTCAGTATCGGCGATTAACTGGTTAGATAATGGGAGCAGATGAATCTCAGTGAAGCCAGTTTAAAAATAGAATGAATGGACAGCTAAAACTTCATCTCTTGTGCTTACAAGAAGGAAAAATCGGTACAACATACATTGTAAAAACTTTCTCATATACGTACTAATGCGTCGTTTAGTTATCTTTAGAAAATGAAAATCGTATGAGCCTGTTTTTAGAAAATCCTATTTTTGTTAAAGTTGCCCAAGAATAAACTAGCCTTATATTCATTCATTGGGAAAAATGAAATACGTAGTATTATTGAAGACGTATACTCAAGTAACTGTACGAAATTTGATCAAAATCGTTTTAGCCGTTTTTGAGAAAATGGAATTGTTGTTAAAGTTTCCTATAATAAACTAGCCTTATATTCATTTTTTGAGAAATGTGAACCATACAGTATTTTTGAAGACGTAAACTTACGTAACTGTACGAAATTTGATCAAAATCGTTAGAGCCGTTTTGGAGAAAATCGGATTGATGTTAAAAATGCGTAGAATAAACTACTCTTAATTATTGATCAATGTCAACCATTTCTATGTATACTCTGCTCAGTATGATAAAATGCCTAAGTACGAGATTTCATTCGTTTTCGGTATACCGTCTAGGCTCCAGAGCCAGTAACAGACAGACAGACGGCATTGCGAAAACCACTTTTTCGGATTCAGCGACACCTAAAACGTGTATTTCTCTAAAAATCTCGAGGTAGAATTTTTTCGCGAAAACAATACTTTCTCGATACTTCGTATAAGAAAGTAAAAAATCGACGGTGCTCTTAGGAGGACTATAACCCTGAATAAATCCAGACGGCGAAAGAAATAATGCCACTTTCTGAACCTAAAAAGAAAGCTTAAATCTGAAAACCTATATATTTTTCACGCCCTACAAAGTTTCGAGATCCATTACGCCATTTCGATAATTCAAAAAAAAAGACATCCTTCTTTCTCAGGCATTTTCCTCAGTTTCCAAAGCAACACTCTAAGATACTTAGCTTCTCCATATCTTACGTAGACAGGTCGCCATCCTGTCGTACGATCACGTTTTTTTGTGATTTACGGTGCTCGCACACATTCTCACGGAAGGGAAACCCGTATCTTGCATTAGCTTACTACTCTCTTCGAGAAGAATCAAGGGGTCGCACTGCTGAACTGTGTGCTGACTTGCGTGTTATTCCCAAAACACAGCATATATAGAGGAATATATAATGTGTGTTAATAAAAGGTTTTAACGAAAAAGTTGGTATATTTCAAATCTCGATGTTGACATGGCTTTTATATATAGAGCTGGTGTTTTTCACTCATTTAAAATGAATACGAAATTGTAGGGTTAAAAAAAAATGGAGTTTGTGTTTGTAGTAGAGAATTTTTATGAGAGATGCATTGAAACGGAAATTCCTTTTAAAATCAATTTGTCATGTTGTAAATTAAGGCAAATTATTGGGTGGGTAAATTGAAATAAGGAAACATCGTACTCCAAATTTTTTAGTATACTATTCTCAGCCGTTTTTGAGAAAATAATGTTATAGCTTTTGTTTTATTTCATCAGCATGTAAAATTTGATATAATTTTGTTTATGCAACATATCCTTCGTTTTATACGAATAATTGGACAATTGTGACTATGACGTGATCGTTTTAATGACTCCAATTATATCTGATTAAATTATACATTGCTCTTAACGAGTTTATCTTTCATTCAAAACGCAGTTTAATCCTTGTGTTTAACTAGACCTATTTTGTTAGTTGTTCGGTATAGCATTGCGCTATAAATTACCTCACGTGTTGTTAATAGAAATAATACCATCTCAATCCATCTGCTTCAACGTATATTCATGAAGCGATTATTGTTAAGGGATTTACGCTCTTTCGGGCCTCAGACACACACACACACCAACTTATAAAAAAAATAAAATGTTTGATAGAGCCGTAAATCTTACCATGTTTACCGGAGAAGAAAATATGAAAAGAAACGAAAGGGGCCATTAGTCGAAACTTTTCCAATCTGACGACACACATGCGCGGATTAGATTGCTCAGGAGTTGCATGTGGTTTCATAAATTTCTCTTGCTTCAATTACCCTTCCATTTTCAAACAGGTTGGCGGGAAATTAAGTTTGGAGCGCATTATGTTACCCACACGGCACAATCCAAATTGATGGAGAAGTTGCTTGGACGTTTTTAGGAGCGGTGTTCATTCTTTCGGAACGACGGTTGCCACGGAAATGCATTTCGCCATTAATTTCACGCTGCCTTAAAGGTTAAAAACACCTGCAGCGACGTAATAAACGTCTCCTGGGTGTATTATGGTACCCTGATGAAGAGAAGTACGATTCATTATAACTTTTCTTTTGCTGATTTATTGACTTACTCCTTTTGTTCGCTAGAAATGCAGTTAGACAAAATAGCTCCAATATATCGATGTTTTCAGAAAATCAAGTAAGTTTAAAACAAAACGATTATGAATATATTTGAAGGACCATAATTTCTAACATCAGTCATCTCAACATAGTTTAATTTTGAAACGTTTTACATGTTGCCATTTTCAGTTGACTGATTTTTCAGAAATTTATCTTCGATAGCTATTATTTCCATAGTTTATGGTAGTATATTTAATAATAATAATAATAAATTTAATAATTTAAAAGTTTAGTTTTTATTATGTTTATTTGCGTTTTAACGTAAATTTCCGATAACTTTTGTCGTTGATACACCATACGTCATCATTAACGGAGTATTTGGTTTTAACTGTTAAAGTTCTTAGTGACTTTTTAAGTCTGACGGATTTATCTCCGCGTTGCCATGCCCATCAATTTAAAATGCGAAGAATAATTCGATTTTAACTGCATCATTGGCAAAGTTACATAAAACGTTAGAGATCATTTTTTACAAATAGTTAATTTAATTAGAATTGGATTGAGATGTATTCTATATATTATATTATTTATAAAATTACATAGACTGATAAGAGATCATCTTTTAAATATATTTATTTCAATCAGAATTTGATTAAGATGTATTCTTGCATGTTATAGCGAACGTGTTTATGTGTGTGTAAGGTACTTTTTTTCTACCAAATTAAGTGACACATGGAAAATCCACTCTATTAACTCGAGAGTTACGCTTCGCTGATGGACGAGAAATTTAAGCTCTTCCTTTCACCCTCAATCTCTTTCTCTCTCTTTTCCTCTCTCCCTCTCTCTTTTTTCCTCTCTCTGTCTCTCTCTCTCTCCGTATAGGTCCGTTGGACTGGAACGATTTTCCAGGACACGGAGATCGCCATGGACCGCAAAATCCATTTATCTGGTGCACCTCTCCTTAGATCACCGCCCACATTACCACTCCCACCCTCAATATTTCTCTCTTCTCTGTGTCTTTCTACCATTCGTTATCTTCTTCATCCTCATCTACATTTATCTCTCTCTGTCCCCCTTTCTCTCCCCCCTCTCTCCCTCTTGAGTGTCGTTTTTTTCCTCCTGAGCGTAAGCAAACGCCAGCAATCTCCTAAAAAAAACCCTTCATCAAGCGATCTTCAATTTTTTTTGCTTGGTCTATGTCTTCTCCATTTGCCGCAGGGGGCGTAGTGAGAGAGTGCTTTATTTTCTGCCGATCCGACTACGACTTAAAAGGGAGGAGCGGTAGGAATAGATGACGGATTAACATAGAAGGCGTGTAAAGAAGAAGGGCGACTGAAATACATGGCGGAGAGGAATAAATAAAAGACGAGTTTAAAAAAAAAACGAAATTAAATGCCTATAGTGATTAAAAGTTTTTCTGTTGGAGGACATTTTTAGGCGTTATCAGAAGCGAAAGAAAATTAAAGAGGGGGCTTTAGGAGAAAGTGAATCTTAAGGAGATTAATATGCAATAAAACACAAAAGTTGAGCTAAGTCGTGAACAGCTAAAAAAAATGTCCAAAATGAGATATGAGTATGGAAAGTTTAGGGGAACGATGATTTTTTTTTCAAATCTAACAATAATGATTTTGTTTTCGGAAAATTAATTAACAAACTTAGACATTAATTTATGAATTTGGAGTGTCATAATGAAAGACTTTCGCAAAAAGTGTGTTCTATTAAAATCAGCTTCGTAAAAGTGCGATGGTCATCGTTACAGAATTGAGCTAGTGTTTTGGCAAAACCAGACGAAAAGATTTTCACTCTGTAATTGTGTATATATTAATATTAAATACGTATGATAAAATCTTAATAAATAATTTAATAATTTATTTTCCGATGGCCTATTTACCTCATCAGTGATCTAAATTCGTTTGGTTGTTAAAGCTGATTATGATACGAGAGCTATTTATGACTTACTAATTTTAGAAAAGTTATTAATTACTAGCTTGTGTAAATTGGAGTAATTTTTCCATCTCGGTATACTTATTTTACATGCACAAATTCATTTTAAAATATAATTTTTAGACAAATTTTAGACTTAAAGACATTTAGAAATTGATTTATCGAGTTAAAGTCATGTTTTGTATCTAATAGATGATACATTTAATTCTCGAAGACGTAAAATCTGTCATTTCAGCAGGAGCCATCATAAATTATGAAATCACGCTACTTACATGATTCGTATTGGAAGTCTAAGTTTATAGTTTTTTAAAATTCATTTAACTCGATATGCAATTACTCATTCGTATTATTAGTTGAACGATCAATATACAGAAAGGAGGTTAAATATGTCTCTTTAAAAGTTTAATTACACGCATTACTCCTCCAATTTACAATAAAAAACTAGCGGAAAGTGCCAGCCTGAGTGCCAAGGATGGAGCGTAAGGGGGGCAATGGTTAGCCAAATTACACCTATACAAATAACCGCTTAAAAAGAGACAACCATTTAATTATGCGCCTCTGTTTTCCTCTGAGAAAATACCGTCGAATTCTTGTTGTTATTCCTGTCCACCTTCGTGCAAACACGGCCTTCAGTCACTTCTTAATCTTGACGTAAATTGTTTCATATTTGTTTGCCCTCCGACCCCTTTACCCGCCGTTCTTTCCAAGCCAATTCGGAGCCTCAGTTTTTGGCCAGTCAGCGGGTAGCGAAAGAGGGAAGAAGCGAAACCACAGTGGTGGTCTGCCAAAAAAACGAGATGGTTGGAGAGGGAGAGAGGGAGGGGGTAGAGAGGGAGGGGCTAGAGAGGGAGGGGGTAGAGAGGGTTTAGGTTTAAGGGTTGGAAAGAGGGTGTACGATTCGAGAAAAAGATAAAAAAAATGGGAGAGACAGTTTATGGCTCGGGTTTTTAACCTTTTTACATCAAGTCCATTTTTTACCTACGCCCGATGTTATTTTTTCAACCTTTTTGTATCTTTCTCCTCTCTCTCTCTCTCTCTCTCTCACACACACACACAAATCCTTCTATTTTTCTCCTTGCTTCTCTTAGGATTTATCCTTTTTTTCTTCTTATTCCTTTGTATACTATATGGCTTTGGCTTTAGTTCGTTTCTGGTTCTTGTTCTCTTTTTTATGTCATTTTCTCCCTCTCTTCCTTCCTATAGGCCAATTAGGGTTTAGGCGACTGGCTGGTTTCTTCGGTGCTACTCAAATATCCGACGTAATTGTTTCTTTCGATAACTCGACCAAGGATGGAAATATCAATTCATTGCCATTGGTTTTTTTAGGGCCAGATTTTGCGCTATTGGGGATCCTGACCCCTGGTCTAGAAATGTTGACCGTTTTATTTTTACGGTTATATCTTAATTTTTTTTACAATTCTCGCGTGCACAAGAAGGATATACAGAGAAAGTGTTGCGATAGGAAGGAAATTTGGCTCGGAGTTTTACGTGTCCCCAGAGTTCGAAAATTGCTCTCCTTAAATGCCGTCTATCGTCTTTCTGTAATCTGTCGTTTGGATTTAAGGGTTTAATAGAATTTAAAGGAAACTAATATTTATGCTAGATATAACTCGGAGTATGAGGTTAGGATCGGGTATTACGCCCAGCTACCGCAAAAGCTGCGCATACAAAAACGTAACCAGTGGGACATCATTCTATGGATTAGAAGAAGAGTAGGAATTGAGAGTTTGTGCAACGTGTGTATTTTTTCTTTTCTGCGAAACTTTCTCCTTTTCATTTTCTTTTTCTCCGTCTTGCTCTTTCTATTTCTTCTCCCTCTTTCATTTTCTTTTTCTACTTAGGACCAACTTTAGTAAATTGGTTGCTGAATCGAAGATTACGTGCCCTCACTCTTCCACTCTGCCCTCCATTTTGGAGTTCTTTATTGCTCTCTCCCTCTCTCTCTCACTCTTCGGAAGAATTAAAGAGAAGTGCTTTTTCTCCCTTTCCTGAATCCAAACGGAAAAGCTTTTTTTTTGTTTCAGATTCGAATTTTTATACTTAATATTTTTCATTTGTCGACTTTTGCGTAGTAGTAAGCCTCCATTGGGAGGGGTGTAGAAAGCGACAGAAAGGGACATCGCATAAAGACGAATACAATTTTTATTTTACTGCGAAAGTTTAACAAATGAAGTATCGCTTGGGATCCCGATAATGGTAGTTCGTGTTTTTAAAATAAAACAAAAAGATCACAATGATTGAACTCTGTAACTTGAAGATTTTCCCAGATAATGTATTTATAAATGGGATAAAAATGCTTAAATATATTGTTTTTAAAATCAAATATCACGAATGTATTAATCTTTACCGATAGGGAGTGCTGAGTGACACATTTATATGTCCTCGTTTCGAACCAGCAAAGATTTTCAACGAAATTAACTAAACAAACCTTCATTCTTGAAACGGTGACTATACCAGCTGTCAAGTCCAATTAATATCAATTAATGCTTTTTTATTTATGCTGAAAGATAAAAATTTTGCGTTATTAATTCGAAATACTGTACCTAATAAGTTGCCAAAAAAATGGTTAGATCCTTTCTGGAGGTTACAAATTTATAAATTTACTTCTAACCTTAAGGCTCTATTTATAACTTTCTTACGAAACATATAATCAGTGAACAAATAATAATATATTTTTCACATTTATTCAAAACTTTCTATCCAATCGGTTTTTCTAACCGTGCAGTGCAGCTTTTTTCTGAACATGACTACGTCATCTCTTATCCATCATAAATAAATATTCAGAGTTAGTTTCAAAACTAAAGAATGTGGAAATTACAAGAAGTGTTTCATTATTTATTCATTTTAATTTATCTTCTCTTTTTTGATCGAACCTATTTTCCTCTTTCGAAATTTTCCGTCATTTGCCTTATTCGCTGTATTTTTCCTCTCCTCAGACTGTCGCTGCGTCGTCCTCTCTTCCTACTCTTTGCATCATGTCTCTCTCGCAGAACAACAAAACATCATACGCGCTATCAATACCTATTCACATCCTAATGATACCTTTCGTAAATCCCGCGGCACCGAGCTCTCCGTGACTTTTCGACTTCTATCTTAGGCTTCCCAGGACTTTTGTTCCTTTGTGCGTGTTCGTGCACGCTTGTGTTTTTCCCGTTAATAGTTGGTTGGTCTCCTCTTGAAATCGCAGTTCGAAATGTCATGCGTTGATATGACCGCCTATTTTACATAACGTAAAAGGAAATAGTACAAATTCCCTTCTTTCAGCGAATCTAACATACCTATCCTCTTCCTACCTCTTTGCTTCTTTCATAACGTTCTTCCTTCTATGACGTCTTTCAGTAAACAGTTTCATAGACACATATTCGCGCTAATTCAGAACAGATTTCCGTTTCCCCTTAATGCTGAAGAATTCGGACCTAAGATTAAGAGGATTAGATCTTGTGTGTGAGAGTGAGATAGAGGGAGAGAGGTGGAGAGGGGAAGAGAGGGGGGGGGAGGGGAAGCAAGAGAATGAGAGAGAAAGACTCAAAGAAAGAGAGGGAAAGTGAGAGAAAGCATTGCCCGCTCTGGAATTCTGGTTCCTTTTTTTTGTACCGCTCGGAGAACCATTGTGAAAGGACACACGGTGAAGGGGTTAACGGAACGGGGAAAAAGTTTGTCGGCGCTGATGGACGAAGATTATAAAGAAGTGAGGAATCGGGAGGAGTTAAAAGCAAGACGGCGTCGGAATTCCGATCTTGAACACACGCACACACGCGCGCGAAAGGCCTCAAAACGTGCAGGTCGAAGCCAATGATTTTGCTATCGTTATAAAACAAAAGCAGTTTAGGAAAGTGTACAGCCTATCACAAATGGGCGCGTTTGGTGCAATGGAGTATTAGAAAGAAATGATATACCTGTACGTAAGGGAAATAGCGTTTCAAAGTAATAAATAATCCATTTTATTCCTATTTAATAATATTACTTGGACACGTTTATGTTAGCAACAATGAAAAAGTAATCATGCAAAAATTTCAACTGGAATTAAGACTTTGTTTTTTGATTTTCTTGATTATGGCTACTTCTACGATAAAAATGTATAGGAAAAGAAATACTCTAATAGTTCTATAAATTTTATTTGAAAGCCATTTTGATGTGACCAAAACACTTTACGAGATATGACAGAAAGTTCACTTTTTGTCACCAGTAAAATGGTACTCCTGGTTGGCTTACGTAATTCATTTACCTGAATTTATTATTGTCTTTGACTGTAAGGCTGAACGCACACTTATCAGACAACGTCTCGAGGCAAAACGTTTTGTCGAAAGGTAAAACATTTTTTTGGGCTTCAACGCACACTGGTCATACAAAAATGTCTTTACACAAAATGTTCTGTCGTTGAACAAAACTTTCTGTCGAAAGGCAAAACATTTTTGTTGGGCTCCAACGCATACTGATAAAACAAAACGTCTTTGCAAAACATGTTTTGAGACAAGACATTTTGTATACATTGAAATCATTCTTGTTCGGCGCAGTCTCGGCCTGGACTAGTTGCGAGAATGTCGTCCGATGACGAAGTTTATGCTCTCATTTTGTGGCAGTGGATTCAACTCGCTTCCATGGAAGAGAGTGAAAGACGCTTATGGATCCACCCGATTAATCAAAAGAGAACCGGGAAGAATACCCTTAAGGAGTTTATAAATGAACTAAAAGGAGATGAAAATAAATTCCGAAATTTTACGAGATTAAGTTTGAGTTCCTTTTATTATGTTTTAAATATAATTGAAGATGGAATCAAGAAAAGGGATTTTCCAGCAAATCTTTTTGGTGATGTTCTTTCACAGTATAATTAAAAATAGGAGGCCTTTCTTCTATTAAAACAAGTAATTTTTCAGCATCCACATCCATGTTAACAGAAGCACACACAACTTTCCCTCCACCCTACTCCTATTACTTCTCAATAAAGACTGAACTCATGCAGAATGTTTTGCCTCAAAACAAAGTGCAGTGTTTCTGCTTTCGACACGATAAGTCGTCAACAAAGATGTATTGTTGTGTCAAAGATCAACGCATACTTATCAGACAAAAACGTCTTTCGACAAAACGTTTTGTTTACAGATGTCTCAAGCGAAAACACTTTTGTCGGTCTCCAACTCACACTTATAAGACAAATGTCTTTCGAGAAAACATTTTGTCTCGAGATGTTTAGAGGTGTTTTAAGTTGTTTTTTCGTGTTTTTGTGTCCTGTTCGATTAGTGTGCGTTGGGTCCTATTGATAGCATTGCGAAAACAGTTTTCGACGAGTTTATACAAAAACGTTTTGTCAAAAGACGTTTTTGTCTGATAAGTGTGCGTTCAGCTTAAGTCCTTAATATCAAATTTCATGAAAATCCGTTCTGTATAAGCTGAGAACGAGCCTGCGGACGGACGGACGGACAGGAAGACTGGCGGACAGACCGACGACAATAGGCGCTCAAGATTGAGGCAAAGCGCGCCTAAAAAGAAACGTCATTCATATTTATAACGTTATAGTTACGCGGTATTAGTCGGCCCGTTGAAATATTAATAAAAGTGCCTTTTTTCGTTGTTAAGGAGGCGAATATGGCGTTGATGAGAGTAACAAGTGTTACTCTCCGCATGTCTTTCAGCGAAGGTGGTAATTTCACGGATTGGTAGGAATAAATTGAAACTGGACCGTGGATCAGTGCCAGCAGTTGTCACAACAAAGACTTGGCATGTGTGTGTGTGTGTGATCCACTTGTTGATCGTTTTTCATTCAGCTTTGTTTGCGGGGAAGATGTTTCCAGAAAAATTACTGCATTTTCGGACATTTTGTGCTCATGGGCACACACACACGCGCACACGCACGCACGCACACACACACGCACACATGAATTCCCAAATAAACAATGAAGATTGTGCCACGAATAAAATTTTATCTTCGAAAAAAATTTCTCCGGCGTTCTCTATCGATTGAGCAAATGCAAAAAAATATTACAAACATCCGTCGCCGCAGTTTACTTTCGGAAAGGGAAATCATTTTCATGACTTAAAATTGTAAATCTCGTGCTTGGGTTTTTGTGGCGATGGCTCAGCATTGGAATGATTTTAGCCAACCTATCAACAGTAGGACACTTAAAAATACTTGTCCCAGGTATCTCAAAAAGTCACAGCAGGGTTACAAAAATAGGTACGCATTTCGGCTACAAAGCAGCTCTCTCTTCAGTGGTAATTCGTTCATTCTAAAAAAATATTTTAGAACTTTTTCTGAATCTGGCTCTTTTATAATCTCGTTGTCCCTATTTGAGAAACCTGAGGCGAGTATTTTTTAATAGTGCTCGTCCTTTAATTTTTTCAGCCATAGGACGAGATCTATTATTCTCTGTTGAATTAACATTATAGAAGTAAAGATTGTACAGTAGGAATTATTGTCGTAATTAATCCATAATCATTGGGTCTCGGTTAAGTTTTACTTACAAGTCTCACTTGGGATGCATATGTTTCAGGGCATACAAGTGAGTTGGTAGTATATAGGGGCCAATGGTGTACTCATGCAGGGGGGCGCCAACACACTGCAGCGCCTGTGTGCAAAACTTATACGGCGCCCCATTAATATCCACTAGCCGTTTTATCAAAAACAAATTCTTATAAAATTTAATTTACTAATTCTGTCCCGATCAAACCTAAATTAATACAATTTATTAATTTTATAGCATATATCAGCGTTTTTCAACAAAAGTGGTTTGCGTAAACGTTGAAGTGGTTCGCAGCTCTTAAAGATAAAAACCTTATCCGCTGAGGGTAAACGTTGGTTCGATCATATAGACATATCGATTCTTTGTAGAACTCCTTCAATAAGAGAAAAAGAAAAAAAGATTTCCTAATTCAGTATCCAAATCCTTTCATGAAACAAGCGATATATAATTTAGTTACAAAATAGAACCCATAAAAAGAAGATAGTCTCATTATGTTAAAAATTTGTATTAATATGTTTGCGTTCACTTGGCAGATATAAATGTAACTTATTGTTAGTACAAATTTTCTCACTTTTATCTCAACCGTAAACATTGTATCTCGGGAGGCCTGCACAGGCCTCAGTGCTGGGAGTTTATCGTATTGAAGTAGGTGTGATTTTGTGAACGTTGCACGCTTTATAAAGAACATAAAATTTTATCTGTATGTGCTCCTATTTAAAGTTTAATTAAATGTCGACATGAGCGTAGTGAGCATGCTGATATTTGTAAATATTTGAAATTAACTTAATATCAGTAATATTACTGCACGCTCATGTGCTTTAATTTTACATGGCCATATTAATTAACAATTCTCATTTTTGAAGTTGTTTTTTTCGTATTAAAAAGCGATTTACCTGCAAATTCGTATTATAATTGAATATTCACGATAACCAAAATAAACTTATTTTTTACCAATGTGTTCATTTAGGTCCCGAGTTTGTATCTTGATTCTAGCTAATTTTAAAATGCAATTTTATATTGCCCATAACTGATTCTAATGCTTTTCTTATGGAGTACAGGGGTGTCGGAAAACCCTACTTAAAAAGAAAGTACTTAGCATTCTGGTCGAATTTAGTAACGTTGAGGAACAATTCTTCCGTTTTAAAAATTATAGATGACAAAAACATCCCGAACAGCAGCCGAGATATAAGTTTTCCAAAAGTCTATACAAACCTGCCAAAAAAGTTCGCCTACGACGACAATTACGGTAATATAATATAGATAATGTTTCCCAATTTCTAATAAATTATTTCTTTTAAACGTGGAAATATTGCAAGGACACGACCAATAGTTAGAATTATGTACATAACATCGAACACATCATAATTAGATTTCGTGGTGTATCCCTAATGTCTCTGTATTGTCTTCTTAAAAATAAATGTAAAATACATATGCAAAATAACACTTACTTTCTCCGCGTTGGAATCCGACGGTTGGATGGGCCTTTCAGGTATTGCGAAAGTTATATCATTCCACATGAGAATGGTATTTCCCTCACATCCCAAATCATAAGGATGGTCAACATAAAGATTTAATATAGTATATTATTACAGGTGATTACAAGCCTTATCTAGAAAAGTTGGATACCCCTGTCATAGTGGGATTTCTCCAGCTTGAAGGATTCAATGCCCCGTTGCTGAATAAGAATTGACGTCAGTTGTTTGCTTAAAAAATATGTGTACAAATGTCAAGGGTGTCTCACCTCGCGCTCGAGTTGCTATGTAAACAACCCGTTGTTATGTTTGTGCGACGTTTTAGTATAATATTATATAGATAATATTCTGTCTCATTATGCTGCAATAAAAATTAGTAATTATCAAAAATTTTAATTAGTGGATTGGTAATTTCATTAAATAAGGCGTCTTTCGGGTTTCAGGCGCTCTTATTATTATTATTTTTTTTTAGCACTTCGCAACGCATTTTTATTTAAATTTTCTATATTTTAATGCCTTGTGGAACCTTTCGCCTTCTGGCGCTTGTGTGCGCCGCACGCACACATTGCACACACGGGCGGCGCGCGGTCCTGTACGCTTGGTTGCGTGATATAGGGGCAATTTTGTGCCAGTGGGGTTGCATGAAATCAGGGGTTGCTCAGGTTTGCATGGGTAGCCAAGCGTAAGTTGGGCTATATGAAAATTAGGGGAGTAAAGCGTAAGTTTGATAGCATACAGTTTAGGAATAAACTGTTCTAAGATGGGTGGCGTAAATAACTTCGCTAGTATACGTTGCAGGGAAATTCTAATGTAAGTTGGGTGGGATAAAATCGGGGGCTTTCCGTGTAATTTTGGTCGTATACGTTATAAATGAGCAACTTAATGTGATGTGGATGCCATCAAATTAGAGTGCAATTGTTGCAAGCTCGTTGGTAGATGTTTTTAGGGGTAAATTACTGTGAGACGGTATCATAAAATTATGGGGGAGGGAGGAGGATAATACAAGTTTGGTGATACGCGTTTCAGGGAAGATGTTTTATCCATTTGGCGGTATGTTTCTAGGGAAAACTAGAGCAGGTTTGTGCGTATTGGTCGTAGGAACACAGACGAGGATCCACCTGATTGGAAAAACTGGCCCTGCGCTAGGCGGCAGTGGTGTTTTCAAAAATTGATCGAATCGACATATCAATTACCCTGCATGGAGAAAGTCAACACATCATATTTTAATTTGCTTACTATTGATCTTCTTGGAAGGCATACGGGAAAATAGCGAAATAATATTTTCGCACAAATCTCGATCAGTGTAAGAAACGTGCCCTCAAACTTTTAGAACGTTATTGGCGATCGTTAAATCAGAATCTTTTATCCAGGAGTCACGTATGAATGCGCGGAGAATAACGATAATTTTTAATATTTTTTTTCGTTTGCCTAAACTCTGCAAGTGTCCCCCATGGAACTCGTAACCTCGCTCGAAGACGGCTTTTTTTTTAGAATAATGTGTTCGTTAACTCGACGCTTATTGATGGAATCATAACTTATGACTAATGAGAGAATTAGTCGGAATAAAGACCCGCCTCTATATTTATTTCCCTGGAAATTTCTCAAGTAAAACTAATGTATTTCAAAGATGATTAGTCGATCGTATATGACTTATACGAATTGTTGTTCTTTATATCGATTCCTTATCGTGCTCTATTGATACCCTTATTATTTTCCGTTCTATAGCAGCAAGTCCAGCTCTTTTAGTCCATCATGCTTCCCGAAATAGTTCCTGCCAACTCTTTCGTTGACCTTAACATACGCGTTCATCACTAGGGAACCCAAATACTCGGATTTTGAAGTACCCGGGTAATCGAGTAATTCTTTTCTGAAATACCCGGATACCCGAGTATCCGGGGTAATTTAAAAAAATATAAGTTAAAAAATTATTTGTTTTTTATTCATGAAATGATATTTAAGATATGCAAGGCCATTTAAGGTATACATTTTAAAATTGTTTCGGATCTTAATAATGAAGTTTGAAGCTACTGAGAAAACTCTCTCGCTATCTGTTGAAGTAAGTTGAATTGTTATCAAAGCCTGGAACAATTTTTCTGTGCGATATCCTCTTTTGCCATGATTTGCTTCAATCAATTTTATTTCCTTGTCCAATGCTGATTTTGTTGAAGTTTCTTTCGGAATAGCCATAACAGATTGTATTGTTTTCTGCAGCTCACCGTACACAGAACTAGTAGAACCTTCATTTACCGTAGCTGGTTCTCCTTGCTCATTTTCATGTTCATCTCCACCAAACAACCTCTAAAATGCATGTTTTGCCAGTGATTTGATTTCATTTTTTGAAGAATATATAAAATGATCATTAAAGTGGGAGTTAGGATAATTGCCACTTTGCAAAAACAGCAACAACGACACAATACCTTTGTTTGTTCGTCTTTCATCAATTCTTTTTTTTAAGGCATCCATCATTTCAGTAGCGAGATCCGTATCTGCTTGTTGTAATTTATTCAAAAGAAAGATGCAAACTCCTTCAGCTTTCAGTAAATTGCAGTCCTCTTTTGACAGCAAGCTCGACAGGTTCAGAACTTCTGATATATTCTTCAAAACCTTGATATTTGCATCTTTACATTTTTGCTGGTCGAACTCCATCAAAGCCTTGTTTATTCAATTTAAAAAAAAAAACGACTCACCATAACGGAGTTCCATCGAGTCTTGAAATCAAGTAACAATCGTAGTTTCTACCCTTCTTGTGCCAGCACATGCTTTTGAAGGACACCGTTTCTTACAGCAGATTTTTTGAAAATTTTAATAATTTTTCTTGTCTCCGCAATAACTATACTATGCAACTCGATACTAGGCCAAATTACCCGGGTAGTCGCGTACTCGAAAAAAGGCTTCCAAATTCCGAGTATCCGGGTACTCGATACTCGAGCTTGGACTCCCTATTCGTCACCGTCCGTGGAAATCTGTCGACCGTTACGATGGCAGGCGAAATGAATGTTTTAAACCCCGGGTAAAAAAAGAACCAATGCGTCAATCACGGCATTTTTTTTACGTAGTTTGTTTTTAATCTTTCCTTTTTTTAACGAATTCGGCGGCATGTTTACGGGTTAAATCCACCCCATTTTTTTTTATTTTGGCCTCGGGGGGAATTCACCGCTAGGTTTCCTCGGCTACGGCGGAATCGGAGTTTGGTCCTGCGAAATTAATAGGGGCGTGGTCGTTGATTCGGATTAATCCACCTTCCTACCCGTAAACCTCATCTATCTTCACCAGCACTTCTCCTCTTCCTCTCCTCAATCTATCTCTCTCTCTCTCTCCTCTTCCCACCTCTGTCCGCTCTCTCTTTCCTATTCTCTTGCCTTTTTTATCCATTCCCCTTTTACTCAGTCTCCTCTGTGTATTTAGGCAGGAGTGGTTCTGATTCGTTATAGTATCTGGTCAAAGCACGATTTGTTGCATCTGTGTCGGGAAGCTGTGATAATCTACGCGTTTTACGGAGAATCCTCTATTTTTATTAGACGATTTTTAAAAAAAAACATCCGTCTCTCGTATTTTCTCCTAGACAGATTTATTGGGTCACCATTTGGAAATTATTTTTGTGGCTTTTCAACCGCATATAAATCTGTGGGCATTAATTTGTTCCGAAACTGGTGTTTTAAAGCAAGTCAGAGATATGAGGAACAAATTTTGTACATAGAGCTAACCAAACAAAAAATACCTTAATTTAATCACGATGCCTATTGTTAACATGTCAGACAATGCGAAACGTGATTAGGATCTCTACCGAGCCCTTTGCAGAAGCGTTTCATCTTGTAGAAAAGGGGTTGCATCGATGAGTAGAGGACATGCTTATGTGGAAATGTTTTTTTTTACCATGATGCACTTATTTTTAAAGAGACAGTTTTAGCCTATTAGTTGCTTCCTGCTGTTCCTTTTCGCTTGAAAAACTATTTAGTGAAACTGAAATGGACGTTAGTGTCTCAGCTTTGCTAACTATTTCTTGAATTATGTTTCTTGTCGGAATAATTCAGCGGCGTAATATCGAGCACGGTGATAAGATGTGGATCACGTATCTTTAGATAATAAGTACCTCTAATTATGTTTATATGTAGCATAACAAGATTAGAAGACGGCACTTAGTGTGCTTTTTTTTTTAATAAGCCCATGCTTCCGAAAAGCATATCTTTATATGGATCGTTTTGATCAGTGATATCCAAACTTTTCTACGTGGCGGGCCGTATCGGTATTTGCGAATCCTTCGGCGGGCCTCATTGGAAGTTGCAATTCTTCTGCGGGCCGGATTATATTTTAAATCGTAAATTATCCATACATTTTTAGATGTCATTCAAGTGAAAATGAAATATAAATGTGATTTTTATGGTAAGCATTCCAATATTTAAAGTTCTATCAAAATTTTCATAAAAATCCATGATTTCCTGTGTTAAATTTTTCGGATTACTTTTTTATCATAGCTCCGCGGGCCGTAGCTTGGGGACCACTGGTTTTGATGCTTGGAGCAGATAAAATAGTGCAAGGAATTATATTTATTGAAACATATTATATGGTCAAATATCCTACAAAATAGCTCAGTCGTTTATATTTTTTGTAATGTAAACCAATACCTGCACAAAAAGAAATGTTATAAGTAGTATATTTTTGGCGGGTGGTGAAAAGGGCATAGGTAAGTCGTTTGTGAGATTTTGAATTGTGCCCTTATCACCAAAAAAATATATGTTAACGTATGATTTTTCTTTCAGGATTTATGTAACAACGTCGTATTATATACGAAATTTCCGGAGATCTGAGCTTACAGGAATCATGTAGTATATCATTATCAATCGGCATTTTTGTATAGATTAACAATTAAATGCGCACTTGGACTCAAGAATGACCGTAGGTAGTAATTTTGGCGATTCTGAAATTATCGCATTACTGCGATCCGAATGAGCATAAAATTCTATATATAGTTTCCGCGAACCGTTGGTTGGTTTGACTGATGTAACGCTACGCCCGATCGCTAGAAAAAATGCGAATAATAATATTTATTTTTACATGCCCTCGGTAGGATTCGAACCCGCGACCCTAGAATTGGGAGACACGCTAACCACCCCTCTACCAATAAACCCGAGGTAGAATCGAGATAGAAACTGTAAATTTGGCAGGAATGCTTGATTCGTATATTTTAAGGTGATGGCGAAAAAATCTCGAAAAAAGTCCTGTTGGACCTCGAAATCCAATTGTTATTTCAATCTTTTATGGGTGTAAGCGTGCTTTGAATGTTTTTAATGCGAGATGTCGAGAAGGAAGGAGAACATTTCCTTTGAGCAGAATAAAAATTATCTTTTGAAATTTCCATTTTTGATATATTATTTCGACCCGTCACATTGACGGGCTATTACCTAGTATATAAGTATGTATAATGTAAGTAAGGACAAATATTCTTAAGTATGGTAATGAGAATTTTAATTTCTAAGGCCATTTGTACGCTTTCGCTATTTCACGCTTCTGAATAAATTAATGCAATTCCTTGCGTTCGCCTTCTTCATTCTGTGTGACTAGCGAATTCTCAGATTTGTTCAATCATTATATTGCTTTCTTTTATGTTAACCAAATGGATGGAAATGAACGTCCATGGAACGTTGTGGAACATTTTTCCTAAAGAACGTTTTAAAGTACGTGTATATACTATATATATATATGTGTGTGGGGGGGGTTGGTGGGTGTGTGTATGTATTATATATATATATGTGTGTGTGTGGGGGGGGGGTTGGTGGGTGCGTGTATGTATTTTATTATATATATATATATATATATATATATATATATATATATATATAAGGGTAGCAACAAGGTGTTGGAGGAAGCCCAGTGGACACTTACCTAGAATGAAGAGCCGCTATTATTACCTTTCCTTTTCCTTAAGTATTTATACATCGTATCTTCTTCTCAATTGTTCTTCACAGTTGTTTTTCCTAATTGTTGTCTCACCTTCACTCAAGAATTCTCTCCTGTCGCCTTTTTCTTTCATTCTTCCCTTCCACCATGGATATAACCCATCTCCGTTATCACCTCCGTAGGCACATTTCCCTCAATTGTCAGATCGAATTCCTTAATTCCTGTCTTCAGCTAGGCCTCTCTCCCAAATCTCTCACTATCAGAATTCCCCTCTCAGGCCTCCCTCCCCCAATCCGTGCATCCCTTGCCCTCACCTATCACCTCACTTCGCTCAACATTATTCGATCCACCATACTTCAATACATCACACTCTCCAATGTCCATTTTGCAAAATGCAAAACTCTTGTCCTCCATCTTTGCAAATCCCCAAACTCCGTATCCGACCTCAACGCCGCTCTCCTTCAAGCGACGAAAGATCTCACATCGAACCAAAGCAGACTACTCCGCAAGCTTTCCCTTATGTGCGTTCGGCACCTCCAACTTGGTTTACCCCTACCATTTTTACCATCTGGTGAGGTCATCAACCCTCCCCCTCCACTTATAGGCCAAAAGCCCTGCCTTGCGGACCTCTTGGGTTTTCCCACCCCACCTCCACTTCGTACTCCACAAAGGGTCCCCTCTGTCTCAAATTTTAAACATATGAAGCGCTCCGATTCCCTTTCTGTTCCCCCCACCACCCCCACCTCTTCCAAACCAGACGACATTGTAAACCTTTCCTCCCACGAACTCACTCCTGCTGAGACAGCACTCCTTTCCCGCGGCCTCTCGTTCTGTCCCACCACCAAATTCGATCATTTCCGTCTCCTCGCCGACGTCCAGGCCTTTGCTCGCACGCTCCGCCTAAAAACTAACCCTCCCAAAGGGGACCCTTCTCCTTCTGCTCACCCAAACCTCCCCGCCGGCCTCCCACAGACCTTTTCCATTTTCAAACCCCCTTCCCAATATATCCCACCCACCCTTCCCTCCCAACACCCGGTAGAACACTATCTTAATTATATTCTTCGCAGAATCTCCCAGCCCAACTTTCCCGACCTTCTTGACCACAAAGATAATCTTACCAGACGTGAAAGACATGCCATCTCTACACTTAAACACAACAGAAATATTATTATCCTCCCCGCGGACAAGGGCACCACCACGGTTGTGTTGGATCGCGCCCAATACAATGAAGAAGCCAAGCGCCAGCTCTCCGACGAAACCTTCTATCTCCCCCTCACCTCCAACCCCACAAGCCTCCACTCCTCCCAAATTTCCTCCCATCTTCATTCCGCAGGAAAACAGGAAGGCCTCACCGACTCTGCCATCGCCCTGATGATCCCCAAGAATCCCCGTACCCCCACCTTCTACCTTCTTCCCAAAATTCATAAACCTAACACCCCTGGCCGTCCCATTGTTGCCAGTTTCAACTCCCCCACGGAGCGCATATCCGCATTCGTGGACTTTCACCTACAGCCTCTCGTCCGACTACTGCCATCCTTTATCCAAGACACCAACCACTTCCTCCAACGCCTTAAGCACCTCCCTTCTCCCCTCCCACCCAACACCATTTTGGCTACCATTGACGTTTGCTCCCTCTACACCAATATTCCCCATGATGACGGACTTTCTGCCCTCAGAAAATTACTTGACACAAGACCTGACAAAAGACCGTCCTCCCATTTCCTATTGCACTTGGCAGAAATGGTGCTGAAAAAGAACAACTTCTCTTTCGGAGGGCACCATTATCTCCAAATTAAGGGTACAGCAATGGGCACTCGAATGGCGCCCTCTTATGCCAATTGCTACCTAGGGGAATGGGAGACTCATTTCCTCAACACACCTCTCAAACCACTATTGTGGCTGAGATTCATTGACGACATCTTTTTCATCTGGACCAATGGACCTGACTCCCTCCAATCCTTCTTGTTACGCCTCTCCTCTCACCCCACGCTTTCCTTCACCTACCATACCTCCACCACTAACATCACCTTTCTGGACGTCGACCTTTCCATCCAAGACGGAAAAATCCGCACCGGCGTCCACATCAAACCCACCAATAGCCTTCAATACCTCCACTTCGAAAGCTGCCATCCCCTACACACCAAAACCTCGATCCCATATGCCCTAGCCCGCCGAGGATGGAGGATTTGCTCAGACAGGAGGTCTCTCTCAATATATTACTCCATCCTCGAAGATGCCCTCCTCAAACGCGGTTACCCACCGGGCCTGATCCGTGACCAGATCCGGAGGGTAATCACACCGGTAACCACCAAACACCACCCTCACACTCCTCCTATTCCCGATCTTACCCCTTCTCTTACCCTTACCACCCTCTTCCACCCCGGGATTCACGAGGTCCTCAAGGAAATCCTTCACGCTGCCCACCCAATTCTTACTTCCACCTCCCACCAACCCCCCTTTACTAATTCCCCCATTCTCTCCTTCCGCCGGCCTCCTAATTTGGGAAACATCCTGTGGAAGAAAGAACCCCCCACTCCCAACCCTCCATCCGCTGCAGGATCTCAACCCTGCGGCAAACCCCGTTGTCTCACATGCCCCATCCACCCACCCTCATTTTCATTTACCAGCCCCTCCTCCAACATTACCTACCCCATCCCCTCCAGAAGTAATTGCACGACGAGGAACGTCATTTACCTCCTCACCTGCACACTGTGTCCTGCTTTTTATGTTGGCCTCACCAGCAACCCCCTCAACATTAGAATCAATGGCCACCGGAACAGCGTAAACACTAACCGTCCCCTTCCGGTGGCTTCTCACGCCAATTCACACCAGGCCACCTTCAATAATTGCTTCACTGTAAGGATTATCCGTGCCTTACCGGATGATACCTCCGCTCCCCTACTTCGACAGTGGGAGTTGGCCTACATCTTTCTCCTTAACTCTTTCTCCCCACCTGGTCTTAACCTCCGATAACCCTATTGGCCGTCCCTCCTACCCGGCTCCTCCTATCCCCGAACTTCTCTCATTACCCCTCCCCCCCTCCCCATATCCCCCCAGTGTGTCACTTCAAACAGTATATGTTTCTCCGTCGCTGAAGAAGGGCATCAGCCCGAAAGCTCCATTTTTGTGTAGTTTTTGTTCTTTTGTGTTTTTCGTGTGTCCTCAGCACCCCCAGCGGCTCTTCATTCTAGGTAAGTGTCCACTGGGCTTCCTCCAACACCTTGTTGCTACCCTTATTATTACCTTTCCTTTTCCTTAAGTATTTATATATATATATATATATATATATATATATATATATATATATATATATATATATATATATATATATATATATATATATATATATATATATATATATATATATATATATATATATGGTGACGTTGTATGAGAATAGTCTGCAAGAAATTGGAGCAGCGTTCGCAAAAATTACGATCGTGCAGATTTTTTCCAGAATTTTTTACGAAAGAAGGTACAGAATCAGGCATAAAAAACGTGAATATCCGATGGTATTAATACCAATAGGAAATACTCAGCGCCGAGATTGTGGGGTAAATCCCATTTGCGCCTAAATGAGACGCTTGAAATCTTTCTGTTTATGCGTATACGCAGACACTGAATCAGCCGCTTCGTTTGCTTTCCCGTGGCAGAAAAGTTTGCGCACCAAATGCGCCCGTAGAAAATTGAATTGGCATATGTCAGACGGACACATTTTAACAACGCATAAGCTATTTTAACTCGTTGAATGCGCAGACGAATTCTCATTTCCTATGTATCTTTAGTTTTTGATATGGCATCTCATTCGTTCGGAATATTCATTATTATTTTTGTTGCCGATTTCCCAATGCCAGATGCATTGATATGGTAATATTTTGTGTGTGCTGCTTTTTAAATTTGTAAATAATTTTCTGCCAATTAAATGAGTTTTATTTTCTTGCATTTGAAATCATTCCATGCAATATATTATTTTTTATGACCAAAAGTAAATTTAAAATATTTTATCGATTTTTATTCAGAAAATTGTAGTCTCCTGTGTGTGTGATATCCCACGTTTTCTAAATATATCAAAGCTGGAAGTTCCAATGTAATATACGTAAGTTCCGGGGCATCATCCTGCTAACAGTTGAAAAGCCCCAGGAGGATGGTATATTACGTGTCTAGCACCCTTTTGTCGGATCATTTTGCGAAACTTGGGCATGCTCTAAAACTTCATGAAGGATCCCAGATTGAGTTTCTGTTAGCAACCGTCTGTAATGCGCTTCGCGGAATATTTCGTTCTCCCGGGAAGCGACGGTGGCGCCTCCGAAACTGGGATCGGAACCCAATGGTAATAAAAATTTCGACGCCGTCGGGAAGGGCCTGGGATTCCCCCGCTATCTATCTTTATCTCTTCCTCTCTCTCCCTCTCTTCCTCCCTCTCACTCTCTCTCTCTTCCATTTGGGTCACTGGGTTGAAAGCTTCAACCGAGGTTCTCTGCGTTCGCTTGTCACTCCAAAGTGTCCGCAAGTTCCGCCGTTATCGAATACGTAATATCCATGGGATTACATCTCAGTGATATCCACGACGTGCATTTGTTGGATTCGCGCCGTCGCGTAGATGCGACGGGCATAACCTTTCTTTGAAAGGACGAAAGCGGACGTGAGGGATACATATGCAATTTTAGCGTGCGATGCACACGTGGCGAGGATTTTTAATTGGTATATTTTTCAGGCGCTGATGACCAGAGAGATGCGTACAGATTTTCTGATTTGAAAAATATGAAATGTTAACCGATGTGGTTAAATAATCAATCGAACCAAGCAACTGGTTAAATATTTTAAATGCCACCGTATTGTTTTAAAGCGAAAAAATTTTCTAGTACAACTAATTTACATAAGTACAGGCACGCATGACGTAAACACTATTTATCCATATTTCAGATAATGGTCAGTTGACGATTTTTGTATTGAGAGATGGAAGTGAAATGTATAAGTTTATTAAGAAAGGCATAATATTAAATTGCAAAGAAATGTAGCAACTGCGTTTTTTTGGTGACAATGAAAAAGTGAGTTTGTAACTCAAAAAAATAATAACGCCAATTTTTTCGAATCTGATAGGCACAGTAAAGCATATTCTAGGTAAAGAATTTATCATACTATCGATTCTATTTTTCAGTTTTTGACATTTTGTTATTTGAATTGTATTTTTTTATAATAACACTGCTGAATGCAGTTTATCGAATGTTCAAGTTGAATTTTAACGCGTCGATAGGTATACAAAGGAGATATCAATTAATTATGTAAAGCAAATTAACATCATTTTGGAGATGCCATTATGAAAATGTTTTCATTGTGGTTTTGTTTCTGTGATACTTAAAATTACATTTATAATTCTTCACCTAATTTTATATTAATCTAATAAGTATATGAGAAAAATATGAAAGATTGCATAAAAAATTCTCTTTGTTGTAGATAATACATTAAAATAGTATGTGAGCGCGTTATTATTCTATTTCGTATCATATTATGAAGTCCTTTATGTTCGTTATTATTCTCGTATTTCCTATTTTGTTTATTGTCTTCTCTCGCTAAAAAAAATCGGAATTTATGTTTTTTGTTTTGGAATACACTGCAGAATTTAATTGAATTAAGAAGGAAACGCAAACTCTTAATTTGTTCTGGAAAAATAAGATCCGAATTTCTAAATTTCCGCAGACTGAATTCTGGGAATGATAATTCAGTCGGCGTGTAAGCCACGTTATAGTTCCAAATGCAGTGTATGAGGATGGAAGAAAAAAAGAACGAAAAGAAAGCGACCTCTTATTTAAAGAGTTGACTCAGCAAAAGTCAAAACAAGAGTTTCTCTTTTATTTTTAACCCAGCTTAAAGCGCTAAAGAGGTAATGAATCACGGAAGTAACGACCTGGGAAGGTGAAATAAGATATTTGTTGTTCATCCAAAAACCTAGGATTTGGCTTGGTATTCCCGAGCAAAGGAGCTATATTTGACAGTGGAGTTAAAATGAAGGCCTGGGCGTCGGAAACATTTATATTACATTTGCCTAAGCCGAAGCAAGGGATGGAAGAACGTTTTAACAAACGTTTCCAGGGTTCTCGTTTGTAGATCCTCATTAAACTTCCCATCCGTGAAAACTTGAGCTACGATACCATTTAAAAGTTTTGAATTTTCCGAATTTGAAGCCACCTATCGGAAAATGTATTAACTACTTAGAAATCCAATCTTTGGAAAATTCTTAATTGATAAGAGCTATCTAAATTAAAAAAGAATTTTCCAAATATCTCTTAAGACAAAAAAAAAGTTGATTTTCTACAGAGTGAACTCATTACGACTTTTTTATTTTAGGAGAATGTGCTAAAATACGACGATTTTCTCACTAACTTGATTATTATAAAGTAAATCTGTACTAAACCTTTTGTTTCACATCTCTGTGCGTAATTTATAATTCATTATCCGTTTAACTTATGTAAGTTTGTGAGAATGTCCTTTTCTTTTATTTGGAATTTGGTCTTACGAGTTCGAACTTCTACGTAAGAAGCATCAGATTAGCTTTTATTTCAAGTCTATTTATCAACGTTTCAGAAAACTTTTGGGTTTGCGCATTTTTAGTACGTAAGGGGAGACATGCAAATTAAAAAGTCGATGTTTTGGGAGAAGTTTTAATCGAAAGAAGAACTAATTTGCGACAAATGGTACGGGCGGGGTTTAGTAGGGAATGGTATGTTGGAAGTTGTTCCCTATGTATTTAAAATGGGGTAGTATTAGAAAAATTAATGAGAATATTAGGTGTTTTGGATAGAAGATAGATTGACGTAAAGTTGTAAAGCCTGGATTTAATGACTTGACACAAGAGCCTAAAGTAAAAAGTGTTGAGCACTTAAGAAAAAAACACGATCGGTGTTTTAAAACTTTTTTTTTGCGTGTGAGGAGATTTGTCTATAAAAAGAAGGACGAGACATTTGTTTTTAATTCGTTTAAAAACTGCAGTTCATATGCTAAACGCACATATATATACTTCACTTTAGTTATTATATTAAAGGATAAGTTAAATCACCTCAAAAGCAGCTTCGTTGTGTATTTAATTCGCACCAATGCGATCAACCTTTAAGAGCCCGCTAAAATTATTTCTACTTTGTGAGGAGTGAACGTCTAATTTTTAGCAACTGAAACCGGAGTAATTCAAAGTTATTTTTTTTTGATAAAAAAATTGAATTTCGAAAGGGAGTGCCGGAAAATTGAATGTTCTAATTTAAAAGGAAAGAGATATAACATTTAACTTCCTGGATATGTCGCTTCTCCTCGTGATTGTACACTTCCGCTCATCGTTTTCCTAGTTGCGATGTTACTGCTATCCTCTTTCGTACAACGATTATTATGCGCAGCAACGCGCATGACATCGTTGTTGTTTAAGGGTTGCCTCATTAAGCGGCACACGCTTTGAGAACCTGCATAGCCGTATTGCTTCCGGAGAAAAGGTAAACGGAATTGCCTGATTCGCCACAATAGAAAGTGCTTTTCATTAAATAAAAGGCTTAATTCTAACGGTCTGTAATTGTTATATTTAATTCTGAGGAGGTATAGGCGAAAAAATACTTATCCAGTGCAATAAAATTGCCACAATTATCCTTACGAGCATTTTTTAAATCATTATATTTGCATATATGAACCCATCATTTCATTGGTTATTGTATTTTAAATTTGCATGCAAATAATTAACTCAAATGTCGCACTTTTATCTCAAAATTAACATATTTCGTTTTTATATCTTATGTGTGTTCATGAAATAATCGATTAACACATAAAATTGTATTCTTGGAGGGAAAATGCACCGACATTTGAGCTGCGACTCTTATAAAGTAGTCTATGAGTGACGGAATTTATTACACCGGTTTCATCCTGTGTCGTTCCAAGGAAGTTTTAAACTTAAAACTTGGGAATTTCCTCCTCTCTCCTGGACTCTTGACCTTCCTGACCTGGCAGATGAGTCACGCTCATTAGACTCGTTCATGTCATTGAACTTGACACGGGACATAAAATGGGGTTTAAATCAAGAGTATTACGTATAATGTGCCATTAAGGCAACTCGACGAAGTTTCCTTCTCTCTCTCTCTCTCTATCTAGGAATAGGAAAACGGGCCGAAAAGACATTTATTCCTGAAACGTTCGAGGGAACTGCTTCCTGCACGGATGTGTCCTAATTGAGTTCACCGTTGTCTTATTCCGTGCCCGTTTTAAGCCCGATTAATTAACATTGAAATAAAATTCCGTAAGACCCGAACTACATTTTAATTTTTAAGCAAATTTTGGGGGGAAATAATTTCATGACCAATTAGTCTATTATTTATTCTATAAGTTTTTAATAAATTATAGAAAATGTTCTGAAACATCGATTTTCGGAATATATTTTTTTTTGTATCTGATGTTATAATTCCGCTCGATACAGTTAGTATGGCATGAAGTTTAGAATTTATAAAATTTATAAATATAAAACTTAGATCGTTTCGACAGAAAGTTTTAAACATGCCCTTTAATATGTTTTACTTCGCATCTCGTCTAACGTAGCTGGTAACAAAAACCTGAATGATGTGACCACGTGGGGAATCTATCTTTATTGTATAAACCATCGGAAGATATACTTTTAATTTATAAATACTGTGTATGGTAATAAACGTCTCTTTAATGTGTTGCAATTATTTTTTCCAGGTGAGTCCTGGTCTTCTCTAGATTTGCATGAAGTTTCACGGACCTCAATGAAGCTTATGCTGATTGTGCTGAGTACAAATTTAAAATTTTTAATAATGGATATAATTTTTAAATATTCTTTGTTTTTAATCAATGGCTACAAATTAAATTTCAATTATCCGAATAATTAAAAATTTAATTTAACTTTAAGGTATCGAAGGACATGAATAAAGTAAAGATTAATTTTAAACAATTTTAAAAAATAGACAAAAATTACTCACTAGTACAAATAGTAATTTATGGACGTATTTAATGGGAATGGAGTAAATTGCTATGGCACATTTGTATAACTAATTGATGAACCTAAAATTGTAATTTTGTGCATGTGGTTTATTTAACAGCGACCTTATATCCGGGTGATGACTTTTTTTTAATTTACGAATTACGGATAAAAATAGCTGTGGTCAACAATTTAAAAGCATTAATTGAAAGAATTGAATATTAACTAACATTTTTATCTGCGTTGTACGTATAATTTAAAAACATTGTTGGATAGTTTCAATTCCGAGAAACACATTTGTCTCATTTTTCCATTTAAAAAATGACAATTCAGTGCATTAACGAAATTTGCTGAATCCCTCAAAGGCTGTTTTGAGTTAATAACCAAACATAATTTCAAATTGAAAAAGAAATATGAGTGATGTTAATGTAATTGAGAAATTTAAACATTCTCCGATGGAAAATCGTCATACATGTAAAAAGTATGCCTCCGAAATTTTCTGAACAGATATACGAAAATATATTAATAGTTAATTCCTTTTTCGAGTGAATAAAATAAGAAAATCTCGTTACATTTAGGATCACGGATGTCCTTTTACGTACGAAATATTTATGTACAGATATTCATCGTTTAAAAGTTATTTCATGGTTGTAACCTTTTGTGGCGAATTAATTAAATATGTTCTAGAAGTTTCTTCGGTTATTCCGGCTCGCTTCACCTGCGCAGGACGCCGATAGAACCGATGGCTTCTTTTAAGAAAAATATTTACCACACCTCGTGACCCGGAAAATGGTTAAAGAGGAATGCTTCAACCTGACAGGTTACGCGAAACGCGTCACGTGCAAGGTTCCGCGATCCATGTGATTAAACTTTCCCCTGAAAGTAGGCTAACTCCTGTCATTCTGCATATGCTTTTAAACTTCTTCGCATAGGAGAGTGTGCAGAATGTAAAATTAATTCGGGCGTGCGACACGAGTTTTTACTCCTACAACGCTCACACCCCGGCGAACAGCGATTTCTTTTTTTTTTAATTTGGGACCATTATTTCATTTTACTTTTAAAGTTCTCCTACATTCTAGGATATTGGTGTTTTAAGCGCACGTTATCCTCCTCTTTATCCATGGGGTGTTTTTCTCGAATTTTTTTGTTTACGTATTCTATTTATCTTCCATGTTTTTATACCATATATATGCCACTTTTTTCGTTACATTTAACGTTTTTTTCATCCTCTAATCTTCGTTACCTTGCTTTTTACCCGTGCATGTCATTAATTGTAACTTTAGAAATGAATTTTCACTGGGCGCTTCCGATTATATTCTTATCACGTTTCGTTCGTATCTTCTGATTTATATATATGCCAGTGCTTAAATATTCTAAAAATAATTCGTTTATGTCGTTAAAGTTTCGTGGTTTCCTTCGTGTTGCATAATTATGGATTGATTTATATTCTTAAAAAGTACAAAAATTAAGATAAATACGTTCCTATATATTTAAATTAGTTATAAGACGAACGCTTTTAAAAAATTAGTGACGTATTATTAATTAACTAGAACGAAGTAAAGAGTTGAAATGTTTATTTTACGTATCTTGCAGAGTGAGGAAACCCATGTTAAAAAATAGGCAAATTCTAACTTAATTTTATGTTCACTACATCGATGCATAACTCATGATGATAGTAGTACAGTTTGTCATTTCTGACTCCGCGTGCACGTCTAAAATTTCGTGCGCACGGCAACGAGAAAAAACACCCATAAAAATTCTATTTTGACTTTTAAATAAATGGAGGAGTAATCTTAGGTAAATTTATTACGTTGATGTGCTCTTATTATTCCTTATTCTAAGTCGTTAAGGTTGTTTTTAAGAGTGCATTAAGACAAGAGGGGAGAATGAAATCCGGAAAAACACCTCCAGCTGAAAGAATCTGGAGAGTCTCTCTCTCTCTCTGTCTGGTGGCTGATTAATCATTAAACTACTGGGGGGAGAGAGAGAGAGAGAGAGAGAGAGAGAGAGAAAGGGAGAAGAAACGCCATGAATCATAATCAGTGCACGAAAAATGTTACTTGTTTCTAAAATGGGAGATGAGAGATGATAAATGAAACTGGATAACGCTAAGAAAGCCCAAGAGCAACGTTACCGAAGTATAGTATTTTGAATTAAAATGCAAATAACACAAAGATGTAGAAGTATTTAATTATACAGATCATTTTATATTTGTTGGGTAATAACGGGTTATTCTATGAAAGCAGCATTATGAGGGTTTTGAAATTATATCTGCTTTTATTTTTTCCCCAAATAATAGATATGTAGGTCAGGGGTCGGCAAAACCTACGGCCCGCGGGCCTCATGCGGCTCCCGAGAGCGTTTTATGTGGATCGCGAAGCCGTGATGAAAAAGTGATCAGTATGATTTAACACTGTCAGTTTAATATTTTTTCAGTGAAATTATCGTCTGAAAACCTTTTCTGGTGGAGTTTTAACGCTAGTAAACTAATTGGAATTGATTTGGACTAATATGATATCACAAAATCTCAACGTAACTTTGATTTAAACGCCCATACGGCCCACCATAGAATTCACAATAACGAATCTGGCTCGCAACATAGAGAAGGTTGCCGACCCCTGATCTAATTGTAAGTAATAAATGTGAATGATATTCAATCTGTGGCAAATAATTCATTCAATTTAAGCATATCTTTATTTTGGAATTCGATTTAACAAGATAAATATAGTGAAAATAAGTTTTATATTAAACCTTTGAGGGTCCAGCCGAGTAGTTAGGCATTTCCGTTAAAGAGCTTTATAAAGATACCTTCATAAACGATTTGTTTCAAAAATACCTTCTGCTCCCGTTTTCACGCAAAATAAATTCCAAAATTTACTCTAATGAAACATTCATTTAGAATATTTTCTACGATATTTTAAAAAATATCCTTGCCTACTGCAATCAAATCAGAAAACAGCGAGACAAGATAAGTATTAAAAGATTTCAGTTAAATCCGTAGCACGCATATATGACCTCCCATTTAAAAAAATGTTACCTCGCTTTAAAGGTTAAACGAAGAAAAAATGTGAAAACCCTTAATAAGTAGCCATCTCACAGAATTTTCTCGCATATTACGCGAACGGAAGCGGCACTCCCATCTCACCTTTGAAAAAGAGACTTTTCAGCGTTTGGCCTGAACGCTATGCCGGCGTTATTATTTAAAAAAAAAAATATATAAGAGCATCCCACACTCTGATTTTTGAGCGGGCAAGGAGCCTCTTCAAAGTCGCGTTCTCTGTCGTCGTCGACGCCGCTTGTCACACTAGAGCAGTGGTTATCAACCGGAGTGACATGACACCCCAGGGTGACGCGACGGTTATTGAGAGGTGACGCGAATATTTGATAAATTCACATGTTATTTATTCTAACTTATATAAACATAAATAAAACCAGGAGATTAAACAAGCGTGCTATTTAAATGCCAGAATTTTATCTTCATGTTGTAGGAAAAGCGCAATTTAACTTTAAATGTGACTTGAAGGTAATGAAACTGTAAACGGGGTGACGCGCATAACGGAATGAATTGAACATAGGGTGACGCGAACAAAAGAAGGTTGAGAACCACTGCGCTAGTGTGTATTACAGAGGAAATGCATGCTGGGTAAAAGGAGGGAACGGTGAAACGCAAGAGAAGGTTAATGAAAAGAGCATATTTATCTCAATTCATTCGAATCTCTCGCCTCTGCTCCGTCTTCCTTCCATATGTTTCTACTTTTAAAGCTCCGTCATTTTTTTTATTTGCAGTCTCCTCATTTTAACACGGTTCAGTCATTTCAAACACTCCCAACTGTTTCGCCACAGCGGACACAGCCTCTTTTTTTTTTTTTAGCGATCGCAATGCCTCGGTCCCGCGATGAAGTCATTAACGCAAATCCGGCGCTAGCATAAAATGTTTTAAAAAGCGAGGTGAAAGATTTTTTTCAGTTCATTTACAATTAGTTAAGCGACTTTAATATTAATAATAATGAATTATTATCGATATTTTTTAATCAAAAGTAAAATATTTACCTGGCCAAAGAATACCGTACAGTTTAAAATCCTTATATTTCGAAGAGGAAGACTTAGTGTTTGCATTTATTAGCTACTAGTGTAATTCCCGTTGAAATATCAACGGAAGAATTATAGATAAATTGATTATTAATATTTATATTTAAAATAATTAATAGCACACTATTACATATGAAATATTTCGTCATATATTACATATATAGTGAATATTCTGTTGTCGTTTATTAAATGCCTTTGTTTATTTAATTTAGGCTATAAAATTCTGATATTCTTCTCCCACCTTATGTGCTCGTCAATGCTACATATAATTGTCGGTGTGAAAAGACAGAGAAATAATTATATGTACACATATATAACGTAGGGAAAATAATAGGTAGGTATGATATTTACATTAACAAATAAATGTGCCACTCGAATATTAACAACTACCAAAAATATATTGTGATTGAATGCGTTCAGTATTAGCTAACTGACAAAACATTTTCAAGTGATCTAATTAAATTTCGCTCTCTGCCATCTTGCTTTCCTGACAGAACTACGATTTTATTATAGAGAATGTAGCCAAATTTAGGTGGAATTTAGATGATAATTTCAATTAAAAATTCCCTTCACCGATGGCAATTCACCAATATTAGATTCATGTTTTGTGCAGTATAACAACCATTAGCGTTAAATTGTTTAACAGTTTGATTTCAGCCCCAAGTTAAGCTCGTTATTTTTATTTTTAATTGAGAAATAATGCCATTTAACAATTCCATCTCCGGTGACATATTCCATCAAATACCTCAATTTTTTTCTGAATAATTCATACAAGCGAGATATCTAGCTTTCCGGTGAATTTCTACGCTCACTAAACTAAAAAAGAATGGAAATCCGGTGTCGACGTTAACCTTCACCTAGCGAAACGGGTCGGAAAGCCACTTGGCTTAATGTCCTTTCCGAAGAACGTGGTATTTAATAGCCTATGTTTATGAGTCGCTTTTTGGAGACGTATGTATATTTCCATGCTGAAAATGTATCTACGATGCAGACCCGTATAAACTGGCATACAGCCATCGAAGAAACTCCTCGGTTGTGTAAATACGCCTAAAAATAACATATCCCTTTATTTATATTATTTATCTCATCATATACCCAATTCGTGATAATTTATAACGTGAAGTATCATATTCATGGTGGTTGAAATATGTTCTCACCTTCCTATGTTATATAAGATACATTTATTTTAAGAAAACTGTCATAAATCAACATGTTGCAGCAACAAAATTTATCACCACACAGAATTCCAACTAACATGCTATATTTAGTACAAATTATGAAAAGCAAATGACAACTATGTGAGACGCAAACTTGTCTGGTAATTGCAGTCAGTATTAAGACATGATATATAGTTACAAAGTTCTTCAGAAATAGATCGGCACATCAGTGGACGAGGAAACTCTTTCGTGGTCGGTCTTTTCTGGTTCCTCGCATCATCCGCTCTCTGTCGATCCGCTGGACGAACTCGCAGGCAAAATTCTAGCCCACGTGACGTCAGCAGGAGGGGGCTTTTTCTTGCGGAGGGGAAGGGAATGAGGTGAGGCGGTTATTTCAAACGGCCGTCTCCTGGATTTCGTGTTGGTTAAATCTTTTGGGAGATTACGTAATGGTAGGAAAGGGGAAAGTTAGGAAAAAGGGGGGATATTCTGAGTATATAAGGCGGGTTGCTATATGGCCGAGCCCAACGAGTAGAGCCTTAGCGGGGAGAGTTTCAGCCATTATTTTCGGCGATGATGCGACTGACTGCGTATAAGTGCGGAGGGGCTGAAAAATCTCTACAATATCTCGCATACGCACACTGCTTATCCCTACTATAATGTTACTATTTATATTATCGTGTAAATTGACGGTAGATGGGCTTCAAATTCTTTGTACTTCAGTGTTTAGCATGAAAATATGACTAATGCAGCATTGATTATGACATAAAAAACCAATAATTGATATTATTAGGCGTTCTTTACAAACGAAGCGATGTTAGCTAAACGCCTTATGGACGAATTTTCTTTCTTGAACCGCTTGACGGGTTTTGATTAAATTAAGTATGAATGACACATACTAAAATTTATTCGCCATATTATGGTTTTGGACTGCATCTGTCTATTTGGACTTAACTTTTCATATGCACTTAAATAATGTAATAATCGTATCTCGTTAACAATTAACATATTTTCTCTCTTTAGCTGTTATATTATCTTTAAGGTATCGATTAAAAAATTAATTCGGCTAGAGCGCAAAATTTATCACCAAATACGAGAGAACACATATTTACGGCTTATAGTTTCGGGACCAGAAATTCGAGAACCTTCCAATCTTTCGAAACCATATTGTAAGTAAATTCAATAAATAAAGCCTTTTCCATTTACGAAGTAGCTATACTTTTTCTTCTTGTTTAAAGAAGCCATTTTTTAATAAATACCATTTTCGGGAATCAACAATAATAAGCCACTCAATTTTTGCCCGAATTGACTCAGTTTAACAAGATTTTTATTCCCTTAACACCATATATAAATTCGGGATTTATTCGAATTCTGTTCAGACGTTTAACCTTTAAAGCCGTGAAAATATCTTAGGCAAACGAAACATACAGAAGTCTTAAAAAAAATCAGTTTTTCACACAATAGACCACCTTAAACGAGCATATTCATCAAAAATCTCTTATTGTTAGTCGATTTTTTTTCCAAAATCGCAATAATTTCCCTATGCCCAACATCCGAGAAAGTAAAAAAAAAAAAAGAATCCCTGTAACTATGAAAATTGCGAAAAGGATACTTTTCAGCTCCGTAAAGCAACTATAAGTAGCCTTTTTTTTAACGTCATCCGAACGTAGCGTCGTCCTTCGTAAATTGAATCCTCGTTAATGAAATAACCCGTTGTAATTTTTCTCCATCCTTTTCTTTCCGCATTCCCTCACTATTGCTTGAAATTAAGTCCATTTTCCGAAATTAATATTTGCTGCACCCGTACATTTGTTTCTCCCCCCCTCCCCCCCCCTCTCTGCCACCATCTTCCACTCCCTCACTCGTGTGCCTTAGGGAAAATCCTAACAGTATAATAGCCTTCTCTCCCTCTCTCTCTCTCACTCTCTTTCTATCTGCCTGCCACTCACTTCACCCCCTCTGCTATTCCTTTACATATCCCGTTCTTCTTTTTATCACTTCTCCCCTTTTACCTCTCTCCTTCCACTCTGTTCCTTCTCATCCTTCCGCACATACACCCCACTCACCTTAATTTCCTAAGTCACCAACCCGTACACACTAGCTCACATTTTTTTTAATTAATTTTTTTTAGGTGCTCCCGTCCACAAAATTAAAAAAATCTTTATCTCTGTCTCTCTCTGAATCTCTCTCCCCCCCCCCCTCCTTCCCGCCATTCCTCCTCCTACTCTCTTTTCTCCCTTCAATTTAGAAAGTGGTCGCGGACTTTTAAGGCCTACTATTTTTTCCGTCTTCGCAATTACCGGAAAAATAAAAGAATCGCCTCTTTTTTTTTTACCTCCCTTGCGTTGCATTAAATGGACGTTCTTTCTCTCTCTCTCTCTCTCTCTCTCTCGCGCGCTCGCGGTTCTTCTTCTTTTTTTTGTATTACACGACAAAAAATAAAGAGAACGAGTTATTTCGAACTTTTCTGCTTTTTTCATGGAGAATGAATGGCGTGCGGATAATCTCTCGATTTGATCGCGCGGATTGCATAAAAAAAAGTTTTTATCTGAGATAGTAATTTTTTTTATTCAGGCGCAATCTACCGCCTTTATGTAAAAAGATAAAACGGCGCACGTGCACGTAACGAGTTCCCTCTTCCTGCAGAGGTCGGCAAATTAAAGCGAGGATTCATTAAGTCTGGCGATATTTTTACTCTACGTTTAGCTGATGACTGGAGTTTGGTGATAGGGCATTGGAGACCATTTTTTTGGAGTTGAAATAAATACAACTCAGGAAGAGTTATATTTCATGCCTCTGTTGCATTAACACTTGTTTTTAAAGGTCCCTGCTAGTTGTTTTTGAGCAGTGTAACCAATAGTTTAAAATTTATTTCATTTGCTGTGTCGAATGAGATATCCAATTAATATAATTTTTAATTTTATGCGCTCAAGTAACTGAACAATTTCCAATTTTCTATAGGCCTTTATTATCTTACTTAGAAATTGATTGGATACGGTTAAATATCAGGAATGCATGTTGAGCTCCTTTCTCCGAGGGTAAATCCTAGAATATATAAATTATGTTGAAAATCTTATTCCTTTGCTCTTTCAAAATTAATCATTATGTATGAATGGTTAATTCATGGTATTTTTGCATAGGAGAAGGTCGTTATGAAAATGTGCGAGTCTTTAAGATTGCGTAATTAGAAAAATCTTTCATCTATTACAGGCTGTTGTGCTATATTTTATCCTCAGCGTGTGTCGTATAATCTCGTCCAGGATAAAGATCAAATGTGGTGGTTGATGAACATTAAAAAGTATATGGCGCACGAAAGTATTATTTACGAGAGAAAAAAGGGCGTAATTCATACAAAGTCCTTGGAGCATCTCATATTTAGGTTTAGTTTATTTTTTCGATTGCGCCTTGTATTGTGAGGCATAAACTATGCGAGGTACTTACACACTTCTCTTCTTATTAACCTCATTATAGGTGAAGTTTGAAAGTGAAAGTGTGCCAGTAATTTCGATTTTGTAAAAGTACCAAGGATATGTGCAGCTAATATTTGGCCTTTACATGCCCAAATGCCTGTTTATATTTCAATTTGACGCCATCTCGTTCCGTTTTGGGTCTTAATTTGATTTTTTTGTGGTATCAAGTTTCATGGGAATCTCTTACGAGAGAATTTATTATTAAATCTTGATTATGAAGAAAAAATTTCCTCGTCTGGGCAGTTAAAAAGGTGGGTAATGTGTATATGTCGCCCAAGATTTAAGAATGCGCGTTCAAATCACGCAGTGGAAAATGGTCGTACGTTTTCTTTTTGTTCTGGCATAGTAAATCCACCAGAGAAGGTAATTAGGAACATTTTAAAAGGGTCAATTGTACTAAAGCAGTAATCGGGAAGTAAGTTTAGCTAATGGCGAGATTTTTTAACCAGTTTTCCGTTTCCTTTGATCTTAGAGACATCTTTTAAATTTTCGTCATCATACAAATACAAAGCATTCATGATTCAATGAAGCAATAAAAAAATCATATTGGAAAGAATTCCAAATTATTAATAAAGTAGCTGAAATGTATTAACCTAAGGTATACTAAACAGTTGAATCTTATCGGATATTGTCGAATAAACAAGTGTAGTAACATTTCCGCAACCGATGCAAAACCGCTTAAACAAACAGGCGTATTTTAGTTAGTCATTTAAAAATTCTATGAAATTTTCATAAACGATTTTTCGTTTAAAATGCGCTCGTGGTAAAATTTTTGCGTAAGTACATCTTTCCGTCCTTCCTGCACCGGAGAAAAAGTTAAAATTTCAACTCGGTATCATTAGCTACGAAGATAAAATTTTCCGGAGAACGACTTTAGTGATGTCATTTTTTTTAGTTTCAGCATTTCATTGTGTTAACGTGCCCATCTGTCCGACTTTCGTGCACTTGTACACTTATAAAAATTGTAATTGCAGCTGAACCAGAAGGTCTGCGACGATGAAAATTTCAGAACGAATACTACTCGTTAACGCCGCGCATGAAATTGAAGATAAAACGCGATTAAATCGTTATTCCAATCCATTAATTTTTCGAAATAACCTAACTTACATATCTCTCTCTCTTTCCCAGAAAAAGGTATGCAGTACAGTAAGAAATAATCCTCTATTTCACGGGAATGAAGAAGAGAAGGAGAATGAAGCGTTAAGCGGAAGATGTTCATTTCAGGAAAACCTAGCCATTAAGAATATCGTTTTTTCTTCCCCTTTCTGGAGAAGTCGAAATTCATATTTTTAAATTCTTTCCGTGGCCTCATTCTTTATATTTTAATTTCCTGTCCTGCGCGAAATTCTCTCACGAGGATGTGGAATATTATTTAACCCGCTGGGATTAAAATGTTTTTTATTTATGGAAAGTGCAGAGATTTGCCGCTTCAAAAATTGATCGCGGCTCGCCTGGGATTAGTAGCAGTTATTTTTAAATCTCTATAACGACGCGTTGGCAGTCCATGATGCTCAGACGTTTCCGTTATCATGCTATACTTAGGTTGCTATCACATACGATAGATATTCAAGCTTAGTTTTGCGCATTAACTATAAGCAAACATTCGAATAAAAATGCGTATAATTACATTGGTCAGGTTTAAAATGTCTACCACATTCAATTACATATATTTATATACGTTACGTATACAAGTATGTCATCATCAGCCTTTATCAGTCCATTGACGGATAAAGGCCTCTCCCAGACTCCTCCAAATTTCCCTGTCAACAGCCTTCATCTTCCAAGTTTGCCCCAAGAACTTAACAAGCTATCTGCCCCACCTGTCTTTCGGTCTCTTGATGTTTCTTGGGATATATTCGATGACACTGGACGTCCAACGCTGGTCATTTCTTCCAGCAGTATGACCCGCCCACTGCCACATTACCGCCTTTACTCTTCTAAGCACGTCACTGACTTCCGTCTTCTTTCTTATCCAGTCGTTGATTTTGCGGTATCTTCTGGCGATAATTAACATGCATCTCTCCGTGGTCCTCTTGTGTTGTGTATAAGTATATAGTTATATATATGTATGAATGTGGGTCTGAAGATGGACGTGTGCCAACTGTAGGGACACGCCTCACTTTCTCTTTCTTGCTGTTTTATTTCCTCGCCAATGCTTTCCTTTTCCTCCCGTTTTATTTAATGTATGAATGCCGTTTCTTAGACATGTAATCCTAACGACGTTATACGTGATTTTATTATGCTACGGCGCTATCCGGGCGAGGGAGATAAATACTTCATTTTAAAATTTGCAAGCGATTCGTCTCCTGTATGCTTATACTTGAAATGACGCTTTTTGATGCATTTACTAACGTTTCCTCTTTTCGTGCATCTATTTTTTTTTCAAACACATCCGCGCACACCGCATTTCTCATGCATATATCTATCGGCGTCTAGTTTCCTCGCATTTCGTGAATATTTATGGTTGTACACGTGTCTCAGTATGTTTCACCATTCTCTCTTGCGTGTGGTAGTAGTCCCTATTTCAATTAGATTTCAGATGTTTATGTATGTGTATATAGGTTTAACTATCAAAGCATTTATTTTAGACATTCAACCGAACTTTTAATTTGCTGTATGTTTAGCTGCTACCGTAAATATTCATCTATATTTTCCCCTTTGTTTTTAAAGTGGCGATATTTATTTGTGAAATAAAAGTTTTATTAAAATAAAAAATAATCATTTAAGCACATTTTACAAATACTGTCAATGTAAGATTTCTATCTCCTATTCTCCCTCTCGGGATAAATGTAAGAAGGTAGCAGTGTCTCAATTTCGCCAAAATAAAGCCGTTTGTCTGTCCGTGTGTCTACCACTCTCTCCCCACCCTCTGCGCTCCTTCTTTCCTCTCTCTCTCTCACTTTTCCTCCCTCTCAATTCATTCGTTACGACCTTTCATATTGTATGGTACTTCGTACTAATTTATTGTGTATATATATATAATGGCATTGGGGTTAGGTGGAAGAGAGGACTGCACAGTACCAATCTCGCTTCGATTAAAAGATATAATCTCTTCCTTCTTGACAGCTTTTATGCAGCAATTTATCAGTTGTTCTCATAGCGGAACAAACAGAATGAAAAAGACAAAAGCGAAGCCAATTATATATTAAGATCAGTCGAAGCCTCTGTCTAAAGCCAAAGGGTAACAACATTGGATGATAGATGGAAGCGGTATAGATTTATCCTTCTAGTATTAGAGAGAAGAAATTTGCAAACATTTTCCGCGCTGTTTTACGGGCAATGTTTTTGCCGAGTTCCTCAGGGATGAAATCGGTCGTTTGATAAGAAATGTGCGCCAATTATTCGATAGCAAGGAGTCTCGTGAATGAGCGAACGTTTAAAGAGATTATGGAAATATATGTCCCCGTTTGAAGATGATCACGGTCACGGCTGAAACACTGTAATAAATGTCACGGGAAAGATCAAAGCGTTGCCAAGGGAGATAAAGGAACGGGTGTGAGGTAAGTGGCTGGGTGTGCTCCGTTTGAAAAATAAAAACTTCTCAAAAATTTATTCTCCGGACACGTATTCACGAGTTGCTATGTGTTGCCAGAAGAAGAGAGAGGAAATCGTTTGGTTAGTGATCCGTTTTTTCCATTTATCCACTTGAATTTTTAAAAATATATGTACATATTCAACGAACATAGGAGTGCGCTGAATATAAAAGGAATCTCGATGTTTTATGCGTTTTCAAAAGTGTTAGAAGCCGCTTATAAATTCTAAAACGGTATTGTTGCTTTTTCAAATGTAGGTTAAAATGTTTTCTTGGCTCTATGGAATTTTTATCTTTTTCATTATACTTTGGACGCCGTATGCTGTGTTTATGGTTGGTTTCTATTTAACCTTATTTTACACAGAAAAGCTTACGCACAATATAATATTGATAAATAGTAAAGCACCGTCATAAGCATTGTTAGGAACATAGCTTAATACAGTGTGGATGCGGATAAAATACAGAAAACTTCCCAATATATTCAAAATCCCATATGCAACATGCATGTTAAATTCCTGTTTTTTTGTACTTATGTCGGTGTATCAGCCAAATTGATAAAATTGGAACTAATTTTCAAGGCGTTTCCAATAGAAAAACAAAGCGATATTTGGTAGTTCATCTTCTTTAAAAAAAAACTTTATCTAACTTGATAACTAATTATTGCTTTTAAACAGAACGAACCAATTCTTCCGCAAAACATGAATTGTTCTGCATCAAGATGTTTACAGTGTTGGTGGAAAAAATTCCATTTCTAAGGCTATTTTGAAATTACACTGCTTTATTAATTTATTTATATTATAAATATGAATTCGATTATAGAATCGCCTTGGCTTTGGATTTGTTACTAATTTTAATCGATAACCGGTTTTAAAAACGAAATATTTTTTTTTCACGAACGGATATAAGTTAAGATTGCTTAAAATGCTTTTTATCCTACTTTCAAACACACACGATTACAATAATTTACAACACCGTTAACGAAACTTTAATTTATTCACAAATGTATAAACATATTTGATCTCAGTAATGCATTCATTAGCGACGTGTGACATTTTAAAACTTACTTGAATTTGTTCAAAGTTTTACGTAAAATTGTACTACTACTGTTTTTTTTTACCAATTAAAGAAATTAAAGTTAAATTAAATAAACGGAGAATTTACGGTCTTGGATGCATAAATTAAGACCCCTGATATCAAACCTGGAAAGTTTTCTTCGCTAGAGAAACGCTCAACTTTTTTCTCCATCCACTTACTGCATTATCCTTCTAATTAACACTCTTAGTTTGCAATTCATAAAGTGTTGACGGATATATTTTTTAAGTGTATGCAAAGGGGTTTTATCGCCATGTGTATGTGTGTGTGTGTATATATATATATTTTGTGATGCCCCTTTTTTACGCGTCCTCACGTAAATTAGAAACAGCACACCTTGGGTTATCCGACGGGATAACGTCAAATATATTTTTTTAAACTTTTGTTGGGCGCCAGAGTTAAAAAAACTATATTGTCTTTCTACTCAAAAAAAATATAATACAAAACAATACATCTGAAAACACAGTTACCCTTTTAGACAATTTGATAGAACTAAATTGACATAATCGTGTTTATTAACACGTATGAATCCCATACAATACTTTTAACTGATGGATTCTTATCTGGCACGTTGGATGATCCTTGGTGACCGGTTCTTCTCTGACGGCTGACTTGTGAGAAGCGTCACGGCGGGTTTCTCCTTCTTGGCCTTTGGGATCCCCTATCACATGGCGCTTCTTTCACGTCGCCACCATTTTAAGTCCCCAATAACACTCACCAATATTATTCCCCAAATTACAACAAATCCCCAAAATATACTTCGAGCACTTATGATTGCCCCCCAATACATGTATTCAAATATATGTGCGTATAATACACGCCAAAGAAAGCTTTTACAAGTTTTTACAAATTACGCAGACATAGGAATACCAAGAGAGCTTAACAATGACGAGAGACCAACCTCTCGAGTGACTTGGAGAGAACAACTATAGCCCGAGACAAGAATAAGCAGAAGCACCGAGAACCCCGACCCGAGAGAAGAACCCTTCTCGCCTAGGTGGACTCCCTTTTATGCTGCACTACCCCTCCTTTGCCCCTCCGACCGTCTTGCTTCTCACACCGCTTACTCCTCCAGTGATGCCGCACCTTTTTCGCGGTCGAACTTATGGGCGTCTTTTCGATTCTTCTTTTCGGATCGCTCACACTTTAGTTCGTTCACTAAAAAAATCGTTCACCAAAACGTTCACTTTTCATGTATCAAGTGTGGAACACTACAATATATATAAGTACTTGCGGAAGAGGAAAGGCAAATAAGGATATTTAGGCCAAATAGGTGTTAAAGGATATATATGTATAAGAGTGTGTATATATATATATATATACATATATACTAGGGGCAAGCTCCCTGCTCGCTGAGGCTGGCCAACCCCGCGTTGCTCACTGTTTCTTCGTTCCTACCATGTACAGTCTCGAGCATAAGTAATCTACATAAGTCCGACTTTGCGATGGTGTCTGTTGACTCGACGATTCCGTAGTAGTAGTCCAGTTGGAGGGTGGGAAGGGGTGCGAGGGTCAGGTCATGGTATATTAGGAGGAAGGGAAGCGGTGTGAGTAAGGCCAGGTTAAGCTATACTTCACTATTAGGATGGAGGGAAGGTTGCTGAGGAACGTCTTTATCCTATGCGACGTCATGCAGTAGAATGGGGGAAAGCGAGGAGAACATATTAAGCTAAGAGTGAAACGCAGATGTACAATGTCTCTCACCTGTTTACCTGGAGAAGTTCAAAGACGCAATAGGGAGGCGGAAGAGGGAGGGAAAGGAAAGAAAAAAGGAAATGTTTAAATAGGTGATTGTCTCGTAGTTGCGATATATTCTTGGATTAAAAGTACGTGTTTAAATGAAGCTTTCGTCCCGTTCTCGACAAATAGTTAGGTACAATACGCATGTGAGATTCTGAGTTCCACCCTTCTAATTCTTGGCTAGAAACTCTTCTTGTTGTGATTAAAGCAAAAATAACTCGTCCCTCCAAATCTTAGAAAAAAAAATTTCCTTAGATGTTTTGATGAAATTAGCTTTCTCCCTGGTTTCCCCCATTCTACTGAATGACGTCGCATAGGATAAGGACCTTCCTCAGCAACCTTCCCTCCATCCTAATAGTGAAGTATAGCTTAACCTGGCCTTACTCACACCGCTTACTTTCCTCCTAATATACCATGACCTGACCCTCGCACCCCTTACCACCCTCCAACTGGACTACTACTACGGAATCGTCGAGTCAACAGACACCATCGCAAAGTCGGACTTTGATTACTTATGCTCGCGACTGTACCTATTGGATTTAGATTAGTTTAAGGAAGTATGTTTTGAATATGAGTTTAATAGATACATTTTATAAGGGATGTATGATTGGTTTTTAATAACAAATTAAGAAAATTAGTTGAATAACTCGATAAAAAATAAACTTAGTTGGCTGAAATTCCCGGATATTAAAAATGGCTGAGCTATAGAGCGTTAAAGAGAGAGAGAGAGAAAACCAGAAATAGGATTTTAGTAATATAGATAAAAATTTTAAATAAAATGAATACTGCGTTCGATTTATTTGCATTAAATTCATATCTTCGGTCATAACGTAAAGATTCATCTATTTTATAATATAGAGAGATATATATCTCTCTATATTACAAAATTGTAGTGGTCATGATTCGTAAAGCTCTAATTTTGTGAATAACTCGATACGAAATAAACTTAGAAACCTGAAATTTCACAGGATTTCACTGTTGATGAATCTTTACGTTACGACAAAAAATTTCGAAATAGGTCACTGGTTCCACTCCAAAGCATGAATGTGTTTTCCCATAAGAAAACACGTAAAAGTCACCCTTATGTTTTGAAGGCTTTCATTCTTTTACTCTTTAAAATATCTTAAAATGAAGTTATCGACCCTAAATTTGCGCTAAAACCCACCAAAATGAATGAGGATTCTTATTCTTACCGTCGAATGCTCAATATCATTCGAATTCGCTCATATTTGAAATTTATACTCGAGTTTTGGTAAATTTTTCAACATTTCAATAATAAGAATCCATGGTTACCGGTATTGTTGTCCTCGGTAATTTCCGCGCATATGCCCTTAAATAAAGGCTTTTAGATCGAAAATAAGATTAAAACTTGCTCGAAATCACCGAAGATAGGAATTTTAATGCAAACAAATCCAACGCAGTATTCATGTTATTTATATATTTTATCTATATTACTAAAATCCTGTTTCTGGTTGTCTCTCTCTCTCTTTAACGCACTATACCTCAGCCATTTTTAATATCCGAGAATTTCAGCCCACTAAGTTTCTTTTTTTCGAGTTATTCAACTAATTATCTTAATTTGTTATTAAAAAATAAACATACATCCCTTATAAAATATATCCATTAAACTCAAATTCAAAACATATTTCCGTTAAACTAATCTAAATCCATTAGGTACATGGTAGGAACGAAGAAACAGCGGGCAAAGAGAGGGGAGGGGGTTTGGCGAGCGGGAGCCTTCCCTCTAGTGTGTGTGTGTGTGTGTGTATATATGCATATGTATGTATGTATGTATGTATATATATATATATGTGTGTATATATATATATATATATATATATATATATATATATATATATATATATATATATATATAATTAACGTGCGAGATGTAGGCGGAAATATCTGCGAGGGCGTTATATAGGGTTCTAGATTGTTTTTACTTGGCCTCGCTCCGCGAGCATGCAGAGAGAGCGGAGGAAGTGGGGGAGGTAGTTAAAAGCGACCGAATTCACTCCCGCGTTCAAATAACCGGTGCTGTCGGGAGGTTGTCGAGCGTGTTGTTGAGAGAGACTGAATGTTTGGAAGAGAAAGGGAGCGATAGAGAGAGAGAGGAGAAAATATGAGGATGGAAGGAGGTAAGAGACAGAGAGCGTTATAGATGGGGCGAGGGTTGAGTTAAGAGGGCGGAACGAATGTTTAGAAAACCTTGCGAGGATAATTTTGAGGGGCGAGTGTTTCCGTACGAGTGCGGTAATCCGGCTTCCTCGGGGCGGCGAATAGGTTTGGAGAGAGGGTGGGAGTGGGTGGGTTGGGGTAGAGAAGAGAGGATGAAATTTTAAAGGGAGAGCGGTAGTAGGAGAATATAGGGAAGATTGTTCATAACCCAGCGTATTTATTTCCCAACGCCTAGGCGCGCCTGGAGGGGATATACACACATTATATATACTTATGTGTGTGTGTGGGGAGGGGGGGCGGCAGAGGCTTAGCGAGGGGTATTCAGAGGGGGCAGTTGCCCCCGGGTGCAGGGCTTAAGGGGCGCGAACTCACGAACCGATTTTTATCGATGAAAGCAGATCCGCTAGGAGGTCGCGGAGTAACGTAATAATGTTCGTGCCGGGCATATTTGCCGCCCTGGTGCAAGCAGCTTATGCCTCCCCTTACGGACTTATAAAAACACCCTGACCCAGATTTTTTTTTTTTTTTTTTTTTAGATTGAAAGTTGTATTTAATTTAAGAAATAAATTGTGCAAAACACAATCTTAAGAGAGATTTTTCCCTCCGCCCGTGAATTGCCGCCCCTAATATGTTGCCGCCCGGGTGCGATGCACCCCTTGCATCCATATTCCGGCGAGGCTCTGAACGTAATATCCTAACGGATTAAGACAAAAGAGGCGCGAGCCATCAAAAAATGTTTCTGGGAACTGACCCGAGATGCAATGAATCACCCTTTCATTTATCTTTTGGATATAGTGATACCGTAGCTTCTTTACGCTTAGATGGTCCCTGAGACTTAAGAAATGGCAATCGTAAGTGATTCAGAGAAAAATATTTACAAAATATTTGTGAAGTCCCGCTTCGGGTGGCCACCCCTCCGGATTTGACACGGAGTCTCCGGGTTTTGGGACTAGTCTCCGGGTTAAGGGTAAAATTCTCCGATCAACAGCATACACGGACCAGAGACTCACATTTTACGGGACGTCCCGTTTTTCCGCCAATTTTTCCTTAAATGTCCTGCGTCCCCTGTGAAATCAATACTTCGCCCTTATTTTTTAAGAAAATAGATATACTTATTTCAGATAAACTTAGAGTAACCACACTTCCCGAATTGTAATGTAATTAATGCAGTGCTCGGAATGAGCCGAAACGAACCCAGACCACACTTGTATAGAAAATATCGACGATTAGTTTCGAATTGCAATATTTTCCTCCCGAGAGTTCCGTTTCGTAATATTTTCCATTTCGAGCACTTAATTAATGCAATGTAATGTATGAAGAGTTTACAAAAATGAATCCACTTTTACGAAAAGTTACAAACGTGATTTCATCTCACCCAGATAAATGGAATGGGATATTAAAATCTAGCGAAAAAATAATTTTGTAAGCTGATGCATGAGACTTGAGAATCTTAAAAGAAACACGTCTAATTTGTGAAATATGCACGGAAAAAATCTTATCGCATCAGCGGACTCTGTGGGTGACTCGCATTTATGTGTATTTGCTACCACCATATCTACGGCAACGACAAATTTTGAATCTCAGCGAATGGCTCGTAGCTCTGATTACTACATTTATTCGGTGATTTTGGATTGGTGGCGCTGTTATAAAGTAGGTACCACTGCAATATTTCGTTGTTGTTCCAGAGAGCCGCCAAGTTGCGTGAGAGAGCGACAAAATATGGCTCATCACATTCACATTTCTTTTGTATCAAACATTTAAAAACAGTAAACATTCTTCAATTTCTTCACATATGAGAAACTTCTGGCTAAATTGGGCAATCATCGGGTCAGATTAGGAAATCTCCGGGTCATTGACGAATTTGAGGTGGCCACTCAGGTTGCCACCTTTTCATGTCTCGCCCGAAGTCTTTAGGGTTATCGCTCATTCTTCGAGTTTTGGGTAACACTCTTGTTTTGCCTATATATTTCCTTAAGACTGGATCTCACTTGTAAACGATATTGTGCTGACGGGCTAGGGGGGTTTGCAATTGAGTTGAAGTATCTCCTACCATCTAGCCTTACTCGCACCAATTTGTCATTCAAATATGTTTGTTGCATAGGGTAGCAAAACAGGGAATTACTTAAAGACGTCAACACGCTAAATTAAGTACATAAAACCCCTCCCCCTGGAACTTGGCGGCAAGAAAAAAGGTCATATGGGCCATACTGGGAATATACCACCCCCCCCCCCCCCCCGTTCTCAGGGGCGCCAAAAAGATGCCTTGCCCCCGGGCGCCGAAGACCCTAGCTACACCACTGCCTGTATGAGTTGCTTCATGATAATAATCTACAATGAAAAATCGATTATGCGTCTTGTCTTTCGGAAAAGGCCCGTTTGGTTTACAAGATCCATACCTCAAAATCATTTTTTAAATTTTGGGGTCATCAATAGTTTCAGAAAATTTTCCTCGATCCGAAGGGTACTGGCAAGGCGATTTATCTAAAGAAAATTCTTCACTCTCTACCACTAAATCTTTTTCACTGGTAATATTACTAGAACCATGTATCATGAAACTATGCTTTTATATTGTTGCGTGTCTATCCCCTCAACGCCGACCGACGTAGCCATTACGTCTGACGAATTCTTCATATGCATACAGACGGTTATCCTTTTTGGCCCATGTGTTTTTCTCATCTGTCAACACTTCTGGAGAGGGAATGCTTTGGTAGGCAAAAGGATATTCTGCTCTCTGGGCCTGTCCTTTCATTTCGTTTGCCTTATCGTATCTTGAAAGCTATATAGTGAGAGAAGGGAGGGATCAATTGTCCATGGTTAATTTACAAACAAATTCTTCAAAAATATTTACGATCTGCCTCTAATGGAGACTGTGTCCGAGTTGCATGGGAAATAATCTCAATTCAGCTAGCTCCGGCTCAACTCGCGTCGCTCTATACCAGACGTCATCTAAAGATACAATAAGGGAAAATGACACTAAAGCTATAAATTATGATTACGCAGTCAAGCTTCATTAGCTTTGTGAGTGGATAATAATGTACCATTACGTGATGTTTACGAAGCTGAAGCCTTCTAGAAGACAATAGTATCCTTTATCTCTCAGATGACGCAGTCTGCAGGGCCTGGTCCAGCGCAGGCTAGCATATTTGTGCACGCTTTTCAATGTTCCATATTGCGGAGAATTCTCGATCGCTTCGAACGTATGGTTCTTTAATCTACCTCCTAATATTTCTTTTTCTTTGTCTCCATTAGCCTTTTATCCGTGGTTCGCTTTGGGGGCCCCCTTTCGGTCCCTGGCCCCCTCCTCCGCCATGCGGGGGTGTCCGCTACGTCACTGCATAGGCTTGATTCTGTGGCGGGATCACCCTTGAGCCTGGAAAATATACAGCGTTCGCGGGCGAAATTTTCCTCAGTTTCTCTCCACTCGCACGATCAGAATCGAATTCACTGGATGTGTTTGTTTTTTTTGTTTTGTGTATGATTATGTGATTTCTCATTTTTATTCGATGGTAGAACATCGTTCTTCTTAGGTTTAAAAATAAATTTTAAAAAAGTACTTAAAAATGAAATTGAAATAATGAGTGGTTAAAAAGGGTGGGTATTCCCAGCAGCCATAAAACTTATGAAAACGGAACCCGAATTTCAGCTACAAGGTTACCCCGTCATCATTGGTAATCTTTGAGGAATAGCACTGCTGAAGGCTACCTCGTAACCGAAATGCGCGAATTGCTTTTCATAACTTTTTTGTGGCCATTGGAAATACCTTCCCGAGTACTTACTTTTTTCAATTTCATTCTTAAGTGATTATTATTGGAACGATTCCTTTATATTAATTATCTCTGACGGTCTTTTAAAAAAAGAATTTTATAGGTAGCCATAGAAGAATTCGAATCATCGACCTTTGTATTGGGATACATAAATCCATTATTAATGGCAATGGTGATTTTAATGCGTCAACTTCATAGAATTCAAATTCAGTACATCCCTGCATCTGTACAACGGTCGGTAAAAACCAGGTAAATTATCGCAGCTACGAAGCAGTCGTTACCTATGTCGTTTCATCAGCCATTGGTGGCTTAAAGAACCCTGACGAATCGTTCAACCAATCGCCACCAATTACGTCCAATTTACAGCTGAAACGCACGTCTGGCCTGCGTTTTACGATTACGAGTTAGTCGATCGGATTGCGGCCACATGGCCAGAGAGTAGTATTTGAATTATAATTCATAAGAGTACACAATGTGCTTAGTAATACAAATGAAGTGGTAATGTAGTAGTTTTATTCATATTCGTTGAAATTATTCCCGTAGTAATCTGGAGTAGAGAATAATCGTTGCCCGTGACCATAACGCATAAAATTTTCTTAGAGAAATTTGGCTTCAAGTTCTCAACTTGAGTGCGTCGTTTCAATTATTCAGCGTGCATAAAGCTTAGTATCTCTGTGTTCTCCAAAGTGCTCTCGAAGTAATCCTTGGAGCAGTCGTAAAAGAGCGTGAGAAAGTTATACATGCGTGCCTCAAAGGGATCGCAGATGCTGCCTCGAAAGGTAAATGTTTTCACCCCCTGCCAAACGCTTCTGGCGGTTTGCAGGGTATTGATGTAAATGTTGATGTAAATGTAAATACCCTTGATACTGCAGAATTTTCTATTTTCGTTAGCATGGTCTAGGTCAAACCTGCGTGCTGGTTGCGTCAGAAATTGTGTGGTTGCGCCTTTTATGCAGAAATGTCAAATTTTGTCGATTACTTGGCGTTGTTAGTACAATGTTGGCTATTACGAACCCGAAAAATAAGGAGCGTAATGATTTTAAAAATTAGGAAGAATTTGCTAAAGTTCCACTTTGTTCCTCTGTTCAGCTGTAGGATGAAGCCAGTATCTTCCGCATGCCCCTTCATATTCTAACACCCGTTCCCATACAATAATTTTCTCATTGCATGACACCCATTGAGAAATAGATCTCTTTTTCACGAATGAGTTCAGAACCCACTTCGAAGAATTTATTCATGCTACAGACAGATCCGTTTCGTTTTGCCTTAGCATTTTATCGTAAAATCTTGTATTTTCTTCTCTTGACTAATCGGCGATGTGGCATATTGTCGTAATAACACAACATTTACGTTTGCGGAAAACTCAGTAAAATCTCCAAAACTTTAATCTCTTGTGAAAGTTTAGCTTTATCGCTTCGTCAACTCTTGATGGCATTTCCAAGAATCTGTAAGAAGCAAAACACTTAGATCGTACGAACTTTTGTTGGCATCTTCCACAGCAACCCCCTCAGAGCTGCCCACACTGTGCGTTTTCTGAGACTACTTCGAAAAAGTTTCTTTCGGTGACCTCTTCCATGGCGATGTAGTCAAGAAAGTGCGTTCGAATTCTCGTACAAGCATTAAAAGAGGGAACTTTTTTTCTTAAATCGCCTTTAAGACAATCCCATCAAGCCTTCAGTACAGCGAGGACGATAATGGGATTCCTATAAACGCTTCCGATTTTCCGAGGTCAAACAACGAAATAAATTTGCGAGGCAATTCTCGCTCCACCGCTTTAAGCTTTTCCGATCGAAATATTTGTCGCATCTTGGATCTGGTCCAAAAAAGAAAAAAAAACCACAGATCGCCATTTTTTTCGGGGAAAAAATTAACGAATCGCTCCAAAAGGATCTTCCCGGATGTTGTCTCCAATCAACATCTCCAACCTGTGGTAAACTTTCGTACTCAAAAAAAAAAAAAAACGAGCATCTCACGTCGAATCGCAAAGGGAATTTATTATGCTTTTTTTAAAGCCCATTTCAGCGCGATATACCGCCGTGTGAATAGGTGTAGTAGACGTAGGAATGTGGATAGGTTGATAGAGAGGTTAGGAGGAAAGAGAGATGGTTGGGGGAGGGGGCGTTTAAGGGTTCGTGTGAGCTACGGTTAAACGCGAAAATCGCTGTTGGACGTGAAAGGGTAGCGGAGGATCCCGGGCGGGGGCGTGTAGAGGAGAGAGAGAGGGGGGGCTTCGGAGGAGGGGAAGAGATGGGAATGCAGCGCCGCCCCCACTGCGTCGTGGGTCCCACCGGTGACTCAGTCTCGGTCTGCCTCAGAGCGGCGCCGCGGCGTGGGAAGAGACGGAACACGCGCGTGTCGCTTCCGCACGCTCGAAGTGGGTGCGTGAGTGGGTGCGTGTGTGTATGTGCATGTGTTTGTGGTGCCACGAAAAAAGAAACCGTTTCGATTCGAGGTGGTGGACAGGGTCGGGAATTTTTCGTCGGTCACGTGATCCTCCGCACGGAAAGGGGGGTTTTTTTACGCAAGGTTTTTTTTCTTTAAACCTGCGGCGAAAACGTCCTTCCAGTCCGTGTGAATGGAAGCGTGCCTGATTTATTTTTTTATCGCAAGGGACGGAACACCGAAGTGAAATTCTTTTTTCGTTGATTGAGTGTTGTCAGGGAGTTGATTGTTTGCTATCTCGCCGAAAATAAATGAGAATCAGATAGAGCACAATACAAGACGAGCTTTCGCTGGAAGTATTTTTAGAGTGGCCTGGTGAATTTTGGCTCCATTCTCAGCCGTGTTATTTTGTTCGTTCGGAAAGTGCTTTTAAGAAGCAGAAATCACTACTGCGTTTATCGTTCTCGCGTGTGCCGTTGCCTTGTCACAAAAAGACGATGCAGTCGATATTGAAAAAATCGTTTTAAAATTTAGTCCAAGGAAGTTACTTTGATTGATTGTAACTGCAGCGTTCGTTTATGGATTCATTCTAATTTTTTTAATAATAGGAAATAGATCAAGTCATTCAGCTGCTATAAGTTTTGCCAAAATTTTAAATATATTCAAGGAAGGAATGGCTTAAGTTTTCCCGTTAAATTCTGTGGACAGTAATAGATTTTTTGTAAATACGTCTTCAACTTGCTCCCAAAAAGAGATATTTGTAGTTGACCCGGTGTTATTCTTGAAGAATCAGAGAAATATATAATAAATACATAGGATTGTTAAGCGCGATAACGTACGTGTAAAAAAGAAGCATATCCTGATGTATCTATACTGCGGCAATTTGCCTCTCTGTCTGTAACTTCAACGTAGAATTTAAAAGAATACCCAAATAAAAATAATAGAATGTTACGGAATTCCAGAGAAATCATCAAGGTTAATCTTTTCTCTTGGTAGTGTAAACTTACCTAATGATATATTAATAATCTGAAATAATTTAAAGATTTTTTGTGTCATAATATATAGAATATTTGCAATAACCTTTTCAATAAATACGAATGCTTTCAAAATATTTTTAATGCTCTTTCCATGAAAGTTATAGAATAAAAATCCAAATCAGTAAACTTCGATCAATAGCAAGTACTTACATGACGTGATAACCAACAGTAATATATAAAATATAATTTTCGTTTCCTTCACGTACTAACAAATTAAAATTTAATACATTTCATAAACATTGAATGAATATAAATGTATCATAAATAACTATAGGCAGCATAGCTTTTTCATCACATTTTTAATTCGTTTAACTAAAAAGGAATTTTTAGCAAGCTCATTAAACGAAGAGTTAACTATTAAGCTCCATTTAATTCACTGTGTTTTTGGATTGAAACTAAATCTTAGAATTTAAATTTCGCTAAATTAATAATAAAACATTTGAACTATCTAAGAGATATGCGTATGTGCATAAGTAGTTCGAACGAATAATTTCTACTCCTCAAATGCTTATGTATATAGTCGTTCTATCGAATAATTTTTCTCTATGTCCAATCTAAACTCCTCAAATTACGTGATATTAAATGATTGTTTATAAATAATGTGTGAGTAGCATTAAAGTGATAATAAATTACCCATCTGTGAAAATATTAGTTAAAAATTATCGCGTCAGAATCGTGGGGGGCGTAACCGCTGCGGAGAGGAAGAAGCGGAGGGAATAGGAAACATCCAGCCGGGCGAAGCGTCTACCTGTGTGGGAGGGCGGTTGTCAAGGCGACGCGGATGCAGATAAGTGGCGCGGAGTGCTGATAAATCCTTCGTAACAGAGGCCAAGGGAGTGAAGTGGGAGTGAAAAGGAGAGAAAGTAAATGCCCGGAATAAGAAAGGTGAATCGGTCCTTCCTGTGATACAATTGACTCTTGGAGGGATAAAGCCAACATGCAGACCAACGTAGCCATCGAATCTAAGAACCTGCGATCCTCACCTGATCCTACGGTTAAGGTGTACGATCCGCAGTCCAAGACAATAAAGGTGCGTTTTTCCGGGTCCTAACGAAATAAAAAGTTCTTTTGCTTCATTGGCACGTTAAAAAATTGGCATTTGCTTCGCGTTGCTGTATTATTTTCGCTTTGCGCTTAGTAAATGTATCGTATAAAATTCAAAGTTAAATTTTAAAACTTAACACGTTTTACAATTTGAGAGTAATATTGTTAATTAAATTTTGTTCGGATTTTTTTCTCGATTCTGCCCGCATTTCAATGTTTCATATTTTCTGAAGTGATTAAATGAAGACAGAATAATCTCTTTAGGGCAGAGTTCTACAGCGTTTTTCTTTATGGTACCTCTACTCATCAATATTCATAATCTGTAAGCATCTGCGCATGCCGTACCGAAGTTCATTTGCCCGCAGCGCTCACGAAAAATTATTATTACTCTATAAGGCATATACTGAATATAATGCGGCATCATTACCGTACTAAATACAATAAAACAAAAGTAGAATCAATATTAAAAATAAATATTTTTTGTTGCTCTTCTCTGAAATACTCTGCCATGTAAAATCTCTTTAAATTTAAAATTCTCATGTAAAAGTAGAAAAATGGGAATTCCTCCGTCATCAATATTACATTCGTAAACGATATAAGTACCTACTATATTTATTATTTTTTATATATTATTTTTTGGAGTTCCACAGATATAGGTCTGTTGGTCCATCACGAATCTCATCATCTTCTGAGTGTTCAGATAAAATAACAAATGGTTAAAATCATTATTTCATTTCGTGCTCATCATATCAATATCTAAACACGATTATCCTTGCCTTTGTACAAAAGAAGTTCTTTCTTCATCGTATTATTTTTGATAATGAATATTGTACTAAATTTACTATTAAATTTCTATAGCTTGTATCTGTGTATACATTGTACCTCATTTCCATAAATATGTATTCTACAATGTCTTCCGTATAGGAGGTTATAAAAAAACTCCATAACTATTCGGAAAATTTTAAATGAAAGATCATGTCGGCACGTCGTGGAGATTGGAATGGAGGGGTTTAAGTAAAATATAAGCAAAGCTGATGGAAATCCTGTGTATTGTACAGTAGGATAAAAACAGAGGAATGGAGAGTAGTGAGGGATCAAGGTGTGAGGAAGGGATGAAATTGCTCAAAAATAGAAGGGAGAAAGTTTTGGCAAGTTCGTTAGTTATAATTTAAAAAGAAAGGAAGAGACGAAAAACATAAGAGTAGATACAAGCAAAGAAAAGGACAGAGAACTTGAAATATAATAACAAGTTAGAAAAGTGTACAACGTATCACAAATGGGCGCGTTTCGTGCAATGGAGTATTATAAAGCAATAATATACCTTGTACGTGAGGGAAATAGCGTTTTAAAATTCTTTTCTTCATCATAAATAATCCATTTTCTTCCTATTTAATAATATTACATGCATACGTAATGAAATTAAACGTTTGTTTGGGAGATTGTTTATGTTAGCAACAATGAAGTAACCATGCAAGAAATTTTCGAAGTTTAACTCGATATAAGACATTCTTGTTTGATTTTCTCGATAACGGCTACTCTTACGATTAAAATGTATAGGAAAGGAAATACTCTACTATACCAGTTCTACAACTTTTATTTGAAAAATATTTTGATATGAGCAATACTTTACGAGGTATGAGGAAAATTTAACTTTTTGTCTCCAGTAAAGTGGTACCCCTGATTAGCGTACGGGATTCATTTTTGCGATTTTCTTATTATATTTGATTGAAAGTCCTTAATATCAAATTTCATGAAAATCCGTTCAGTGGAAGCCGAGAACGAACCTGCGGACGGACGGACGGACCGACCGACGATAATAGGCGCTCACGCTGTAAGCGAAACGCGCCTAATAAACTAGTTTGGTTTCATTGGTTGTATGATTATTTCCAAATCCTGAAGTTGTATTCCAATCGTTGAAAAGAGATAGTAGTTCTGATTCACAAACTTTTTAAATTAAAAGTTACCTGATGTTTTGAAGCACTTTGAAAATTTTTAAAATCTAGATAAAAATAATGTAGTTGATTACTTATTGAGAATCACTCCATAAAATTAACTTCTGCCGGGCACTCGACACAATTAATATAAATATATAATCTATCTCGTACATTTAGTATATTCTCTGTCTGTTATAATGAGCATGAATTGCAGATTACGTGGCAAAAGTCAATAGGTACTTCAGAAAAATATTATCATGATGAGATATTTTAATGAATTTGAACAGGCAAATGCAACATAGGGGTTTGGTGGAATATACTGTACGAGCTTTTAGCAACTCCAAAATGATGTAAGCGTAATTCAGTATACATGGTGTTTTTGCTAAACTTATAATTAAAAGGATGATTTTCGGAAACCTATTTTCAGTTCAGTGACGAGATATATATATATATATATATATATATATATATATATATATATATATATATATATATATATATATATATATATATATATCCTGTCACTGAATATATACATACATACATACATACATACATACATACATACATACATACATACATACATACATACATACATACATACATACATACATACATACATACATACATACATACATACATACATACATACATACATACATACATACATACATACATACATACATACATACATACATACATACATACATACATACATACATACATACATACATACATACATACATACATACATACATACATACATACATACATACATACATACATACATACATACATACATACATACATACATACATACATACATACATACATACATACATACATACATACATACATACATACATACATACATACATACATACATACATACATACATACATACATACATACATACATACATACATACATACATACATACATACATACATACATACATACATACATACATACATACATACATACATACATACATACATACATACATACATACATACATACATACATACATACATATACATACATATACATACATATACATACATATACATACATATACATACATATACATACATATACATACATATACATACATATACATACATATATATATATATATATAAATATTTTGGGCAACTAGTTCTCTCTCTTGTGCTGACGAAGGGATCATCCCGAAAGCTCTAACCTCTACAAATGTGTCTCTCCAACACCCCAGCGGCTCTACTTCCGGTAAGTGTTCACTGGGTTTCCTTCAACACCTAGTTGCCCAAAATATCCTTACTTACCTTTCCTCTTCCTTAGTATATATATATATATATATATATATATATATATACGAACGAGTAACCCGTATTTGTAATTAACTAATCCAGGAGAAAATTTTGCTTTAGGAATGCGCTCGAACGAGAATTATTATTAATGGCCAGAAATTCGAACAAATCTCTTTCCGTTTCTTAGCGACCCCGGAGAGCAGTTATTGCAACAACCACCACTAATGCAGGGGAAAATTATTAGAGAGAGAGAGAGAGAGGCTACAATTTGGCCTAATCTCTTATGGAGCAATTAGGCCCATTGCTTCGGGAGGGTTTTGTTTTTCTCGCTGTAAATCATCGAAACATTCCTTCCTTACCATCTGTGGCGGAATTTTGTTTTTCTAACGAAAAATAAATCCACGAGAAAAACTTACATTCGCGATCCTAAAGAGTTGAACCACTACGTCAGAAATTTATTCCTGGAGAAAAACGACGCTCTCGAAAAAAAGAAATACAATGGACAGCGTTTTAGTTTAGTACATACAAATATCGTTCGAAAGTTTTGTGGAAATCCTTCGCGATTTTTTTAACGGGCTTCTTCTTATGAACTAAGGCGTTCCTAGGAATCGAGATCACCAATTAAAAGCTCCGCGAGATTTTTGTAGTCGTAAATTGGTTAAAAAGGATTGTTTGGGGAAAAAAAGACGGAGTCTTACAGAGGGAAGAATTTAAGTGGTCGACCTTGTTTCATTCGCCGCCACAATCAAAGCGGTTCCGCGACTCTTTTTCCTCCTCTTCTTCTCCTTCCCTTTAACCACTCGCGCAAAGTTTTTCACATTTCTCTTTTTTTTTCTCTGTCCCTCTCTCTCCCTACTTCCTCCTTAGGCCGCTTACTCCTTTTCTTATTTATTATTTCGGACGAGTCGTGGACGGAAAAAGTCGGTCGTTCAACGTTCTTTGACGGTCTTTGTGAGATAAGGGCACCCCCACCCAACCAGGTTCTTCCACTCGACCTAACAACCGAAACTCTTGGAATTCCGGGTTATGAAAGGAAGTGTCTCTCCCTCTCTCTCTTTCTGTCTCTCCTGGAAACCTAAGACGAGACCGCGTGCCGAACACCCGTTGTTCGACTGTTTCGCGTGCCTAAATTTGGTTGTCCTTAACGGGCACGGGCACATTGATGGGCCTGTGTCAAATGTAGACGTGTGTATGTTTAATATTCACACACATACATGTACGAGTATGTACAGTCATTTCGAAAAGTGACAGGGCTCGGTGATGCCACACACACACATGGAGTTACTATTGGAAGTCGCAAACGCGTATGAAATTACTTAAGAATGACGGAATATTCTTATAACGAGCTTTTAAGTTGTGTGGGAGAAATTTTGAGTAGACGCGACACGTAACAAACACGTCATCTGTGTCACTCCTCAGCCAATCGAACAGGGTTTGAATCGGGAGCCGCGCCCGTTCCGTTCCTGACGCGCGCCGTTCATCCGGGGAATTTGCTTGTGCGCATGCGCAGAACGTCAGGCGCCTGTTTTCAGGCACTAAAACGGGAACGTGTAAACCGGGACTTACAATTAGAGAGGAAAACATAAATGAATATGCCGCGTCTAGAAAGCACTTGCGGAAAAGATGCAATATTTTCACCTCTGTGGGCATCATTAATGCGAAATGCTAGGTTGCACTTCACTTCGGAAAGTGTAAAAAATCATCGTGTCAAGGGCAAAAATTATATAATACTCCGTTGCATTGGTACTATTTTTTAAAAATTTATCATGTTTTGTTACACTAACGTGCCCTTTTATACCATCACGACAACTGAAGAAAAGTTATTGTTATAATAAATATAAATTTCCTGGTTTTCGTATACATCGTCGTATAATATGTTCGCTAATATTAATATAGCAAAATTTTAATTACCAGTACGATTTACTGCAAAAGTACGCACTAAACTAATTTTTAATGAACATATTATAATGTGCGTTAAAAATATCCGTGATTTAGCATTTTCTTGGTTAGAAAATGGATGAGATGTCTCAGCAGTAGATAAGGGAGTAGTTCGAAAATTTCGACAGCGCATCTCTTGCCCCTTAACTTAATACAAATATTTAGAACTCCGTACAACATTTAAAATCTCACTCTGGGACGATTATAATTTCCCATAAGTTTACACGTAGTTTTCTTCATTCATCTAAGTACGTAAATATGTACCGATTTTCTTCCTTTTTGCTATTTATTTTTCGTACTTATTCCGGGCGTTGTCAAGGCGACCATGATTGTTACATCCGATTCAGTTACCGTCAATAAAACCTTAAAATAAATGAAAGAATACGGTTATTTGGTACTATCCTGTTATCTCCCCCCAAAAAATTATTAATTTTTAAGGTCGCTAAGGAAACGTTAAATATCATTCTCATGACTGATTGGCCGGTCTCGACATTTACAAACCCAATCACCGGACAACGGGGAGGGATACTTTATTCCGGGCGAGGCGAAGGGCGCGGTAGCGCCCGGAGACGACTACCCATTAAAACAAAGCGAGTCGAAGGCTCGTCAATATATCCTTTCAAAGTTATATCCTCTTGACTGTTGCGCCGCAAATGGAAGGATATATTGACGAGCCTTCGACTCGCTTTGTTTTTATGGGTAGTCGTCTCCGGGCGCTGCCGCGCCCTTCGCCTCGCCCGGAATCAAAGTATCCCTCCCCGTTGTCCAGTGATTGGGTTTGTAAATGTCGAGACCGGCCAATCAGTCATGGGTTAGGAAAGCTACCGCATCTTCTTCATTATTTGGCATATTATAAAAATGCATTATAACAATGTCAACCAAGTCATTATAACATTGAAATAACCTTTGGAGGGAGATAACAGGATAGTACCCGTTATTTGCTTCGCACTTTTGTTTAAGCACCTAAATCACTGCTGTATCTTTATATATACAAACGTAAATAGATATAGATAACTATTCAGGAGAGCTATGAAAAATAGAGGACATATCTCAATAAAAAGAAACAAAAATTGGAAAATATCTCGATTAATTACTGTGCATCATTAATTTCCTCTGTGTGATGACTTTTAAACATTCAGACTTCTGACTGACTTAACAAGAGTTTTTACGAACACCACCAAGTAAATATATAATTTTGTATCAATAGGTCAGCTTAGGGATGTTTCTTGCCGCCAATTCTACGGACATGGATGGGTTACCTTAGAATAGCGTTCCTTCAAACCAGCAGGTTGTCGTTGTTTCCTTGTTATTTCCGTCCAACTCTCCCCTCTCCTTCTCAATCCAAATAGAGCCTACATCGTTAGGCGCCTCCATTCTTTCGCGATATTCCGAGTACGAATTTTTTCCGATCGAGAACTGAAAGCACTGCATTTTTTCTCTGTCTGTGTGTGTGTGTGTGTATGTAATGGTACAGCGTGGGAATGGTTGTTGTTCGTGCAGTTCTTCGTCGAAGGCCACTATTTCGGTCTGGTTTTCACGAACTCGGCACGTTACATTGCATTTCTCGAGCATACTCATAAACACACACACACACACACAAGCGCCATACACACTGAATCACGCGCGCAATAGTTCTGAATTTTTTTCTCCGTCCCTGGAAACTTTTCTCGCGTTCCACAGCCGGTCGGACGGACCGGATTCTTGCATAAACGATCTCATGTTTTCTAGTTTTATCGCGGAGAACGGTTTGTCGTCCTCGTGCGAATCGTTCGCACGGGAGTCGAAAAGGCCGCTTTTTTTTTGAATTTTTTTGCCGTGTCCTATTCGCGAAAAAGATTTCAGTAGTAGGTGTACGTGTTAGCGTCGCCCTCCCAGTCGCGCAGGCGGAGTACGAATTACTCTTAAAACGAATTCGAATCGCCTAAGAAATAAATATATATATATATATGATACTCTAGCTACACCCGACACGCAAAATCACCGCACAAATAATACGGCCTCGTTTCTTGAAAATAAATCAACTTAACTGCGTCGTAAATTCGGGGACGTAATATTTCACGTTTGCAAACGAGAGACGCAGCTATTTTTTTTTTGTCTCTAGGGAACGGCGAAAATATATTTCCTTCGGCAGTTTTGCAGTCTCTTTGTAAGTGATGACAGTTGACTCTCTTTTTATTTTTACTTTGACGCGAGTTATGTGGATATCAGCAATTTCCGCTCGATTCCGAACGACTTTTTAACGGGTCTCGATACCCAGGAGGGGCATTTGTTGCAGTGACGGTACTTTGAAAGAGAAGGGAGTGGGCTAATAACTTACGGCGTGACCTACAATTCGGGCGGTGTACATGAGAAGAAATATCCTCGCGAAATTTGGAGAGATAAGAAGGTGACTTCCTCAACCAAAAGTCACCTTACGGTACGAATAAAGAATGAAGTTTTAAAGTTCGGTTTTGCATCGACGATATTGCGTAACTTTTAACGATAAATGTGAATACATTGCTGCGTCGTTGCGTTAAGTAGAAAATTGCTGATTTTCGCTTAGTCATCGTTAGGATAAACGGGAAATTTCCAGATTGTAGAAAAAAGTCCAACGAAACGTATCCAAGCGCATTGAAGTTATTTATTTTTGCTAATTTTAATAGTTATTTCACAAAGGTTGAAATGAAAAATACGGAGATTCATAACGTAATGCCTACATTTAATTTTAGACAAAGGAAAATGTTATGTAAATTTGGAAAGTCTCCGAATTTTTAAAAAATTATTTAAAAAAGGAATAGTGCAATTATATTCCAACGGCTTGTCAAAATTTAATCGCCTGGGAGCTTTATGTATGCATATATGAATGTGTGTGTGTATATATATATATATATATATATGTATATATATATATATATATATATATATATATATATATATATATATATGAATGTAAATATAAAACAATTTATCTTATTATATTTCATTTTTTCTCGGTAATTTATTTTAAAAGCAGGTCTCATTTATTATAATTTTAAATCCGCATAGGAAGAATGAAATGGTTCTTTAAACCAAAGGAAAAGCCATCGTGTCTACCAGTCAAGAAATTATTGTTGCAGTGCCTTTTGATGGCGGAATGAAAAAGTATCAGACGAAAACATACGAAATGAAAAATTGCTTTGGCCTTCTGTCGTTTTTAATTCACATTTACCTAAATCAGATTTAAATATCGCGGGACTTTTATATTTAATATTCACATTGGTAAAACGTTGAGGCCGTTTAACATCTCGAAAGAAGCGATTAACTTGAAAATTAACATTAAAAACAGCAAGGTGACCTACAAAAAACAAATTTAACATATGGCGACTTTGAGCTCCGTTAACATCACGTTTTCATCTTATATTTTTGCATAACTTGCACTTTTTGTAATTTCTACATCCTTGAGGCCGTCGGCAATCTACGCCACCCACATGGCCGTTCTTCCTAACGAGCAGCTGTTCCTTCTCTTAAAAGTACACGGGAATATTTAGATTCCTTTGATGTGACACGCGAGATGTTTTTTCTTCGGGACATTTCTCCTAGCACCGAAGAAGTCTTTTAAAAGAAGCTAACTCGATACGTAATTGTTAATTAAAAGGAAAGGGTTAGATTAAAGAAGTTTTCCGTAATACTCATTCTCTCATGCGCCCATTTATATTACCTCTTATTTTTTATTCGAAAGTTGATAATCGGATCAACTTTAGCTGGTAAATTCGCATGAAAACAGTTTATTCTAACATTAACTATAATTAACAAGTTAGGAAAGTGTACAACGTATCGCAAATGGCCGCCTTTCGCGCAGTGGAGTATTAGAAAGAAATTATATACCTGTACGTAAGGGAAATTGCATTTTAAAGTTCTTTTCTTCATCATAAATAATCCATTTTCTTCCTATTTAATAATATTGCATGCACGCGTAAGGAAATTAATCGTTTGTTTGTAAGATTGTTTATGATAGCAACAAGGAAGAAGTAACCATGGAAGAAATTTTCGAAGTTCAACTCGAATGAAGACATTCTCATTTGATTTTCTCGATAACGGCTACTCCTACGATTAAAATGTATAGAAAATAAAATACTCTTCTTTACAAGTTCTACAACTTTTATTTGAAAAATATTTTGATATTACTAATACTTTACGAGATATGACGAAAATTTAAATTTTTAGTCACCAAGATTGTTTATGATAGCAACAATGAAGAAGTAACCGTGGAAGAAATTTTCGAAGTTCAACTCGAATTAAGACATTCTCATTTGATTTTCTCGATAACGACTACTCCTACGATAAAAATGTATAGGAAAGAAAATATTCTTTAAGTTCTACAACTTTTATTTTAAAAATGTTTTGATATGAGCAATACTTTACGAGATATGACGAAAATTTAATTTTTAGTCACCAATAAAGTGGTACCCCTGATTGACGTACGTGATTCATTTTTGCGGTTTTCTTCTTATATTTGATTGTAAGTCCTTAATATCAAATTTCATGAAAATCCGTTCGGTAGAAGCCGAGAACGAACATGCGGACGGACGGACGGACGGACGGACGGACGGACCGACGATAATAGACGCTCACGCTGGAAGCGAAACGCGCCTAAAAATGGTTGGAGACTACGGCGAAATGAATGTTTCAAAATTAAGAAAAAACTCCTTAAGCGTGCAAATCGAATATTTAGAGACAATGCAATTTCACATCAAATACTGACGATGAGAGGATTGATCTCGAAATACGTATTTAATGTTCCACTTAATATTTAGGGAGTTGGGTTTGTCACTTTAGTTCATGTGTGAGTGTTCTGTCGAAAGACACGTAAACTTACAGACGTCACGTGTGATATCAGGTCCCTGCCGAGGAGTAACTTCCCGTACACCCGGTATTGTTTCCTTTCTTGCCCACCCCCTTTTTCGTTTTTTTCCTTTTTCCCTATTTGTGCGAGCGTGTGTGGTTGCTGTCGCGGTCGAACAGATTCACAAACTGCCAACAACGGGGTAAGGGTCGCTGACGCGGGTTAACGCCTAGCAACCCCGTTCCTTTTATCCTTTCAACCTTAGGATTAGTTCTTGTGCGAGTGAGTGAGTTTATGAGCGATTGACGACAGGTCCCTGAGGTGGAGTCATACCTACCTCGTAAACCTGTAAATGTACCTTCCTTTTTTTTTTACTTTTTTCCTTCCTTTGCCCACTTTTTGACTTATATTGTTTGTATTGTCTCTAAATATTCACTTTCTACGGTTAAGGAGTTTTTCTTAATTTTGAAACATTAACTGTGCTTAATATTCATACAAAACGAGTCTTAAATAAAAGTCAGAACCTATCTAAATGGAACAAAAACCCGCAATGATTAAGGTATTTACATTATTGATTTTGGTTATTCACGGGTACATTTTGATTTGACATTCATATAAATATAACTTATTGCCTACGTTATTTAAATTCGCAATTCTGTTTATAATTTTTCCGTGATACTTTATATATATATATATATTACATTTATCAGTTTCTCTTCTTTCACTTGACCTTTCTCAGCCAAGCTACTTCAAAATTTCTGGCTTTCTTTCTGCCCTCTTCGATGCCTACATAAAGAGGCAAACCTGCTGCGTTCGTTAATACCATTTCAATTTTGTATTGTGACTTGATTTGATGTGGATCCTATATGATGGTACCAAACTTCAAAATCGGCCTAACGACGTATAAGATATTTTTTCACTTTCATATTGTTTTTTTTCAAGAGCCCTTTTGTTTTACGAAATTGAAGGTATAATAAGGTTAACAAACTATGCGGACATTATGGTCGCCCCATTTGGGATAATTATATTATATTGTTTCGGCGATCTGTACGTTTGTTGGTTTTTCTGTGTAACTGTATACCCGCTCGCTATAAAAATGTTGTCGATTTAATTTAAATCCGTAATTTTCTGTTACGTTAAGCTGCCCGAAACGATACTGTCTGGAAAAATATAAGTAACCCGATTGAACCATTATCATCATTAGCGTATAAAGGTTACATTAGAGTTTCGACGATCTATATACGTTTGTTTGTTGGTCTGTCTGATGTAACGCTACACTCGGTCGTTATAAAAAATGCGAATAATATTTTTTTTTATACATGACCTCGGCTGGATTCGAACCCGTGACCTTAGAATTTGGAGCTAGTCTCGCTAACCACCCCTCTACAAATAACTATAGAAGGACTCGTGATAGAAACAGTAAATTAAGTTGAATTCTCGATTCACATATTTTAAGGTAATGACGAAAACAAATCTCGAAAAAGGTCCTGGGTTCGACTCCAAGGAAGACATTTCCATTTCCCATAATGTAAGGCGTAAAAATCGACTTTTTGACGTGCAGTCTTTCATTCATTTTGAGATTACTCTAGTATATAAATATTGTTCCAAATTACTTAACCCTTTCCTAGCTATAAGCTGTGAAATATAATCATAGTTAAAGCATATCACCAATATCACTATAATAAAATTTCCGAATTTCATCTTGCCTGTGATACTGAAATACTGAAACAGAATTTATTAAATCAGCAATATTGTTTCTTATTTATACTATAATAGCCCAGGTCGGTTGATTGGTTGGTCGTGCTTTCACGATGGCCGATATAGAGCGTTTTAACAAACTTCCCGAATAGGTAGAAGATTGAAATTTGGCAAGGATGCTTTATTAACATATTTTAAGGTAATGACGAAAATAAATCTCCAAAAAACTCCTGGGTTCGACTCCGAGGAAGACATTTCCATTTTCCGTAAGGTAACACGTAAAAATCAATTTTTTGGCGTGCAGGCTTTTATTGTTTTGGAAATTAAAATTAGAAGAAATTAACCTACTATCATCGAATCAGAACTATTTTGAAGAAGAAATTACAAAGTTTCTTATTCTGTTCATCTTTTTCCGCATACAATTCGAAATCGCTCATGTTATACGTTTAATTCACATATTTTGTGGAAATATTGCCATTTTAACGGAATGTTGCCTTGGCTACCAATTATATTGTTAGACCTCAAAATCCTATTGTTGTAAGAGAACAATACGTTTCATACCCAGGGGTTAGTTGCGTGTTCACTCTACTAGATCGGTTTGAGAATAATCCCATGTGGAATCCGCTTGCCGCGTTTTATTTCGCGGTGAGTGGACTCTCTTTATTGTATGGTGACACAAGTAGGACTTGACTTTGACTTTTAAGAGCTTTTTTACTGCCTTAAAAAACATGGTTATTACAGTGCCCTTTAACAATGTAGATTTAACAATTAACATATTAAAACAATGCTGAACACCATGTCGCACGTATTTTACGGCGACGCCCGTTTAGGCTAGATGCCTCTTCGGGATGGAAAGTCTATTAAGTTCTCAAAATGTCCGTAAGCCATCTGGCACGAGCGGGTTACTTGTTGTACGTAAAAATGGATAAATTAGCGCGATTTTTATTTTCATGTTGTTATACCGCCACATATTCGGTCACTAGAGCCTTGTTTAGTTTATTTTTGCGAGCAATCGAATTTGTTTTATAACTTTGAACGTTTCTATATTCGCATCTGTAAAGTTTTAAAAAACTTTCAAAGAATGGGTGGCGTCACTGTGAAAATGTACATGCAAACGTGTGGCTTTTCTTCTTTTAACCTTAGAAGATATAAGTAAAAAAATAGAACAATATGTAAAAAAAATAGCTCACTTGAATAATTGTAACGTAATTCTTACGCTCAAGTTCATCTCTTCCTCGTCAATCATTTTTCACTTACAAAGCGCTTGAATAATTGTAACGTAATTTTTACGTTCAAGTTCATTTCTTCCTCGTAAATTATCAATCATTTTTCTCTTTCAAAGCGCTTTGTCCGCACAAAAGGAAAATTAACATATGAAATACATTTATTCGCTGTAGATAATTCATTTCCTTTCATTTATTACGTCCTATGTGCATAAGAATGGAATTTAAACGTATTTACGTATTTTGAGTAGACCTTGTTTACTTCAGATTCAGTGTAGAATGTTTTCGTTGACAACCATGGATAAATCCATAAAAGAATGTTTCTGATTTCAAAATAAATCACGGCTCTCTCGTTGGGATTTTCTCAAACTTTTACAGAATAAGTGCCATAAATGTGAAAATGTGCGCCCAATTTGTCAGCTTTCCGTCATTTATACTGTCGGAGATATTAAAAAAAAAGAAAATTTTAAAAGGGCCTCAATCCGGACTTCTATATTTTGTCAAACTCAAATTAAAAAAAAAATACAAATTGCAGCAGTACAGAAATCTACTCTCCAAGTTTCATCTCTCCATCTTTTACGGTTCCGTCGCAATTTCAATTTAAGCTAGAGCACAGACTGACATACAAAAGCCAAAGTGACACTGTAACCACATTTTTTTTAAATACGCGCTAAAAATCGTTTCAGAAGACGTGAATAAGGACTTACTGTTAGAGGAAGAATTTTAAGTTGCAGATAAGTAAGGCGCGACTGAAAGTAATTGCAGTAAGCCTTTATTAGGTCCAATGATTAATATTAAGTTTCTAAAATGTCTATTAGGTGGAATAAGGAGGTGGGCTATTAACTCATGCGATTGAAACACTAGTGCTAATTAGAGGAAAGAAAATGAGGAAATTTATTTATTAAGAATCTAATTTTGGAGCGGATTCTATGATCAACGATTGAATCAAGACGGAGTAATTTTTACTTCTCAGGACTGGTTATTTGGGAAAGGCATTAAGCGTCTTAGTTTTGTCCTTTGGCTAAATTAATGTCACAATCTACGAAATATGTTTTTTGCGAAAGTAAGTTTCAATATGATTGGACTCAACTTCAGTTGTTTAATTCCTCGGTTTCTCTATCTAAATGTAAGAATAGATCCAAATTCCAACTAAGGTGGAAATGTTAATGTAATATCTGGCAATTCTAGTAATTCTAACACAGATACATACTGAATACATGTATTTTTCTATGATTTCCTTGAGCGACCAGTACATTGCCGTTCATTTGATTGCATCGATTAATACTTACAAGAGGTAGAATAAGGTCTTCTATGGTGCGTGTGCTCTTTATAAAATGCTAAAAGTGGTTACAATCCTTTATATCTATTTAGGTTAAACCACACCAGCGGGAACAATCCATTTCTCACCCAAAGGTAAACACGTCTTAAATTAATAAAAAAACCTTTTCCCTACCAAACACTTGACATTTTATTTTCAGAAGGCGTATTCCGAAGAATATATGTTACAGCCATATTGTCCTTACCAATAAATGAAGGGTTAAAAAGAGGGTTTTCCTAAAATATTTTACCGGATTTCTTTCGTAAAAGTATTAGATCTATCCGTCGTACTTTTCCCATATTTTTATTCGTTTTTCTGAGAAAGGAAAAGGTGGAATATAATTTCATCTAGACGCGTTTTTATGCACTCCGGAAATGGCCGCCTCTCCTTCGTATTTTCGAAAACTTCGTTTCCTTGAACGGCATCTTCGAACCAATAACTTTTTTCGGATGGCACTTGGATCCATTATTATTTTTTTCGCCAAAATATATCTGAATCTATTCGTTGTTTTCGAAAATTTTATACGCTGAAGAAATAAATGAGCAATGGACGCAATTTTGCGACTTTCTTTTTACTGACGTCATATAATCGTATTCCACGAATACATTACGCAAGAACATTTATCTTCTCTACGAGCTTTCGCAGAATTTCGCAATAGTAATTAACCAGTATATCAGGGGAAAAAATCATTTTTCATTCTCGAGAGGGCGAATAACATGGGGAATGAATTGCGAGGAAGGGATCGATGAAGTTCTATTTGCATGCAAATTTTTTAGAGCTTTTTCATAAAATTTCGAGTCGGTGTTGTGACGTAACGTTCAATCGTGGGTTTAGGTAGCGAAGAAAATGCACGAACGTATTGCATGCAAAGTGATGCATTCTTCCGTAGGAAGAATATGCATAAACTCTAGTAAGCAAAAATCACTTAAACTTTAATTTATTTGAAAAAATAAATGGAGAATACATAGAATACAGAATAGAATTAAAACTTATTTGTAGCAACTGAAAGGTTAAGTAGATAAGTATTACCATACAACAAAATGTTCCAATCAATTTTACCAATAACAGGAAGAATTTTTGTCAGTTCATTCATCAGTTATAGTCATTATTTTTAACATCTAATTCAGGCTGTGTTATATAAAAATAATAGCCCATGGTAATATGATGTTTACAGGCTGTTTCCTCATCGGCCTTTGAAGACTTTTGTCCCAGTGTTTCTCCACTGTTTTCTTTCCGCTGCAGTAATTTCCTCTAAATTCCGCTGTGAAATTGAAGAGAATTTCTTCCTATAACACAGCAAATAATAACATTGGGAGACAGCAATAATATTTAGGAACATAATTTAATATAGCTAATGGCTGAATATATACACAAACACATATTTCTGAGTGCGAAATTCTCTCATAATTTATTGCGTAACCCTTTAAATTTTCTTTTATTATGGCAACAGCTTATTTTTTGTCGTCACTCTTTTATAGATCCAACGCTAGCAGTATTCTAAAGTTAAAGCATCTCTCAGTAAGCTAACCCAAAAGTTCGTTATTATTGTAAGCATAAAAGACAAACGTAAAAAAAAAAGATTCTAAAGCTACTACTAGTACTACAATAAAAAGTTTTTTCACGAAGGAAATAATCGCGGATAACGTAAATTACGATTATTATCTCGGTGATTTAAACGCTTCTAACTCTTAACATGGAGCGATAACAAAAGGTGAGTTATTAATTCTATCGCGAGATATGAGAGATATACTGGCCGTTGTTTTCAGGACATTGTTTTACGGTTAAGTTTATTATGTCCAGTTTATATGTGATAGGGTCGCAGGGTAAGAGTCCATAAGGCTAAACTTCCTGGTTTATTGCTAAACTCTTATGGATATATATTTTCAAATAAAGCGAAATGAAAATGACAGAAAAGATAAAGACTGCTAGCAGTGGAGCGCAGAGAAGAGGAAATGGAAAAATCAGAAGATATTAGTTATTATTTCGCATTTTCTGGATTGTTTTTATTATTTAATTTTTTTAAATATCAGAGACTTCATAATTTTTAGAATTTTTCGGGAGTACCTACTTGAAACATTGAAAAATTTTCGATTCATTCATAGTTTTCAATTTTTAGAATTTCAGAATATACAGTAAAATCTCGATACGACGTATCTCTACGGAGCAGGGATTCTTATACTTTATACTGAAAATACGGTGTACTGAAAATACCCATAAGGAGTACAGTATATTTTCCGGAAGCATCTCAGTGGGGGATTGGCATTCTCACAGGTCCGGCGCAAACCGAAACAGGCGAGAATGAGAATCTTAACAGGAGAGATAATTCTTAGAACTTAAGATTTTCCCTCAGTGTTATTGTGAAAATACGAGAGGGATAACTGATTAATCGGCTCTAAATTTTTCGGTAGGGAAAATCGCTTCTTTTGGGATTTTTGTCGGAGTTCTGCAGCTCTTTCCGTACTAAAAAAAATATGACTTCAAAATTGGTGTAAACGACTTGAATGAGCGAGAATTGGCTCTAGTCAGTGCTGTAGTCGTAAAAAAAAAGCAGAGAGTATTATACTGTATACCAGGGGTCGGCAACCATTTCTATAAATTGGTTGTTGTGAATGCTTCGGAGGACCGCTTTGGAAGTCACGATAGCTCCGGCGGGCCGGAACGGCGTTTCAATCAGATTTAAGTTAGAGATTTTGTGGTCTGATATTAGTGAAAATTAATTATAATTAGTTTAATAGCGTTTTGAGCCCATAATTTCGCTGAAAAAAATATGGAATTGTCTGTTAATTATAGAAACCACTTTTTCATCATGGCTTCGCGGGCCGCTGGTTGCCGACCCCTGCTGTATACTAAAGTAAATCTTTTGAGGGAGGGTTCTTACCCAGTTTTTTTTATGAGCAAAGTACACGACTGTTATGTTACGATTCAAGGAGAAAAAGTATGAGCTGTTTTTTTCAATCGACCTGTATAATATTTTATAGGGCGTGGGTATACGCAATTTGTTAAAAATCAGAGGTTATACCCTATTCATTCGAAAAGAGCAGAAGGTAGACGGAGTATACCACCGTATACTCTCCACTACAGTGGTAGTTATAGTTGAGTCATTTACGGTTGCCCTTAACGACATAAAACTTCCTCGGAAATGGCAATCAAATGGTGTTGCATTAATAAATTAAATACCTTTGTATGGACGGATACCAATTAATATCTTGTAATTTTTACATTCGTATTTTCTTAATATCATTCGGGATTAATACCATATTTGTTATAAAATGAGAATTATCATCCACCATCTCGCATAGCGCCTTTCCGGAGTTTATCAAAGAAAAAATATTTTCTTACACGAGAGTTAAGTCAAAAATGAGAAATGATTTCACGTGTCAGCAAAGTCCTCGGATTTAATAAAAAATAAATGCTATTTTTTTACGAAGAAAAATGCTACGGGTCCTCTCGAATGCCGAAATTTGCTAGAGAATATTTTTTTTCCTCAAAGGAAAACATATTGTCCTTCATTTTCATCCACATCGTAAATCCTCCTCTTTATACACACACACACAAACACACACACACACATATATATATATATCGTTTGAAGAAAAGTCGCGGTGTTGTGATCGTGGTCTCTGCCGAAAATTAATTCGATACCATTGTTAACGGAAGAGACGATAGTAGAGGAAATGTGTTCCACCTCTTGTCACCTCAGGCGGTCTTATATTAAATGGCGCTGCTAGTCAACGACGGAATAGGAACATTTGACGCTCGAAAGCTCGTTTGGCCGGCGAAATTCTTTTTTTCCATAGCATTTTCACGCGTGATTTCACTTCGTATATGTCACAAGGAGGGGGGAGGGGGCATATTCTTTCTCGCATTTGTCTCGAGTACTAGTCAAGACATTCTTTTCACCTCGTTCGTGCCTGGACGAAATCTTGTTCCTTTCTTCAAAAGATTGAGAGATAAAGACAAAACTGAAGTTTGAGCATAAAGGTGATTTTGCATGCGAATAAATGCCAAAAAATTAATTAAAATTCTTCTTATTTAAGCCCGCTATCTTTATACGAGAAATAAAGTTACTAAGATTTTCGTTGTTTTGTTGTGTAAATGCGTTTGTGAGAGATTTTATGGTCGACAGCGTGTAAACAGAGATAAAATACCAAGCCTTGAAATAAATTCCTAGATTAGAAGATTTTTATCTTAAAAATTACCATTGAATATTTGTGAAATACCATATGTCATGTTTAGTTTCGATGTTGTTTCAATTTATTATAACGTATATATTTAATTTTTTGAGGTTCTCCGGGCTTATAAATCACCTGTTATTAAATGCGAACAATATGAAACTGGCAGTGCGGGTTTTTGATTCAGGTTAAAAAAGAGCAGGAAAGAAAACTGCAGAGGAATTGAAAACTTCCCACTTTTTTCGGGATATTAATATCATTTTTTTCCAGTCCAGACGAAAAGATTATTAATCGCCGATCCACGATTTTTAATTTAAAAAAATACATTTCGGTTTTTCCGAAGCCGTGATATATTATAACATCTCGTTTAAATACGGCTCGAAAAGAAATTTCGAAGCAGGCATTAATTTGACGCTTTTTGTTTTTCATAAGGTGTCTTGGCCTGAAAGCACACAGGCATACGTATAAAGTTACGTACACATTCGCAAGTAGTTATCATAAAGCAAAAAAGAAATAAAAAAACAAAGTAATTAAAAAAAACAATAAAGTTAGAAATATCTATCGAGGTTGTTGTACTTTGAAAATTTCTAAACTTGTTATCTTTAAAAATTTACTTGGATTTTTTTCTTCGTTTTTGCTTTAATTAATTGGGAATTATTGATCACCCTGTACTTTCGTACATAGATATGAATTATATGCGAAAACTTTTAAGATATTAGGAAAATCAATTACCTAATACAAATTAGCATTCATTTTGAGGGCGCCAGATATTCGTCCATCGTTAGTCACTCTCGTTTTTTTTTTTTGGTTAAATTGCGTGCGAAAAATGTCGTTTTATTTTATTACCTCTATCTTTATCTCCGCAAAGACCTCATGGGTGACATTTCGGGTCGGTTTGACCTTTTGCAAGGACGAGGATTTTGGGAGGGGTGTGGGTGAAGAGAGTTGTATGCGAAAAGGAGTATGAGAGAGAGAGAGACCTCTTTTCCAGTTTTTCGGTCACGTAGACCACGGCATGCATATATATATATATATATATATATATATATATATATATATATATATATAGAGAGAGAGAGAGAGAGAGAGAGAGAGAGAGAGAGAGAGAGAGAGAGAGAGAGAGAGAGAGAGAGAAGTGATGCTCTTGAGTGCGGACTGAATGCATGACGGGAATATTTACAATTCCGCTCTTCTTTTTTTTTCTTCCTTCCTCCCTCCCTCCACCCACCCACTCAAGAAAAAGGCTGCCATAGAGACAGGCAAAAGATAGTCTCCGGGAATCGCTGAAGTTATGTTGAAAGGGAGGATGGTGGGTGGAGCTCAGGACGATCATTTTCTCTACCTCCTTTCCTTCCCCCCTATTCTTCCATACCGTCTTCCACCCACCCACAAACACACACACACAAACTCACGCAAGCACACGTATATAACAACCTCACTATCTCTATCTTCCCTCAACCACTCCTCCTACTTTACTTTGCCATCCCCTTCCTTTTTCGCCACTCTATTCCTTCAACTTCCATAATGGTCGAACATTAATCCTTCTCTACCCTTGATTCCCCTCAAGAGAGGGAATGGTAAAAAATAAATCTATTTTTCCCTGGCGACAGGAAAAAAACTTCCCCCCCCTCCCCCTCCCATTTCCCCCATCCCACTCCTTTTTCGGAGATTCCCGGGCGTTTGGATAACTGAACTCTCTTTTTAACAAGGGGAGGGGAGACGGAAAAACACGCAAATCGTGGAGATTAATTTATTTTTTACATTTTTCTCCCCATCTCTCTCTCTCTCTCTCTCTCTCTCCGAATAGAGGAAATGGATCGCCGGTTTAGAAAAAAAACGTAATTCTTCCTTTAGTGCTCCGGGTTTCTTTAAGTCCCTATGCATGTGTACCGTTTTCCCAGCGTTTAAATTCCGTCGTCATTTGGGAGGATGGAATTTCGTGTTTATCGGATAGTGGATTTTGCTGATTTGTTGTTTTTTTTTCTTCTTCTAAATTCTTGGGCCGAAATTTAATTAAACGGTGGAGAGAATGAAAGGTTTATTATTCCCGTGGCAGATTTTTGAATTATAATAATAATAATAATGCAAAGAATGTCGCAAGGGTACGGGAAGTTAAATTTTCGTTTAAAATGTATTTATCAGCGGGCGTTCCGGACGACCACCCTTAGGGGCACACAAGTTTGCAAGGAGCCTATAAAATGTAATATTTTTTTGGGAAGTTAGCAAGGAGCAAAGTTATTAATTCGCGAGCTATGTTCCGGTATGCACTTGCGAGTACTAATTCTGAAGCGTATTTATAGATTTTTGGAAGTGAACAAATCGGGCCTTGAAAGTAGTGCCCCTAAATCAGAGGTGGGAAAACTACGGCCTGCGGAAGCACTTTATACTGCCCTCGATGTCGTCATGAAAGCGAACCACGAAATATAGCGCAAACAATTTTGTATATTTAGGTTAAAATGATGGCCAGAAAACCGTTTTTTGTGTAGTTTAGGCCGTAAAACGCGATTAATTATCAAATTTCACAGATAAAAAACTTGGAATTCTCTCAAGTAACTTCCGATGTGGCCCGCCGAAGCATTTTCACCTGTTAATACGGCCCACCTAAGCAACCGCAACGTCTAATGCGGCCCTTCTCGTCAAATGTTTCTCCACCCCTGCTCTTAAGTAAGTACGATTTATGGAGTTTATAGAATGCGACTACCGTCCTGGGACCCCAAGTGTTAAATTGTCCAACCTTTCCCGAATTAAAATCAAAAGCGAGCTGACGCGGCCACTCGAGAAGAATTAAATAATGACGTTTGTGCTAGCTGAGAAATGGAAGAAGGAAATTAAAATGTAAATATTACAGAGAAAATAGGAACCCACTCTCGGCTCCATTGAATTACCCCGTCGCCGTTGCTGGTTTTCGGAATTTATAAAAATAATTCCATGGATATTGTATTCTGTGTTATTAAAAATTCCACGGAACTAGTCGAATGCGCTGACGTTTAATGAGTTTCGACGGCGAGTCTTATGAAGAAAAAAATGTTTGTGTAAAATATTTATTCATCTTCCCAATAAAATTTAATTTACCAGATAAATGTAATAATTTCGTTATGAATTAAAAAACAAATCAATTTATTTTTAATTTGCCATATTCCTATTTTAAAAACGGCATGTAATTTATCGTAATGCTTTCGTTCAGACTAATTATGGAGAATGTAAATTTACGTCCTCCATCCGTTTTCTGCATTGAGATTCCTTACATCCACTTGTAATCCAAGTTAATCTCCATTCAGTAAGGTTGTGAACGCCCTGGATTCTCCCGCATAGAGAAATCCACGATGATTTCCATAGTCACGTGTAAAGCGTGTTCCTCCCGGAAGGAGCGTCGTAAATTTACGAAATCCCTTGCGGGATGTAGGCGCCTTATATGACTTATTGTTAGTCGTGGAGATGCTGTTTCCTACTTGGTTAACTTCCAAGTTCGAGCAATGCTTTATCTTTAAGCCCACATTTGTGCCACGCAAAGATCTTTTTTATTAAAAGGTGTAAGGACAATGAAAAGGAGGCGGTGCATTGCTCGATCTCCGCATTCGTTATTCGTGGAAACGTTTGCGGTAAATAAAACCATTACATCCGTTGTTCGGTTTGTTAAATCAGTGATTTTAAATGCTCCTGTCCCTGAAGAAAATCCCTGGAAAACCGTGTTGAAGTTTTAAGAGTCCGTTATTATCAACCGCCATTGTTGCGACGTGGTTGTCACAGTGCTTGCATATCATCATCGTCATGTCGACTATATGCACCACCAGTGGCATAAGATCCAGGGGCACGTTTATTATTCTATCGCTGTCGTTGAGGGGAGAGTAACAGCGAAAGATGAAGGTGAATGAGAGGGAAGCAAGGAGAGAGGGGGGAGGGAGGAGAATGGGAAGTGTTTTGACTTTAATTTAACGCTTTACTTATGCATACCCGTAATCTTTGACGGGCAGTTAATTACAGTAACACAAATAAAAGGGTCTGCCGATCTCAGTAGAAATTTAAGCAAAATCTGCGATCCTTTTATTCTCATTTTAAGATTATAATGTACTAGCAGAAGTGCCCGTTGAATTTCAACGGATTTAGTGAATCTAAAACTTCGACCGTGTAACATGTAAACATCGCAAGAATGAGATAGTAGCACACAGTTTTAACCGTCGAATAGAGCAAAAATGAAGAAAACTGGTCCGAATTTACCTATTTAGATGAATAAAGTAAGAAAATCCTGCTCTGTGAAAAATCAAAAATTATTTGTAAACTTATGAGAAAATAATTATTTAATTAAGCTCTCCCCCTCCCCCCAAACTTTTTATCGCCATATAGCCTATGCTAAAATTATATACCTATGCGAAGTTTCGTGAAGGTATCTTCAAAACGAAAACTGTAATTAATACCAGCAAGAACACAATAATACACACAAAAAGGATGAACAAAGGCACAAACGAAATTAATGAATTTAACGAAAGACAAAAAAGTAAATAGAGAACGTTTAAGAATCACAGAGTGAATATTATCCTCCGACTATTGGCTCGATTCTCTCATCCATGAGTTCTGTTACGAGAAAATTGTTTATATCAACAATACTTAAGAAACAGTGAAATGATTTATCCAGTATCAATTTGTGAAAAATCTACGTCTAATTATGTAAGTTACTTACGTAGTTTTAATAACTTGCTTTGAAGAACTCTACGCCACACGAAAATATCATTAAAACTATTTAGTGGTAATATTTCAATTAAAATCAACAAATATTTTGTTGCCATGTAAACAAAGCAAAATCGCACATATAAATTGTAAAACGATTTTACGTTAAAAATTCTTCCCATATAAATGCATTGAACTGTGAACTCGGCGACAATAGGAGTTGCTATGGTAGCGTATAATTGGCATTGTCAAAAAACTGATAATATCACGTATTCCGTTTCTAAACGCATTTTCACGTTAACCTCATAAGGATTCGGATTCTGTCTTCAATAAAAATCAACTTTTTTCTTTCCTTCATAGAACCATCTAAGTCTCAAGTTCATACCTTGTTTATAAGTAATTTAAAATTCAAATGAAAAATAAGCTGCACTCATCCATATGTTATTCAAATGGAAAAAATGAAAATATTTTTTAAAATTATATATGTTAATGAAATCGGTATAAAAACCTGACTACACCACTTAACTCTTTATTTCGGTTAAAATGACACCTTCCTCTTGTTTCTACATGCTGTAGTTGCTGAGCTATAAAAAACATACATACATACAAACATTATTATTTATAGATATCTATAGATTATTGTACTTGAAGGTAAATAATATTAAAGGAACACAATAAAGAAAACAATACTTATCATAACGAAATTTTGCTGGTAACGATATGGTATGGAACTGATTTTTGATATGAGTGAAATTAAGATGGAATCGCATTTTAACAGTTGCAGCAAGTGTTAACACATCTCAATAGGTCGCAGCATTATGTCAGCTTGTTATAATGCGGGAATCTTAATTTTCTGCCGCCTTAACGTGAGATTCCTTGTGAATTGATCACGCTTTTCCGTAAGCAAAAATTTAACCGGGTAGGAAATTAATGTGTTCAATATATTGAGGAAACCAAAACTGTAATTAAAATAAATAATATCATTAAGAAAATACTTATAATTTCATTAAGTGTGCATGCAGCATTTTGTAAGCGGAAGGACATAGCTTATCTGCGAGGAAGAGAAGAACATAAACGTTTAACATTACAGCTACTTAACTCAAATGAGGTATGTTTTTAATAATTTTCGATTGTTTTATTAATTACAAATGACTGGAAAATAAATCCGCAAATTATAATTTAATGTTTCCGTGGCATCATTTATGATATATCGTCTTACAGTATTTAGTCATGCTAAAATTGCGTAAATACGTTTATTTAATGCAACGACATAGTAGACACAAATACATACAATCGGGTTCTGGTGTTTTATGGCTTGCGTTACTTCAAATTTTATCGTTTAGTTCACAAATACTCCATCGCTTGCCTATTACTGACACGCTGTACACCTTCCTAACTTTTTGAATTGCGTTATTTTTTATGTAAATATAGTAACTATTTTCATTGTACTTTAATCATCTATATTAATTCGTCTTGGAATGCGTGTTACTTTTTTTTTTACAAACTTCGCTTTTTGACTAATTCTTCACTCATGAATTTTATATAATACATTTTCAAAAAATTTACGACAATTTTTTCCTGTCACAAATGAGAACCCGCGCACTTTTTTTTTAAATCGAGGGGTTTATCGAATCTTTCCCAATTTTTCTGTAATTCGTTTCCATCCAAGCCCATTGGCACCTCGTTTATCCTTTCGTCCCTTTTCTTAAACCCTTTCTCAATCTCTCACTACGTGTATATTTATCTGCGTTTTACGCTTTAACCTTATATTCCCTTAGACTTTTTTCCTTTTTAATGTTCGCTCTCCCTCCCTCTCTCTCTTCGTGGTATCCTTTTAACAGGCCCTCTTCCCCTTCCCCTTCACGCTCCACATTACTTCCTCTGAACGCACACACATATATATATATATATATATATATATATATATATATATATATATATCTGTCATGGAGGAAGACAATATCTCTCCGCTCCCTTAAAGAACATACGTTTTCCTTCTTCTCTCTCACGCACTCCGTCCTCCGCTTTACTGTGCACTTTGCTTAGCCATCCCTTCCCCTTCTATCCCTCCCATTCTCCACAGATATAATGTTACCAACACAACCGAAATAAACGGGTATCCTTATAAGCTTTTAAATCTCCACGGAAGAAATTAATCCATCCACGTCGGTTTTTGTTTTGCCATTATTGGGAGAGCGGATTATCTACTACTACTTCCCTTTGCGAAAAAATCGTGTGACCAGCACATGACTTTCTCAATACGGACCAATGAATATGGTTGCCCTAGACAACAGCGTCCTCGATAATGATTGTCGACGATTACACCCGTGAATAATTCTTAAACGCTTTGAATAATTTTCTTTGGGAAAATATTTTTAATCGCTTTTCACATCGAAAACGGTAAGTAAACAAATTTCCTAGCTGTTGCTATGGATGGACAAAATACCGATGAGAAAATGAAATTTACCCCTGGCAGCGTACGCATCGCTATCAACAATTAGACAATTTTATCATAGCGACGGAAACTAAGGTATTCCTATCACACACACACACACACATCGTCGAGAAAATAGTGAGCAAGTGAGGAACATGAACTGGAACCCTATATTTTTATAAAATCTCGACGTGTGGTTGTTAGCTGGGTATTAGTTTAAAATTGGGACAAAGAACGAAATTTTTAATAATATTCAATATATTAATTATATAAATACATTTTAGACCTATGTAATTTCACTTTTGTTTCGAAAAATTAACTAACTATTCTCACAGAAATGTGCTTTACGATTAAAATTTTAAGCAGCATATCACGTAAACATTTATTAAAAAACAATTGGCATAAAATAACATCGTCAAAATATTTCACAGAATAAAATTTTAGAACTGTGTAATTTCACTTACTTTGGCTTAATAGCATAATTGTTTATTTCCATTCTTTCCTGGGAATACGGCCAACAATACGAAAGCCATAATGTGCCCGTATATATGTAGTTCGTAAGGGGTTTTCTAATATCCTGTTAAAAGGTAAACGGACAAGACGGACGGACCCCAAATTTTTTCCATATCTAGTTCGAATGTTGGACTATATATCCTGACAATTTGGTGTTTGTAGCTTACGTAATTTTTGAGTTATTTTGTACACGGTCAGACAGACAGACGGATGAACCGAATACATAAGTATTTTTAAGCGCTAAAAAGTACTCAGGAGACTGCAAAACGTGTATTTCCGTTGAATTATCGAATTCTTTTTTTTTACGAATAACATACTTTCTCTTATACAACTTGTGGAGAAAGTAAACAAGTTAGGAAAGTGTACAACGTATCACAAATCGACGCGTTTCGTGCAATGGAATATTAGAAAGAAATTATATACCTGTACGTGAGGGAAATAGCGTTTTAAAGTTCTTATATTCTTCAAAAATAATCCATTTTCTTCCTTTTTAATAATATTGCATGCACGCGTAAGGAAATTAAACGTTTGTTTGTGAGATTGTTTATGTTAGCAACAATGAAGAAGTAACCATGCAAGAAATTTTCCAAGTTCAACTCGAATTAAGACATTCTCATTTGATTTTTTCGATAACGGCTACTCCTACGATTAAAATGTATGGAGAATAAAATACTCTTCTTTACAAGTTCTACAACTTTTATTTGAAAAATATTTTGATATTACTAATACTTTACGAGATATGACGAAAATTTAATTTTTTGTCTCCATTAAAGTGGTACCCCTGATTGGCGTACGTGATTCATTTTTGTGATTTTCTGCTTATATTTGATTGTGAGTCCTAAATATCAAATTTCATGAAAATCCGTTCGGTAGAAGCCGGGAACGAACATGCGGACGGACGGACGGACAGACCGACGATAATAGGCGAAACGCGCCTAAAAAGAGATAGATAGTAATCTCGACAAGGATATCAGCATGTATACCATTCTTATTATTATTGTTTCAGTCTTCCAACGCATTCTAAAAGTCCTGCTTGATGTAAAATTCATGGCGCTAGGATAATATTTCCGCAGAATAATTATGTAGTATATAGCGGGCTCTTTATGCAGGGTGCCTTTTATTTGATACTACAACGCATTTAAGCCGCTGGCGTTGAATTCTCATGCCGTGATTCAATTTCAAATGCACCTTTATTGCCCTTCATGCGCATCAAAATTTTTTCGTTCAGATATCATTCGATTTTATGCTCAGTTTAGTACATACGTATGAGTGACACTGCATTTATACTTCGCTCAGAAAATTGATATTTATTTTAATTCGCAGTTTATTAATCAGAAAACACATCGAAAATGAATCGGGTCTATGTATTCAATCATTCGTAATCGATTATGTTTACGTAGTTTTGAACTTTTTGGTAATTTAATATTCATTCAAATAAAATGCTTTTTGGATGTCAGCGAACTGGAACATGAACATTCAGTTGTGTTGAGTTGTTAGCATGAGTTAATATTCACCAATGCATCGTAGTTTAGAATTGGGAGTTCTATTTTTAGTATCTATTGAACGGTAAGTCTAGCAGAATCGATAATATGTGAAGATCTTTATTTTGTTAATTCTTTATAACCCGTACGTAATCTACATTTTATTAAGGATAAGATTTAATCTCCAAAGCAAACCATTTGATCAAGAATAATCCAGTGTTATCATAATAGAATTAGCAAAACCCAATACTAATAAATGAACCTGGAAGTTTTATTATATGCTTTGCTAAAAAATAATGTGAATTAATTTTAAAATGTAGTATAAGAAATTTTTATCTTGCTTTAAAGAAACAAGTTGTACGTTAATTCCCAGATTTCTTTTAAAATGGAGCTAGATAATATTTTGGTTTAGGTAGTCGCCGTCTAAATGTAATGTAATTGTAAATGTAATTTTTAATTGCATATAAAATGTTAATATTAGCTTGAGTTTATTGGGTAGTTCAAAACGCAAATATAATATATTTTAAACTTTGTCTGTCATTAAAAAAAAAAAGAAATCAAACGAAGCAAGTCGGCGTGGATCTTATGTTACCGCACTAAACGCTAAAAAAAAGTAAAAATTCGTGAGTTGAAATGCATTATTTTAAGCGTTTTTTTCGGACCAGAACAAATGCGGCAATATTTAAAGATAAAATAGTTTGATTTCGGTTTATATCTTTATTATTACCTATCGGTATTCCTCGTCGCCTCTCTAATCCACTCCCTTACTCCATTTATGATATATAATCTCCTTCTCTACGACCGCAAATGGAATCCCCCCTAGGTCACTCTCAGAGAGAAAAGAATTCCCCGGCGAAATTCCGGAGGGCTGTGTGGGATGATCTCCAAAACCAGGAATTCTGCGGAATTCATCGTGAATGGCTGAGTACGTCCTTCAGAAGGAAAAAAAGGGGGCGTGGCTCAGCACTTGAGGTTCGTCCTCGAACCATACCAGTCTCTCTGTCTCTCTCTTACTACCCATCTTCACCGTCCTTTTATAATTCATCTCTCTCAAACCTCCCCCCCTCCCCCATGTCTCTCTCTCTCTCTCTAACTCTCTCTCTCTCTATATGTTTTTACCTATTTAAGTGGATCCACTACATTCACGATTTCGGCTCTTCCTCGTACACTGCCATGCATCTATATTTATAAACTCCACGTGGCAATTAACATAGAAGTGCTAAGAAAAAAAAGGGCCAACGGAGCGTAAAATATGACGGTATAACTCAGACGAATCATTCATTTTTATAATTTAAATAAACAAAAACTTTTCGTTTTATAATAAAATTTTTAATCTAATAATTTTGTATTGTTATTATGTGATGGATGTATGGCTGCCTCATTACCCCTGCATTATTTTGCGCACTTAACAGTTTAATGTCGATTGTATTTCTATTTTTTTTCCATCTTCTTGAAAACAAGACATTTAGGCTTATTTTTATGATTGAATTTCCAAAAAATTTAAAAGTTTGGTCATATTTTGTAACCACGGTGATTATTTCTAATTTAAAATGTTTTCCTTTTCCAAGATTTCCGACTCTTTTGCCATCTCCGGCACAAGATAATTATAAATTCATCTTAAATTATCTTTTATTTATTTCAATTTAAGAGGAAATTTCTCGCTAAAACTGTTATATTCGATCGCTGTGCCATATCATCCCACTATCATTCGGGCTTGATATATTTAGTAATGGTTCATATAAATCTCTGTCGTGTTTGAAAGTACGCCTAAATTCACCGTCATGCAAATATTACCATCGCTTCGAAACCCCTTTTGCGCAACCTAGAACATCGTTCGGAATCATTTGCACGCAATTCCCGTGCGGCTTCAATTTCCTTGCGCACAGCGCACGAAGCGAACCCAAAATGTGATGGCCCTGTCAGTCCACATCCTTCATCTCACAAACCGTTTCACCGGTTTTAATGGGATTTGGTGCGGAAGATATGCGGTAAAAATCGTTCAGGAGAATTGTTTTTGGAAAACGTAGCCAAACCAGATCACCCCCGTCACATATGAGATTAAACAAATATATCCGAATATTAACGGTGAGGATGGCACCTCGATAGACGTCAAAGTATTAGTAAAATTTTTGTGGCTTTTGGAGAGATATATTTTGTTAATTTGAAGAGAGAAATGCGAGAATAAAAAAAGTTATAATCGCAGATCCATCCGTCTTTGAGAAAATTTAGAAACGATACTAATATAATGGTTATTCCTAACGAGCCGAAGGCAATTTATCGAGTTACATGAAATTTTATTTTGCATAGGGTGTTCAGGGTTGCCAAATCATTCATGACCCATTTATAAACTGTACTGCAACAGGAAATTGCCTCATAGGACAGTTTATTACATTGTATGTTATGGCATAAACTGTATGTATATCAATAGTATGATATAAATCACAATTTTTCCACTGGAAAAATTGATGCTTTTGGATGCATAAGTACGTGTAGTTTTTAAGATTAGAATGAGTGATTCAGCAGACAACATCTTCCCCCATTTTCGAATGGGCTTTCACGCCCAACGAGATCCGGGAACCCTAAGCGCAGCGAAAACTTTTTCCCTATTCCATCAAATTGTTTGGACGCATTATCCACGTCCTCCTCACTGTCGCGAAAATTCTTCTTCGCACCGTCTATGCGCTTCGATCATTTTCGTACGGCGTACTTAAAAAATAGTTTTTTGACGTCGAATGTGCTTAATAAATCTTCTCGACACATTGCGAGCGCATTTTCCGGTCGAGATTACAAGCTCTCGGATTTAAGGACGTGAGTGAAATGCATTTTCCAACGTGCCCCACTGAAACAGATTTTTCCTACTCCGTTAGATTCAATTATATATATTTTTTCGTGATGATTTTCGTTCACGCGTGAGGGAGAAAATGTTTTTCCAGGACTACCAAAGGAAAGGTACCGCAGACATTTTTTTTGTTACGTTACGTGGACTTTAATGGCTTTCCCGCTCCAATCATTATCGTGTTTGAACGAATCGCGTCGAAAAAAATTTTATTTTTTTAGTCAAAATTTCTAAATAAAATGCGACTCATCAAAACATCAGAATACGGAAAAAAACAGTCTGTTTATTAATGCGTTACATAAAGAAAGATAAGTATTAAAAATCTCAATTTATTTACTTATTTTTCCTCGATTTTATTTTGATAAAAATCCGTATATCATACGATGAATATCACATACGCCAATCGAATTATAAATTAAACGCAGCAAGTAAAAACTAAGCATTTAAAATCTCCATTTCTCTTAATATTTCTCCTCCATTTCCTTTTGGTAAAAATCTGTATGTCATGCGATGAATATCGCATACGTTGATCGCATTCTACCTAAATGGGCGCATCGTATTTGCGCAATATTTCTGAGCCATTGAGTCATACCTTCTCAAAAGAAAAAAAACAGTTTTGTGCTGGGAAAAACATGTGGCTAAGCATGTATGACAGGGAGGACAAGCCAGAAAACGCCGAGAAGAGTGTAAACATGTTTTCAAATAAACAAATCCTCCTCACAAAAGGGACCCTGCATTTTCCTCTGGGAGAGGATTCACGTGATATACCTATATATTATGACGGAAGCTGGAACAAGAAGACCGTTTCTGCTCCTTGTAGCCAAGGAGAACTCCGCTTCAGGAGTACGCCCTGTAAAAAAAAGGATATGGGGCATCTCGCATCCTAGCGATGCAACGATAGAAAAAAATTGTTTTTTCTCCATGGTCGAGACGGAATGTCACGCATTCGTTTTCATGTTCTCCGTCGGATAAAGGCAACGAATAGATTGCACTGGACGGAATAGGGCGATGGAAAAGTCAATGTAGAGGCAGGGAAATATAAACGAGGGCATAAGAAGAAGATTCCCACAGGTACATCTACTGGGAAATGTTCATAGTATCTCTTTTTATGGATTTAGCTCAGCGTTTTCCATGAATTAGCATTGAAAAATGCATCTTTTAGTGCTATCGTAAGACGAATCGGTAAATAAATTGGGACTGAAGAATTTTGGACGATGTTTAAAAGGAAATTGATGGGCCTAATCTAAGAGATGGAGAATATTGTTCTCTGTCCTCTACATTAGTCCCTTGATCGAATTTATGAACGAATCTTGTGAATATCCAAAAATCTAAAAGTTTAAATAGGCTTTAGTTATCTGAGATTGAATCCTTCTGTCTTCATTTTTTGCAGGGTGTGGATGCTATCTGATTTAGGCGATCAACTATATTTTAAATAATATTTACTCTCTGCCTCATGACCTCGTTTCATTCATGCCTTTTCCTTTTACAAGAGTCATAATTACCTGCTTGGTGTAAATTATCTCTGTATGTGTAGATAAAGTTTAATTCTGTTTTCCTTATTTATAATTCACTACTGTGAACCGCAATTATAAAATTTATTAAATACTGAAATTTTCTCTTCTTCATAGGTAAGTCTGTCCATCTTCCTGGAGCCAATATGAAGTCGACGGCTGTAAGTACTGAAATTTTCATAATTTAAAATGCATCGGAAAAAAGGGTGATGGCCAGTCATATAGCAAATACATAGGATGACTAAAACGAGTAAATATATTAATATTAGATGCAGTACTGTCGTATGCAGATAATTCAAACTACATTCGAACAGTAGCAGTAGTTGAACAGATTTGTAATAAAAAACATTATAAAACTTCCCTCGTGTGCCTTTATAATAATCATAAATTAGGGTGACACATGATATCCGTAGAAACAAAGAATAAATAGCAAAGAATTCGGGTATTGATAGAGTAGAATTTGATACGCAAGCTCTATTTAGAGAAACTAATAACTAAAACCAAAATTATATATAGTAGTTTTTTGCCGGATCCTTAACGAAGAATCGATTAGATTCTATCGAAATAGTCGAATGAATTTCATCAATATCTCTAGGGCCAAACTTCAAACTAATATTTTTTTAGTTTAGCTTGAGTGATTTGTGTAAATTCAAAATTAAATTTACCAGAATTTCGTAGGTTTTTTTTGGAAATAAGGAATGGTTTTTAAGCAAAAATTTTAAGAACTACGTAATGCAAACTTTCTAGCGAGCGTTTATTTCGCGACGTCATATGATATCGAGAAACGTTAGTTTTTGTTACGTCCCATTTCAGTAATAAAATATGTATGCGAGGATTGTAATTCAGAGAACTTTTGCTGGTAACTTCCTGCATGTGAAACTTTAAATAAGTTTTAAATATTTTTCCGTAAAGAAAAGAATTATACCTTTACCAAGACTTTAGGTTTTCCTCTATTTTCTGAGCGCACGGTCCACACACACACACACAGTAATAAAGATCAAAAGTGTCCAGCCATCACGCTTTTTTCCGGCATTTCTATGTAGTTAGAATTAATTGCTGAACTTCTGTAGATTCAATGGTGACTGAAAAATATCAAAAAGTTTAGAAAAATTCCAGTTTGATTGCAGTTACATTTGTTTTTACCATTTGATTATTTTGAGTGAATGTTGAATATTTTGAATTTGCATTTTGAACTAGGTTAGAATCCTGTTACGAATTCCAACCGTAAACGTATGTACGGAGAATAAAATTGAATTTATTTTTATTGCTTCCAAATTAATTCCAGAAATTACTTTTGGAATCCAAAAGAAAACGGCAGTTATTCACACTTTTCTACAAGAGAACATTTCGGCACCCTGATAATCCGCATTATCGTCACATTTGCCAATCCAATGCTTTTTTATAGGGATACCATTAACCATAATTCCAATTTTTTTTTAAATCGCTTTACACTATTCATTGCTAGTTTACACAGCAAAAAATACGTTGTTTCTATTTTTAAAATGTAATTTGTTGCGTGAAGTTGTCCAAATGATACGGCCTGGAAGTGTAACTCGAATGAAATTAAAAATCAGCAGCGTATATAATAATTTCTATAGTATATATATATATATACTTCCGCGATCTTCACGTTTGTTGGCTGTTTTGTCTGATGTAACGCTACATCCACTCGTTAGAAAAAATGCGATTATTAACATTTATTTTCACCTGCCATCCGAACAGGATTCGAAACCGCAACCATAGAATTGGGAGATAGACAGGTTAACCACCGCTCTACCAGTAACTCAAGAAGTATTCGCGATAGAAAATGTAAGTTTGGCAGGAATTCCTGATTCACATATTTAAGAGATGACGAAAAAATCTCGAAAGAGGTCCTGGGTTCGACTCCAAGGAAGACATTTCCATTTCCCATAAAATAAAATGTAAAGATCGACTTTTTTGTGATTAAAATTAGAAAGAATTAACCCACGATCTTAGGATCTGAACCATTTTGAAGAAAACATTATAAGGTTCCTTATTCTGTTAATCTTTTTTCGCCTACAGTTCGAAATCGCTCATGTTAAACGTTTAATTCACATATTTTGTGGAAATCTTGCCATTTTAAAAGGATGTTGGCTTTCCTACCAATTTCATTGTTAGACCTCGAAATCCTATTGTCATTTCAATCCTTATGGGTGTGTAAGTTTGCATTGAATGTTTTGAATTAACTATTAGCCATGGCATGCACCTGGAAGCGTTTTAAATTTATATTTAGCATGTAATTTTATTCCTACCAGTAATTCGGACGAGAAATTGGGCTGCCATTATCGTAATAACCTAAATAAACTACACAATTTCACTTGATACGCGGCCGCTTCATACGAAGAAATTGAAACTAAATAGGGATTCTCTGCTACGTTTTTTTTATTTCTCGCAGTCGATTTAACATGTTACAGTCGTCAAGAGGCGGCCATTCTTAATTAAGTGGATCATCCCTCTTTTTTCCCCCACTCCTCCGTATTAACCCTATTCCATCTTCCTCTTTATCCCCTTAAATACGCTTTCTCTCTCTCTCTTTCTAGAGCCTGCAAAAATAAAACCCTATTAGCAAGGGACAATTCCGCTCCTAAAGAGCTTAGCGACGTATATCTATTTTCCTACTCTTCTTCTGCTTCTTCTTCTTCAGCCCTCTCCATCTCTACTTTTTATGTCTCCGGTAAAGAGTTCCCCACTTTCAAACCGGTGAATGTCACTAATCGCCCCACCCTAAACTCGCGCGTCTTTTTACTTTCTCCATACGTAGTATAGGGAAAGTATTGTGATCACGAAAAAAATCGACTTGGAGATTTCAACGGAAATATACGTTTTGAGGTCCCTAGAACACGTTTAGACTATTTTCGGAATGATATCTGTGTGTGTTTGGGTGTATGTGATTGTGGGCGCTATAACTCAAAAAGTACTTGTCATATTAATACCAAATTTCATATATAACACTTTAGCATGAGCACAAAGAACTGATTAGTTTTTGCACAATACCGGTTAACCGGAAGTCGAGGTTTATTCGAAACCCGATTCGGTTTTTGCGATATTTCTCCGTTAAAACATCATTATTGTATATACAATTCTATATAAAGCTTATAGAGAATGCAATTTCCTATAATTTTCATTTGAAAGAAGTTTCCATATCAGTTATGGTTTAGGAATTATAAAAAATAATCGGTTTTTTCGGTTTCCGTAAAATATCTTCTTAAAAACGTCATTATCGGTAATCTTCGTAAGGACTAAAGTTGTAGAGAATAATATTTCTTCCAAGTTTTGTTTGAAACAAATTTTCGTAGAACCATCCATTTCGGAGATATTTTGCTTTTGCTAGTATACAGCGCCACTACCATTTAGCGGTGAATTCTGTAAACATATTCAAAATATACCTAATTTACGGCAATAAGGAGGTCTGTATTCTTTTACGATACGAAATAATAATTTTGCCTTAAATTGCTATCCATAATAATTTAAATATCTATACCCCAAATATGGAGAAAGTCAATGTGTTGGCCACATCAAATTTTTTTCTCCCCATTGTCACTTCGCGTACAGCGTTGCGTAACTGTTATGCGTTCTTGTGTATGGCTAAGACGAAAGGGGCCTGAGTGAATGGGGATTTTAGGAGTTTTAGGATCGCGAGCCAAAACCTCTTTTAAAAAAAAGAGACGACGCTAATTTTCGCTACGGAAAGCCTTTTAATAATGCCAGCATTAAAATGTCACAAGCAAGCGGCGTTTCATCACGTCAACGACAGTGTTTTGCATTCTCTGCTCCGTCTCGGTTTCTCTCTCTTTCGGTCTCGGCGGGGTTGTTGACGTTTTTATTTTTCGGAAAAAGCTGTGGAGAAAGTTAAATTAATATCCCCTTGTTGTGTACGGGGTTCTGCTGTAATATTTCGCGATTGTGGATAGGGGAATATTTTTCTGTAAGAAATTAGCAAGGTAATTAAGGGTAGGGAAGCTACCTGCTAATATTTTTCTCCCTTGATGGTTTCCTTTTAATTTTGATCTTCGTGTTTAAAAGATTGTTGATAAAAACAATGATGTGTTGAATGTGGAGTAAATTTTGTGATATCTGAAACTAACGGGGTAATGATGATTAAATTGTATAGTTTGAATAAAATGGGGCCAAGGTATGAGCATTTACGTGATACAAAGTTTTGGCAACTCGTGCTGGTTACTGCGAACATTCCCATTTATTAAAATATATTAGCGTGTAAATTTATAAAATAGATATATACGGCTGGAATGTAATATAACGTTTTCATTGAAGATCGCATATGCAGAAAGAACTATTCTAAAAATATACATTACAACCTCATAAACCCGGCAACCTCGGGACCTATAATGTACATTTTTGGTAAGTGATTATATAATTCAAATGGTGAATATCAATTAAAAGGGAACCCACTTTCAATAAAGACTATTGCTTATACATGCACTAAAACGAGGAATTATAAAAGAACCGTTAAAAAGTAAATAACGAACGTGAAATAAAGCTTATATCTAATACGCATTTACAACATCGTTTTCATCACACATTATTTTGAGAATTTTTTAAAAACAGATCGAGCACACTAGCTTGCTTCATGCATTTTGGTTTTTCCTTCATAGGTTTATCACTTATTCGATACAAACACGTAATCTCTGGAAAATCAATTCAGGAGCGTTGTTCTAAAACATATTGTATCTGTGACCAGGGACGGATTAAGCGGTACGCAAAACATCCAAGTGCGTGGGGCCCAGAGGACAAGAGGGCCCACAGCGGGCCGAACGTATCTCATCTCGCCCTTTCAAAGTACTGCCACACAGATCACAAACCTTACTATAACTGTTACTACTAGTAGTTACAAATGTACGATTTGAGTGGAACCTTAAATGTGTTTTGCTTGTGGCCCATAGTTCTCTTAATCGTGGATAGAATTGTTAAATTACGCTCATGACTCCCATACCATAATTTTTCCTGTCATCGAGCTGTTCTTTCTTCTATTTTCCTCAAATTGTTGAAATACTGCAAAGCATCAGCTTCTTTGAAATATTATATTAAATGAGTGTGCAACCTTTATTTACACATTAAAAATTTCGGTTCACGGTAGGCCGAATAACGGGTTTCAACGGAGGTTATTACCAATTTTTTTAACGTTTAAAACCTCACCAGAAAGGTTTGACAACCATAATTTTTATTTAAAATAATATAAAATTTGCCAGTACTAAATTAGGTCGATTTTTAAATAGAACACACGCTTTTCGGATCAAGCTCGACAAAATGCACTTGAGGAAAGAAAATGGAAATGACGTAAGTCGGAAAAATAGAAATCGTTCCGATATATTCCGCAAAACACGAGGGAAAATTTTGCAAAAATGACAACGGCACCCGGTGTTCCCAGGCGGTCACCCATCCAAGTACTATCCGGGCCCTACGATGCTTAATTTCGGTGATCGGACGAGAACCGGTGTTTTCATCGTGGTATGGCCGTTGCCGAAGTAGGTATCTCTGAGAATTGGTTTTCTTCTAGCTTACTTGTTTACAGGGCCGGATTAGGCGGTATGCAAAACACGCGAGGACAAGGAGGCTCAAAGTGGGCTACTCCTACCCCGTCTTGCCGAAACCCTTTCCAAGTGTTGCCGCTCAGATCAAAAATCTTACAAAATGTTACTTTTAAAAAAATGGACGATTTCGGTGGGGCCCATGGGTCACTTAATCCGGCCCTGTCTGTGACCAACTGTATACAGCTATCTATTGAAGGTTTGTCCTTGATCACCTTCACTTTCATTTTCTTTATCTTTTTCTCGCTCAGGTTTCAAAACCATGTCCACTATTTCGACATTTCACATCAGTTACCTGAAGTATGACAGGCGCATCATTGCCGATATCAACCCAGATTTCAGTGTCATCTTCTACCACTCTTTTTGCTATTGTGAAAAATTTTCGCTTGTTGTATCAGCATTAGGCCTGAAATAGGTACACTTTCATTTCTTCGCTGACGAAACCACTCAAACAATACCTTAACAACAATATTTACCCTGGACGGGTAATATAACTTTTTCTTTGAGAGCGCATATGCAGAAAGAACCATTCTAAAAATATATGTACTTCAATTTTTTAAATTCTGAAATTAGTTCACTTATTACTGAATAAGACATTTACTACAAACAGGTTTCTCAGTTTGCATGTGTTGTAATATAGGTAATAACCAGCTCATGTGGCAAGATTCGAACCCGCGACCCACACATTGGGAACTAGGCATGCTAACCGCTCCTCTGACAAGGTCTTTGTATAGAAAACGAAAATACATAGTTCGTTTCCGTTAGGAGTTTTCGATATCATATTTTTCAGCTCGTTTTCAATAATGCAAAAGACGAGCTTTGTCGTCCGTCCGTCTTTCGACATTCAATTTCTTTTAGAGATAAATAAAAATTCTTTTTTTGTTGGTTAGGTAATAAAATATTACGATTCTCATTTTACGAGTCCTCGATCGATCTGAATTTCCTGCGTTAGAGGGCGCTAAATTTGGAAAACGATTAAACGTTAAATTAATATTTTCTATTGATGTTAAGGTGGTAGGGTGTGGCGGTGAATTAATAAATGGTGCATGGATATGTATGGTATACTCCAGCAAATGTTTTAGAGACATTTTAGAACAATTCTAAATTTGAGACAGAACATTACAAACCGATATGTCTTCGGTGGCTTTGTGTTATGCTGCCGTAAATATTTTATTTATTCGAAGCGGTCTCAGCGGCAAAAGGTTTTCGAATAAAGGCAAATAACCGTCGTTGTGCCACAAAATAGTTAGACACAGGGATAAGTTGTGGGAGAAGTTAAAAGGATGAATGGTGGTGCACGGAGGAATGTAGGGAAGAGATTTGGTTGTGGGGGGAGAGGGGGGAGCGACGGAAACGGAGACTTTGAACAGCGGTGTTAATGGGATTCGCGCCCGAAAAGGAACGCGGAAATTAAGCGAGAAGAGACAAGTGGAGGGGAAAATGGGGGAAAACGAGGTCTCGTTAAGAGTGCGTGAGAGATGGGAGGAGTGTGGCGAAGGGTGGTTTTTGGGATACTGGTAACAGAAGCCGTTTTTCGTTTTTTTAAAAATACTTAAAAGTTTCGTTTTGAAAATCATTTTCAAGACAGAGGTTTTTTCTGTTTTTGGCTTTGGCAACTTTTTTTGAGTGGCCAAAGGAAAATTAATGCAGAGTTTTATTAATTGATATTAGTAAAGCATTGTTCATTTTAAACTTTTATTAAAATACCATAATCATCGCCATAGTTAATGTGTCCATAGGTATGTTCATGGCTATTATTGGTTAAACCTGGTTCTCCACATAACTCTTGCTTTCCGCTATTTTCTTCATTTCTCGGTAGCTCTGTTTTCCTTTAGAGTCATCTATAAGCTGGAAACCGTTCCTCCCTTTCTCCTCCCTCCCGCATACCGAAGCTTTAAAAGGATTTTATATATTTTTTCCTGGGTTTCAGCTCCACTCAACTCTACACATAGCATTTTATCAATTTCTTACGTGTATCTCTTTATTTTTCCTGTTAATAGAAGTTTCTTTCTTCTGAAAGCGGATTTTGCTTTCCCATTTCGATCTGTCCTAATTTCATCGTTTGCACCTCTCTTTGTGATTCATCCAAGGTATTTATAGCCATAAACATTCTAGTTTTCTTATTTTTCCGATACTTACATAACCTTTGGATTTTCTATATTTATTTCCATTTCGTATCTTCTCCATGTTATAAACAGTCTATTTATAATTTTCTGGAGTTCCTTTTCCTTTATTACTAGAAGTACTTGATCATCAGTATATTTTACTCTTCTTGCAATCAGTATTGGTATCTCATTTACCTACCTAGCGCTTCTAGCATTAACCTTTCTCCATACATTTATAATAGAGGCTCAGGAATAGGCAACTACCTCGTCTTACTCCTCTTCCGATATTTACTCCACTGGTATCAGCTTTTTTTCAATCTGAACTCCATAACTCGATCCACGTATAAATTATCCACATCTATATCCATTAATATCCGCGAAAACATTACCCATTTTCTCTATCAAGAGCCTTCTGCAAGTCTGCGAAATATGGACAGCAGTATTGGCTTTAGCTCTTTCTGATACTATTCTCACTGCGCCGATAGCATCTGCTTCCACGTCTTTTTCCGAAACCGATTTGATCTGCTGCTATCATTTCTTTGGCCTTTACAGAATGCCATATAAAGTTCTTATTACCCATGTTCGGTTTTGTTATTGTGCTATTGTTTGGATTTATGTAACAGTACGTAACTACGGACAAAAGCAAATGATATTGCTACAGTCGTGGATTGTTTCCATTTATACCAACAAAACTTATTGAGGGTTGATACAATGTCAGTTTCATAGAAACCAGTCTAAGGTTTCATCTAATTGGAGCTACCTTTATCAAGTTCGTTAGAAAAGAACTGCTCAAGACCTTGTTTTTTTAGCGGAATCCTATTTTTTTTACCGATAATGAGTACATTATCCTAAAAAGTTCACTAGTCCGTAAACGTTTTCGTGCTCCGTGCATATAAGAAATAAACGGATATCTTCGGAAAATAGAAAATTATGGAATTTTTTTGGTTACTTGACTCCAACGAGTACGAACGAAATCGTGCCCGAGCAACAGATCGCGAATTAACTTCTTTTTTCAACACTCCATGCCGTGGTAAGATGTTTTCATTATGGAAATTATCAATTTATGGAATGAAGCTTTCCAGTTGGCCGAATATAAAGATTTTTTATGGTCCCATCTCGCTCCGATGAAAAAACTCTTTTTTATGGTCGGAATGGCAGTAAAAAATGAAAGGCTACTTTTTTATAGCTATATTAAAAAGTTACCTTGTCTGGATGACCATCAACTGAGTGATGAGAGAGAGAGAGGCAGTAAAAAAATGCTAATGGCTTCGGGAAACGACTAAAAAACAAACAAAATATTTTGGAACATGGAAAAGTAAGGACGGGTGGATAACGGGGATAAGTAGAATAGCGGTCAGTTGTTTGCTTCGAATGACCGAAGCGTACAACACGAATGACATTGAGAATCGTCTACTTCGGACGTGGAATTTCTTTTTCAGCGGCCGCAGTGATGCGGGGGATGATTTCCGATTTTTTCTTTGTTTTCTCAGAGCATTTGGGTTCCGTCTTTTATGGATCCCATTTTCGACGTTTATACTTTCAATGTTCCTCTCTCCTTTATTTGCCCACTCGTGGTACTAATGGCCTTTTTAACCTTTAACCTGCTTAGTTTTCTCCCTCGGGCTTACGAATGCTAACTTAAACTAAGTATATGTTTTTTTAAATCTGAGGAGTTAATATTCCATGTAGTTTTAAATTGGTAGAGAAATCAAGCCAGTCATAAAAATCATTGAAACATATGACGGATGTAATTAAGCAAGGTTTCCCAACGTGACGAATTTTTATAAAAAACCGTTATATCATAGATTTTCGGTTTATTCCGTATTTCTGAATTTGGCTACGTCAATAATTGTCTATTAACCGTTGCAGCGTAAAAGGAAAAGTTTTACCTTTGCATATATATTTTTATAAAATCTTTTATATGCGTTCGAACGATATTTATTTATATCATCATCATCATAGGTAGTCTGTCCGTTGACAGGTCCGTGATTATTCGTGGTTAAACTTGGTTCTCCAAATACTCCTATTTTCCGCAGTTTTCTTCATGTCTTGGTAGCTCTTATACCCTTTCAAGTCGTCTATCAGCTGAAACCTTTTCCTACCTCTTTCTGTTTTTCCATCCAGTTTTCCTTCTAGCACTTCTTTAATCATGCACTTTCTCCTCAGGCAATTCCCAATCCAGTTCGCCTTCCTCTTTCAGACAGTCTGTATAATCGTTCGCTTCTCTCCTATTCTTCGTAGTACTTCCTCGTTTTTCATCCTATCTGTCCATTTTATCTTCAGCATTCTTCTCCATGTCCACATTTCGAAGCTTTCCAAGCATTTAATATCATTTTTCGTTAGTGTCCATGTTTCTGCCCCATACAAAGCTATACTCCATAAATAGCATTTTATCAACTTCTTGCGGATTTCCTGCTTTACTATATTTCCCGTTAGTAGGAGTTTCTTTCTTCTGAAAGCGGCTTTTGCTTTCGTTATTCTAGTCCTGATTTCATCGGTACATTTTGCTTCTCTCGTTATGATGCTTCCAAGGTATTTATAATCTGAAACTTGTTCTAATGGCTTTCTTCCAATACTTATGTTCAAATTTTCTTCTTCTTTACATGATATTCGCATGATCTTGGATTTTTCGGTATTAATTTCCGTTCCGTATTTTCTACCTGTTATCACTAGTCTATTTATTTTCTGGAATTCCTTTTCCTTTCTTGCTAGAAGTACTTGATCATCCGCGTATTTCACTGTTCTTATAATCCTTCCTCAGATTTTGAAATCTCCCGTGCTTTCTAATGCTTACTGAATTTGCCTCTCTCCATATATATTTCATAGAATCGGCGATAGGCAACAGCCCTGTCTTACTCCTCTACAAATATTTACTCCGCTGGTGTCCGCATTCTCCAACCTGTCCTTTAAAACTTGATTCACATATAGATTCGTGATCAGTCTCCTGTCTTTCCAGGCTACGACTATATCCTTTAATACCCTCATCAGCAGTACCCAATTTACTCTATCAAAAGCCTTCTGCCAGTCGACGAAACAATCTTGGCTGTATTCTATTGCCCTTTCTGGTATGATTCTCACTACGCCGATAGTATCTCTGGTTCCTCGTCCTTTTCTGAAGCCGATTTGATCTTCCCCTAGAATTTCTTCGGCCTTTTTCTCTAGCCTTTTATTAAGAATCCTCGTGATCATCTTCGAAGTGTGTATAATTCTGTAGTCTTTACACTGCATTCATTACCTTTGGCTTCTTCTTTAGAGAGGTCATTGATACATCTAAGAAATCCTGAGGCCACTCTCCCGAGTCGTAAATCTTGTTAATTAGTTTTGTAATCACTTTTATTCCTTCCGATCCCATGATTTTATGTACCCCTGCCGGTATTCCATCGCTGCCTGTAGCTTTTCCTTTCTTCATTTCCAGTATCGTCTTTTGTACTTCGCTTTTCATAATACTTGGTTCCAAGTTGTCTTCTTCAATGCAATTCTCTTCTTCCAGTTCCATTTTTGACGATCCTACCTGTTGTTGTATAGTTCCTTAATGTATTCTTCCCATCCTTTCGTTCTGCGACTATTTTTCCATCTGTATTCATAATTCCTTTACCACGAATCCCATTATGCTTCTTATCTTCTAACTCCAGTGCCCTAGCGTACATCATATCGTATCGTCCTAACTTCTCCATCTGTTGTATTTCCTCACATTTTTCTTTTATTTAATTTTCTCTAGCTTTATCTGTTACCCTTCTTAACTCATTGTTTATGCGTCTATAATTGGCTCTACCGCGACCGCAGCACTACCTGATTCCGGAAAAATGAACTATCGAAGTAGATGATACCCTTAGAAACTTATTGATGTTTATCCAAATAAATATTGGCAACAATAAAAAGAGAACGCTAAGATGGGTACTGTCCCATTATGACCCCGCAAATTATCACGTCGCTAGGGTCAAGATTAACATTCGAGGGATCTACGTTTTATTTATAGATCGAGTTAGGTTGGAATGGTTTCTACCAAGATATCTGTAGTCTACAGAGGAATTATATCTCGCTTGACTGTTGCGCCGCAAATGGAGAGGATATTCCCTCCCCGTTGTCCGATGCTCTCATTTTTGCTCTATTCGACGGTTAAAACTGTGTACTACTATCTTTTTCTTGCGATGTGTACATATTACGCGGTCAAAGTTTTAGATTCACTAAATCCGTTGAAATTCAACGGGTTCTTCTGCTAGTCTAATATAACTGCGACTTTTACTTGTTACGCTATTTTTTATCTTTAAAAATGTGTATTTAAGCAGTGAAATTAGTTAGGGGTGGTTTGGCGTGCCGCGATGTTCTTAAGCATGCTTGAAGGTGTACCGTGGAGCAAACAAGGTTGAGAAGCACTTGCTTAAACGGTAGAGCGCAAATGAATAAAATCCCTTGCTTAGGCATTTTATCATACAGAAAAGAAACTATGAAGAAATGGTTGAAATTTCCGAATTATTAAGGGCCGTATATTAAAGGCAGTTTTAACAACAATTTGATTTTCTCAAAAACGGCAACAAACGATTTTGATCAAATTTCGTACAGTTACATAAGTTTACGTCTGAAATAATACTACATAGTTCAAATTTCTCAAAAAATGAATGAAAATTTAATTTAATTCTTTGATTGTCTAAAAACCGGCTCATACGAATTTCATAAAAATTCGAATAGTTATTTAAATTGATGATTATAATTATTGTACATAGTTCATCTTTTTCAAAAGATAACTAAACGACGCATTAGTATATGAGAAAGTTCGTACAATGTATATTGTACCGATTTTTTATTGAAGCTCAACCTTGAAAACCCCCGATTAAAGCGAAATAATTACGTAAATGATATGTAAAGAACAGTAATGAAAAGAATATAACACAAAAATCTTTTATAACGAACAAATAGAAATTTTTCGTTTTATCCTTTTAAGGGCGCCTATTTTGTAAACCAAAAATATTTTATTTTTGAATTTTTTTAATTCTTGTTTATATTAACCTTTACCATTTTAGGCTAATCAAACAACATATATACCATTAATACTTTAAAATATTTAAGCGGAACGTTATAAAATTGAGCAGTTGAAAATATCCACGCATTTCTGTTTTCGTTTCAATTCAGTTTAACCTATATTTTTTCAACGCTAACTCTTAACAACCTAATTAACTAATTCAAAAATTCAAAACGCCAAGGAAAACAAAAATATTTTTATCCATGGAACTCGTACAGATATTCGGAGATTCGTATCAGCACCTCTAAATACTACCAGTTCTCACGGAGCATTCGGTTTAAATCCATATTACATTTTTATCCCCAATTCCTTTTTTTTATTTCGAGGCATCCCGCTTTTAACGGCCTCCGAACAAATTGCTCCCCTTTCTGTCCATTAACGCACCTCCCCCCCTCCTTTAACCCCCCTCTCATCTCTGCACCACCCTTCCTTCCTTCTCTCTCTCTCTCTCATACTCCAGACCACCGCTCGCCAAAACCTTGAGAACGCCTCCAGTCAAGACATAAGAGGCGTCGGGCGGTCGGTGCCAAATTCCTGCTCTGCGGGAGACATGTCGCTTCCCTTTCTCTCTCTCTGTCCCTCTTTCTCTCTCACACTCTCTCAAACCTTTCCCACCTCTTTCTCTCTCATTTTTTCCTTCTTTCATCTCTCAGCCCCCTTAATCCTTTCCAGTTTTCTATTCCTATCCTTCCTCCCTTCAGCGCTTTTCTCTCTGTCACTCCTTTTTGTGTCCCTTGCTTGATCTTCCTCCTTTCGTGTCCTTCCCTTCTAATTGTCATTAGGTCTCTATTATCTTAGACTCTAGACTCTTTAACGGCCTTACAGTTTAGTGTATAATAATAATACATTGTGTCCCATTGTTGACTACTGTCAACATATAGGATGTGTTTTAATAAGCTGATGAGGGGTAAATATATTTAACTTTAAATTTTTATCCTAGATAGGCAAAAGTAGAAGTAATCAAACTAGAGTAGGGAGTCCAAGTGCATGAATACATGTAACAAAAAAGTTGTTGTTAGTGATAAACGTTTTACAGTTACAAGTTTTAAAAGATTTGAGGCAGGGTTTGTTAAACGAACGAAGAAATTGTTTTTTAAATGTCAAATTAGCGTTATTTATCCGTTGTACGATGAAAGAAACACCCTTATTAGTCCTAAAGCGGTCGTTTGGACATAGGCGTTGCACCCCCTGCCGACCACGAATCTGGTGATTTTCAGTGTAACATGTGGACCTAGATATGAATTAAGTTTATCATCTCTTCTGGGGTAATTTTATTGAATTATTATTATTTGCTAGTCATTCAGCCCGCATAGTTATAATAATAGAATTTTCGTGTGAAAATTAACGGAGCACATCGATTAAAGCAACATCTTCAGGTAATATGGGCCATTTTCGCCTCTTTATATATCATCATATGCTTTGTATAATCAGAGGCTAAACTTTTCCTGATTCGTTAATTATCATTGAAAAATTGGTGGAGTTTTCTCATTTTGGCACAGAAGCTGAAATGGGCGAGTTCAACACTATATATCATTCAAAATATATAATTATGCTAGGAGCGTGGTGAAATTGATTATGCTGCAAACGGTAATATGAGTTTATTTTCTTTCAGTCATGAACCAGTATGTTTGTATGTTATGTACATTTAAATCTAAGATTTTTTTATGTTTAAGATTTTTAATTACCAGGATAGGTAGGTTTCAGGCTAATAAATTTTCTCTTTGGTAAAGGACATAATTTACGATCCTCGTGGTTGTTAATTTTTAAGGTCGTTTCATCAGAATTTTTTTCCTCCTTCGTACATATCCGCATCCTCTTCCTATAGTCATTGTTTCGCTTAGACCTCCGAAACAAACTTTATATCTTGCCCCGTCATTTTATTAATCTAGTTATTTTTTCTCATTTTCCCAATTCCCTCCCTGCTGCGTATTTCATCAAAAAGGCCGTCAGCAACGAGCGCCAGCTTTGCTACATTTTCTAACGCTCTTACGCTTTTTCCCCGCCCATATCTCAAAAGTTCATTCTCTATAGTTAAAAAAAGGAAGGTCAAGTAGCACGCGCTCATTGAGTGTTTGAAGGATATTCGCAATTAGTCGCTCTGTGGCTTTATCAAAACGGAGAAACCTCGGTTGCAAACACCGGTTCGTCGATGTTTGTCCCTTAAGTGGTGTATCGTTGTTATCCCTGGAAATTAATTAGCTTTCAATTATCTCTCTAACTTTTAGGAGAAAATACATCTCTCTATTGAAAACTCTAAGACTCCAAATATGAATAACAAGCGTATTTATTTCTTAGCCAAATGTATTACTATTCTCTGCACCATAGATCCGTTCTTAAATCCCTTAATTGTATTCTCAATGAAATGTAGGCTATTGTATTATTACGATAATATTGTTTTACTCTTCGTGGGTATTCGCTCCGTCCTGTTCACCTAATCCCGTTTAAAACTATTGGTATATCACTAACAAAAGTATGGGATAAAAATGCGTGTCAAAACATAACTTGCGTTTCTAAGTTTTTAGTATTTCTAAAATTGCAGTAGAACTCGGTTATAACGTCCTCGGTTTATACGACAACTCGGATATAACGACACATTCTTCAGGTCCCATCCCCGTTTCTACAACATTGCAATATATTCACCTCGGTTATAACCTGCGGTATCTCCGTCAGCCGCCTCCGCGTCTTCTGCGTCGCCCAGGAATCCTGAGCGTTCCTCCCTGGCCAGAAAGCTATTCGCCCTCCTCGTCCTACTCTCTGGTGACGTCAGCCTCAATCCTGGGCCCGTGTGTAATTTTTTTTAGCAAAACGTGAGAAGTAATCTAAACAAACTCTCCATTGTAAACTCTCATTTTGCCGAACTCGCTGCGTTTGATGTGATTGCGCTCTCAGGGACTTGACTCAACAGTAATGTCTTAGACAGCGAGATTTAACTAACTAACACCCACCAACTATTTCGTCGCGCCCGGAATTCTCGTGGCGGAGGTGTTCCCCTAGCGTTTCTTCCTCCTTCCCTGCGAAACGTCGAGCGGACTTGGAGTCCGACTGCGAAGTGTTATGGACTGAGGTCATTACGCAACACAACATTAATGGTTGACATCAAAACCGTGGCAAACTATTCGTCGGCTGCTTTTATCGACCGCCCGGTAGAATTTATCCGTCCTTGAAGCCTGATTTGACTCAGTCGTCAGTGTACGTGCTCTTGGGGAGTTTATTCTCTTTGGAAACTTCAATATGGCCATTAATTGGACCTTACCTTCCAGCGTTGTTGTTGCCAATCCCCACGATGATTATTTCATCAATGACCTAGGGCTAACACAATGTAATACTTTCCCCACCCGCAACGTTGGATTACATCTTTTCTTCGACCGTAGTCCAACCTGTCTCCGCTGGTAGAAATATTTTTCCGACGGATCAAGAATCCTTGGAGTGCTCCCTTTCTCTGCCTCATCCCTCCGCGTCGACGCCCTCACCCCCACCCCAACTCAGAACCGTGAGAGCTTGGAATAAAGCAAACTGGCCTGCAATCAACCACTTTCTCTCCTTCTGGACAGAGGCACCACCGAAGACTCCTTCGAGTTCTTTTACGACTTTCTTCACGGGGTAATCGCAGACTTCGTCCCTACTCGGAGAATCGCCAGGAGGCGGTCCATCTGGTTGACACATGAGACGACACTCACACTCACAAACAAGGGTGCGGCGTGGAGAAGTCATCCAAACCCCCAAACTCGTGCCTCCTTCGTAAGCGTTCCCGGACCCTTCTTCGCCGCGACTATACGAACCAAGTAAAATCTATTACGGAGGAAATGAGGGATAATTCCAAAAGATTTTGGTCCCTTATAAACGCGAAACGGAAACCCTCTCGTGTTCCTGTTTGTGTTGTATAAGGCGACACTTCATATCACGGTGATGATAAGCCATCAGTATTTAATGGCCGCTTCTCCTCGAACTTCACTTCCCCCACCTTCCACCTCTTCAGCCAGTCTGTCCTCACTCCCTCTCTTTCATTTCCACCTCTCCTCGGGAGGTCTTCTAGCTACTCTTCTCTTTACCTCCACTTAAATCACGGGTACTGACAAAATCGGTTCTCTTTTCCTCGGTCGCACTGCCACCTCTCTCTCTCTCTCTTCCAGTTTCTAAAATCTTCAATCGATTATTCGCCAGCGGCTCCTTCTCCGCTATGTGAAAAACCGCCAACACAACTCCCATTTTTAAGTGTGATCCGAAAAATAATGTTTTGAATTGCCGCCCTATCTCCATTCTTCCAGTTCTTTCACTCCTTTTTCAGCGCATCATACATGACCGCCTACATTCTTTCTCCCTTCCATATATCTCGCATTCTCAACATGGTTTCCTTCCTGGTAGTTCATGATTAACAATCTCTCCGTTCTCAACCATCACATAACTTCCGCCTTCGAACATTCTTCCCAACTCGATGTCTGCAATATCGATTTTTCCAAAGCTTTCGATACCGTTAACCATGCTGTTCTTTTACACAAACTAAAGTCTCGTTATAATATCCATGGTCCTCTTTTATCACTTCTTTCTGACTTTCTGTCTTTACGCTCTCAAAGAGTCCTGCGCGACGGTGTCTCCTCCTCTCCCTGTGTCCCGCAGGGGAGTGTCCTTGGGCCTCTTCTGTTTGCCATTAACGTTGATGATATGGCCGGCTCTGCCGCTCTCAGCTCTTGCAGCCTCCTGATCTATGCATACCACTGCAAAATCTTTTAAATAATTGATGACCTTCTAGACTCCCATTCCCTTCAGGCTACACTCACTTCCATAAACACTCTGTGTTCTGATTGGCTGTTAAAATTCAACCCCGCCAAGTTTACCCTTATGACATTTACTCTCAAACGCAAACCCATCCTTTCAACCTATTACATCTTCCAAAAGCTCATATTTCTTGTTTCCTCCCACAGCGACCTAGGTGTTATCTTTGACCATAAAATCAACTTTTCCACTCATGTAAGCAAACTTTCTGCGAAAGCAATGTCAATTGTTGGAATTCTCTATCGAGTTACTGAAATTGCGGACCCTTTCGCCATGAAATCCGTTTTTAACGGCTGTATTTTACCCGTTATTGGGTATTTTTTCCCCAATCTGGTCCACCGCCTCCCCTACTGTCCTTCACCAATTGTACCGGTCAATGAATTTCTTTCTAGCTGTAATACGTGATCGTGTTCCCTCACTCACAAATTCATCTCGCGATGTGATACTGTCGACCTTGGATATTTGCCCTCTTACTCACAGGCGCGCAATTGCCGACCTGAAATTCCTTCATGCGATTATGAATGGCCATTGTCGCTCCAATGCCTTTTACCCTGTTTTTCTATTCACGTTCCCCCTCATCCTACCCGCAATCTCAGTCTCCTTCACTTGCTACAATTCCGCCTTTCTAAGTCGCAAATATCCTTATTTTATAGATTTCCCTCAGCATTGAAATCTATAACCGATGATTATCCCTCCCTTGACCTCTTCTCCTCATCCAACACCTTTAACGCCTTTCTCAAACGCTACCACTGGCTCTAACGTATCTTGCTTCCTGCCCCCCCCTGCCACCCACCAGTCTGGTGATTTGCAGGGTATCATGTAGATGTAGATTTGATTTTTTGTCTCTGTTTGATGGTTCATTTAAGATTGTTTAATTTATAAATATGTTGTTAAGTTTTTATTTTATATGGTTATTGCATTCCAATGTAAAAAGTCAAATGTGGCAGTCTTTGGATTTAAATAAATAAATAAATGAAAGTATAAACGCACTCGGTTATAGCGACAGTGGAAGTTAGTAAGTAACAAATATTTGTATGCGTAAGCACAGGGTCGGCGCAACACATTTTTGTGTGTGTGGGTGAGAAGAAGAAAAATAATATCATATAAATGCCAGTATATAATTCATGTTGGTTCATGATTCATGATGGTTTTATTATTAATTTTTGCTGATCGCCAGTACATTGAAGAACTAAACGCAGCCTCTTGACCGCCCGGATGGGAAGGGATCCAACAGGGAAACTCTTGACTCATTGTGGTTTGCACGAGCCGGTTTTTTATTTTTTGAAGCTCTGCGGCCCGGTTGTTAAGCGTCACTAAATCGGTTGATCCCGAAAAGACCCCCAAGGAATAGAGACCGGAAGGGAATGGCGGATACAGGAGGATAATTACCCCTAACCCTTGTCCTATGTAGTGAACAAAATGCGTTCTGAGACGCATTCGGAACAAAATATCTCGAATTTGCGCCGCAGGTTATGCAAGTTCTAAGCAAATAAATAACCTGGCAGAATGAAAGTTACACTGATAGAAGAATAGTTAGTCAACAGAAGTCTGAGAGATCAGATTATTTTACTAATCATTAAAAATATTTTTATTAAGTTTAATGTACTTAGATCATAATATAAATTTTTGAATTTGGATACTTATTCTGTTCCCATACACCTCGGTTAGAACGACACTCGGTTATAACGACAATAAATTTCCAATGCCGTTGTAACCGAGTTGTACTGTAATTATAACGTTACTAATGCTTATAATGTTTATTGCTTCAAAAGTTGGCTATCTAATAGAAAAATAATAGACGGTAAATGAATCCTCTTTCTCGTGAAAGGGCAGATTTACATATGGCAATATGGACTTGAGCGTAAGCCCTCCGAGCTTAACGGGCCCCCAGTCAGGGCTCTTATATTAATAGATCGAATTATGGGCTGTGATAGGAAGGGGCCCATGGGGACTATTAAGCCGTGGTCAGCTAAAATTCACTATCCACCACTGTTCTTGAAGGTCTGCTTCTTTGTGTAATATAGGTTTTCATCGACTGAGCATTTTTACTAGCCCACGATTATAGTTTCACATTATTTCCCAGGTGAAAAGTCATAACGTGCATAAAAAATGAATTAGGCAAATGAATTTTGCCTATAATCCTATGGCACTAAGTTATATCGATATGATTTTCATTCGAGAAATGAGGGGATGTAAAGAAATGTGGTCGTAACTAAGCTTTTACGTGCTTTAATGTATATCTGAAATGCGGTATGAAACTCACCTTGATTTTAACTTTGTATCGTTAAATTGAAATATTTCTTCCAGATATTTTTTTTGTTTATTTCTTTTCCATTATTTAGACGGATCAAACACGCGTAAGAAATTATAAGGATGATGATAAAAATATAAAATTTATGTAATGATGTGCGAAGAAATTGTATGTTGTTAGGAAATAATTTAACAGTAGATTTCACATTACCGGCGATATTGCATAACTTGACTTAATAAAAAATGGTTTTAAGTCAAAAATCGTAATATTACTTCATTAATGTAAATATATTTGCTGGGAATTGAAATATTTACCATAACATTTCGCGTACACTCGTGAAAAATGAGCGTTTACGAATAATGGCCATCTAGTTTGAATAACCTACAGGCAATTCCTATTAACAGCTTTATTTCCAGCGCACCTTGAAATTACGAAACTTGGAAGGCGTTCAGATGCATAAATACGCTTTTAATTTTACTGATGATAGCACGTGCGAATTTGCACTAAAATTAATTGATTGTTTCGCTAGAAAAAGCACCAAAACCACAACCCTTTGAAAATCTGACTTTATGGAGAAACGATCTCTTTGAGTCTCGCTTTGTAATAGTGCAGTGTTTTTCGAAATTCGCTCAATTTCAAGTAATTTTGTCATAAATATTCACCGAATGCAAATAAGAGAGTAAATAACCTTCCGAACTTAATTTGTAGCTCAAGAGGTTTAACACGCAATTTTCTTCCAATTTAAACATCGACTCCCTAAAAAATTTCATAGTAAAATGTAAATCCATTTTCTCACGGCGAAATAAAACCTACTACCCCATGACAACGGAAACGAGAAAATCATTCAGAACCAAATCGCGCGTTTCATGTTTCCAAACCCCCTTATTTTCATGTGCTGCCGCTCTGATGTATCGCGGGTGCCGTATTTTCAGCCCACACGGCAATGGGGCTATCTTTTCCCTCCTTAGAAGGCACGGCGACTAGAATAAAATCCTCTTTTATCGTTTCCCGCGCCATTTCCTTTATTCTCCGCCGCACTCCGCCCCCTCCCCCCCCCCCCTCCCACACACACACTGTCAGGTGAATCTCTCGACTATTACTTATCCGCCCACTCTTCCGTAACTATCGTTCCTCTTTCTCCGCTGCCAATTTTTTTCTCCATCCCTCTCACGAACTTTGGCTCCGCTCCAGGCGCTGTCTACGACATATTCTCTCTCATCTTCCACACGCTCATTCTCTTTCACGCTATCTACTCTCTCTCTCTCTTTTCCTCTGTCTTGTTCCATTCTCTTTCTTTTTTCCCTTTCCACTTTCTACAACTCATCTCTTCTATACATATAACACTCTTGTTTACTCCTCTCCGTTATGATCTCCATTTATCTTAATTTCTCTCTCTCTTATATCACCCTATATCCTCTCTCTCTCGTGCTTTACCATAATATTACACTCTCAGCCCGGTTTCGCCCCTTTTATTCTCTACTAAGAGAATTTCCCGTTGAATTTCAACGGATTTAGTGAAGCTACTACAGCACAACATACAAACTCTTTAAAATACCTATATAGTAGATATTTTAAAAATTACAATTAGCTTTTCTTAACAATTAATCATATTTGCTTGTAACAATCCGTTTCCGAACGTATTGCATTCAAATATAACGATAATTGCATTTCCTATCATATATATATTACTTTCGCCAAATCCAGCTTCATTTCTTGTGTAATTATGCCTATGAAATGTTTACATTTATGTCTTGTAAGCAAGAAACCCGTGAAAAAGCAACGTATAGTTGTCCATGATTGAACACTGACTGGTAAATGCACACCAGATACGTGAGCTTATTTACGTTAATAAACATTATAATGTAAAATATAATGATTTTACTTACGAAAAATGTAAGATTCCAGTATTCAATAGACGAAAGAAGGTTCAATTGCTTTCATCAATCGTTATAAACGCTTCCTGAATAATAATCAGTATCTATTTACGTTACTATCCATAAACGTCGATCGTTTCGTTGCTTAAACAAATGTGCGAATCGAATAACGCTAAACTTTCGTCTATTTGTAAGCTTCGTTGAAGCTAATTGAACCGGAGGTAACAATGACGGCCGCCTTGGCAACGCCCGGGAGGGGTACGAAAAATCCACAAAATTTCGAAACAAATAACGTATTTCTGAAAACTTCGACCGTGTAACATGTAAACTTCGCAGAAATAAGATAGTGTAGAGTTTTATTCGTCGAATAAAGCAAAAACGAAAAACATCGGTGCATATTTACGTATTTTGATGGTTGAAGGAAGAATACCTTGCAAGTCAAGAAATGGATTCATACGTGTTATCTTATGGAAAAATGTTAATCCCCTATATTGGCAGCACTGATTAATTCCGGTTGACCAAACCTTGACCATTCACAAAGCTAGGATGTAAGGAAAAATCGTACCAAATTTGGTTATTATGGCTTATACTCTAGTACAGATTTTCCCAACCTCTTTAGAGTCGCGGCACCCGTAAGTGACTTTTCAGAAATTGGCGGCACCCCTCCCTATCCACCGTCAGTAATAATCGTGGATAAGTTGAACCCCTAACCCCAATCTCCACATCTCCTTTAATTTGGAGTGCCTTTGCGACGAAATGAAGGTCGGCTTAACTGTGGTTTCCATTTTTGAAAGCCGACGATGCAAAATGAGGCAAAAAATGGGAAAACCGTATATTTTTGCGACACCCCTCAGAACACTTCGCGTCACCCCAGGTTGCCGCCTGCTCTAGTAGATTATCAATATCCACTTTCCCACTCTTACTTCCGCTATCTCTTTCCCTCTTTCTCTTACATTCTCCCAATTTCCCATCTTTCTACATCTCCCCTCCCTCGCTCATTTGTTTTGCTTCCCTCCCCCATCCCACCCCCTCCCTCTCGTCCTACCCCTCTCCTTTTCTGTCCTCTCCTTTCATCTCTCCATCTTTTTTTCTCTCTCCATCTCTCTCTCTCTCTTTCCATCTTTTCTCTCTCTCTCCATCTCTAATAAAGTCGTTTGTCTGTCTGTCTCCTACTATCTCTCTTTCTCCAACCATCTATCTCTGTATCACCATCTCCCCCTACTCTACTCAACCTCCCACCCTTCCTTTGTCACCCAATTTCTCTTCCTTCTCTCATTCTTTCATTATCTCCCTAACCTGGGGTGACCAGATGCTTACAGCCGCATCCGGGACAAAATGAGTTTTAAATCCTAAAATCCGGGACAATTTCCAAAAAAAAAAAACGGGACATCGGGAATTTTGCCTTATTTGGGTAATATTTGCTCTAAAAATGAAAAATAAATGTTATAAAAAAGAAAGTGCGGTTTAATATATTGTAACAATAATTACCTTATTATAAAAGGAGTACTTAAGCAGTATTGCATAAAAATAAATCAGGAGCCAAAGGTTTTTTATTCAATCATATTTTATTGAACTTCTTCCTGCCCTAATAATATTTTGATCTTTTTTAATTATCTTATAAAAATCTTTACACGTTAAATTTATGTTAAATTTACATAAAATAATGGAATTAATGGTTTTTACATCCAGACGGTTTATTTCATCTGACCACTGAACATGTATTTCTGAAAATATTCGTTCAAGATTTCCATTATGTGCCTCAATGGCAAACAATAATTTCTCAATTTCCGTGGTCTGCTCTTGAAATACAAACTTCGAAAAAAACAATGACCACTTATCGTAACAAGATATATTAAGCCAGTCATCATTCCTGTACTTCAGATCTTCTAAAATTAAATTTTTAAACAAAGAAAACTGAATAAATAATAGATTTTCGTCAATTTGAAAATCCACATCAATAATATATTTACACATATTTTGTACCTCCAAACTGGTGTACTTTTTAAAAGCATCCATTTCATAAATTTGAACTTACTGAAGGGTTCATCCCATTTTTCTAGTTATTCACGTCGTATTGTACACATAAAATATTTCATATTTAAATTTAATTTTTCACCCTGAATATTGTGAAAAGTTAAAATTTTGCAAGCACTTAAGGGAACAAATTTTTCTTCAGTGCGTAAATTCAGCATTTTGATCGTCTCATGCACGTAACTCATGACCTCTATTAGGCAATTTTCGGAGCATTCAGTTTTTAGTATTTGCTTATTGAATATACCAAGCACACTATGCATAACATGGAAGAACGCTTCATTTATTGGTGATTCAAAAAAATTTACCTACTTTTCTTCAGCAAGAAAAAATGCCTTCAATACTTCAAAAAATTTTAATACTCGATCGATTGCTTGGTATAAACTTAATCAGAGAGTTTTTGAATGTGTCAGTAACTTTTTATAAGTTACATCTACAGAAGAACAAAATACTTTCAATCGCTCGGTGCGTACTACGTGGTTTGCAAAGTATGACAATATTTTCACCACGACCATTTCCACATCACAAGACAATCTCTCTGCTCCCCGTTGTATTGCGTTATGCAGAATATGTGCTGAGCATCCCACGCCCTCCAAATTACGATTGATTTTTGCGCGTAATTTATAAAAGACATTGTTTTTACCTTTTCTCAACAATCCTCCAAAATTTGTATGTGCGTTATGCTTTTTTTGGATCAACACCATAATCACAGTGCGTGATAATGATGAAACTGGCATTGCTTTCAGAGACTTCGTTAGTTAGAGATTCAATTTTTAATATTTTAATCTGAATTCTTTTTTGTTTACCAAAATAGTTAAGGACTAAGGGAATTTTTTTTGGATATTCCAAAATATTGTGACTTTTTTAATTCTGTTAGTAATTCATTCCTGCAAAATAACCCGATAACATTTTTGATTAGAGCAGCAGTTCTCGTCCGTCCACAAGGAAACGTTTTGGCTATTTCGGAGTCATTAAAAATTTCATTAAAGAGTTCATTATTGCAATCAGCTGATCGAAAGCAATGATGATGTTTAATAATGTGGTAAGCCATCATTAACTCACTTGCTATAATAAGATAATTTTCAGTTACATTTTTCACATGAATGTACTTCATAATTTTTTGTGATGTTTCAGCATTTCCATCGCAAGTTGCTCTGACTTTTTGTTTCTTTGAATTAATATGATTTTACGCCAGATTTCTCGCCGTAGCCAATGTTTATATAACACATGCAAAATCTACACTCCACTTCATTATAACTTCTTCCTTTCTTGATAAATCTCCATTATTTTGAATATCCTTCATTAAAGGATTCTTTAGCAGTTCTGTTGAGGGATTCTAAAGCCTGCAAAAATTATGGCCGATCTAAATAAAAAAATCTCAGGACTCTCGGCCGCTTCTGTGTAAAATACGCACATTTTCGTGCTTTGGATTCATACGAATTTTAATAAATTAATGGAAACTTGGACTTAATACTTATAAAAAAATATTGTATGAAATTTTGTTTTGATTGGAAAGATTAAATAAACTTTATCTTTAACACGCAAAACTTTCACACGAATGACAATATTAAATTGATTAATTACATGATTATACTAAACAACACTTGATAATAGGTACATTAAGGTAAAAACCAAAATTAGAGTGTCATTACGCACGAAATTAGAAGTGCGAAAAAATACAAGCCATTAGTATTTAAATTTTGTGCTAATCTTTCGGTGACTCTTGCAGCAAAATATATTTAAGTCACCCGAAGAGTAAATAATTATCGTCTTACCTTTGAAATAAAGATTTCTTCTGTAGATGTTGCGTGAACTGAAGATCGGTCGAAAAGAAACCTTGCTTTTCTATCTTCTCTTCTTGAAATAATACAATTAAGATACTTACTGTACCACGATGTTAGCTGAACGAAGAAGGAATGAGCAAATCACTATCAAAGGAAAATGTGGGAGGGGCAAAGAAAGACTTTGAAAGGCGAGGTTAAAAATCATATTTTAAATTTTTCTGAAGAAACGGGGAGGATAGAGAATGTTGTTCTAGGAAAGAAGGCTACCTCAGGATGTACTTTCTCGGCACCACTAATTACACATTTGGGCGAACTAGTAAAGAAAATAGCATCGCATCCTCGAGCTCGATCGAAAGATCGCGGATTGGGACCACTGTGCTGGAGGTCTTAAAAAGGAAAAGTTCACCTGGGCTTCAAATAAATTCTAAGAATACTTCTGGTTGGTGGAATTCCGCCTTTCAGCCCACAGGAGGGTGCTCTGCGGGATGGCACAGCGGGTGCACTCAAAATCGGCTCCACTTGTAGATAACAGAGGAGAGGAAATATATTCCCAGCTGTCATCATTATTTCTTAGTATCAGCTCTTGTTGAATTTACGAGCATAAGTGGTTTTTTCCAGTACTAGAAATATGAATGCCTTTTATGATATACATAGTACTCGGTAGATCTAGTTTGAAGTTAAAAATGAATTCGTACAGACGGAGATGTAAAAACTGCTGGGTAAACCACTACTACGCTTGTGATTCCCACGAGGGACGTTATTAGGTAGGTCTTGGTGTGCTGCACCCCCTGCCACCCACCAGTCTGGTGATTTGCAGGGTATCATGTAGATGTAGATGTACGCTTAAAATTTCAGAAAACCGGGACGTTTATGCGTCTCGAAATTTTTTTCGGTAGACCGGGACAAAACATTGGAAACAGGGACAAATCCCGGAAAACCGGATCGTCTGGTCACCCTATCCTAACCCCTTCCTCTCTCTTATCATTTTTCTCCTTATCTCCTTTTTCACCCTCTCTTCACACCCACCCTCTCTCCCTCCCTCCCTCTCGCCCTCCCTCCTTCCCTCCCGCCCTCCCTCACTCCATCCCGCCCGCCCTCCCTCACTCCATCTCGCCCACCCGCCCTCCCTCCCTCCCGCCCTCCCTTCCGCCAGCCCTCCGCCCTCCCTCCCGCCCTCCCTTCCGCCGGCCCTCCGCCCGCCGGCCCTCCGCCCGCCCTCCCTCCCTCCCTCCCGCCCTCCCTCCCTCCCTCCTCCCTCCCTCCCTCCCTCCCGCCCTCCCTCCCTCCCGCCCTCCCTCCCTCCCGCCCTCCCTCCCTCCCGCCCTCCCTCCCGCCCTCCCTCCCGCCCTCCCTCCCGCCGGCCCTCCGCCCGCCCTCCCTCCCTCCCTCCCGCCCTCCCTCCCTCCCTCCCGCCCTCCCTCCCTCCCGCCCTCCCTCCCGCCCTCCCTTCCGCCGGCCCTCCGCCCGCCCTCCCTCCCTCCCTCCCTCCCTCCCGCCCTCCCTTCCGCCGACCCTCCGCCCTCCCTCCCGCCCTCCCTCCCTCCCGCCCTCCCTCCCTCCCTCCCTCCTCCCTCCCGCCCTCCCTCCCGCCCTCCCTCCCGCCCTCTCTCCATCCCGCCCGCCCTCCCTTCCTCTCGCCCTCTCTCTCACCCACACCCTCTCGCTCACCCTCTCTCTCATAATCTCTCCCTCTCTCTCACCATCTATCTCTCACCAACTCTCACCCTCTCTCTCACCCTATCCTTCTCTGCCACTCTTCCTCTCTTACCTTCTCTTTCTCCCACCCTCTCTTAACCTCTTAACCTCCAACCATTACCGTCCCGCAGTCGGAAAGACTGCGGATGTTATGAAGGAAAACGACGCCATCAAGCCTGACACTTAAAAGACATCCAAGAGGTGGAGACGGCAGACGAAGAAAAAAATGTTCCTCACTCACGCAAAACGAAAAGTTTCCTCTTCTATACAATAATAGTAGCAATGCCGAATTCTTCAGCGGTGGAATCTTTTTGTCTGCGAAATATCCAGAAAAAGAGTTATAAAAACGAAGTGTCATGGTGAATTACGCTTTTCATAAATGCAATATCTCGAATGCGTGAGTGCGAAAACTTTTAGAAATGAATCCTGGAGGAAAGCAATCTGGGAATGAAATTCCCGAAATTCTGATTATCGTAGCTCCACCACCAAACTCTCTAGTTATAGGCCGATCTTTGTTTACCTATCATATTTTACTCATATTTTCCATCCAGCCAGTGGTTTCTGCAGTGAAATTATTTCTGTAAGAATATGTTTGATTTTCTAAAATTTTGATGATATACGTATCGGTTTTTGCAATATTATCTATTCTAAAATGTGAGTAATTATATGCCTGAAGAACAATGATGGGCAAAACGCTGTACAATGCGGTCTATTCTTAAGTATTGCCGAAAAGTTAATATTTGACCCGCCGATTATGTTATTGAGTCACCCAAACGCCGCTTGATAACTTCAAACATATCTCATTTGAAACTGGATCATAATATTTTTACATCAGCAATGACCGACGACAATTGTATGGTCAATCATTATGAAAGCTTCCCACACGCAGTTTCCTGAATAATTGTCAGTATCTGTATACGTTTCTATGTATAAAGATTGAAGTTGCTACAACGATAATTTCGTTGCCTACACCAGGAGTCCCCAAACTACGGCCCTCGGGCCACACCCGACCCGCGCAGTGGTTTAATCTGGCCCGCCTTACCTCATGTATTTCTTTAAGTTTTGTGTATTCACCAACAGCAATTTTCAATAAGTATCATTCGATCGCGCCAACTCGTTTTAGGTAGACCTCTGAAACTTTTCTCTTTTCTCGATCCCACCCCCTTGCCCTGCTCGAATTAATTTTTAACAGTGAAGTTGGACGGTCGAAACTTGCTCTTTGAGGTTATCACACGGCCCGATCAGTCATTTGTAAAGTCTTAAGTGGCCCGCGCTGTCGTACGTAAAGCCTCACGTGGCCCTTTCAATAAAAAGTTCGGTGACCCCTGGCCTACACAAAAGTGCGAAGCGAATAACGCTATCTTTTGGTCAATTTGAAGGCTTAATTGACGCTATTTGAGCGATAGCACAAAAAAACTGTTCTACTCTTTTGTATGATGTATTAACTTACTAATTTTGGTCTGCTTCCCCAAATATTTATAGATTTTAGGTTGCCCCCCCCCCCCCCCCCCCGACCCATAGTTGGTGGGCTAGTTACGTCGCTGGTGTGCATAAGATGGCTTTTGAAGGCCTCAGGTATCTCAGACACGTCATGATCAAGCATTCACAACTAATTAACTACTCAGCCTCATAAATGCATAACATAGCCATTATTTTCCTTGTCCATTTGTAATAAGATTCATATGCAGGAGGACGTGATGGAAAATTAAATGTCACTGTTCGAATTTTGCATCATGGAAGTCATAATTTATACCAAGCTTTCAATATGAGTGTAGTTTTTGTTTAAAATATGAGAGTTCATTGTTTTCGATTTTACAACCACGAAATTTAAAAAAAATTGTTCTGAGAGAAACATTTGTTTTTATGTTTTTTTGGAAAGAATTGCAACTAAAGTCAGTTCTATGGTATTTTGATCTATACCTTTAAAGGGTTAAATATCATATTGTATATCATTTAATAAAGTTCTATTCGATATTTATAACCTTAGACAGTTCTGCGTTTCGATAGCATATTTCTTAGTCAATCTTCAAAAAACGTGCGGATCGTGAGTCTCATGTGGTTTACCCAATGGCTTAGGTGCCTATCCATAAACCAACTCCTTCCATATAAAGCGCCTAGAACGCCAAATTTACTTGTTACGTCAATTACCGAACGTTCGCGCTTTCTTTTACGAATGTTCTGAATTATGAATCGATTTTTTAAAATTAAAGCCGCATTTTTCACCTGTACTGCGGCTCTTCTCGTGTTCGTTTCTATACTGAATCGAAAAAAACAAAAGGCTCTTCTTGTTTATCCGGTTGCGTACCCCTTTTGTACGGAATGCATTTCAAAATACGTTTCAAATTTTACGAGACCACGTAACTCAACGCTTGGCCGCATAGCGTCTCTCTCTGCCAAGTCGACGCCTACCTTCCTCGCGTTTGAAGTTGCACCTTTATTCGGTAGATGGTAGGAGACATTTTATGCAGCGCCGCTCGCTTCGTGAACTAAAAGAAATAGAATTTCCTTAGCATTACATGACATTGTTGCAATATGCAGAAAAAACGTATAATGGAGCAAAATTATTAATATTTTTCGCCCAGTACTTTTTTTTTGATTTGCGGGAAACTTATTAACGCACAATTTTAAACTAAATGATGAATTTTCAGAAAAATGTATCATTAATTTCGCGATACTGTCTTTTAGACATTACCATGACCAATATTTTTGCTTTTAATGGGTAGTTTTCATAGGTAGAATTCCGAATCATTTATAATGTAACGATAACGGTTCTTCTAATAAGCTGTTGCTATCAGGATGCATACTTTCAATTACGACAAACAAGATTAAATGACACATTTTTACAGTGAAAAGTACACCAGCGCCAGGTGTGAAACGACAAACTTCGGCGAAATGTTAAACGACGCATATTTGTTTATAAAAAAGTTCCCAACAATACAATAATAAGGTATTATGCGAATTTAGTTGTTCTTCATCGGCGCAGATGACCTATATAAGTGATGGCGAACCTTCTGTTGCCCGCGTGCCAATATTACTGAAATTGTCCAATCTTTTCAGCCTCGCGTGCCACGAAAAAGTTATTGATTTTTTTTTGCGTGCCAACTTAATTAAATTCGTGATCAAGGCAAAATAGATTGAAGTTTGTAAAGATAAAACTAATGTTTACAATAGCTAACTTAATAGCACAAATGTTTTTGCGGGACTAAATCAGTACGATATATGCTTTGATTGGTTTTCGCCTTTCGTTGTCGTGCCAACCAAAATCGTCTTGCGTGCCACTTATGGCACGCGTGCCATAGGTTCGCCATCACTGACCTAGATGGAGCAGTTCTTGTGGCTCTTTTTATTATTGAGTCAAATGTAAAGCGTCTTTGTACCAAAAGGGAAAGTCTAAATTTTCCTTCGAAAATCATGACATTCATACACGTTGGATTATATATGTACATACTTAATTTACAATAAAATTATTGAATTATTTAATATTACTTTACCAAACATTATAGTATAATATAATTGCGGCTTTTGCTTGTTTTATGCTAGTTTTTATTTTAAAATGTGTATTTACGCTGTGAGATTAATTGGGGGTGGTTTGGTGTCCCGCGATGTCTTTAAGCATGTATGAAGGTGTGGCGTGGAGCAAAAAAGGTTGGGGAGCACTGCCGTAATACCTTAGTTGATTTTGCGGTATATTTACATGCGTGAATGGCTCGTTTCTTTACCTCATTACTTTTAATCGAATTTTTATCCGAATCGTCAACACTTTCTTTTGCAGCGATGAATCATAGTTCCAAATTAGACCACTCCAGGAGAAAACCATTAATTATCAACCCGAGACAAGTTTTTCTAACGCCGTTTAAAAAAAAAAACAAACTTTTATAGGCTCACATTTATATTAGTAAATTTTCTAGGAGAGAAACGAAATGATCCCTGGAATTAAAAGAAACTTTATGAGAAACTCTGCTAGAGATAATAGCAGATCCCGCGGCAAACTTTGACGGGGCAGTTTAATGAATGTATCGGGTCATGAATATTTACCCGATCTTTTTGCTAGGGCTGCGAAAGAGCGAGTCATCGACCGAAAGGTTACTAGGCAACACACGATCTCAACCAGTCAGTTTCGTCTCTAGGACGTTTTTTTAAGGACACCGACGGTGAATTTAAGCCGCTATAGGTTCCTCTAATGAAGTTTTCAGGAAGGAAAGTTGAGAACTCGTGGGCGTCATGCACTACCTTCTCCGATGCGCAGTATTCTCTTCCCTCAGTGAAAAAAAGATGAAGTTCGGATTTTGAGATTCATCGCACTTCCTTTGCTACCATCACGTACGTTCGAATTCCTTTAGAATTCGCCCTTAAGTCAGTTTACCATCTTTTCCCTTTTCTCTCCTTTGTTAGCTTTACTAGTATGCGTGTGTGTGCATTTATGTAATTGTATGTATGTCTGTGTGTGTATATGCATGCACATACGAGGCAGAGTCAGAAAGTATCCGCAATGTATTTTTAAAATTTTTGTTTTGTTGGCTGCGCTACTAATTACATGCGCAACTCTAAGTGTGGACTCTCTTAGTCATTTTGGTGTGGTTTCGACCTTGAATGGTCAGTTATCCTGTCGTGGTAGCGGTGTTAATATGGCCGCTCCACTTGCGGTATGCACCAAAGAAGAGCAGCGTGCACTGATTCGATTTTTGTGGACTGAAGGTGTATCAGAGGCAGAAATCCATTGAAGACTTTCAGCACAGTACAGTGCTATGCCGCAGCGGAGTGTGTCACTGATGAAGAACGATCGGGGCGCCTCCACGTCCGCTACTGATGAGAACATTGAACGACCCACGCCATTATTCTGAATAAAAGACTGGTGACTATTGATGAAGTGGCATATGACCTGCAAATCAGTCATGGTTCTGCCCATGAAACCATCCACAACACATTTGACTTTCATAAAGTCTGTGCGAGATGGGTTCCCAAACAACTCACAGAAGAGCACAAGCGCAACCGTTTGGACATCTGCCTACGCCCTTTGAACCGCTATAATAAAGAAGGTGACGCCATTTTGAGACACATCTTCACTAGGGACGAAACATTGGTCCACCACTACGAGTCAGAGAGTAAACGCCAGAGTTTGGAATGGAAACATCCGAAATCGACGGTCAAAAAAATGTTCAGAACTCAACCAACAGCGGGAAAAGTGATGCTCACAGTGAAGGAAGCGGTGCATGCATGGCTTGTCACTCAGCCGAAAACATTTTTTTCTGAGGGCATACAGAAGCTTGTGCAAGGTCGGACTAAGTGTGTTGAAAAGCAGGGGAACTATATTGAAAAATGATACTCTTGTAAGTTCTGCATTGTTTTTGTATTAATTTTAAAAATGCATTGCGGATACTTTCTGACTCACCCTCGTATATGTATGTATAAACATATACACACACAAATTCGTGCATAGCGTATTTACCCGACTATAAGGCGAAGTTTTTTTTTCAATGAAATGTTAGGACTCGTCTTATATTCGCGAACTATGAAATAAATAAATATTGTTATCGATTATAGCTAGTCTAACACGGTTTTAATTAAAACATTTATCTTTACCCTGTACATTGCTATGGCAATTATTAGAGAGTTAAATAAAAAAGTAACTCGAATATTCTGTTTAATTTTGTTTGCTTCAGAATGCATTGTAAAGCATTTTCCCCCCTTAAAATTTGATTCTGTAAAGGGGTGAGTCATCTTATATTCGGGTAAATAATCTGTCTTTATAGAGGGCGCTATTTTGACAGTAATGTACATTCTTACCTATAGACCCTGACAAACACATACATCAATGTCCTAGATGGGATTCGAACCCGCGACCTTTAGTATCCGTCGGCAAATACTCTAACCACCAGTCCCTGTCTCTGTACATGTCTTTTTTAGAATACAGATCGATATTTTGATTTACTAACATGTGTATTGCTTCAGCATTTCGTTTCTTCTTTTTTTTTACTTTCATGTATGATCACAATTGACCTTAGTTATGTAGGTGTGTCACTGTTTGTACTTCCTTGTTTATACCCCTCTTATGCATTTTTAGGCGCGTTTCGCTTACAGCGTGAGCACCTATTATCGTCGGTCGGTCCGTCCGTCCATCTGTCCGCCCGTCCGTCTGTCCGTTCGTCCGTCTGTCCGTCCGTCCGCATGTTCGTTCTCGGCTTCTACCCAACGGATTTTCATGAAATTTGATATTAAGGGCTTAAAATCAAAGTTGATAAGAAAATCGCAAAAATTAATGGCGTAAAACAATCGGGGGCACCACTTTACTGATGTCAAAAATGAACTTTCCGTCATATCTCGTCAAGTATTGCTCATATCAAAATATTTTTCCAATAAAACTTGTAGAACTATTAAATTAGAGTATTTCTTTATCTATATATTTTTATCGTAGGAGTTGCCGTTATCAAGAAAATCAAACCAGAATGTCTTAATTCGAGTTGAACTTTGCAAATTTCTTGCATGGTTACTTCATCATTGTTGCTAACATAAACAACCTCACAGACAAACGTTTAATTTCCTTACGTGTGCATGCAATATTTTTAAATAGGAAGAAAATGGATTATTTATGATGAAGAAATGAACTTTAAGACGCTATTACCCTTACGTATAGGTATATCATTTCTTCATATTACTCCATTGCACGAAACGCGCCCATTTGTGATACGTTTTAGTCTTTCCTAACTTGTTATAAATGCTACCGGTTGGATCGGCAATTTTTTTCCATGCCCTTTCTTGTGCGTTTTATCTGTTGTAGGAATCTTTCCTGCGATATGGCAACAACGCTTCTTATCATTTTTCCCTTCAGATTTCCTTATCTTTTCATTCCCGCAATTCTCCGATTTTCCTTCATAACTAGTATCCAATTCATCTGTTTTATTCGCGTTATGGGCGTTACTCCCGAATATAGCAGAATGGGTGTAATTATTGCTTAAAACTTTCTTTTGCATCTCTCCCTCAAATCTTCATTTCCATCCTCTTTAACTTTCTTTCCTTCAAAAAAATAATAACAAAATATCTTTCTCGTCACGGTGGACGTTCCATCGTTGCTTCCCACTCCCTTTTTTTTCCTCTCTCCCCATTCAAAAAAAAGTCCCTCTTCCTTCACCTTTTTATCTGGTCCATCGAGGGGGGGGGGATTTGACCCGCGCGTCCCCATGGCAACGGGCGTATCTCGAGGGGTAGGTCGTCAAGGGAAGGAGGAGATGCGAAAGGGGGGTGAGGGTACAGTGGTGATGAAAAGGAGAGAAGAAATATGTCAGAGTTGAGGGGAGAGAGGGAGGGGAAGGGAGAGGAGGGCGAGTGAAGGGACAGTGGAGGAGGAACTCACGTCACTAGCTGCTGCGCACGATACGTACGTATATATGTGTGCGGGCGTGCGTGTGTGTGTGGGGGGGGGGAGGTTGAAAGCAGAAAGTGGAAGATAGGAAGAAAAGAATGGAAGAGAGAGAGGGAGCTTACAATATATTCGGTTCAATGGAGCGAGAGACACGTGACTGTGTCGGGTCTGCATGACGTAACATACGTTGTATTGCGTCGATTCTTTTTTTTCCCCCTCTCTCCTGCTGCTACTTTGCCTCGTATTTGGATGAATTGCGACGCAGTGAAATTCTCCTTTTCGGTCAGTTTAACTTGATAATTCCCTTAATTGGTAGAGAGAGAGAGGGGACTTGTCTTTGATATCTTCCCCCCTCCCCGACCTCCTATCAACTTTGCCGCGGTTCATTCCTGTTCATTAATAAACGCTGGCTTTGTGAATGTAATATCGACGATAAATTTTCGAATGTATAACGGAAATTTTTTTAAAGAGGGAGGCGATAGATGAAATCAGCTTTCACGGTGTATCTAATGACGGGGATTCGATGTATGGAACATTTATATTATAATAACTTTTAAACGAATTCACTATAATAATTTGACTTTTGATAAATTTAGTTTCCATGAAATGATTTAGACGCAGAGAAATAATAACCTTATAATATAATAATAACATCGTGTGTTAATTCCGAATGAAAATAATCACATTTGACTCGATTTATGTTTTAATAACTTAGTCTAAATTCAATTTTTTAAAACTGCAGAACTCAACTCGATTTAACGAGCAGCGAAAGGAATTTTTTTTAAATTTTTCAGAAATTTTTAAATTTTAAGATCTTCAAATGATCTTGTGCTTCTTTAAAACAGCTTAAAAAACTGCTGTATTCTCAATTAATACTTCCGTCAAAATTATAGTGGCCTATACTAGGGGTCGCCCGCGGACCTCATGCGGTCTCCGAGTGAGTTTTATGCGGCCCGCGAAGCCACGATGAAAACGTTAGCAGTATAATTTATCAAAGTCAATTCCATATTTTTTCAGTGAAATTATGGTCTAAAAACCTTTTCTGGTGGAGTTTTAAAGCTAGCAGACTTATTAGTTTTGAATTTCACTAATATGACGCCATAAATCTCTGGGTAACATCTAATTTAAACGCCCATTCGGCCCTCCGAAACTTTCGTGATTTCCAATACGGCTCTCCGAAGCATTCACAACAACGAATGCGGCCAGCCATATAGAAAAGGTTGTCGACTGCTGTAATAGATAAGGAAATTCCTTGGGTGATGTGCGCAAGTCGTGAATACTGATCGATAGCGCAAATGCAGAAAGATTAAAACTAGCAATATTCCTTGATCAGAAGTTTGACGTATACTTTTAAAAGTATACGTTATCGACCTTCGGAAACGATATATATATATTTTTTTTTTCATATGTATAATGTGCTCCGAGATAGAGTTTGAACATAAAAAAATGTCCACTCCGAAACTAATATCTATCCTATACAGCATAATTTTAAGAAACTTTTCCCCAAATCAAACAATGGCGTGCCGTAATTACTTTCTGAACATGGCTTAATGAGGATGGGTGACGTAATACAGAGAGTTCTTCGTGCACGTGTAATTTTAAAATCATCCGCGCTTTGATAAACGAACTTAATGATGACGGACAGGTGTATACAGCCGGTCCATTATCTCCTTGCCATGCTTTTGATGGAAGTTGAACGTTGTTATGAACTGGAATATGCATCAATGGATATGGAATGTGAAGGTGGGCTCAACAGGAGTTTTTTTTTTAGATTGCATGTGACAGTGATGTTATTACAACAGTGAAAATCTGCATGGTCATCAGTATGAAAGTGCGACGAATAAAAAGAAAGGATACTTGAATATGTTATACAGAATAGCCGAATTCAAATAGGGGAGTTGGACACGGGAAATATTTGTTATATAAAATAGCCGTCACGAGATTATGATAGAGAGTGGAGCTTGAAATTTATCACTCAGAAATAGGCGCTGTATTATTAAGAAGGACCATTTAAAAAATATTATTATACAAACTAAAAATATCGAGCGAATTTCAATAAAAAAAAATACGATGTATATTTAAAAAGTAAAATTTCAGTCTCCAAATTACCTGAAATATCGGAGAAAAATTAGATTGGAATTCGTACCCTTAATCTCCCACTTTTCGGACAGGTGCTTTAACCATCTAAGCTACCGAGCCAACATATTTTTCTAGTCCCGATTTCTGGTATTTCTTTAGAACGCTACGAGTAAAATTTATTTCCAACAACAAAAATGCATAGGTATATATACTTTGAGTGATATGTGATTCCTCTACAAAAATTTTCCGCGCCATATTTTCCTATTTCAATGCAACATTATTTATGGAATTATGGTACTTATATGGTCGGAATGTTCGACATGTTAATATATCAGTGATATTAGATACAGAAAGACTGAAAATATTACTAGCAAAAAGTACCCGGACTAAGAACCATTAACAGTAAAATGTTTCAACTAAATACATTAAGAATGAATAACACTCCTTAACCATTTACATTTTTGAGTCAGTTTAGATCTTCTCGCTTTGGTGATTTTGCTTATCTTTCTTTTTAATGCAAATAAGAAGTGGGTTTCTTCTGCCATATATGCTGTCGATAATTGTTCCGAAGATTCTGTTTTTTCGGCTCTTTAGTAGAAAAACCTTGTCCGCCCTCTACGCATTTCCGGCCCTGTGGGCATGGTGACACCACTGGTCTCGCGGGGCCTTTTAGATGTTGGCCCATTGATCCTGGCCCTTGGCGAAGTTGTCTTCACGACTCCGTGGCGCAACGGTAGCGCGTCTGACTCCAGATCAGAAGGTTGCGTGTTCAAATCACGTCGGGGTCAATTTTTTTCTTCTTATAAAATAAGCATGTAACGCTAGTGACGTCACCGTTTGAACAACCTTGACCGGCGTGATAAATTTTCTTTTTGACAGATAATTTGCTTGATATTGCTAAACAATATTAAGGAGTAACAGTTCAGTTATATGAAGAATGTCCATTACTAATCAATTTCATATAACTCTGTCGAATTATTCTCCCAAAAAGTGATTCTGTCTATAAATATGATTTTCCTAGTGTAATGCCGGTTGAAATATCAACGGGAGTAAAGATTCGATCGTTCAAGCTACTTATGGAGATGAAATTGGCATCAGAAACATAAATTGTATTGAAAGTCATTTCCCTCTCCTTCATTCCCCCTCTCCCACTCTTCCCCTCTCTCCTTTCCCTCTCCCTTCCTCTACCTCCCTCTACTTCCTTCTCTCACCCTCCCTCCCTCTCCCTTTGTCCCCTCCCTCTCTCTCTCTCGTATTAAAAGCAATCAAAGCACGTTTACACCCATAAGGATTGAAATAACAATATGATATCGAGGTCTAACAATGGAATTGGTACGCAAGGCAACATCCACTTAAAATGGCTAGATTTCTTCAAACGAACAGAATAAGAATTTTTTTAACGTTTTCTTCAAAATGGTTTGCATACGAAGTTCGTAGGTTAATTATTTATAATTTTAATCTAAAAAAGAATGAATGCCTGCGCGTAGAAAAGTTATCTTATTGGAAATGGAAATTATCCCCTGGAGTCGAACCCGGGTCTTTGATCTCGAGTCCAATACATTAAAACGTTTTGTTATTATATCATAATGCCATCCTGAAAATTTCATCAAATTTGGTTCAGTCGTTTGCAAGATATTAAGCTTTAAAAATCATTACATGACAAAGGGACAAAGTGACACTTTTGTATATGTTTATTGATATCTTTTTATAGGGAAAATGTTTTTGCATTATTTGTGACAGTTATCAGGAAATGACTCGTCCCGCCAAGAAAATATCCTCAATTTTTTTTCTTCATCCTAAATTCTATCTTCTTCCTCGTAACCCAGTTACTACAACAGCATTGTTATTGATAGTCAAATTTTCTCTTAAAATTTTAGATGCTTTAGCACGTGAGTTCGAAACCTAATTAATAAATTCAGAGGTATTGTGAGCGAAGAGAGCGAAGTCTAAATTCATTTGAAACTCTACTAGATTCTCCATTCCTATTTTCGGTTTAATTCCTCCTTTCCTGCGTAAGTAAAAAAGAGTAGCATAAATGGACTTCTCTGTCACATATAACCACACGTATTTTACAAGGCTTCCCCTTCGCAATAGAAAAGTCATTCATTATCATTATACGTATCTGTCTGCCCGTCCGTTCAGAAGGCTTTCTTCAAACATTAATCTTTTACGTATTTTAGGATTAATGGCGTTCGTTGAAAGCTGATTTTTAAATCTCTTTGGTCCCAACTAAACTATGTACTTTTTTCCTTTACCGTTAGTTACATATTTAAGGGAGATTATTATTGACTAAAAGTATTTTTTTTCCTTTCTGCGTCTTGGTATTTATTTATATCAAGTCTTATAAATCAGGACAGTACCCCGTTTTTTTTAGCACACCATAAGAATTTTTTAAATCATTACTTTAACCTCCCTTATTGTATCATTTGTGGGAATTTTAAGTCCTACCAGTAAATATAAACTTAAATGGGTAGAATTTTTTTCATGGTGACACACATCATTTTACACGCGTGGATAAGATATTGTTGGAAAATTAAGTGGGTTTGATAAATAGCCCTTTATTAGAGTAGTCTTTAAAGTGTAGTGTGGCCCATATTCACCTTGCAATTCGACAGAAGATTCTCAGATGAGAGGGCGAAACATACCGCGCTGTACATTGCACGAACGAGGACAGTGCCGCTTGTTTTGTCCTCTGCACATATCCTTCATCTCTAATTCGCCACTGCTGAAGAGATTGTTTTTTTCTCCGTCGCAAGATATACTCGTCTCTCTCTTCGTCCGTCGTTGTGTGACGGTTTCTCATCCTTCTGAGAGCGCGTGATTCTCAAATTTGAGGCTCTTCCCCATCCTTCTCTAACCCTTGCTTGCTTGCGTGTGTGTGTGTTCGCGCACTTGTGTGTGTGTTGCGGAGAGAACACGTTTTAGGACGGTCCTTCCTTCCCTTTTCCATTGGGATGGGACGCGTTGAGCGAGGCGACCCTCTTTAGTGCTAATGTAGGGAAAATGGTTTCTTCCCCTTCCCCTCCTCGCACCTCTCCTCCCCACTTTCTCTCTCTCTCCTTTTATCCTTCCTCTATCTCTCTCTGGATGGCGGGTGAATGTATTCATGAATTGCTCCCCATCTGCGGTTGGGAGTTCTGTTGGACATTCGCCCATTAATGGAGAGGAAAAAATCCTCTGGGGAAATGGGCGTGACTGAATCCTTTCTCCTTTTAAGGGCTTTGCGAGATGAGATGGATTGTGAAAATTCGATCGTATTTATCCTTATTTCACGCCTTCACTAATTCTCTCGTTCCAGAAGGCTGTTTTTTTTAAATTCGCATTTTTTTTTAGTTATTGTTTACATTTGTCTTTTATTCTCATTTTTAGGCGTTCTTTGCCAATGAAGCGATAGCGAAGAACACCTTTGAAGTCCGTGCACATTATTTATAGAGTGAACTTTCCCTTCTTGTTATATGGCAGATACGTCACAGCTCCTAATATATCCGTTTACGGTTGTTATATTATATTCCCTATTCTTGTTTTTAGTAGTAGAATGTATATGTTTAGAATTTTTCTGTGAGTAAATTTGAAAACAAATTTTATATTAATAAATATTATTTTAATTGTTAATTGGTCAGTTTATTGTTAGATCAGCATTCTTCCTGAGAATTGTTAGGTCGGTCAGGGTCGGCCTCGTGGCCAGCTATGTTAATATGTATTGCTCCTATGAATGTTTTTTGTTTGGGATGGCATCCGTGAAAGTGTTCATGAAACAAAGACAAGGAAAATTTAAGGGTTGCATAAGAAAGTGAATTTAAAACCACATCTCAAGATTTGGTAAAGAAAGTCAGTCAATAATTACTTGGACGCTGTGTTCGTGTTGAAGGATGGAATGGATGGATGAAGTTGTAGCTTTTTTCATTTTTGTTTTATTTTTATATTAAATGCTAGATATAACATAATTCTGTTTTAAATTACACTCAAATATTCACTAGATTATTTTAGACCATCCTGTATATAAACATTCACATAACACGGAGGAAAAATTGTGGTGCAGAAAGGGTTTTAGTAGACTTATCGATTACATAGGATAATGCAATCTATAGTCTGTTCACTTTATTAAGTCTCTTGACCTTCATAGAGCAAGTAGCCAATCACGAACGTTTCCCCCTTCCATCGCCCCTCACAACTTTCGCGCGGGAGGACAGATACCGGTGCGCGTTGCAAGCTCTTGCGGATTTCCGAATTCAGCTGATATACTACACAATTTCTAAATAACATAACTTCCCTCCTGTTAGCCATTGCAGATCACGAACTCAGCAGGGTAACAAAAACAACAAAACTAATACCAAAAATAATAACAAAAAATAACAGTAACAATAACTTAGAACTCCATAGCAACAGCAAGAAAACGGCGGTAGAAATGGCAACGCAGACCGATGTGAACGCTTCGAGAGCAAGAGTAAGACTGAGTTCCTCCCCACTACCTTCCCAAAAGAACCGTCTCCTATTGGCTGCTGCTCTAAGTGGCGTACTCCCCCCGTATTCAAGGTCAAGAGACTTTAGATAGTGAACAGAGTATAATCCAAAGGGAAGGAAGGGGTGGAGCGTAAGGAAGTATGGAGAGGAGGAGATAGTCAGCGTGAAGTGGCACTTGAGATCACGAGTCTTTTCCGCTCCAAAGGCTTTCAGATTTCCGAGGAAGGCTCGGAAGGTGTCTCTTGGATCGATCTTCAATCTAATACCTGTTCATGTGTAACTTTTTCTTTTTTACGCTCCAATGCTTTTTTTCTAAAAAAAACCCCATATTGATATGGCTTTCGAAGCATTTACCGTATTTTTCCGATTATAATACGCAACCTATATAATACGCACCCATGTTTTCACGAGTGAAATGTAAAAATTCTCTTATCACTATGTGTAATACGCACCTATTTTTTGTAAAAAATCAATGTAATTTTACTTGACCATGTGTAGTTTGTCTTGTTTCGGTTTGTTGTTCTCAATAACTTTTATTTTTACTTCACCCTTACTTATAGAAATCATGGAAGAATGTGAAATTTCGTTACTTGAGACTAAAAAGAAAAAATAAATTACTTAAAAGGTTTTTTCAAAAAAGAACTTTTATATTATGCACTAAAAAGGAAAAAATAAATTTTTATTTATTTATTGATCGTAGGTTCGGCTGGTAAGAGGAATGAAATTTATAACAATGGCGCAAGATAATAAAACCTGTATGGCGCCATATAACTTTTACAAAAGTTCTAAATAAAGTTTAGTAAATCAACATTGTTGAGCAAGAAGGAATTTATTCCACTGAAATTGTTATAAATTTTGTTCCTCCTTACCAGCCGAACTCACGATCGATAAATAAAAATTTATTTTTTCCTTTATAGTGAACAATATAAAAGTTATTTTAAATAAAAAACGTTTTTTTAAGCAATTTATTTTTTCAGCTTTGAGAACGACCTCGAATCGCAGGGCCCTCAATTTAAATTTGTCACAGCTTTTCAAACGCGTTAAAATTTTTAAAACATGTCATGTCCACTCTGATGTTTTGATAAATAATAAATGAAGCATTTACGAACACAATGTAACTAAAATGTTGCATATTTCGCTGAAGCTGACGCTCAAATATAACCTCATATATTCCTATGAGGAAAGTATAGCACATTTGTGCAGTTTCCCTTTAAACGGTTTTTTCATGAACGAATGTAGCACAGTAAAAATCGAGAGATTGGTGTATTTAAAGCCTCAAACGTATCGGATATAGCGATCGTATATACATATATTTTAAAAGAAATTGAGTGATTACACATTCGATTTAGAAGAAAATATGAGTTCACTTCTTCAGCCGTAAAAAAATTAGGTAGATACAATTAAATTATGTTTGGAGCTATATATCATTTATAAGTACATAAATATAAATTAATTTAATGATTTCTGGAATCAAAATTCTTTTTGCACTGTTCATTAAAATTAAGATGACAATGCTCCAAAAATATTTTATCAGGTAAAACGCAATTAAAATGACAAATGCGGTAAAATTTTAGAAATATCGTGGTAAGGATTTTATTTACAGACACGAATATAAATCCTTAAAATAATATTTTAAAAGAAATTGTATATAAAATCAAGATTCACGGAGGTTACCCTACAGCACGGTTTCATTAGACGTGTGTCGTAGCCGAGATTGCACATCTGGTTCACCCAACCGTTTAAGTGGGTATTTAAATTTCAGGACGGAAAGGGTTAATTCTTACCTCGACGGCAATTTAACTCAATAACAACGAGTAGTAGTTACTCGTGTAACTCGTTAATTAGCCGCACTTAGGAACTTTGACTACTGCGCTCCCTCGCGCTCGTTTTTTTTAGGCGTGCGGTTATACTAGCGTCCTTTGCACCGCGGGAAAAATAACTCGCTCAAAGCGACCTCTGGAGATAAGAGAGGAACACGGGGAGCGTCTGCATTATTTTTTTTTTTGCGCTTTAACATGGGAGCGCACGGCTGCTCTTATCTCCCAAAATTTTGGAGCGTCGCTCCGTCTCTCAACGAGAGTACGGGCTTCGTTCCCGGGTGATAAGCCCTCGGCAGGAAAAGAGTGCTGAGTGGGATACGTAGGATAAACGCGGAACAAACAGACAATTTTAAACGTTTTTTGTTGAAACCATAAAAAACCACGCGAGTTCCTCCCTCTCTCTCTGTTGTTCGCCAGATGTGCGAGATTTCCGCGCGTGGGCTGTTGTTCCTTTCTCTAGCCGTTGGACAGTAGAAAATTCGGCGCCAAGTATATAATTCGATATCTCTACTTGCATCCGCAGCGGTTTCCTATTGCAATTATTAGTCGGTTAAACATCTTTTGGAAAATGTGGAAAAAAGTGAAAAAATCTGCTATGGCCTGGAATCGAACCCGGGTCTTACACTTGCCGGGCGGATATTCTACCACTGAACAAAGGTAGCAGGCAAAACTTTCTTCCTGTTTCAGAACGGAAATATCTGATTTTTTCACCTGTTTACAAATTTCCCATCATTGCAGCTTATGCATGTCGCATAAGGATCTTCGGATCGTTCATTCCATCAGTTTATATCTTTTGGAAGTGTGAGTGCAGGCGCGCTACGATAGAGGCCGCAGTAACATTTTGTGACACCTCACGGTAAAACATTCAGCGGTGACACTTGTAACAATATTATCACGACTTAAATCATGGTTAAAGAGTGTAAGGGAATATTTTTAATCAAATGATCATTTTGTTTTTAATATACAATATTTCAGCATTAATTAAAGGAAAAAAACACCGATTCATACTGAACACGTTGATCAGTAGGAGAGATGTTAACGCGTAATACTACAACTTCAGTTTTAAAAGGGTTCATTAGAGAATTTTAAACAATATATATTAAAATTCTTGTACTTCCATGTCCCACATAACGGTTTTCATTCGCTGCTTATGTTTAAATCCCATAAAAGGTTCCTAATTAGTTAATCCGGCCGAAAACACGGTGGCCATAAATTTAGTAGCAAAAGTAATCGTGCAATCAATGGATATTTTATAAAAAAACACAATTTTGGGGCAAAAATAAGAAATTTATGACGGTTGATTCACAATTTGCACTTTCAAAATGGCTGAAACCGAGTAACCGAACTACGGAAAGAAATTTTTGACACTAAATTTTCATGCGCACATAAAACTCATATCATGTATTTTGATTTGATTATTGTCCGTCACAAGGCGAGAATACTACCGCCAGCATGAATACCACGAAACATTTCCCGAATGATATGTTCTCCGAAATAACTTTTCAGAAAGGCACATTTTCCTGAAAGTCATTGGTAAAATTATTGTTAGGAAAGGCTCTTATGTTGCAAGTGTGGCGGATACAGGAGGGGGGGGGGGGGGAGTAATTGCCCCCTCTCCAAGATTCCTGAACACTAGAAAATATTAACCCCTCAACTTCGTCCTACGTGCTGAGCCACGCCAGGCGAGAACTAGTCTACCGTTTTACTACGTTAATATTGCTGTACAAAGAGTTATATATTTTCTTTTTCTGTATTAAAATATACATGAATTACGATAATTTCAATTAGATCATTTTTCATTCCCGATTACCCCCCATGGATGAAAGCTGGATCCACCCTTGTTAATTTGACAGATATTCATGGAAGTTATAAGAACGTTGTTGTCATATTTTTACAAGTTTTGTTAGAAACAAGCTAAACAACTATTTTGGGTTGCGTTGGGATGGGTTGGGTATGTATAGCAAACCATCGAAACCAGAAACGGCAAGGCCGCGAACGGCGAGGGTTCATCGTATACCGGAAAATGATTTTCGGGAAAATAAACCATTCAGAAAACGACTTTCGGGAAAATGAGCGTTCGGGAAAGTGATTTTCGACAAAATGAATTTCTGAAAAATGATCATTCTGAAAAGTTAATCCAACTCTCGCGACTGATATCGTGAAGACCAGCGCCAGCGTCGTGATCGCGAAATAACGGCGTCGAAAGTGCAAGGAATGGTCGTAAAGTAAAAGCGTCTTAAACGTCGTTGTGCGAAGCGCCATAACCCGCTGGTTTTCCGCAGTGTTATACCAGTTCTTATGTGTGCTTGAAGAGTTTTATCTTGACATTGAACCGGATAGCCACTCAGCAACCAAATATATCTTCAGCTGGCCCTGTCAACGAACAGTAGACAGATTTTCGAATTCTCCGCTCAGTGTTTTTCGTCGTTTATAAACGATCGGTGAAACGAAGACCTAGATTCGGCAATTTTTTTTCCCAATGTAAATAAGAAAAAAGGATACTTTCTTTCGAAGCTTCAAATAATCAAGAAAGTTTAAAGAAATGGCGTGGAAAAGCATTGCTTTCAATGCTACGGCTATTGTAGTTTAGGAGGTCGAGGAAACCGTTCCCTTTATATGCATTCAAATTGAAGGCACGTAATCACATTTCTTTCTGGAAAGTCTACGCCGAGGGACACTCGCACATACAGACACACACACACAAACCTGTGCCTTATACGAAATCTGAAGGGCGTTGATGCAGGCAAATGGGAATGGAGACTCCCTGAGGGGAATGTAAGTTCTTTCCCCATTCAACGGCGTCGCATTACAGTTTTTTCTCGCTTCCTCCGTTATCGACTCGCTATCTCCAGTACTGCAATTTATCGGGAAAAAGAATCTTAAATGAAACATACCATTTCCGACTCTTCCTCTTTCTCTCTGTTAATGTTTTTGACTGGAATTTATGTGTATGAATATATATATATATATATATATATATATATATATATATATATATAATATATATATATATATATATATATATATATATATCTTATATTTTCATCAACCTACTTTGACCGTTTGTGATGAAAAAATATAGCCATCTTTAGGTCGCTAAGTGGAAAGTTTTGCGTCTCCATCTTGAGTAAGAAATAGATATTAGATTGAACGTGAGGTGTAATTGTTGCCGGAAAAAGGAGCCGAAGTGAACTAGATGGGTAGAGAAATGGTCAGGGGCACGGTTATTGCAGCAAAGAGTGGAGATGAAAATGGAGGTCTGAATGGTAACAGCGTGGTGAATGAATATGGAAACCCGTGTCCCTCTAGACTGGGGACTGCATGGAGGGCGAATCTTAAGAGAGGAGAGGGAGAGAGAGAAAGAGAGGTCCTAATGAATGGGTTATATGGGGATGCATACGGAGTGGCGAGAAGGGTGTTTCTCATCATCAAGTCCTATCTGGGGAGCTCTCATTTGAATAAACCACGTCAAATTGCCGCGGAAAAGATATGGTACGTGGGAGGTTGAAACATTGCGAAATTTATTAGGATTCTCTATTTAGAACAGTGGTTCTTAGACCCCTGGGTCGCGACCCGAAATTGGGTCGCCAAGCCATTTTGAGTGGACCGTCAAAGATCTTCCATTGCTTTCTATATCCATATATATATCATTCCTTCTAACAACACGTTCAATGCTAATAACCTGAGATCTTATTTTCATTTATTTATTAAATTCCTATTTATTTTATTACTTATTACAAGTGAGCCATTGGAGGAAATGGGTCGCCGCGACCAGAATTTGGGTCGCAGCCATAAAAGGTTAACAACCACTGATTTAGAAGATGGATGTTTTTCTAAAAGTTCAGCAGTATTCCTAAATTGTTACTTTTTCAAGGAGTTATTTTGTTTAAAAAATGTATATCTTTTAAATCACCGAAATGGTGCATAAGGAGTAGACCCAGAGTATACATACTGTGCCCGGCGAACTTAGTACGTGCAGCAAACGGTCAAATTAATAATATATGCGATATATATTTAACATTAATAATTCAGTGGTGCCAAACTACCGCCTGGAAGCCATGATTTCAACAACTGAAGGACGCAATGTACCTTAAAACGAAAAGAGAAAATTACAAAAACAATATATTTTGTCCTCACCCCTTTATTCTTATAATAGACTAGCTGAAAGTACCCGACGATGCCCGGGTTATGCCAGACGTCTTTGGCGAATAAAATTATTTATTATATGGTAATACAATCATTTCTATCGTTGCGCACCTCAAAACGTGTATTTCCGTTGAAATCTCGGTTGGCAAGGCAACTTCACGTTAAAAACGCTAAATTTTGATATTAAAATATTAAATTCGGAAGATTTACATTCGAAAGCGATAAAAGACGATAAGAATAAGAAAATGAATTTATTTTTCTTTAATACAGCCCAAGTCAGAAAATCGTAGGTCAAATATCGATTTTTCCATGTTATTTTATGAGGAATGGATATCATTCTCGGGAATCGAACCCGGGTCGATTTTGGAAATTTTTAAAAATAAGTGGCTTCTACTTTAAGAACAGAACATTCCTACCAAATGTCAATCTTCTAGCTACTCGGAAAGTTTTTTAAAAATTGCATTACTTAGTTCCGATTTCCCACCGACGACGAAGTCAATTTCATGTATATATTAGATAAATACATTTAAAGCGAATCTTTTTTTACGACCTGCTGATTCCCTCCTGACTACGCACAATGGGTATCTAAGAGGTAAAACGTTTTTTATTGTAAGCCCTTAATACAAATAAAATCCACCCCCCCCCCCACAAGGCCACTGCCAGGGGGGGTGGGACACAAACAAAAGAAAATCTACATAACGCCGCACTCCTTCCAACCCACACGTCTTGGGGGGTGCGGCTAGCAAAACTATATAAATGGCAGTTGCTTCAAATAACTCGGGCCGACACAGCTGAAAGCCGGCGACCCGAGTCTCTTCGCCTCCGACTCGTCTTACTACGGCAAAGATCGTGCGAGGCGGAGGCTCTTCTTGGTTCCCAGAACCCGTGAAGCGGGAATCCGGGAGCACCTTCGCGATGGGAGCCTGCTGCCGAGACAGTGCCGACTCCCACGCGTCGCGCACACGCAAAACGCTCGGCGCCCAGAGGGGGCTACACCGGGCAGTCCTTCCCATGCTCGGCGCCCTACCCTCCCGGGGTCCGTGAGGCGGAAACCCGGGAGCCCGCACTGTCGCAGGTAGGACGAGCTGTCATAACAGTCCCGTCCCCCTGCGCCCCACACACAGCACACGACACCCCCGACAACCGCCGGAAAGAAGGTCGCCACAAGCAGTCCAAACCATTTCCAACGCCGACCGGTTCCGGGGCCCGTGAAGCGGGCACCCGGGACTCACGAGATGCCGCGGGGGAACCGCTGCAAGGGGCAGTCCCGTTCCCCTCGCGTGCCCACACACGCGACACTCGCGACGCCATGGGGAACGCTACGCAAGGCAGTCTTTTCCATCCCCGACGCCGACTTCAGTGCAAAGAATAACTAGTTAGCTTAAAAATTTCGACTTGAATGCAACGAATAGCTGGATAGCTTAAAAATTTATATGCTATAATACGAATCTGGTAATATTTACCCTTTATTTTCTTTAAATTACTATTATTAAATTAATTAATATTTTCGACTGGACATGGCCCGCGAAGAAGACAAAATTGGGCTACGTGGCCCGCAATGAGTGCAGAAAAATGGGTTACGTGGCCCTCTATCCGAAAACACCGAGGTAGACTAAATGCGATAACATTTTTAATGTCTTTGAAAACATTGTTATTTAAGCATCGTGTCGCCATCTAGAGAGTTCCGAAGTTCCAGAGCACTGGCGTGCTCTACAGGCACTCGATGGAAATTCATCCCGCGCAGAACTTCCTTTTGGAAAGGCAAGTTTTGATGCCACATAAGAGGATCAAGGAGGATTGTTTGTAAAGTTTCCCTCGGCTGCAGGCCTGTTGCAGATTCCCGTATCGTGGATAGAAGCATCAAAGTCCTCCGCCCGTGCAATATGCTCTACTTTGTTGTACACGCTCCTCAACTTGCCTAATGGGATCTATTATTGGGGTATTAAATGGCACAAATCCGGTTAACGAGCAGGATGCACTATTTGATAAAGATTTTTTACGGAAGTTTTAACCGCGAGTAAAAGAAATCCGTACAGATGTTTTCAGTTAAAACGCCAGTTTATTTAGAACGTTATAAGAATTTCATTTTAGAGAAATAGTCTTACCTTCTCTTAATTAACGCATATTAAAATGCAGTCTTCTATGGGGAGTTGTTTCGCGAATGCCTGAAACACGATTTCCGTGTATTCCTCAGCTAAATTGGTGCGTTTTCACTGGAGCGTATAAATTTAATAAGCTTGCCGGCTTAATATTGTACGCAGCAGATGATAATGGTAACTATTATTGCCGTAAAACGGGTCTAAATGGACTCGAATCCTGGGTTTTCTGTAAGGATAACTACATTTTACCGACCGTTTTATGGCTGCCATGACCACTATATTGTATCTTAATTCGAACTCCATTATTCAGTTTTGAAGTGTTCAATTTGTAACCTGTAATATACACCTGTCTGTGGTTTTAATGGAAAATTTTATAATAAAATCTAGGACATAATTTCATTATATTGAAATTGGAACTACATCTTTAAAAAATTAATGTCTGGGTAATGAAATGACTTCGCTATTTGAAAAAAAAAATCGCAGATATTAATTATCTATCACATTAAAAATTGAATTAAATTTCCATCCTGAAATATTTTAATAACAAAGTAATTAAGAAGTAATGAATTAATCACGCTTGATGATATTTTTAAAAAATATTTATTTGTCACAAGACGCGAGGCAATTTTTCATCGTGCGTTATTTTAGAAATTCGAATTCTTCTTCCTGGAAATTTGATTAATTTGTATTCCCAAAGACGCTTTCCAATTTGAAGAGAACGTCGACATTGGAGCATGCTTTCACTCGAGAAATCCCTTACGATGCATGCGTACACACACACAACACACACTAGTACAAATTTTCACGCGTCAGTGGCAAAGGAAAAAAAAAAGGACTGATAAAGTCGCCGACAACCTATTGAGGAAGACCCTCGTAAGAACGCGGTACAATGAAGACAGGAACGGAAGGACGGAAAGGAAATTGAGGTAATGGGATAATGAGAAATTCCTTCCTCTTTCTCTCTCTCTCTCCCTCTCTCTTTGACTGATTGAGTGCTGCTCCATGGTTGCCATGGAGAAGGAAGCGAGAGAGAGATATCGAAAGAGGGAAGGAGATAAGAGGGTGGCTCGTTTAATGAGGAAGGAGGGGTGGCGTAGAGGCCGCTCGCTAAAGGTTCATCGTGTTCTCTCTCTCTCTCTTTGGAACTTCCGATTCTCTTCTATCTCTCTCCTCTTCCATCACGATGAAACCCTCTCAAAACATACACACATACTAGTATCTCTCTCTCTCCCTCTCTCTCCTGCCATCTACTTCCTCCTCCCCGTACTCTTTAAACCATTCTATCCCCACCCTCCATTAACCTCCGCACACTCTCATCCACCTTTTAGAGGAGTCAACTCGCACTTTCCGTTTCCATGGTAGCCGTACTCACTTCTAAAGGGGCCTTTTTCACCTCCCTCTCAACCTGTCGGCATTTCACCTCTCCCTCCCTCTCTCTTTCACTTTCTCCCACCTTACATTCTGTCTTATTCTATCTTTTCCTTCTTCCTCTCTCGACCTATTCAAAGGCGAAACTCATAAGCCTCAGCTTTTCCTCCTACTCCCTCAGTCTCATTCCTTCGCTCTAAGGGGTATATCTCTCTTTCCGCCTCCTCTTCGTTTCCTTTTCTCTCTCTCTCTCTCTCTCTCTCTCTATATATATATATATATATCATCATCATCATAGGTAGTCTGTCCATTGACAGGTCCGTGATTATTCTAGGTTAAACTTTGTTCTCCATATACTCTAATTTTCCGCAGTTTTCTTCATGACTTGATAGCTCTCTTACCCTTTCAAGTCGTCTACTAACTGAAACCTTTTCCTACCTCTTTCTCTTTTTCCATCCAGTTTTCCTTCTAGCACTTCTTTATTATATATATATATATATATATATACCTTAGCCTCTTTTCTCCATTGCGTCACGTTTCGTGTTTCCCTGAGGGGAATGAACCTTGTCCTCCTTTTTCACCTCCCAAAAATGTCACGTCGACCGTGACTGTTTTATACGTCTTGTTTCTCATTACTCCTGTTTTAAACCTGGTTCTTTCTTTCCGTGACCATATATGTATATGTACCGTATATGCGTATATTCCTATTTTTCTTACTATTTCTTTTCTCAGTATTTCTTTTCTCAACTTTATCGATTCATTACCTTACTTGTCGAAATATATTTTTTTTAGGTTTTACACTAACGCAAATTTTTTCATAAAAGGTTATATCTTAAATTATTATTTTCACGTGTGAACTAATATAATTATTTTAAATTCAATACAGTGCTATACCTTATCGCTTTCTGTTATTATTCTGCACCAGTCCTCAGCATAACCAAACAAATACATTTTTTTCCTCGATTTTCTTACCTTTCATTGTCATTTAATTTCTTCCTATCTCATCATTCATTACATACTCTTCCTGCGCTTTCTTTGCGTATATCTTTTTGTTCATTTACGGCTTTCTTCTCTCTTCCTATTTCCTGCCCTTCTATCATCCGGTTCTATCCATATTTTATTCTCTTGCGTGTATAAAATATGTGGAATTACTAATTTTGTTTTAGTTTAATTTATGAAAATATTCAGTGATCCTGTCGTTACAGCCTATTTGACACAATATGTTATTATGTAAATATTAATTTTTATCTTAAATTGTATTTAAAATTGTAATGTGTTTATATTGCGTACCGATGATACTGATTAAAATTTATAGTAAATACGAGCGCGAAGAAAGCAATTTAATAAACAATACGTTTAATTTAAGTTCTCATTAACCGATATATATAACTTTCCGAATTAAAGTCAATTTATTTTCTGCGATCGCCTATTATAATTGTTCTAAAGTTCTGCTTATTTAAGGACAAAAAATTAAAATTAAACCATTCTCGAGAGAGATATGTCAGTCACCAAGCTTATTACGAGTTGTTAAAGCCTCCGAGAATTTTATTTCTCTTCCATTAAGATGTAACTTCAGACGGAAGGACACATTCTAACTAGTAAAAAATCGGAGAACAGGACTTATGTATATATTGCAGCATTCGAGGGGTTGCCTAACGACCTTCGAGCGATGCACGACTAGGTCGGGGATAAAGCAGCTCGGCGGGATTGCTCCGACAATATCCGTTACCCACGATCATACAATCAAATGGCACATTATTAAATTTAATTACGCGACTATCACCCGATAGCGCAAATCAAAACATTCAACTAGCATGGCATGCGTCTCCCTCCAAGTTACAAAGCGAGAGCATTCACAAAAATCATTAAAACAAAGTCACATGCACTGACAAATGCAACAAAATACTTGCCATGAATTCTGAGAAAAATGTTTAAGTTCACCATTGAAAAGTCAAAATGAGATAGTGCTTCGACATTACACAAAGCGCCGTTCAAGTTCAGCTGCACCAAAAAAATCAGCATGCATTAAAGTATTAGACAATAAATCGTCCGAACAAGCGAGCAAAATGTGAGCACCAGAAATAGTTAAGACTGCGATTTTCTCAAAGAGAAAATCTTATTAAATGGTAAGTTAATGAATAATTAGGAACAAAGTCTCGTAGTATACTTACCACTCGCACACTGGGGCTTCACTTCGGAGGTCTCATCGTCACTCCCCGAGTCTTAACTCTCTACTCCTCCTATTCCCACACACTTTCATCATCACACACACCGCCTCCCTCTATCGGAAAAGGAAAGCAGAACACTGCTTCTTGTTCCGCAGCAGACGACACAGTCAGGCGGGAAAATTAACTTCCATAGGTATGGAAAGACGCCGAGGCAAGGGTTGCATAACCGGGAAGGAGAACGCCCATCGACGCGTCCGTAACCGATGTAATATCCGTGCGACGTCTGCGCCAGAAACCACATGCTACAACATATATATATATATCATAATCAGCCTTTTTCAATTCACTGCTGGATGAAGGCCTCCCACAGACTTTCCCAGTTTTCTCTGTCAACTGCCTCCCTCCTCCAAGTTTGCCCCAAGAACTTAACAAGCTCTCTGTCCCACATGTCTTTCGGTCTTATTTTCGGTCTCCTGATGTTTCTTGAGACCCATTCGATGGCACTGGACGTCTAACGCTGGTCATTTCTTCTAGCAATATGGCCCGCCCACTGCCATTTTAGCGCCTTAACTCTTCTAATCACGTCCCAGACTCCCGTCTTCTTACTTACTTGTCAGTCATTCTTCTTGCGGTCACTGCGGGTGATCCCTAACATACATCTCTACATGCTCCTCTGTGCTGTTTGCAGGCGCTGTATCATCCTGGCGTTCATGGTCCATGTTTCACATCCATATGTCAGAACAGGCAGAACACATTGGTCATACAGTCTCCTTTTTTAGGAAGACTGGAATATTTGTTTTAAAGATGTTTGCATTCTTGCCAAAAGCACTCCATGCCATCTTCACTCTCCGGTTGATTTCTCCAAGTAGCGAACCATCAGTAGTGATGAGTTTACCCAAGTAAATATAGCTCGTTACTTCTCCGAGTTCTGCTCCGTGAAGGAGTTGTACATAACCTTTGTTTTATTAAGATTCATCTTAAGTTCAGCTTCTCGGCTTGCTTGCTCAAGCTCTTCAGTTCTTCTACGGAGCTCTTCTGGGCTTTCTTCCAACAGTATGATGTCATCTGCAAAGCGCGGGTGACTCAAATAGTCTCCATTTACCTGTATGCCTATTTATTCCTGGTTTAGCATTTCGAATACTTACTCTAGAGCTGCTGTAAACAACTTAGGGGACATAGTATCTTCTTGTCTCACTCCCTTTTCGTTCTTAAAGGCACTCGTTTCTTCATGCAGCTGGACAGAGGCTGTCAGATTTTCGTAGATATTCTTGATCAAGGTTATGTACGTTTCTTCTACTCCTTGTTTCTGTAGTGCACGTAATTCCGACGAAGTTCGGACAGAGTCGAATGCTTTCTCGTAGTCGATGAAGCACATACATAGAGGTAATTCGTACTCGTTAGTCCGACTGATTACCTCTCTCACGACTTGAATGTGTTCCATCGTGTTATACCCACTACGAAATCCAGCTTGCTCTCTGGTTGAAGGCGCATAGCGAGTATTTTGGTGAATATTGTGTAGACAGTTGGGAGTAGGCTGATAGGTCTGTAGTTATTCAAGTTTTCTTTGGAACCTTTCTTCTATAGAAGGATAATACATGCGTGGTTCGATGTACCTGGTATCGTTTTCTTCCTTAGACACGAAGTAAAAATCTTAGCGAGAATCGTTTCCCGTTGCTTTGAAAACTTCCGCTGCGATACCATCCACTCCAGATGCTTTTCCATTCTTCATACTTCTGATTGCGTGTCTCACCTCTTCCGGAATGATATCTGGAACCTCTTCGGTGGGCATATTTCCATCATCATTTTCTTCATCATTTGCTAGAGGATCCTCATACAACTTGGTGTAAAATCCTTGTATCCGTTTTACGATTAATTTCCTTCTATGAGTAGCTGTCTCTTTCCGATCGAGAGATGTTGCTTCATTTTCTTGTAGCTTCTATTGTTTTCTATCGTTTTCTCGATTGGCTCATAGTTATATTCCTCCAAATCTTCCTTGATGCACTTCGTCATAGTATTGTTTACTTCTGTAAAACGGATCATTTCTTTAGGATCATTAGTAATTTTAATTTTCCTTCTTTTTTCCATCAGCAATTTTTGTATTTTCAGTAAACTTTTTCCCTGGCTTAGTTATAACTGTTCCGCCTATTTCTTGAGCGGCTTCATTGAGTATCTCTATTAATTGTGTTTCGACTTCTTGCTCTTCCAGGGCACTGAATCGATTTTTCTGTTGGAGCTGAAATTCTTCTTTTCGTTCTTTTAGCACTTGCGTGTTGATAATAGACTAGGTCTTCTCCTTTATAAGCTTCTGTCTTTCCAAGTTGGACTTTATTCTGCGATATATATATATATATATATATATATATAATACGAAGCGTTAAAATTACGAGGCTCTTTATTTTTTTATACTCTCGGGCATGATAGCTGTGTTCCGAGATCAAATATGCGAAGGGCGTGCCGCTTTCAGCACGAAGGGAGAAGAAGAAAGGGCGAGAGAGAGAGAGAGAAAAGAGTTATCGAGAGAGGCGTGTATGGCGTTTCTGGAAAGGAGAGCTTCCTCTCTAGTACTTGGAGGAAATCGAGGAAGGCAGTTACCGCCTTCATTTCTTCCTTATCTCGTAGATCTGTATCCCCTTTGTTTTTCTCTTCAATGACCCATCTTGTTACACGGATGGGATCGTTCTGATATTTGCGGTATCTATTCCGAGTCGAGCGAAGCACTTTTTTTATTCGTGTGGGGAAATAAACGTCGTCATTCCGTTCACAAGAAATATACGAAATTCTAAATAAAAAAAATTAACCTTGATGACTGCGTCTATTACTGCATCTGTTAGTTCTAGTCCCATATATCCAACGGAAAATAATACCTTCCATTGGAGCTTTTTCGCCTATTTTCTTTTAAATGCTGATAAAAAGGACTAATTTACTAATTGTAAATACTACTTTGGTTTTAATGTTCTTGAGAAATTCGTGCAATAGAACTGCATATTTGGATTATGACATATTTTATCAGAGAGCCTGAATAAATATTTTTAACTCGATTCATCCTTCCACTTTCATCTTTAAAAATTACGAGCTTAAAAATGCCAAGTCGTGGCCGTTGAAGTCGATACCAACAGCGCGAGAACGAGGAAAACAATGTTCGTCCTGTCGTGTAAACGTTTTCCGATCGGCAAAATGGTCTTTCAACGGCCGTGAAATCTTAACAGGTCCCAACTTTAAACCCATCGGTAAAACAAACGTGTCCTCTTGGGGGGGGGGGGGGGGGGGGGGGGGGGGGAGAGAGAGAGATTCAACAGTTAGTCGATTTTCGCGGCGTCATTTATAATCTCTCCGCCGCTCAATTACCTTAATTTATCGTCCGTTTTATATCACCTCATTTTTCTTTAACGCCCCTTCGTTGTTCTTCTCAGTATAACAAGAGGCGGAAACATTTTTCCCGAGACGAAGGCAATCGCGCGGGAATTTTCCCCCCCTCACCCCAACGCACGCGGCGAAGAGATAGAGGCAATTGCGAACGTTTCGACGCCGTCTCCCTAGTAATTTGCCGGGAGAGGAAGAAAATGAGACCCTGGGCCATTATCCACCCGCCGTCTTCCAAATCCTTGATGCCTTCCCTTCCTTCCTTCCTTCCAAAATTGCGCCCGCCATTCCTTCTCTCGACCTTTTGTCTCTCAGGCCTCTCATCCCTCTTATCCTGCGTCACCTCTTGCTTGGAATGCCTCTCTCTCTCAGCTCTGTGTGTTTCCCTTTTTTCTTTCTCAAATCTTCACACTCGTTTCTCTCATCCTCCTACACTCCACTATTTGATCGTCAGTTCTTTTTAAATCCTTCGTGTTTATGTATTTTTAAATGCATTTTGTCTGGTCTTTTTCTTTCTTCTATTCTCTCGATTTTCCTTCCCTTCCTAAGGAAATCTTATCGTCTTCACAAATTTCTCTCATCTCCTCTCTCCGTACCCTCTCTTTCCTCCGCCTCTCTTTCTTATCTCTCTCTCCCCCTCCTTCCCCCTTCATCAGCCTCTTCTTTTCCTCTCCCTCTTCCTCTCCTCCTCCTCCTCTCCCTCTTGCTATCTCTCTTTCCCTCCTTTTCTCCTCCTTGCTCCCATTTTCCTCTGTCTGTGTTTGCTTATTTTTTTGACTCCCACGCTAATCTCCCTCTCTCCTCCCCAGCAATCTCACTCCCCTCCTTCTTTCATCTTTATCTCTCCCTCCTAATCTCCTACTCTCACTCCCTTCGTCTGTTCTACTCGATTTACCAAATTTATAATCAATATGTATGCGAAAATTTGTAATTAATTTTTGTATTATAATATCAAACCTGGCGAAAGGGTTAAATATAAAAAGGGACTTGACAGTCTCAATTTCTACCTAAGTAAAGTCGTTTGTCTGCCTATTCCCCCCTACTTCTTCCTCTCTCTCTCTCTCGCTTTGCGCCATCTATCTGTCTTTCCCCCTTCTTCCTGTTCTCTGTCTCTCTCTCGTCTCTCTTCGTCTTCTCTTCCCATTATGATCTTTCCCTTACCATCTTCCTTTTCCCCCTCTCTCCTTCCCCTCCCTTCACTCTTCCTCTCCCTCCGGTGCTTCTAAATGCTATTTGTCTTTCTCTTCATCTGCCCCGCCTTCCTTTCCCTCTACAACCCAGATTTCCCATCTTCTCTCCCGGAAGGCCCTACGCGATAAGGAACCCACTTATTGCTTCATTTGTGAGATCGCTTCCTTTCTCACCTTGTACGAGATTTCTTCGTCGAAATAAAAAAAAATCTCCTAAGACCTTCTCTTACTCTGACGACGTTTTTTTTCTCCCTCTTCTCCTGCGCTTCCTTTTTGCTTCAAAAAGCAATTTCCGAGATTCGCACGCCTCCGTGAGCTGCGTGGAGAAAGAACGTTTTCACCGGAGAGAGAGAGGACTTTCCCCCCTTTGCCGCCTCTCGGTTCTTAGCGTCGGCAAATAGCCGTTCCGCATGTTTGGACGGAATGAAAATGTACGTCATAAGTTTTGAATCTTTGATGGTGGCGTGCAGAAAGGTGCATATTTACGTCCTTCTCTCGCGAGGTAATCGGAGTTGACACTTTTTAATTTTCATTGAGAGTTGCCTAGAGTACGGTTCCCTCGCACGACCACGGCTTTTAACGTAGAACGGGCACGCGAGAGCCTGAAATTAGAAGAAAAATATCGCGTGCGGTTGTACGTATTAATAAATCGGATACATTAGTCACACATGTGTAATAGTTATTCGCTGAAATGGAAATCGTTTTAAAAAAAATCGATACAGTGATGATGTTGATGAAAATAGGCATAAAAATCTGTTGAGAAAAACTTCTGTTGCGGAATATAAATCCTTCCAAAATTTCGCTCCTTACCCCATCGTAAGGGTTTAATTTCAAATGCTAATACGATGCGAAATATGAGCATCGACTTAAAGTACGTAATCTGCTCCCATATGCAAAGGAGTCGGAGCATAAATTACGCATGAAAACTCCCAGTCGTGTATCGAGTCAAAAATAAAAGGAATTGATATAAACGGAGTAAGATTAACGATTCCACATGCAACGTTACAGTTCAACATTTTAATTTTTTACTCAACCCGAAAGGGAGAGAAAATAGAACGTGCGGCGGATTCGTGTTTTAATTTAACCGCCAAATGCGATGCGAAGGCAAACCAAAGTTTAAAAAAAAAAAAAACCATCTCTCTGCCAGATTAGTTTCCGTAAGAGATGTGCACTTAACCATTAATTTCAAAGCACTCCCACTTTAATTTACTCAACATCTCAAAATGCTCTTTCCCCCTCCCCTTTGTTCCTTTTGTCATCTCACGAACTCCCGCTGTCCCTGAACCTTGCCCCTAATATCCCACCAAAACCCCCCTTCCAACCTTCCTCTCGCTCCCTCCCCCTCTCGCTCCCTCCCCAGGACTTCCTCCTATCACTTCGCTTCCCTTGGACCTCCCGCAAACAGCAATTTCCTTCGCCCGTTCTTCCCAGACGCCTCCGTTGTTTGATGGTCTTAAAGGAACGATGCCGGTAGCAGGTGGTTTGTGGAGAGGTTGATAGAGGGGGAGGGAGGCGAGATACTCTAAAAAGGGGAGGGGAGGGAGAGGAGGGAGTTTTTGAGAGATGGGGAGGGGGGGGGGAGAGAAGGAGGGCAAAAAAGGTAGAGAAAGAGGGAGGATACTAGATGGAAGAGGGTTGAGGGATCGTGAGAATTTAAAGAGTGAGAGACATATTGTCCGCTCCTCGGAGAATACACAGGTATATAAAAGAAGAAAGCGTCGCTTGAAAAGTGCGATTAACAGTCGTTTCGTGGGAGAGAAGAAAATAACAAGTAGTAGAATAGGGCTAATGTCGGACCTTGTTAATTTTTTAAAAATAATGATCGGGAACTTTGGGGGTTGATGAGATGTTTTTTGTTTGCGGTAGATTTCGTCCGTTCTTCGATATGTAGCTGTCTCGAAATGTGTTTCACTGACTCCGTCGAGTCGAGGTTTAATTTTATGTTTTGTTTAAAACGAGTAATATACTACTTTTGAAGTAATTGAAGATATCTTCTGAAGGTTGGTGTTGCGATCGATAATAGAGTAGCGAGATTAAATTTTTAATTCAAAAGTTCTATCGTTCTGTAAAAATGTTTGATTTGTGTATAGATATATAAAAAAACTCGAAGGATTTTTGCCGTACTTATGAAATAATTAATTAATTGGGAACGAACTGATGCTTGTTTTTAATAATTTCCCAAGAAAATTGTTCATTAACGAGGCGAATCTCATATTTGTTCAAGCTTTCCGAGTAATTGCAATTCTAGCGTATTACGGCGGAAAATAACGAAGTCGAAAAACTGACGTGTAGCGCTTTATTTAAAAAACAGTAAGCAACTCGAATAATCTCTCCCCCGCAGGAAGAAATTTCATCCAGCGAAAATAAAATTCTCCGGGCTTAGGGTGTAGAGCTTTACAAAATTTGACCATAAATTTCGCGGAACACGCTCTTTTTAAAAAAATGTACTTTGTCGTCGCGTAATCCGATGCACTGAGAAAAAAAGTGCCAACGCAGGTCGAAAAGAGCGTTTGAATTCTTAAAAAAATAAAAATTGAGCTCTAAAAAGGCGCTGACCTGGAAAAAATTATATTTGTATTTCTTTATTGTCAGCGTTAAAGAGGGGGAGATCACGTGATGGGAGAAGAGGAGAAGAGAGAGAGAGAGAGAGGATGAAGGTGAGTGGTTTTAATACTTCAAAGTAAGAGAGAGAGAGAGAGATATGGAGAGAGGATAAGGGAAGTATAAGACAGTGAATCAAGGGCAGAGAGAGAGAGGTGTTTGAGAGTGAGGCAAAGCGGGAGAGGGGTAAAAGTGTGGGAGTGGGAAGGGGGAGGGGGCATAGTTGGTTATTGATCGCCTCGGTTGAAGGGCTGGGCACCGGGGATAGCCTCTTTGGATACTCTTGGGCGCCCTACAGCTAATTAACAGTCGAGACGAGACTGAGCGCATCCCAGTCGAGCGTGCTTATATATAAAAATATATTATAGATACCAGAGCTGGGAATTTCCGGTTCGGTTCCGGGCGTTCCGGTTCCGACCTTAAATTTTCCAACTCGTTCCGTTCCGGGTTCGGTCCCGAGTGATCGAAAGAAGGAACGGTTCGGATCCGGTTCCGGAATCGTTCCTCGTTCAAAAAAAATGTTTCTGTTTATAAAATTTTACTGGAATTACAACTTTTTTCAATTACATAAAAAACGATGAAAGTGTTTTAAAAGTTTGTGACCAAAGGTTATCTTTTAAAAGAAAATTTTCTTTTTAATTTCTCCATACGTAGTGTATGTAAGAGTATGTTATTCGTGAAAATTACTGATTTCGAGATTTCAACGGAAATACACGTTTTAAGGTCCCCTAGTATGTTTTAACTATTTTCTCGATAATGCTTGCGTTTGTAAATAAAAATGGAGTTAACCGTTGATAATTCTTCTTTATTGCTATATCACTACCCGCAAATAAGAACAAGCCTTTTAACACATTTTAAAAAAATTTGAAAGCATTGCACACATAATGCGTGCATCTCTCCTATCTTGTCCACGTTACCTATTTATGTATTACCATGATCTATACCATATGCTCATATCCTTGCGTTTTAAGTAACAAGATTTTTATGGATTAGGTAGCGTGTACGTTAACAGCACAGTCATATAACGTCCTCCTGCGGTTCGGAAAATTCTATAATCCAGTTCCCAGATTTCCGGATTAGAGAGGTATTCGACTGCATATGAGGAGGAAAATATAAAATTGTCGAAGAAACTTCGTTAGGAGGCTACTACGGATAACTGGATTATGAGAAAGAGTGCGTTGAATTCTTGGTAGCGGATATGGTTTCCAGGTGTCGTGGTGAGCGCGCGTTCCTGATTTTTACGGCCGTGTTCCACGCGCGTATTGCTAGAGAGAGATTACTAAGGCGAGTCCCCAGAGAGGGGGGGGGGGGGGGGGGGATGGACAGTGAGAGCAGAGAGGAGTATGCAACTGGGAGTTGGGGTATAACTCATCGGTTAAGTGAGACAATGGCGGGTGGGTGGCGAGAGTCTACGTGAGATATATATACACACACATACATATACACATACATACGTACATACAAACCTTTAGCCGGAACTGCTGTCATCGAGAGACGCCATTAGCCTCTTGTTTAGGCAGAGAGTGAATGTCCGATCGGGGTTAAATCGCTTCGCGACCGCAACGATTGAAACTGCGCCAGAGGATGTTCGCGACAGGATTGAGGCCGTTTCTATAAAAACGAACGAAATCGAGGAGGTGGAAACCTATATTGTTTTTTTTTTCAGTTTAAACATCGCCATGGATGTCGTTTTTAATGGTAGATTCCAGATTATTAAATTTAATTAAAAAATTTTTTAAATGTGTTTTTTCCGCATCATATTTATACTCGCCTGCTTATGAAGTGACGTATGAAAATGATCAGCGTAATCCGTGTATCTTTCTACCAACTGATGAAATGTTTCCCTAAGGTTACTGGAGTTACCTATATAAAATATTAGACAGGAATACCATTTTACACGCACACACATGCGGCTCACCATTCGTAGTCATCTTGTTTCTATGACGTTTCTATAGCTTACATAAAGGACGAATAAGAGTGTGTTTATATTAATGACAAGCATAATAGGATTTAATTTAAATACTTACTTTCAGGTTATCTTTTTCAATATTTATGGCGGCTTCCGAGAAATCCGGAAAGTTGAGCGTTTCTTGGAAGAAAAAAATCTTAAGAAAAATAAGCGGAGTCGTATTTTTTTAGCTGCTGAATAATTTAATATATTTTTATTTTGATTGGCCTACGCAAAATAAATATGTACGATCGATGAATAAGTTAGGACTAATAAAATGCCCCATAAATTGTGACGCGGAAAATAACTTGGGTGTGATCCTTGCTGTCTTTGTAGGGCTTATACATAAGATATGAGGTTTTTTTACTGTTTTTTAGATAACCTGGAACACTGAAAAGTAGAAAATATTAGAGAAAAATATTATAATAGGCATAATAACTACTATATTTGGTACATAAAGAAAATATTTACATAATTCGCCCCAAAAACAGGTAACCTATTACAGTGATAAATATGATGGTTGGAAATCGATAAATTATTTTTCTGGGCAATCTTATATATTCTAAAATCTCATTCTTAAGAGAATGATACAAAATTTTGAAATTTACACGCACAACGCTGGTTAGATTATCTGTCTGTCCAATGAAAGACTCGGATAACTCTTTGGGAAAACGCCAAAGTTCTTCTCTTCTTAACCTTTGGATTTTTAAGAGCTTACTTAATCCGATTTTAACTAGCGATATTTAAATGCTACACTGTATAGCGACATCTTTCCTGGATTATCCAACTGTACGTATATCATTTCAAAAGCAATATTAAAATAATTTTTTCAGAATCGATTCTCGATTGCAATATTCGAGCGCAAACTTCACTTCGGTTAAGGGTAATATTTATCCTCGTGGCTGTTTTAAAACAGGATTTAATAATTTTCAAGATTTAGGTTAAGTAGCTGTAATAACTTTTTGTGCGTCAATAATGATATAAACTTTTGCTAGTCAGTTAATGCATTATGCATCAGGAAACAGCTCTTTATAACAATTCAGGATTCCTATATTTCTAATTACCATCCGCACATACGAAGTTGATCTCCCATTCATTAGATCCAGTGTTGTTATTTTAAAGCACACAAGTTACCCCTCGATCAATATATAAAAACCATTTCGTAGTTAGGCGCAGGTCATCGGATTTCTAAAAACGGATTCCTCAGGATTCGAAGACTTCCATAATTATATCCCTTCACGAATTTATTTCCGAATCAAGTCGGACAACTTTTCGAAAAGTTTCTCTCTCGATGCGCATTTGGGCCAGGAAAATAATCTCTGAGCTTGATTGGTATTCGTCCCATCTCCGAAGTCAATTTTCATCCGCCCTAGAATGAACATCAACTCCTTCGGGAGTATCGGAAGACATGGCGGACTAAGGATCTTGTGAGAGATGGGGCGGCGGGGGGGGGGGGGGGTGGGAGGAGGATGGGGGAGAGTGAGGAAGGAAAGGGGAAAGAGGAGGGAGAGAATGAGGAAAGTGTGGGATTCGAGGCAGACGAGACAGGCGGGGAAAGTTCCCTAAGGAACTTGAGGTCGCATACATACATCTCCAAAGGGATTAATATTCACGTCTATTAAGAAAATGGCTGAGGCAGCCAGTGTTTGTTCAAAATCCGATTAACCTCGACAAGATCGTTAAAAAATAAAAGAAGGAACGAAAAAATATTATATCAAGTCAGTTTTTTCATTTAAAAAAATCGACAAAATTATTTCCCGGCAGATTACATTTGAATTGCCTGATAGATAATTAAGAGGCAAGTGAAAGACACGAAGGGGCCCTAGGGAGAGGGGGAAGGGATGTAGTAGGCGGGTGGGAGGAGGCGGACTAGAGCTTTAGACAGAGAGTTGGTTTTGGAGTGGGAGTCGGGTAGTGTCGGATAGGGAGCAGAGGTAGGCAAGTGAAAGGCAGCGCTGTGGGTGGGGCGGATGGAGTAGGAGAATAGATAGATAGAGAGAGAGGCTGTGGGTGGCATTGAAGGTGGAGCTGTTGTGGGAGGGGGGGGGGGGGGGAAATCAGGTGGGGTGGGGCAAGGAGAAGAGCGTCGCTGCCTGTTGGGGGAGGGTTTGAAGTTGAGGCGGGGTAGAGAGAGAGAGGGATTGTAGGTGGTTTAGAGTGACAGGAGGACGCCGAGATCGGAGACTTAGGCAGAAAGGGGTGGAGGTTAAGGGGTCAGGTCAAAGGGTATGTAGTGGTGCAGAGGACAGCAGAGACAGATGGCGGCCGATAACTGGGGGGAGGGGGAGGAATACGGGGGTAGAGGAGTCACTGCTTTTCGTTTTTACTGTAGATTGGTATTTTAATGATATCCTTAGTCTTGTGTTAAATTGCTGGTGATCCTGATTTTTCCAAGTGTGCAACACTCCTTAGTTACAGTTAGCAAACCAGGAAAATGCTCGAAATCACTTAAAACGCTAGCTCTGAAGCGAATTTTAGATTTGTTTGAATGAAAGCTGACAAGAAACAAATATAGGAGATATCGTATATGATAGATAACGTGATTAGAATACATAATTTTGCTTCAATGCAGTAAACAACCAAGGGATTGTGCGTAAAAGATATTACTCCAATAAAATTATCCATAGAGTACATTCTGGAAGGAAAGATAAAAGTTTTGCCTTGACCAGGAGCCGAACCACGGCCTTCCACTTGCGTGACAGATATTCTACCACCGAACTACCGAATCAGTCTAATCCTCTCGTTTTAGAATGAGGTATTATCTAACATTTAGGTTAGGCTTGTTATGCTAGGATCAACTTCTTCCAACGGATGTCCTCCATGAGAAACTGCAAATTAAAACTCAGTTTTGGCTAGTTAAACACAAAGAAGAATTTTTGGCAAACTTTATTCTCCGCGTTCTGTTAATTGCTATACAGTATTTTACACAGGTTATCCATTGTTATAATTCCGACGAATATGTTTACAATTTTTGTATTATCTTGTGAATGGTTTATTCTTATTTGTACATGTAAAATTTCCTCCGAAAGAGCAATGAAATTTTCTCGTTTTCAAGAAATATCCGAAGTAATGATAACTATATGTAACCTGAATTACAACTTCCATAGGATGTGATATCGCAGCTTAATCGATTTATCTTTTTTTAATTTGCACAAATTATTGTCAAAACTTATTCCTGGCAAGCTTAAATGAACGACGTAATGGATTGCATTAAGATTTACACTTGCCACTCTTTAATATAGTTTTAATCATCTCCGGATATTATGTAAATTCTACTCGGTTTAATTCGCGCGAACGAGGAACCACGTGATTTTCAAACGGCGGATTCTTTTTCGGCTCCCGGAAAAAAAAGCATTGCCAAATCCATTATCGTATCATAAACACGAAAATTAGAGAGGGGGAAAAAAGCCGTTTCCGAAGAATGATGCCGCGCAGAGAAAAAGAAAGCGAGATTGAAATTTTAATGAACTCGCTCTACTCTCTCGATTTTTCTTCTGGATGTGATAAAGAGGCGGAAAATTAACAGGAAAGCGGTCTCGAGAGGAGGGGGAGAGAGAGAGAGAGAGGGGGGGGGGGCGGTGGCAGAGATAGAGGAGATAGAAGAGACGAGGAAATAAATTGCGAGACAGAGGCATTGCATGGCGGGAAATGGAACCGAGTGGACTGACCTCGCAAGAAGGCTTTAAAAAATACGTTGACGAAGAAAAAAGTGATTATTTAGAGCAGGATTGGGTAGCTTACGGCCAGCGGGCCTTATATGCGGCCCCTGAGAGCATTTGTTGCGGCTCCATTTAATCGACGATTAGAGAGAATCCGTAAAATTGAACGCTCTAGCTCATATTTTTAATTCAAATTATGATAATAAACATTTACATTATAGTGAAATGTTAACCCTGTAAACGTCTGTCATACTTAATTTCACTTGTACGGTGCATTAGAATCTCTAGTTAACTTTCGATTCAAACTCGATTACTGCCCGCGCGCAACTCCCAATGCGGCCCTCCCCCTATTTAGAATAAGTTTCTAAACCTCTTGATTTAAGAGAGTCACGTAGGGAAAAGGAAAACGCGAACGATGATGTTTAGTAAGAAAAAATGGAGATAGAGAAAAGGAAAGAGGAAGTGAGAGAGAGTGGGACGAAATATGGAAAACCACCGTGAATTCGACCGGAACAACACACAAAAAAAGAAACAAATTTCGGAGAGATATGAGCGCGTTAAAACCTTTTCTTATTTTTTTCACGTGAACGGACTAGGAATGAAGCGAGTTATAACCGAAGATTTCGGTATCGAAAGGAAGTCGTTATTTCGGCCAACTTTTTATGTATGAGCGGTTCGGAAACTGGGTCGCTTGAGTAAATTTGGGATTTGTTTTTATTTTGTGTTTCGGTGAAGTGGCAGCATAAGTTAACTTTTGAAATAAATTATAATAGTTTTGACTTTCGTTTTGTCTGCATCAGGTTTGGAAAATAAGACCCCACAATTCATCCTACTGATATATTATAAGGACTCGCTGATGTTCATTGTAATTCTTAGGGTGGGAAACTGTTTAGGTATTTGTTTTGGATTACGTTCAACTGAGGAGATATTTCCTTCAGATTTATTTGAAGATTATAGAAATTATATAAACCATTAGCTGGAAATGTTTTTTTAACCAAGAGAAAATATTGGGATAATTACGAAATTATTTTATTCCGTCAAAAATTTTCTTAAAATTATTATCACTTAACAATGAATTTCAAATCTTCTGATTTTGATCGGCGTTATGCGCACCAAACACATTTTATTGAAGTCTTCGTCAATAGCTATCCTATTTGTGTTAAGTTTCCTAGAGTATTTGCAACTATTATTTGTGTAATTTTTAAATTATTGTGCTTCAGATTCGATTCATTATGGGGACAATTATACTGAACTTTCAAAAATAAGCATTTGAGTATAAAAACGTGAAAAAATAAGTACCCAGATATCTCCAATAGCTATTTATTATGGTTATTGAAGATGCCTAAGATAAATACTTATATTTTCAATTTTTTATACTAAAGCGCCTATTCTTGGATTTACTCGAAAATTCTCTAGCGAGTCCTGAACCCTGTTCTGAAATCTTTACATTGTTTTACGGTCCAATCTAAAACAGTGAAGCGCGTAAGTCCATCCCTTCATCAACGTCACGCCCGGCGCTATGGAATCTCCGAAACCCATTCATACGAGACAATATAGCAATGTAATACAAATTCTCGGCGTTTTTTTCTTCGATAGTGTTTCCTATGCTAATTAGCATCGTTGCGTGCGACTGTAAAGATGGACTGAGTGAATTATGTCCCGCAACGCAAGTTGGGATCCTTTTCGCGAGTCAAAAAGGAAGACTAATGGTGGCCCGAACGGACAGAGGGAATTATGGGCTGATTTATGATCAGACCCAAACCGCATAACACGCTATTTCAAATTTTGAGCATGCGATGACGAAAGGGGAGGAAGGCGATCAAACTTAACGCTCCCACCCCACCTCTTCCCAAAGTCCTTCGTTCCGAAGGCATACAGATTACCGATCGATCAGTTAACGGCCGTCGCGGTCTGTTTAGCCAAATGCGTATTTAAACATATTGTTTTATGTATCGGCTAACGAGCTGAAGCGGTTATCAATCACTCTCCGATATTAGGACTGTTTGTTGGCGATTATGACGGCCTGGGGAAAATCCTCGACATTTTGTATGAAAAATTTGTGTCGGGATGAATGATCTGAAGTTCAGAAGGAATAAATAAAGTGTCATGTTCCTTGATAGCAGATATCCCCACATTCGGTCCGCCCTCTTTACCCCATCAGTTTCTCTAAAAGATGCATACTCGTATATTTTACAGTAGAAGATGTCCTCAAATAATTATTCGACTTTATTTAAGGACGATATTTAGGCCATACATATCGTACATGAAACATAAGTGATACTTTTCGAGTATGCAGATGCAAAATACTTTTAATATTGTCCTATGGCATAATACACGATAAAAAATTCTCAAAAATTGTTTTTTTGAAATTTACACACGGTCATTCGAAAGATCTTATGTGACATCCGAAGTGGTATGTAAAGCCTCATGTCGAAATGTTTCAATGATCCAACAACAACAACAAGCCTGACGTTCTATTATCAAATAACTAGTAGATGGCGTTAGCTGAATTCCTTCTGATTTCCAGATCGTGAGATATTGATATATCAAAACGTGCTACGCGAAAGCCTTATAAAATTTCCCTTAAAACCAAATTTATTCCTAAAGGAAATCCAAAAACTATTCATCGTGGTTTACGATGCGTCGCGGAAATTCGATTTAAAAAAAAGGATATTTGACAATGTTAACTTGTTCTTCTATTGGAAAAATTAAGTAAAATCTACAGCTATTTATTGAGCCTTGTTTATGTAACACTTTATTAAATATACGGAATAACACGTAGGCATACATGATCCGTCTTTTTTTTCGTCCACCGACGCAAAAAATCCCACTTTTACAAAAATCTTCCAATTTTCCTCGGTCACATCCACCCCCATTTTCTTCCAAAATTGCCCCATAAATATTTATCATCAACTTATGTAGTTCGTGCGTCACCACGGTGTCAAAAGTAGCATCCCTCTGCGACGTAGGTACTAATAAAAGTGCTAATCTTGGCCGGAAACGATCGCTTTTTGGACGACGCGACGTAATACAGACGGCGGTACATGTGGTGGAAGAGATTGTTGGCTTTGCGGGCGGAATTATGAGGCATAGATGGAGCCTCTCTATTCTGTGTGTGTGTGTGTGATTCACTGAGTCTGTGTGTGTTCTCTCTTCGCGCGCCACTTAGCCCGTTGATTTAAGCGACCCCCTTCCTTCTTAGTAGTACATACCTCCTTCCACCCCGCGCGAATATTCCTGCAAATGGTAGGTAGTTTGCGGAAAGTGGTCCTTAAAATCGAGTTGATTTAGCGTTTAATGCCGCCGAGCAAGGTGGAACGAGCCAAGACGGCGAAGATAGACAGAATGGGAAGAAGAAGATTTTTTTTAAAAATACCCTTATTACCATTTTTCCTGTTTTTATTTCTTCTTTTAGTTTCCTCAACCCGTCACCTCCCCATCTTCTCAAGTCCCTCCCTTCGTCCCACAATCTCTTAACCTTATTTTAAAAATAATCGAAGTCTTCCCTCTCTCTCTCCCACTCTCAATATCTCGCGGTATCTGAAGTCTTGAAAGAATTAAAGAGTGGTGGAAAAATGTGAGACGAGGGAAGGAAATGACAGACGGTTGAAGATGGATGTTTTTTAAAATTTTTTTTATACTACTCGTTCAACCCCGTGCAGAAAAAGAAAGGTGTATGTAAGAGGAATGGAATGAGTGGTGCAGGATGTTGCCACGGCGTCTCTCTATGCTCTCAGGTTCGCGAAAGGTCGACGCGATAACGAAATCACTTCGCGGCGCATGAAGAAGAAGAACTCTGTCGGAGATCCGGGAGATGGAAGTTAAAGGGACGGAGGGAATGGGGGAGCAGAAAGGGGTGGGGGGAGAGTGGAAAATTGGGTGGGGGAGGGTGGGAAGGTTAGGCGCAAAAGGGGAACGGGTGCAAAAATTGCATTACTAATTCTCCACGTGTACCTCTCGCTCCATCCTTGCTGAGAGAGGACGAGGGAGCGAGAGACAGTTTTTTTTCATCTTCGATATTTTTTTAACTCTTCCTGCCAAGTTGATTTTTAAAGTGTTCTCTGTTATTTTCTCGATGGGTTAATCAAGTCACCGAGGGAATCCTGGAAAGTTCATTAACGTTCATTTGACGTTTTATACGCTTTCTTGAAGGAATTGACGAAAAAATTCAGGGCGATCCGTTTGGGCGTGGATAAAACCGCAAGATACGCTTCGCTCGTTGTTGTTGTGCATTCGCCGCCATCTTAGATTTCCCATGATTCTCATTCCGCGCATGCGCAATGGGTATAGCATAACACCCCCAAGTTTAATGACTACACACACGCAACAGATGAGCGCTGTAGCAATTCTTGCTTCGTTTTTTCGCAACGTTTTTGTTGTATTCGTATCCAAACGGGTAATCCTGTATATTAAGGACTTCGCCCCCACCTCGATCGCCGTTTTAAGAAATCCTCCATCATGAATGAAAAATAACCTACCATCTCTGATGACACGATGGTATTGATTTGCGGCGTAATTTTTTTACAGTTATTTAAACATCTGCTATGCATTTATCTTTGTATAATATGTACTTTTTATGATGGTATTTTAAATGTATCACCAAAGGAAAGTCGCGAAATAATGATGCGGCCCAAAATTTTTAAAAAATATCGATAGAATGCCGAAATTCCGTCGCATAATCAAGGGCGTCGAATTTTCGGTTTTTCCGGCTCGTTAATTAATTTTAATGGCGCGGCACGAAGAAGCCGAACGAAGCAGATCGTTAATTCCGCATCATCGGAAAGGGAGACAGTTCATTAATTTGTACCGGTTCATCCTGAGATAATGAGATTAGCAGCACAAAAAATTTAAAAGGAGAGCACGAAGGTCACCCGCTTTCATTTGTCTTTCGCACCGACGAAACACGTCCTCAAGACCTCGTATGTCGTTAGGAATAAAAAACCTGCTCCGTAAATAAATAGGATTAAGGTTACTGAATGAAATGAGGATTTTTTTAGAGGGGAAGACGTGACGCTTAAGAGACGACTCGAAAAAAAAAAAGATCTCGTTACGTTACGGTTTACGAATTGCGTTCCTTATTTTTTTCTCGAAAGAATGAAGGAGGTGAGAATTGGAATGTAGCGAGAAAGTAAAGGGAATGGGAAAGTTTGGATTTAAAGAGAGATAAGGTTAGGGAAATGGATAAGAAACAGTAAGACCAGGAGAAAGAGAGGGAAGAAGTAGAGAGAAGAGAGGGGGATGAGGAGGGGAGGGACAGAGGGAGGTTACTATGGAGATGAGAAGAGAGTGGGGTAATAAACCGGGCTAGAGATGAAGAGAGAGCCAGAAACAGAGTAGAAGAACGTATGAGAAGAAAGGTGAAACGTTTGGAAGAAAGAGACAAGACGTACGACTTTATCAAGGGAGGAATGAAAGAGAGGAGAGAGAGAGAGAGAGAGGATTGCTGAGCAGCACGCTGCGAAATATTTTAAGAGACCAATTATTTGGATGGGTTCTGAAGAGAGTGACTCGAGAAAGTTGGAGGTGAAAGTAAGAAAAGGCGACAGCGACATTCGGTAAAGGAAGGAGAAGGGAAATTGTTTGAAAAAAGCATTTTCTAGATTCATTAAATTTTTTTTTTTTTAAGGTAAGGCTTAAGGGGGAAGGAGTAGAATATTTACTTACATATGTATCTCTCTATATTATAAAATAGTAATGGCCATGATGCGTAACGCTCTAATTTTGTGAATGACTCGATTAGAAATTCACTTAGAAACCTGAAATTTCTCAGAATTTTAGTTTTGATGAATCTTTGCGTTATGAATAAAAAAAAATCGAAAAAGAGATGACGGGTTCGACTCCAGAGGATCAAGGTCGTTTCCCATAAGATAGCACGTAAGAATCACCTTTTTGGTTTGAAGGCTTTCATTCTTTTACTGTTTAAAATATCTTAAAATTAAGTTATCGACACGAAATTTGCCCTAAAACACGCCAAAATGAATAAGGGTCCTTATTCTTACCGTCGAATACTCCATCTCATTCGAATTCACTCATATTTTCAATTTATACTCGAGTTTTGTTAAATTTTCTAACATTTCAATAATAAGATTCCATGTTTACCCGTATTGTTGTCCTCGGTAATTTCCGTGCATATGCACTTAAATAAAGCCTTTCAGATCGAAAATAAGATTAAAACTTTCTCGAAATGACAGAAGATATGAATTTAATGCAAATATATCGAACGAAATATTCATGTTATTTTTTTATCTATATTACTAAAATACTATTTCCGGTTCTCTCTCTCTCTCTCTTTAACGCTCTATACCTCAACCATTTTTAATCTCCGGGAATTTCAGCCCTCTAAATTTATTTTTTGCCGAGTCATTCAACTAATTTTATTAATTTGGTATTAAAAACCAAACATACATCCCTTATAAAATATATTCATTAAACTCATATTCAAAACATGTTCCCGTAAAACTAATCTAAATCTAATAGGTACATGGTAGGTACGAAGAAACAGCAGGCAAAAGGGGGAGTGGGGGGGGGGGATGTTTTGCGAGCTTCAGCGTGCAGGGGGCTCGCCCCCTAGTTATAATATAATTATTTTCCATCGAACCCTGCTCAAAGGCACAACCAAGATAATTTAATAAGGCGGTTCGGCGACATGCATTGAACGAGGATGGAGAAGAAGGGAAAATTGTAGACGTGAAAGGTCAGTGCTAAATAAACGATAGGAATGGAATACGAGACAAACGAAAAAGAATGGATCCAATTTTCTAGAGGATGTAAATTGGATGAAAAGTGAGTAAGACCCTTTGTAAGAGACAAATTGAGGATATAGGTCAGGCGCAGCAAAACAAGAGGAAAGAATATTACGCTCGGCTGACATATATAAGTTCACGTTTTAACGGAAGGATATTGAATCCCTGAAACACACCCGTGAGAAGATTTTCTTCTTGTTGATATGGATGCGTGCTTGTGATATATTTTATTGGCGTCGTGTTTTATTGGGGAAATACCATATCTATTCCGTTTAAATCTCTCATTATGCGCGTATATTTTTACTGTTTCTTGGTGCAATATGTAAATATTCCTATGGACAGGAAATTAATGGATTAAGTAAAATCGTAATTTCACGGGAAAGAATTATACAGATCAGGGATGGCAGACGATTTTTGCGTCGCGTGCCAAGTAAGTAATTTGAACCATGGAATTTTTTTGCGTGCCACCAGTTCACTCCTTTTTAAGAAAATTCATATTTTACACATAAAATGCAAGCTTACGCGTGCGACCTATGGTCTAGATTCTTGATAGAATTTTTTCCTACATTATGAGCTTATTCATATATTTTTAGCTCGATTAACCTGTAAAAGTACGGCATTAGAGAGAGTTATTCGTAAGTCAAAGAATGTGAGTAGTAGATGGCGAACACATGCAGCAGACATGATACGCGAGACTAATGGTGAAGTGAAGAAATGGTTACAAGAGATAGGAGATAACAGGCAGATATCTTGGAAAGGAGTGGAGTGAAAACATGGTTAGAGTCGGCGGCCGAATGCCACGGTCCCTCAAAAATTTCCGAATACAGAAAAATGAAAGATGTTTTTTTTAGCACTTTCTCTGTTTTAACCCGATTTTTTCCCGTCATGACTTCCCAACCAATCATTATTTTTGGACAGGGTGATTTTTTTTTTTAAATCCTCAACTTTGCACACTCGTATCAATTGATCAATAATAAGCGCGGCATGGTAGATTTTACGACGACTTTCATTTTTAATTGAACGTATGTACTTTTTGGGTGATGGAAAGAGGGGGAGAGAGAGAGACCGTCGATAATATCTATCCGCTTGCCTTTCCGCTCCTAGTTAACGCCACTGGAAAGAAGCCGAGACAGATCGAAAGGAAGCGAAATGCGAAGTAACTGGACGAGTGGGTGCGATACGTCGATCGGAAGAAAACGATAAAGAGCTAGGTAAAAAAAAGAAGGAAATGACGTGGGTGCGAGAAATGGGAAACTAATAATAGACGCAGAAGAAGAAGTAGAGGAACTGTTATGCAAGAGAAAATAGGGGACGAAATTGTAAAATGGAACTTCGTTTGTGTTGGCAGAGGAAAAGGTGAGTTAGCGCTAAGGGCGAGCGAGCGGTAGGCCCTCGAGTGCGTTTTTTCTCTCGGAGAAAGAAGGAAAGGAAATAAGGACGGTTTGGAGTTAGTTAAGGTAAAGGATAATAAAAAAATCGAGAAAGGAATGTGTGGAAAGGAGAGAGGAGTAAAAGGAAAGGAAAGGAGACGGAGAGAGAGAGGGAAGGTGAGAGGGAGAGAAAAAGAGGGGAGGAAGGAGAAAAGGATATAGAGGCAGGAATATATACTTATACACACACACACACACACATATATTGGGGAGGCAGCAGGGCCATTTGGACCGTTCCCCGGGCCCAGAGGGGCCCCCAAAATTTGTTTTATTGATTTTATTCATATATTTGTATGGCTTTCGGAATGGGGTGGGGCCCCACAATTGTGACTGGCCCGGGCTCCATCTCACTTCTCAGGCCCTGTGTGTGTGTATACACACACGCACATACACACAGACATATATACATGAGTATATTTAAGGCAACTAGGTGTTGAAGGAAACCCAATGAGCACTTACCGGAGGGGAGGGGGGGTTGGGAAGGGAGGGAGGGGGAGAGAGAGGGGAGGAGGGGGGAGAATTATTGCAAGCATAAGAGGCCGAGAAAGGAATAAAAATATATAAAATAGATCCTGAGAGAGAGGATGAAAGGGAGAGATCGTGGAGATAAAGGCAAAGACTTAAGTTGAAGAAAAGGGAGTAATTGTTAGATGAGAGGGAATGTCGTGTTTTGGAGTGTGAAGAGTGAGTGAACAAGGGAGGGAGGGAGGGAGAGAGAGAGAAGCGTGGGCGGTAGTACGTGGGTGTGCAGAGAGAGAGAGAGAGAGAGGTAGAAAAAGCCATGGAACAGAATAAAGCAGCGGGGACAGAGAGGGAGGGAGAGTGGGAGAGGAGAAAGGAAGAAAGGAGGGAAGGGACAAGAGGCTGGGGAGGGAGGGTGAAGGAGTGGGAGGGCTTCACAGAGGTCAAGAGGAAGATAGAGAGAGAGAGAGAAAATAGCGAAGGGAAGTTAGTTTTCGGGGTCACCGAGTATTTGAGACGAGTGAGTGTAAGAGGAGTTGAGCGTAATAGGATCAAAATCCGGAAGAGAGGAGCAATGAAGGAAAAAAGGTCATTTTTTTGAAAAAGGGCATTGCCGTGAAAATCGAATGAAAACAGTCGATAAGTAGATAGCAAAGATTTAATTTTTCTAACAAAAGAAATGGAGGGATAAAATTCGATAAGGATGGTTTTTAATTTTCGAAATGTTTCTGCCTGTGTGGCGTTAAAAAATTAAATCTTTTGTTTGAGACGCGACAGAAGTTTTAAGAAGTATAACTAATGATTTGAAAAATAAGCGCACCGACTTGCGCACGATAAAGCGTAGTTTATATAGACTTCGGTGTTATGATTCTCCAAGGTTACAACATTGACGGTACTTTGGAGCACCATAGCGTAAATCACCCCCTCATATCAATGACATAAACGGTATCAGGAGAAACTTTTTAAAATTCGTTTTGGCAATAGTAGTTTTTCCGCGTGTGAGAACTGAGGAGGAGCGAAGCCGTAAAAATAACCCGGGTTACACACACAAAGAAGATACGAGTAACGGAAGATCTTATCCGTCGGTAGTGCGGCGAAAACTGAGATCCTTCATCTCGTTTTTTCCCTCCCGTCTCTTATATATATTTTTTTTAAGGGGGGAGTTGTTTCGGCGCATGATGGGCACGACGGAAATAAATGATGGGCCGTCTATTGTTGGACCTAAAATGGCGGAAAAGGGGTTGGAGGGGGGGAGGGAGTGAGAGGATGGAGTGGATGGTGGAGGCGGTAAGGTCGACAACGCATAGCGGGTGCAGGAAGATGTTAAAGCGGCACCCTGGAAAGACATGCGCGCGGCGGGGTGCGGAGTATTATTGGGGACGTCTCAGATCCCACGTGGAAGGGGGTAGGGGAGGAGGAAGGGGGGGAGGAAGGAAGAAGAAAAAGAAGCATCGGAAGGCGCACCAGACGGAAGCTTACCACCTAAGAGAAGAAGGAGAGCGACGAAGAGGAATGGGAGACAATGTGTAAGAAAAATATATGAGAAATTTTAAAGGAAGAGAGGTAGAAGTTGAAAGAGGTATGAAGAAAGAATGCAAAGAGAGATGAAGAGAAATGAATGTGAGATAATTATATATAAGTATATATATATATATATAAAGCGTCTTTATTCGGGCAAAATTTAATACCATAAGGTCCACACTCTAACATTTAACCCTCACAGAAATATGGGAGGGAGATAAAAAGAAGATAGAGGCGAAGAGATTGGGACGGCCGCAGAGAGGGAAGACTCTACGGAGAAAAAAGAGAAATAAGAATAGGATAAGCAAGAGAAAGGCTAACGATAGACGACTTGAAAAGAAAGAGAACCATCAAGACATGAGGAAGATCGCGAAAAGCAGGTCTATGTCTACTTACAGAATACCGGTGATGATGATGATGCTAGCGGACATAAAGGAAGGTTTGCGATGCCAAGGTTTTTCGTCGAGAGCTTATATATATATATATGGTGATATAAAATACTTGAAAAGCTTCGATATATGGACATGGAGAAGAATGCTGAAGATAAAATGGACAGATAGGGTGAAAAATGAGGAAGTACTACGAAGAATAGAAGAGAAGCGAACGATTATACAGACTATCAGAAAGAGGAAGGCGAACTGGATTGGACACTACCTGAGGAGAGAGTGCATGATTAAAGAAGTGCTAGAAGGAAAACTGGATGAAAAAGAGAAAGAGGTAGGAAAAGGTTTCAGCTAGTAGACGACTTGAAAGGGAAAGAGAGCTATCAAGACATGAAGAAAACTGCGGAAAATAGGAGTATATGGAGTACCAAGTTTAACCATGAATAATCACGGACCAGTCAACGGACAGACTACCTATGATGATGATGATGGTGATTCAAGATTATATGTAATATAAACAGTTTATATTGCTGTATTTCGTAGATAACTTGGTCAATTTGTATGGCTTTTCTGTATAATATAGCCAAGATAATATCAAATAACCAGCCTAACTGCCCGTCGAATATGACGGGATATCTTTAGTTAACCTTAAAATAGTTGCCTCCCTCCCCACTCTCTCCTCCTCCCTCACTCCCTCCCCCTCTCTCTTAAATGTAAGAAGGGACTATGAAGTCTCAATTTCTCCCTCCCCCTTTCTCCCACCATTCTTCCCCTCAGTCCCCCTCCCTCTCTCCACCTCCCCCCTCATCCCCTCTCCCCCCTTTCCTCCCTCTCTCTCCACCTCTCTCCCCCTCTGTTACCATCCCTCTCTCTCCCTCCCTATCTCGTATTAAAAGCATTCAAAGCACGGTTACACCCATAAGGATTCTAACAGTATGATTGGTAGCCAAGGCAACATCCCGTTAAAATGGTAAGATTCCCACAAAATATGTAAAATAAACGTTTAACATGTGCGATTTCGAACTGTACGCGGAAAAAGATGAACAGAATAAGAAACTTTATAGTTTTTTCATCAGAAATATTTATATCCGAAGGTCGTATGTTAATTTCTTCTAATTTTAATTTCCAAAACAATAAAAGCCTGCACGTCGATAAATCGATTTTTACGTAATAGCTTGCGGAAAATAGAGACGTCTTCCTTGGAGTCGAACCCAGGACTTTTTCCGAGATTTATTCTTGTCATTATCTTAAAATATGTTAATCGAGCATTCTTGCCAAATTTCGAGATTCTATCTCGATTCTTTCTCGAGTTATTCGCGTTAAACCATAGCGTGACCAACCAACAGACGTGGGCTATTATAGGATTAAATTAACTATCATTTAATACATATAATTAATATGACTTTTTTATTATTTTGGTTTTTTGTTTAATCCATAAACTTTTTGAGATACAATAGCAATAGTGTTCATATATACGGAGCACCATATAAAAGAAAATATCGAATGCTAAAGACATTGGAAAGAATGGAAAACAAGGAGAACATATTTTTTTTAAGCGACGGCATTTCCAAATATAGCGTCATCCTCCTCCTTACTGGAAAAAGCTGCATAGGTTGCAACCTTTTTCTTTCTTTTTTTTAAGAGCTTGGGAAGCGGGTTGAGCGGGTTTCGTCACTCTTTTTTTTCCTCCTGTTATTATTCCGTCGCGAATCAGGATGGAAGAGTGAGCGGTGTGGATTATCCTTAGCGTTAAGGGTTGAGTAGTTCCCGGAAGAGGGAGCGAGATGGAGAGAGAGGGAGTGGAGTTTGTAGTGGAATGTAGAGGAGGTAAAAAAAGAAGAAGAAGATGGCCTTGGCAGAAGGGAGGAGTTGGAGAGGGTAGGAGGTTAGGCAATTATTTCGAAGGGTTAGAGGAAAAAGAGAGAGACAGGGAGAGAGAGAGGGAGAGAGAGAGGGAGAGAGAGAGGATAAAGACAGAGGCGGAGGTGGAAAGGAAAAACTAATGAAAGCGCACAAGGATGGAAGTGCGCCTTCCGCTTCTCTTCATCGGGATAAAAAGGAAGGAAGATAAGAAGGGGAGAGAGGGAGGGAAAGATGAGACGAAAGTAGACTCGAGACGACAGGCCCTTAATATGAAAGTGGTGGAAAGACGAAGTAGATATTTTATTTTTTGACGTGGAGGTCGGGTATGGAAAGACAGGGCGATATATATATATATATATATATATATATATATATATATATATATATATATATATATATATATATATATATATATATATATAAAATTGTGTGTGTGTGTCAACTAGCTGTTGAAGGAAACACAGTGAGCACTTACCAAAAGGAGATACACATTTGCAGACGTTGTTGGAGCTTTCGAGATGATCCCTTCGTCAGCACAAGAGAGACACAACACAAATGTGTCACTGCGACACCCAAGCGACTCTCCTTCTGGTAAGTGCTCACTGGGTTTATATATATACATATATGTATGTATGTAAGTCGACAAATATGTCTCTCGGACACCCCAGCGGCTCTCATTCCGGTAAGTGCTCACTGGGTTTCTTTCAACACCTAGTTGCCCTAAATATTCTTATGTGCCTTACCTCTTCCGTAAGTGTATATATATATATGAGAAATTTTAAACTGATTCTCACTCCTTTGGAGCGAGGTATGGTTGATGGAGGGAGAGGATTTGTTCTTTCTTTTTGTTTTGTCGACCGGTTTCGAGATCGTGACGATTCCGCACGGGCTATTCACCGACTTCCTTTTTCTCTCCCCCATCGAGCCATGTGTCCTAGGAGATGCATCTCGTTTCATATCCAGACCCATATAAAAAAAATGAAACATTTCATGTATTCATTTGAATTCCTCAAAAAAACACATTTTAACGCGCTTTAATATTAATTAGATGAAGCGTATTAAATGAAGCACATTTGATTAATGAAGAATAAGACACTCTTTTGATAGATTAAATGGACTCTTTTATGACGATATTCTCTTTAAAGATGAGCTGCATGAGTTCAGTAAGGTTAAAATCGATATTCTATGGGTAAATAAGAGCGGCGGAACTAATAAAGGAACCAAGTGATCTTCAAAGATTTTCGTATTAAAACGTTTTTATCTTAAATGGATTATCTCGAGGAGTTCGCCTCATTTTGCGCCGTTAAGGGTGTCAACAACCCCGAGGGTAATTTTGAAGCGTTTATCGCCATACAGTATTAAGGCTTCCCAGGCTATAGTAACGGCCGGGGTCAGAAGGTTATGCTGTGCCTAAGGGAACTCTAATCCAGGAGTCTATCAAACTATACGGGAGGATAGATAGGTTATAAGCTAAGTAGAGCAGCAGTAACGCGAACAATATTCATCAGGGCTGTCGTTTATGAGAGTATCGAACAAAGCCAATGAAGGTTACGCGTAATATTTTCAAATTCCGTGAAGTTCTTTCAAAAGGCACGCACGCACCTTTAAATGCGTGTAAAAGAATATATATGACATTTACATATGCAAAGTAAATTGTAATTTATGGCGACCGAACTGTAATAATAAGATGAAATGCATGCGGTTGTGTACGTATAAGCGCGTTGGCAGACATACACAGGTTCAATTCGGCGTACTGTTGAAAATTAATATCGCAAATCCCTCAAAATGATAATGTGAAAGAAAAAATGTAGTAAACAATAAATTTGTAACCTATGCGAAATATGGACTCCGACAGATAAATTAAATGCATCATCTCTAATCGGGATTAAGATTGATGCTTACTTGTGGAAAGGTTGGAATAGTTTCTAATACGGTTATGTGTGTGACGATAAAAATGTCTCGTAAAAATGTATCCGTTTCGTTGTACCGAATTAAAACCTTTCATAAAGCCAGAAAAAATGAAAAATTAGCGCCAAATATTTTTTTCCGTAGTAAAAAATGGCTCCGAAATAATTCCAATTGAAGAGTCAACGTTATTTTTAGCCTTTCTTCGAGAGAGAGAGAGAAAGGAAAAAAAATCCGCGAAATAACTCGTACCATCATTTTTTTAATCTCCACTAGCTAAAAGTGACTTTCAGGTGAATGAAAAGCGAAGCGGAATAAAAATATCAACCGAAGCCTCGAATTTCTTCCTTCTTTTATTTTATCACTTTCGTGCTTCAGGACCGCTCCTCGCGAAGGTGACCCCTCTCGTCCTTCATATTTGGTCGCTTTTCATTTTATTTTTTCATCCTGCCCTCCATCCGTCTTTTCTTTTATCGGGAGGTTGACCCTCACGAGTGGATGCAGCAATAGCCGTAGCTAGAGAGAGGGAGCTCTCGCTATATAGCGCGGCCAAGAGTGATGGTGTGCGTTGCTGGATGAGATGCCTGGTGGCGGGCTATCTCACCGTCCGGTGGGTAGAGAGAAAGAGAGAGAGACGGCAGGAACGAGAAAACTGCTTAAACCTCCTTCCTTCCTCCCTCCTCTTCCTAACACAAGGCCGAGAGGTCTCCACGCGTAAAGTATGGGCGGATTACGGTTTTATGGGTGAATGCACTTCCTATAGAAGTGTGGAGCGTTTATGTACACCCTACATGCATATACAGCCAAATTTTCGATATATATTTACATGTTTTGTTTAAAATTTATTAATCTATATTATAGATTTTCAATCGTTTATGTCCCACTTTTTTTCTAAGGGAAGTAAATTCTGATCCGAAATGCTGAAAACATAAAAAAATCATAATATTTTAGTTAATTTCGTCGAAGTTGTGGCAGTCATTAAAAATTAATCCGTGAAAAATGAGACAAATATATTGAATGTTACCTTGACTTCGTTGTGGTATAAAACTTGGGATGCCAGGCTCCCTTCAATAAGATCCTAGGTAAAGGAAAAGAAGTTTATTTTTTCAAGAATTGAAAAAGTCCACACGTGGCGACGCATTCACTCGTGTGCAGAAACGGGAAAAAATGTGCATTTGCAAATGAGGGTAATTGCTCGTTTTGTTTCATGGATACATTTAGGTATATGATACGAAGTGAATTAATCAGCATAAATTTTCCGTCAAAACACACGCTTGGACGTGATAAATTGACTCGTGTTGCTTGTGGATTTGACCTTTCGTGAAAACGAAGAAAAGATTAATCCAGTGTTTGGAAACGTTTGACATGGGTTTTTCATGCAGAAAAGTATTTATATACGGATATGTTAAATATATTACATTAACCTCTTTTATGCTGACCTAAGATCTTGCTGAAGGGAGCTGTTGTCGCATGTATATTACCACAATAAATTCAAGATGAAAGTTAATGTGTTTGTCTTATTTTAAGAGTTTAAGAGTTTTTCTAGCGGACCTGGAGTAGCTAGGGCTACAATAGATGAGATGGGTTTATGTTCACATATTTGAATTTGAAGTGCTTATTACTTTGTTTTTATTTATAATACGATCGTAGTAATTATCTACTGAATGGAGTTACTTATGTGTGTTTGTGTGCATTTACCTGTCATTACACAGTACAAATTTGTCGAAGAAATTAGGATCTCGATCCTTATGCGAAAAGAAAATCGGCGAACGCTAAAAGACGATATTCAGTATTGAGTGCAATTTTTTTTAAACGGAAGAACCTTTTTAGATTCATTCTTTCATCCCGAAGGAAAAATAAATCCTCCAAAGCTCAGCAAACACAGAAAGATAATGCGCGTCGCGATGATCTTCGATCACTCGACCGCCCTCTACCTTTCCTTCCTCCATCCCTCGACCGCCGCATTAAGGAGCGACGCTTTTTCTTTTGCGGGTTTTTTTTTGTGCCGACGCAAAAAAAAACAACGAGGGATAAAGCTTTTGAAAATGGACGGGAGCCATCGGGAAGCCAGCGGTGGAAAAGTAGAAGGTTGAAACGCGATACGCCGGTAAGTGTTTCTCGTGGATGGAAGGGTTTCGTTCGAGTATTGGAGAGGAGAGCGTTCTGCGGTATAGGAAAACAGGGGCAAAGGAAGGAGGAGGCGTGGGCGAAAAGGGAGGTAGGTTAAAGAAGGGAAGCGGTCAGTATGAGAGAAGGTAAACATCGTGGGATGGGTTCATTGTATAAGGGGGGAATGAACCGGGGACCGCTGAAAAGGTTTTCTTTTCATATTCATGAGTGTTCAAGTAAAAAGGAAGCGTAATGGTAGGCTGGAAGGTGACTGGCTTATTCCCGACATATCCTTGGCTAATACAGAAAAGCTTTTGGTAAAAGGTAACGTGGAGGAAGACGTAGTAGGATGGATATGGGATATTGGACCTCCGAACTTATGTTGGCAGGTGTCCGTTCGTGGTTCGAGTGATTCGCAAACGTTTCAGCGCCGTGCTAAAATACAAGACACGTAATACTTTAGTGTGGGAGAATTTTCGGTCAGGTTGGATTAATTATATCGTAGCTGTTATAAAGTTTCTCTGACGTCGGTGGTGAATAATTTAAAATATGACTTGATCTTTCATTATGCGTGCAGATTTTTCGGTTCCCGAATTTTAAATTTCAATAATTATTAAGATTAGAGGCATTAAAGTTTTTTAATAGGATGTTATATATGGGATTAATTATTTCATTTTTGTCAATACTAAGACAATATTTCATAGAGTACGTTTTACCGTATCTAGTAAATATATTAATAAATTATAAAAACTATTTATAATTCATTAAGAGTAAACACCTTCCTTTCTACCAATGGAAACGCAAGGAGCGCATTAGCTTTCGTATCTATTCAAACCAAGTCACTAACATAAATTACATCTATGCCAGTTATATTGGAATGGTTCCCTTTCTAAAAAGAGGTGTATGACAGCTAGGGAATGCAATACCGGGCTTTTAAATCAATATCGGTATTGATGTTTGTCAATGCCGGTATACTGGTATTAAGCGGTAAAGAAAATCATATATAGTTCAGGTAAAAGAAACACAAGATTAATTCAAAATATACTTCATATCAATTATTATTTATTGTAATTGTATATAATTTAGGAGGAAACACAAACTAAATAAACTCAATGAATCTAAAGTAAAAACTATAACAAAATAATATATAATTAAGAAACTCGCTTCATTTTTCTTTAAAACAGTCCTGGTCTGAAGATCTTGTTCAATTTATTCCTATTTAAATTTGAAAAAGAATAGAAGCTTGCACTTCGAAAAATCGCTTTTTACGTGTTATCTTATGGGAAATGGAAATTATCTCATGGAAACGAACCCGGGACTTTTTTCTAAGATTTGCGAATTTTTACGTTGGTGTTATGCCATAACCTACAAACAGTCAAATTTCATACTCCTACTCATACTCCTTCGTCAGCAAGCAGAAAAAGAATTGACGACCGTTTACAGCCACTACAAATACGATAAAGATAAAAGTGAAACTATACAATGATACTATAAAACACATGCGACAGGCTTTCGAATTGGTGGAAAAACTGCGAATAAAATCATAAAATATAGTAGTAAAACATTGTACGTAAATTATATAAGACACAAAGTCGGAAAGTCTTTTTAGATTGTATTTTCCAGCATACTGCGGCCGCTCAATACTATCAGTCACAAGAGCTAAAAGTGTTAGGGAGGACACTGAACAAACCGCGGTAGGCGCTACTGCGAACCTTTGCGGGAACCTCCGTTTTTGTTTGACGATGGCGAACTGTATATACTGGTAATTCGTTGCAAAACTTTTATATCGTTCAATACCGTAATACCGATATTGAATGGAACGGTATCACGGTATTTCGGCGCTGAAAAATTGTGCGGCATTCCGACATACCGGTATTGCATTCCCTAATGAGATCCTCTTGTTATCATTAATTCACGAATGAATGGGCATAAATGATGGCGCAGAATTAACTCATAAAACCGTTAAATAACAACTACTATTGGAAATCATTCGAAAATCAACAGGATTAAGTAATAACCACTAATGCTATTAAAATCATTTTACGGATTTTCATCCCGCAAGATTTTATCATTATTTGTCTCGTCAACTTTTCGACGTCGCCATCTCTTTCCTGTCGCCATGGCCACGGTCAGCTCCTCCGGACGTGCCAATCCCTTCCGTCAACACCTCTGGCAATTTCCCATTTTCCTTCTCATTCCATTACTTCCAGATTCTTCCTCCCTTCGTTTTCTCGCTTCTGGATGAAATGGCGTTCCTCCGTATGATGTTTTTCGCGCCGCCGAGCACTCGGAAAAGCCTTAAAATAAAGAAGAAGAAAAAATAGAAATCGTGCGCCATTGGAGAGTGATGGAAGTGGAGGGAGATCGGAATCGCTGTCAGAGGTAAAGGAAGAGATGGTTGCTACGGGTTACCGCTCATGGACGCGTGTGGCGACGTTAAAAGGGAGGGATCTGGTTGGTTACGAGGACTAGGGAGGGACCGTTTTTTTTTTCGTGAGAGGGAGGGTGTGTCCTTGGAGACCTCTCACTGACCATCTCTCCCCGTCCGTGCATCCTACTTACTCTCTCTCTCTATCTTCTTCCTCCTCTCAACACCCTCATTTCAATGGAATCCTCAGGCGCGGTTGTCGAAATCCGTACGGATTGGAACCTTTCTCGTGTAGGGACTTTTCCCTAGGCGTATCAGAGGACAGACAGAGAGGAGGTTGGGGAGGAATACGTTGAATAAAAATTCGGAACGAGGAGTGGTTTTTGGCGAAGGTAATATTTTGTGTCTAAATAAGAACATCGGATTGTGTTTGTATGGGAGATGATTCTTTTTAGAGGGTGGGGATTTCGTTTTTAGAATCAGTCAAATTTTGCTTCTAATAATAATAATAATATTTTTTATCACAAATGAACTTTATTGTCATAAACAAGTACAGAATTGATGATATTTTTTACAATGCATGGAAAATTTTTGAATGTTCCTTTAGTTGGGTTACAATAATTTTTTTAATGGAAAATTGCACTTTATTGAAAAAGGAAATACTTTGCACACACTTAATGGAAAATAAAATATTAAAAAATAAAATACATTATGGTCCCGCTAAGCCAAAGGGCTTGTCAGAAGGTGCCAGAAGGATATATCAATCACTACATTGTCATAATTTATATCAATATTGTTAAAAGTTATAAAAGTTCGGTGTAAAACATATATTTTTTAGATAAATAGCATTTAGATCCGTACGAAGTTACATAGCAAAATCAGGATACATTCATAGGCACTTTACAGTCTTCAGACATCACATTCTGTTTTCATCAACCATTCTTTTATTTTATTTTTTTATCTCAGCCATCCCACTTACGTACTTTGCACTCTATTAATGAAAAATAGAATATTTAAAATGAAATACATTTTGGTCCCACTAAGCTAAAAGACGTCAGCAGGTGCAAAAAATGCATATATCATCACTACATTGTCATATTTTACATCAATATTGTTAAAAAATTATAAAAATTCTGTGTAGGAAAGATATTTTTTAGATAATAGCATTTAGATCCGTATGAAGTTACATAGCAAAATTGGAATACATGCATAGACACTTTACAATCTTCAGACATAACACTCTGTTTTCATAAACCATTATTTTATTTTATTTTTTATCTCAGCCATCCCACTCAATACTCTTAACTCATATGGCAGGGAATTCATTAGATGAGGCACAATGACCATCAATCGTTCACCACATTTTATGGAAGAATATCGAGGTACAGTATACTTTGACATATCTCTCATAACTGTCATACATAAGTATGATACATATTTAGGTATTTGTATTTATTAGAAAAATAATTATCAATAATTATTATGTACTTATATGGCTTCTTTTAAATGCCCCAATATAAAATATGTTGCGTTAGCCTTACTTGTTAAGTGATAACTTCTATAAAGTGTTCAAACATATATGACATATCTGGAAAAATCTAAGTATTTATTTAATCGGAAAATATAGATAGAGAATGAAATATATAATCGGCAGAGAATCAGTCGAAATATTTAGGCGTTACGAAGTATCACATTTTTGAAGCAATGTGAGCGTTTCTATCGAACCGAATTAAATTAAATTGAGCCATATACTCGCAGTCGCTTGGAATATATGAACTGTAAATATTAATGTCCATGAGTATATGCCGAAGATGTTTTTGGTAAACTTGGCATCTTCGATCCGCGCAAAGAAAACCTAAAAATTCCGTCGCAAATTCTAAAAATATTTCCCTCTTTGGTCTCGGAATACCATCGCGTGGTAAGAGTACCTTACAGGGTCTTAAGTATCCACAGACGAGGTTTTGAGGGTCTTTCCCATTTTAACATAGTTTCAAAAAGACATTCAGAGATCACTTCAAGTCTGGCTTTCAATTATGACAAATCCTTGAATCACATTCGGTCTCATGATAATTTTTTAGGTTATTTAGTAACATTTTAAAAAAATCCTATTATCGATTCCGACGCACTATACCAGTGATGGCGAACGCAATCGCAAGACGATTTTGGTTGGCACGCCAACGACAGGCAAAAACCAATCAAAGCATTCATCGTACTGATTTAGTGCCACTAAAACATTTGCGTTATTTATTTAACTGTTGTAAACATTAGTTTTATGGTTATAAATTTCAATCTCTTTTGTCTTGATCACGAATTTAATTTAGTTTGCACGCAAAAAAAATCAAGGACTTTTTTGTGGCACGCGAGGTGGAAAAAATTCTGTAGTGTCAGTCATATGTGCACGCGGGCAATAGAAGGTTCGCCATCACTGCACTATACGATTCTTTATATTAACTGTAGACAGGAAAATGTTTACTTCTATTACTCGTATTTATTGCGGGAAGTTCATTTTAATGTAAATTTCATTTGAAAAAACGGATTATTTCGGAGAGTGGAGACTATTGGTCGACTCCATTTCCGATTTCGTTAATCTGAATTTTTATTTAATCTAAGGCATAAAACGTTTAAATTAATAAATAATTAGGTTTTTTATGGAATTCAGTGCGTTAACAGTCGATTTATTCATCTTTAATTAAGTGATATTACGGTTTTTTATTTTATAATTTTCGTTTTAAAACAATACAAGAAACAATTATTATAGTACAGTTATATTCTTGCAAAATTAATGGAGTGCCTAGAGACCTAGACTCTCGTGTTTGACAGCAACTTTGGCTTAAATTCAACCTTTTATTCGATTCTCTTGAAATGAACACCAACTCCGCAGCAGCCGTACAAGACTTTATTCGCCTCGTTCACCATTTTCATCTTTTTCGAGTCACTTGGATTGCTTCTGAGATACGAACATCTGCTTACAAAAACAAAAGAAGGAGATCCTCTCAAATCCCTTCTTTAAGGGCTCAACTTCCTTTTCATCATTCCTGGATATAACAATCTCCTCAAAAGGAAGCGTATTGGGAAATTAACCAAACAGTGAAAAAAATGATAATTTCTCCTCTCATAAGAACCCTCGAATATCTTAGCCGACGTCAAAAATTATATTATATGTATAGTTTTGGCGATCTGTACGTTTGTTGTTTGTTGAGTTCTCTGATGTAACGCCACAATCACTCGCTATAAAAATACGAATAATATTTATTTTTATATATGCCCTCGGCAGGAATCTAACCCTCGACCAAAGCATTGGAAAATAGACACGCTAACCACTCCTATACCAATAACTCGAGAAATAATCGAGTTTGAAACTTAAAATTTTGCTGAAATGCTCGATTCACATAAAAGGTGATGGCGAAAAAGATCTCGAAAAAAATCCTGGATTCGACTCCAAGGAAGACATTTTCATTTCCCGTAAAATAACATGTAAAAATCGACTTTTCGACGTGCAGGCTTTCATTTTGTTTTAGATTAACATTAGAAAGAATTAACCTACGATCTTTGGATCTGAACCATTTTGAAGAAAACATTATCAAGTTTCTTATTCGGTTCATCTTTTCCTCCTACGGTTCTAAATCGCTTATGTTACACGTTTAATTCACATATTTTATGGAAATCTTGCCATGTTAAGGGGATGTTGGCTTGCACACCAATTACATCATTAAACCACGAAATACTGTCGTTATTTCTATCCTTATCGGTATAAACGTGCTCTGAATTCTTTTAATACGAGAGAGGAGAGAGAGAAGTTATTTCATAACAACCAAAGTAAACAACATTCGTAAATTATTATATTGAATATACATTCTTTCTCTTTCGTGGAAGATTATACGCAACTATTTTAAGTTTAAGATATAATTGTTCTCAGTTTGGAGAATTTCGGTATGTTAACATCATTTTGAACTTTCTTTACTCCCGTCATTTTTAACGTCCTATGCCTTAGTTCAGGGGTTCTTAACCCTTTCGATGTGGAGAGCACAAAGTTGTATCCTTTCTTTACTCCCGTCATTTTTGACGGGCTATACCCTAGAAAGATAATATTTTGGTGTTCAGGTTCCAAAGTCAGTCCACAATAGCCTATTTAGCCCAAACTCAAACTGAACTATTGTACATTTGCAATGAATAATAATAGAAAAAATGCTATTTTAAATTTTAGTTGTTTTTCATTAAACTTCCAATCGTCGAACGCGCAAGTAACTTTTAACTTGGAATATAACAGAACCAGTGTAATGCCCGTTGAAATATCAACGGAAGAATTATAGATAGATAGATTTTTATCATTTTCATTTAAAATAATTAATATCACACTTTTACATATGAATTTTTTTGTCATATACCTTCTAGTGAATATGTATTCTGTTGTTTAGTTAAACTTAAAATAGTTGCCTCTCTTTCCCTCCCTCTCCCCCTCCCTCCCTCTCACTTCCCTCTTTCCCCCTTTCTCCCTCTCACACCCTCTCTCCCCCTTTCTCCCGCTCCCCCCTACCTCTCTTTCTCCCCCCTCTCCCTCGTATTAAAAGCATTGAAAGCACGTTTATACCCATAAGGATTTAATTAACAATCTGATATCGAGGTCTAACAATGGAATTGATAGCCAAGGTAACATCCCGTTAAATGGCAAGATTTCCATGAAATATGTAAAATTAACGTTTAACATGAGCGGTTTCGAACTGTAGGCGTAAAAAGATGAACAGAATAAGAAAGGTTGCAATTTTTTTCTTCAAAATGGTTCAGATCCGAAGATCGTAGGTTAATTCCTTCTAATTTTAATCTACAAATGAATGAAAGTCTGCACATCATGAACCCGACTTTACGTGTTACCTTACGGAAAATGAAAATGCCTTCCTTGGAGTCGAACCCAGGACTGTTTTCGGGATTTATTTTCGTCGTTATCTTAAAATATGTTAATCGAGCATTCCTGTCAAATTTCGAGATTCTATATCGATTCCTTCTCGAGTTAATACCATAATTCGCTACCAGAGGCACGCACGGACTATGGAACTAACCAACAGACCTGGGCTATTATATTATAAAACACTGTGTCAAACAACATCCCGCGGAGTGTTGACACCGCGATCCGCCGTCGCAAGTAATTCCTGAGAGAAAAGTCTGATTCGTATGTGCGAGTTGGCGTTTTTATGCCCGATTTATTAAAACATTAATACCTTATTTAGCTTCGTACCTAAGTACGGGTGTTCACAAATCGGGCGGTCGTTAAGTCCATGTTTCTGCCCCATACAATGTTATATTCCATACATAGCATTTTATCAACTTCTTGCGAATATCCTCCTTTATATTTCCTGTTAGTAGGAGTTTCTTTCTTCGGAAAGCGGCTTTTGCTTTTGTTATTCTAGTCCCTATTTCATCCGTACGTTTTGCTTCTCTCGTTATGACGCTTCCAAGGTATTTATAATCTGAAACTTGTTCTAACGGCTTCACTCCAATACTTTTGTTCAAATTTTCTACGCGTACAAGGTTCTCCATAGAGAGAGAGAGAGAGCGAGACGGAGAATGGAGTAAAAAAAGCCTAGGAATGTCCTTGAGTCTATGAATGTTAAAGTTAGAGAGATACAGAAGAGAGTTGGAAGAATTGAGCGGAGAAGAGAGGAAAGGATAATACCGCGCTCGTCGGAGGCCAGACGACCGAAATGTAGGGAATGAAGAAGAGACTCAGAAAAGGTTGTGAGAGAGAGAAAGGAAGAGAGAGAGACGGCGAGATGGTAAAAGTTCCCTCTCTCTCTCTCCCTCCAGTGAAAGGTGAGTGCATTAGCAAGATGGGATGAAGGCGGAGGAAAGAGGATAGAAGTCGGATTCGGTTCGCAGGACTTTCTCGGAGCGAAATCGTAGATAGAGAGAAACTAACGCGGCAAACAGTGTAGAAAACGGCGTGACGTGAAATTCACTCGCGTGTTTGCAAAGATATATTACTGGCCTTAAACTCGGGCGAAATTCTCTTTCGGCTACACTTTCAGAGCAGTGGATAAAATAATTTACCTTCAACATGTTTTTTTTCTTCCTATCCTAAAGGAGTGATATTATAAGGTTGTGTGTAGTTTAAGGGGATATACCTAGAGTAGTAAAGTCAGATAACGTAAAAATGCCTTTATTATTTATTGTGTTATATATTAGTAGTGTAAATTGCCCGTCAAAAAATGAATGCAGTGTTAAATTTTAAATTGACGTTGAAAGTGAGTAATATTTAAACATTGGTTAAGCGTCATTTTAAAATGATAGCTTAAATTTAAAAAAATCAAGACTCATGGTCGGCATTTAATGAATTATATTGTTTAATGAATCTGCGGTTAAGAATGAATGATGTGTTATGATTTCTGGCTAGCTTTATATTAAGGATGGCCACTAACACATAACAGATTTTTAGGCGTTCTTTTAAAAAGCAAAAAAAAAAGAACGAACGCCTTGTGTCAGTCTGCCAGCATGTTTCATGTCCGAAAGAATTGAATGGATTTTTACTTTCTCATACGAAGTATCCAGAAAGTATTGTTTTCGCAAAAAATTCGGCCTCGAGATTTTTACGGAAATACACGTTTTAGGTGTCGCTGAATCCGAAAAAGTGGTTTTCGCAATGCCGTCTGTCTGTCTGTCTGTTACTGGCGCTGGAGCCTAGACGGTAGAACGAAAATGAATGAAATCTCGTACATAGGCATTTTAGCATACTGAGCAGAGTATACATAGAAATGGTTGACGTTGATCAATAATTAAGAGTAGTTTATTCTACGCATTTTTAACAACAATCCAATAATCTCGAAAACGGCTATAACGATTTTGATCAAATTTCTTACAGTTACTTGAGTTTACGTCTTTAATAATACTGTATAGTTCATATTTCTCAAAAAATGAATATAAGGCTAGTTTATTCTAGGCAACTTTAACAATAATTCGATTTTCTCAAAAACGGCTATAACGATTTTCATCAAATTTCTTACAGTTACTTGAGTATACATCTACAATATTACTATATATTTTATTTTTCTCAATGAATGAATATAAGGCTAGTTTATTCTTGGGCAACTTTAACAAAAATTGGATTTTCTAAAAACAGGCTAATACGATTTTCATGTTCTAAAGATAACTAAACGACGCATTAGTATATGAGAAAGTTTGTACAATGTATGTTGTACCGATTTTTCATTATGTTTGGTACTAAGGACTTCTTTGGGCAAAGGGAAATAGTAAAATTATATATATTGTTCATGAAACCAAAGTAGGAATGCCATCTTTACTCAATCAGAGGTACCTTCTTTTTAGGAACAAAAAAATTAACGTTCCTTTATTTCTCGTACAAAAAATAGTAATCAAATGCTTATCAGAAAAGCATTATAATTAGTCATTTAGCATGATTACCTAATCCGCAAAGAACTAAATGCCTTGCATATATGCACGCATGAAGTATGCTCTTTATTCACTTCTATTATGAGTAATAATGGGGAGGATCAGGTAATTTTGTTGAATTGCAACTTATTTGTTGCATATTTAGTGAGAGATAAAGAATCATGGATAACACCTTATCGTTGCAAACAAATTGAATAAACGTGCATCTGTTTTCCATGAAATGGTTGGGTTTGCCAAATGCGCATCACTGATATAATGCTGCCCTAATCATAGGTGATTCAACGACGGCAGATTAAAAACAAGTTAGGAAAGTGTACAACGTATCACAAATGGGCGCGTTTCGTGCAATGGAGTATTAGAAAGAAATTATATGTCTACCTGTACGTAAGGGAAATAGCGTTTTAAAGTTTTTTCTTCGACATAAATAATCCATTTTCTTCCTATTTAAAAATATTGCATGCACACGCAAGTAAATTAAACGTTTGTTTAGGAGATTGTTTATGTTAGCAACAATGAATTAACCATGCAAGAAAATTTCCAAGTTCAACTCGAATTAAGACATTCTTGTTTCATTTTATCGATAACGGCTACTCCTACGATAAAAATGTGTAGGAAAGGAAATATATACTCTTCTTTACTAGTCCTACAACTTTTATTTGAAAAATATTTTGATATGACTAATATTTTACGAGATACGATGAAAATTTCACTTTTTGTCAGTAGTAACGTGGTACCCCTGATTGGCTTACGTGATTCATATTTGTAATTTTATTATTATCTTTGATAGTAAGTCCTTAATGTCAAATTTCATGAAAATCCGTTAGAAGCAGAGAACGGGCATGCGGACGGACAGACAGACCGACGATAATAGGCGCTCACGCTGGAAGCGAAACGCGCCTAAAAAAGGAACTTCTATGGCTATTAGAGCAAAAAAAACGTTTATCTATGCACTACAAGAATATAACCTAGGACGCAAATTAATATTGGTCTCTCTACGTTGGAGCTGCAGTCTTTAAGAAAGATAACGGAGTCCTTTCCCGTTAAATTTATCGCATGTCATTATGGTAGAGTTATTTTCATTTCGGCTTAGCTTTCCGCAACCATATACCCGATTTCTTTCGCAGGAAACCATTACGGTCCGATACTGATTATGTATAGCATCAAATAGTTTTAGAAAAAAATATCGAGTTTCGCCGAAAAGGAAATGGCGTCACCATTATACGGTGACACATTCTCGGAAGTGGAATCTGGAAATATTATTGAATCATTAAGCAAGCGTTGGATTAAAGTAAAAAAAAATAACGCCGAGGAGATAAATTTCAGGAAGCTGAAGCTGCCACACATATTAGTACTATTTTATAATTCAACGGATTAGAATGTAATTTTTTAATCAACGGAAATGGAAGCTCGCGTAATTAATCACGGGCATCTAATTAAGAAGATATAGTGGATTTGTTTACCTTGATACATTTAAACTGCACGATAAAAGAATTGTTTATGGCAATGTATATTTAATCTACTCATCCAAGTAGCATTCCGTCTGCGACGATAATGTGAAGGGTATCCTTATGCGGAGTCACGCAAGTCCGTGTTTTTTTTAATTTTTCAAAAGATAGGCGGTTTTTATACTAGCGAGGAAATGGCCTTTTCGAGAAGCGGACAACAAAAGAAAAAATACTTGAATAATGGAATCCCGCCATTAAAAATATGCCAGGAAATTTGGTGGGATCGTTATTCGGTGTGGAAAAAACACGAAGATAAACCAAAGGTTATTCTAAGTTTGATATTTGATGTCTGGATCAGTGATTCTCTAACTTTTGTATTTTACGTCCCACCAAATATTAGGTCAGAAAACCACCATGGTAAAAAAAACAAAATTTCATCTTTTTCAAGAAGCGGAGTTTTACATTAAATGCAGTATTAATCATCAACGGCGCGTTAAATATTGCTGTAATTTTCTGGAGAAAAGTTTTTATAATAATTATTTTCGAGTTATCGCGTCCCACCTACAAGACCTTCGTATCAAACAGGTTGAGAAATACTGGTACAGATAACAGAAACAATATCGTATCTATATGTCTAATGACACATATATGTTTTGTTTCGTCCGTTCTTTATTTTCGGCAAAAGAGTACTCGTACTTAATTAGGATTACAGCAATTTTACGTATATAATACGCATTTTTTAACGAAAAATCGACGAAAAGTTAGCGTGCGTATTATACATACATAGTAAAAATGCATAAAAGCTTTTTCCAGTCCGTAAGTGATTGATATTTTCGGACGCACTTTTAATAATAAATCGTATTCGTCATTGCATTACGATAGCGTTGCTTTAAAACTTTTTTTTAACCAGAAATAATTATAATCATTTAGTTACTTGTGCCGTCGTCGTCATTAAAGACTCTGAATTCTTTATCACTGTCCTCATATAGTTTGTCGGAAATCTTGTCTTTTCTCTCATAGTCTGCGTAAATGGCGTCGCAGCGAACGTCGTCTTCATCCTCGCTATCCAACTTGGTGAAATCCTTATTCAATATTATGTCGTCTTCTGTACCATCCATGAAGTTTGTGAGCCAATTCTTTTAAAAAAAAACGGCGTTTATATCGTAAACTGTCTCGCACATATCTCGCTTGGTGGCAGGAGGAGGACTGTCTCGATACCGCTCTTAACCAAGTGAAAAATTACATTAATCATTTTACAAAGACTGAGGTGCGTATTATACTTGGCGAGAAATTTTTTCTCATTTCAATCGTTAAACATTATAATCGTAAAATTACGGAAATTTGACAGTATTTAAGATCATTATTAGCCCTTCAAGTAAAAAAAAATTAAGAATCATTATATTTATCTCCAATGGCCACAAAAAGGCTATGGTAAGTTAAATTATTAAGTAGTAGTTCATTGGTATAAGGCTTTAGGATACGATGAACTGTTATCTTTACATTGCTTTGACTTTCGTCAAAGAAACCTCTGCATAAAATATAAACGGACAACAGTACAACATTGAATGGAAATTTTTATTTTATTCGTAGCCAAAAAAAGAGCGTGGATTAAAATTCGTAGTCTGGAGGTTAACTTTTTTTGCGTTAGCACGACAAGCTGATATCACGCTTTACATTGCGGCAAACTTTCAGCAGGATATTTTTTTTTCAGAAAATGATATATTGCCGAAGTAACCATTTTCCTGCATACCAATGCGCTGACTCGAGGCTCATTGTTTGGTATATTAGTAGACCGCCCGGAAAGTCTTTGTGCGTTTACAATACGCCTCTGGCGTATATCCGCGGACGTTTTGCAATTCAAGTTTGCCGCTAATGCCACACCCTAGTCGACGCTCAATTTCTCTTTTCCCGACCCAGAGCGGATGCTAAGAGGCTTATGGAAAGCGTTTGGAGGATAAAATCGCCCCGAGAAAAAAAAATGACGTAGCCTTTCACGAAATAAAAACTCTTTGCGCCGAGGGAAAGTAAAGGACGGAGGGAGAGAGAGATAGATAGAGAGAGAGAGAACGACAGAGAGAGGATGAAAGGAAAAGAGATAGAAAAAGAGAGAGAACCCTAAAATTTTACACGTGACCAATTTTTACGGCGAAGGTTCGCGTTTTTATTTGCCTTTCACTTATTTTTTTGCATTCGCTCGCAAGTTTTCGTATCAAAAACCCTTTCTTCGCGGTCGGAGTAACACGCAAAGCATTCCCCTTTTCCAATCTGATCAAATAATAATGTATGGAGTATGCGGTACTCAAATATTCATTAGCAAGACGATAACCTTGGCCTTTTTTTAAAAGAATTTTTTCCCCGAACGCCGTAGTTGTTACAGGAGCAATTTCAGTCATTGCCCCCTTGTTGTATCGAGTCACGATTGGCATCTGTGCAGTGCGGGTTGCATAAGATCAAGGCGAATGATCGCATCTCATTGGTGCTTATTCTTCTGTGGTGCGTAATGTAATTGTTAATGATTATTTTTTTTGAAACTGTAATTAAATAGCATTTTAGAAAGTAATGATATGCTTACTTGCATTTGCGATTTCAATTCACCAAACAATTTGTTTCTACGCCTTAATATGTATCAGTAACAAGTACAATAACTTCAACATTTGTTTGTAGCGAAATTTCAGCTATTTCAGAAGCACGCCTTTAATATTAAGGTACGATTTACGGATGTTTTCCTAAGCACGAGTTTAAATTTACGTTTTAGTAAATCTGCAAATTGAGCTTTTTCTCGGCATAAATACGTTTCATAATAAAATTGAAATTAATTAAACAATATTTCATTCACTTTAAGCAAACATGGTTCACTTTTTCTAAGTTGCTCCGAACATGTCGTATACCCATTAAGGGACGTCTTATTAAATGACCCAGGTGGCCATTATAGAAATGTAATAATTGGGCATTGCAACGAGCGAGAACTAATGCTGAATCTGCTCCTCCAAAACCGTTATGATTCATCTTGTATTGCATATCACGCATGAATAAATGCAGGATCTCCTTCGGGGAAAAATATTATCGTTTAATCGTAATTTTTCCGTTGGTATATCGAAACTGTTCGTTCCACAACAGACCCGAGTCGATCCGCTGGAGGCTAACAAACGTAGATAACATTTCTTTGCCTCGATAACTTTCGGGATTTCAGTTGGACGTGAAGCGTCGGCGTGGCAGAAGCACCAAACCCATCGAACAGATGGACATCCTAAACTACGTTTCCGGATTGGCCTGCGTTTAGCCGCGGATGCGCGTCCGGTTAATCTCTAGGGACGCTTAGAGATGCAGAGATAGAGAGGAAGTTAGCTCTGGGAGTAGTTCCTGACTCATGATGCGGCCCGCGGATAGAAATTTCCAGTATTGACCAACGTAATCCGCGCAGACAGGACAAGCAACTCGGAGGTACATATAAGCCATATAAAGATATTGCGCGGTAATTTTCTAAAAGCATCCCTCTTTAAAAAAGGAACAAAGAAGGAAAGAGCGAAGGAGAAGAAGAAGAAAAAACAGGACAAAGACGATAATAAAAAAAGGCTACCTTTATTTTTGGTTCTCTTCTTTTTTTTTCATTTTCAAAGATGTAGTACGATATTATTATCCTCTCCGTTCTATAAATTGGATTCGACGTAGCTTTTTTAGACCTTAAAAAATAAATTTTTCATTCCTCTTTTCCTGCTTCTCCCCCTGGGCCACCGGGATCGCATTACTTAGGAGGAGAGTAGGGGGAGAAAGTTACAACAAGTGTCTGGAAACAAATCACGGTCGGCTTTTGCGTTGAATGCGATAGGGACGGACGTCTTGTTTTTTGGAAGCGTGCCAAGCGACTCGGTCTGTTCCCTCCCTCTCTCTCTTTTGGTGGTTGGGGTCGGTCGGCAGATGTGTAATGGATAGAATCGAGTCAAAGGAGAAAGAGAGGGAGAGAGAGAGAGAGAGAGAGAGTTAAGTAAACGGCGGTAGGAAAACACTTGAATGCTTTCGACTCCTAATCCCTCGGAACTAATGGCTAAGGAAACAGAATGTAACGTCAGAGATTCTTTTTTTTTTTTAATCGCTCTTTTGACGCGCGGTTTCCACCAAGATTATCCTTTAGTATCCACGGAAGATGGATTTATTTATCTTGAAGATGTGACTTAATCCCTCTGGGTTCAAGGAAAAGGAAGAAGATATGAAATTCATTTTGCGCCTATTGGAATGAACTCGTGATATCGGTCGGTGAATGCCTTTTAGGAAAGATATCTGTGCTGTAATTGCTGCACGTGTGGGTGTCCCGACGTCGATTTCTTTCGCTGAAAGCCGCAAAAAACATTTTTCGAATAGTATTTTATAAAAAAATTTGAACACCTTATAAATTTTAATTTTTCGCTATTTCATTGTTTATATTTCTGGATGGGTGTCAAGGATGCGATAATTCTATTGATTAAAAAAAAATCTTTTATAAGCCATCCAGTTTTTCGAGAATTAAAGAGAAGATCGCGATGATTTAATGGAATATTATTCAGATTTCGCAACGCGATTGAATTAATTCTGCGGATCCAAATGGAGCGGTCGTCGGGAAAGGATATGAGAAATTAGCAAAATATAATAATACATACTAAAAAAAATCGCTATAAAATACATTGTCAAACTTTCTCATATACTAATGCGTCGTTTAGTTGTCTTTAGAAAATGATAATCATATGAGCCGGTTTTTAGAAAATCCAATTTTTTTTAAGTTGCCCAAGAATAAACTAGCCTTATATCATTTTTTTTGAGAAATATGGAGGATGTAGTATTATTTCAGACGGATACTCAAGTAACTGTACGAAATTTGATCAAAATCGAAAGTGCCATTTTTGAGAAAATCAAATTGTTGTTAAAAATACGTTGAATAAACTTCTCCTAATTATTCACCAATGTCAACCATTTCTTCCTATACTCTGAGTTGTAAGATAAAATGCCTAAGTACGAGATTTCATTCATTTTCGCTCTACCGTTTAAGCTCTAGAACCAGTAACAGACTGACAGACAGACGGCATCGGGAAAACCACTTTTTTTTTTCCAAGGACCATACGGGATCATAACAGGAGAGTGATTCCCACGAGGGACGTTATTAGGTAGGGCTTGGTGTGCTGCACCCCCTGTCACCCACCAGTCTGGTGATTTGCAGGGTATCATGTAGATGTAGATGTAGATGTACAGACTCAGCTACATCTAAAGCTTATATTTCTGTCAAAATCTCGAGGTCGAATTTTTTCGTGATTACAATACTTTCCTAATATACTTCGTATATGAGAAAGTAAAAAACAATGACCCACGTATAAAATCTCGGTTCAATACACGAACGATTATTTACACTGCGCCGTAATATATAGTTATCGATTATGAGGGCGGAATTATAAAGAATTAGAGTGTACTATAACGGCTCCGGCGAAAAAAAAGTAATCAAGGCGTGGCACATGAAATCTCGGTTCAATATGCAAACGATTATATGATTATCGCCCGATGAGGGGAAAAATATATAACGGCGAAGGCGAAACAAATGTTAATCTTCATTTCTTCCACGGTAATAAAAGCGTACCTGAAAAAAAATCCGTTCCACCCACACGCTTAATGGCGTCGCAATAAGCAGATCAAACAAAGCGCGTAAGTGAATTAAATTAGAGAGAGACACAATGAGGCGAGGTGAATGGGTGTGCTGGGGGAGACAAAGAAATATGGCGAGTGAGGGAAAGAGAGAGAGAGAGATTTATATAGAGAGAGAGAGGCGGATGCGTGTATGGCCAGGGTGATAGGATGTGGGATGTTTTGGAGAGAAAGGGAAAGGGATGATGTCGGCGAGTAGGGGGGAGGGAAGAGGAGAGAAGGGCGGCGGTAACCCACAGAGGCGAGTTCTTTATTACGGCCTTGTATATTTGGGAGGGAGAGAGAGAGAGGGAGACAGAGAGACGCGTCAGTTGGCGTGACGCATAAAAAGGTAAGTGAAGTAAATGACGCAAAACGGATCGCAAATTAGCGATCCTACGAAGGAAAGGGATTTAAAGGGGGGATAAATGAAATGGGAGGGTGTACGGAGGAGGAAGAAAAGGGTCGGGAAGAGAGTAAAATGAAGGAAAGGGGCAATTAAAAGGATGGGGATGAGAAGAGGATGAGGGATAAATTGCGGAAGTGGGATGGGAGAGAAAGAAAAAGAATGAAAAGGATTGGAGAAGAAAGATGACCGGGTTGGACAGAAAAGGTGCCAATGTAGAGGAAAAACGGATGAAAAAGGAAGAGAGAAAATCGCAAAGGAAAAATTGTGCAGGGTAGAGAAGGAGGCAGAAATATAAAACTTCGATTTAATCCCATTTATAAACAGGGTAGTTCATAAGTGCGAATTGGTTATATATGAAGCAAAAATGAAAAAAATATATATATATAAATTAAAAAGAACTTTTTAAGAAAATTAACCCTTTATTCAGTGTAGAAAATACAATCACCTTAATAAATATTTGTAAACTTAATTTGTTAATTTCCATTGATTATTTTTAAAATTTGGCATCACAAGACCAATTGGGACTTATGGACCACCGTGCATATGCAGAGAAAGTCATGTGCGCACGAATGTGCTACTGCAAAAGCTGTGTTCACGTTTATATAGCGAATGCTTTTCGTCGCGATTAATATACTAAAATGACGTTCGTGAATTTTTAGGTTATTTCTGTTATTCGAATCTGTGCGCTTTTGTGGTAGAATAATTTAATCATGAGGTACGATACATTACCATTTGCAATTCACCCAAATTTAAACGATGCAAAATCGAAATGCCATGGTCGCTGAATTGAAAACGAAGGACACCGCTCTGCGATGAAATTATATTCGCATTAATCTCTAGTTTGACGCTAAACATAGACCGATTCAATAGCAAACAAAAAGTTATTACATTGTATAGGAATAATATGCGATCATTCAGACGCAATTTCAGCCACGTAAAGGGTTTATGAAAATATCCTTATCGGATGATGTCCACATTAATTACAAATCTTCCCGGGTAAAAATTTGAATAAATTTGAATGAATAGAAATGTTGATAAAAGTTAAGAAGGTGGATCAAATCCATGAATTCAGTAATGTTTTGTTTTCTCCAATAAGTAACGGACAATAAGCAGGAATAAGTATGGCAGAGTTGAAATGCAAATAAAAATACAGATTTTGGCGACCGTATTAAAGAGAGGTGTCCATTCCATTTTATTGGCATTTTCACTGCCATTTGGAGCATCCTATAAACCGAATCATCCGAATCGAATGATCTGAATTGAATCATTCGAATCGATCCATGCGATCAATCGAAACTTATTCGATTAATCGCAAATCGAATCAGAATCGGCCACCCCTACTATGTAGTAGCCTAAGGCAGGTGATTTCATTCGTAGAAAAAAACAACTAATAATGAGGGAACGATATTCTCATTTACACCAGAAATGGTGGTTCGCCCTCTTTAAGCTTTCTCGCCGGTTCTCGTTCTTCCATGAGACGCCACAGGTGAGAGAGGCGCCTTACACAACCTTGAATTCGTTTAACGACGGGCTAATTTAGCATTTTAAATGTCCAAGTACGTTTATCGCTTTGAAACCATGCAACGCACGACAAGGAACGCGATGAAAAAAAGTGGCTGAATTATACTGTGTAAATAACTAAAAGAGAGAGAGATATATAAAAACAAAAAACAAGGGTAAGCGAGCTAAATTTATAAAAAAAATCTGATGTGGCCAACACGACTTTCTCCATATTTGGGGTATAGTTATTTAAATTATTATGAATAGCATTATAAGGCAAAATTATTATTTCCTATCGTAAAAGAGTACAGTCGTCCTTATTCTCGTAAATTACGTATATTTTGAATATGTTTACAGAATTCACCGCTACATGGTGGTTGGGCTGTATACTAGAAAAAGCAAAATATGTCCGAAAACTCGGAAGAAATATTATTCTCTACAACTTTGTTCCTTACGAATTACGACGTTTTTAAGGAGATATTTGACGAAAACCGAAAAAACCGATTATTTTTTATAAATAATTCCTAAACAATAACTGCTATGTAAAATGGTTTCAAATGAAAGTTATAGGAAATTACATTTTCTATAACATTTGTATAGAATTGTATACACAATAATGATGTTTTAACGGAAAAATATCGCAAAAACCGATCGGGTTTCGAATAAATCTCGACTTCCGGTTAACCGTTATTGTTCAAAAACTAATCAGTTCTTTGTACTCACGCTAAAGCGTTATATATGAAATTTGGTAACGATATGGAAAGTACTTTTTGAGTTAGAGCGCCCACAATCACATATACACGCACACACATACACGCACACACGCATACATCATTCCGAAAATAGTCTAAACGTGTTCTAGGGACCTCGAAACGTGTATTACCGCTGAAATCTCGAAGTCGATTTTTTTCATGAACACAATACTTTCCCATTACTACGTACGGAGAATGTAAAAAGGAACGCTAGCACAATTTTGGGGGAACGATATTGGCGACAGGTAAAACGGGAAAAGAAACCCAGTTTTAGCAAAAAGGACGCGAAGAGGAGAGATAAGGGAGGAGAAATGAGCTCGGTAAATATAGATGAAGATGTAGTGAGCTAGGGTGACGGAAGTGATATGGATGAGGCAGAAGGAAGAAGAGATGGAGAGGAAAAGGAAAAATCGGAGACAAGAGGAATGAATGGAAAGATAAAGGCGATCCGAAATAGAATACGACAGGAAAAAGGCAAAAAATACTCTCTCAAGACAGATAGGTGGACCGGGGAGAAGAAATAGGTCTGGAATTAGGTAGAAATTTGAGAGGTAATAGAAGTCAAAGGCGGCGCTATTGCGAGATTTTTCTAAGGGGGCTTAGTAAAAAGACATTTTTGTTTGTACGGAAGGGATTGTCTCAGGGACTCGATGGATAAATAAATAAATAACGGATCTGAGAGCGCTTCTCGGGATCTAAATGATGGATTGATATACGGATTTCGCGCGCTTAACGACGTGAAAATCGATCTCATGGGTTATATACATAGAACAATAGTATTGACCTCCTTTTTAAAATTGGAGTTCGTAGTTCTCGTTATCAATCCGACAGCTTTTTCTATGATTACAGGAAATACAAATCTTGCATTATTCTCAGTGCTGAACAGCTGATGGAATGCTTTCTGCAGGTTTCTTCCAAGTTTTCTGTTTTGTTTGTACTCGTGGATGGAGTTTTTCCGTGATATTTATTGATCTTTATCGTCGATGTTTTCCAGCTTTTCGCGAAGTTAAGTTTTGAAGTAATTTTAATCCTTGGCCTAGCAAGGCATTCCTTATATTATAATATAGGTTTTACCTCCCTAACGCTCGGAGATGGAGGGGAGGTAAATGCGCGCGCATCCATGTCGGACGAGAGTTGAGAGATTGGAGGAGCGAGGATTGCGTCAGTTTGGAGGGTTGGTGAGTGCGCGCGCATTCAAATAACTGTTATGGTTGTTATAATTGAATCCGCCAAATTAATGTCCGGGGGGGGAGGGAGGGGGAAGGAGTGTCTGGGACAGAAGCGAGCAGGTGAGTCCACGTGTGAAGCGTGGCACTGGGTTGGGCGCCAATGGTATTATAGTAAAATATTTTTGAGAACCACCACCAATGACCTAGAAGAAGTACTTGCGGAACTCATTTTCGAGGCAATAAATTTCATAGTAGTGTCAAAATAAATAATAAACGACGAAGAAAAATGTCGTTACCTTCTAAAAGAAAAAAATTGGCTTGTAAGGAATGACACTGTGACGATAGTTGTCAGCGCGGTAATATGACGACATTTGCACTTGATGTACACACACACTAGGAAAGACTCAAATAAAAATAGGGCGATTACATTTTTCTTGGCTCATTTCTGTTGAAAAACAACACTAATGTTCTGACGCTCTTATAAATCTGTCCACCCTTTGTGCGACTACCAAAAACTAAACCGAGGCAAAACCAAAAAGCCCAAAAAATCATGAAAATTCCGTGCCACATGTCCGTCTGTCTCTACTTTTGTCTCGTTAATTCCTAAAACGATATACTGGCTTAAACATACGTCTACCGCAGTGAAGTTTCCATAGTATGATCCATATGTAGGGAGGCAATCAAGTGCTGAGCTTAGTCAACGAATAACAAATGTAGAATTTACGAAACGTTTATTCTCTTCTACCTGCACAACTCGAACATTGCGTAAACTAATAATATATTTTATCATTCGTATACTTTTATCCAAAGATTCGTATTTCCAACTCCTGGAACATATTCGTCACACTTTCAAGTAGCAGGACCACATCGGGAATCACCCGCGCCCTAGATTATATTAGGTATTTATTTGTGGCGAGATTTTTTCTAAAAAGTCCCATCTTCCACCTAACCCCTTGTGTTGTTTACAAACGCGAGCTTTAAAAAAAATACATCGAGAACTTTTAATCAACGGGCAACGCGTAACATAAGCGGCGCAGAAAGGACGAATGGGAGCGACGGAGAAGATGAACGGAGAGAGGAGGAAACTCGAAAAATAAAGAGAGAGAAAGGGGAGAAGGAATCATGGAGTTTGAAAAAGCGTAACATTCTACGGGAAGGAATCTCTTAGGAATGCCAAATGGAGGGTGAGTGAGTGGAGTAGACGACTATGAAGCGTCCTCTTTTGCGCTATGAAGTATTTACGGGGAGACGCAGAGCCAAAAAAAAAGCGACGACGTAGATTAAATAATAATATATCTTTTTTTCCCAGCGGGACGATTTGATACGAATGTCGGCGTTGTTTTTTTTTTTTTTTTAGCCCGCAGTGTTCCATTCTCGTAACAGGGATTCCCTTTCCAACCTGGCATTTTCCGAATGTCTGAGACAGTTATTTTTATAAAGGTTTTCATTAGTACGGTAATAATGGACTTCTCCACCGGTGAATAAACGTCTTCTAAAGTGCCTAATCACGTGTAAGATAAAGGTTCATTTAACTCGGATCGCCACTTGAAATTTAGTGCGTTTCATTGCTTAAAATGATCGAGTCGTTCCCTGTTGCTAACAGTAAGTATAAGTAAGTCTATAGAATTGATTGCCAATTTATTGAAATGAAAGGAGTTTTTGTTTACCTACGTGCCCATTGAGCATAGGGGATAAAATGATAGAAAATATTGCAGTACAGGTGACGCTCGATTTACGCCAATCCGATTTACGCGCTTTCCTTTTAACGCCATTTATAATGAACGTACAAATAACATCCTATTTGCGCCACCGTGCTCGTTTATACGCCGTCGCTACCTTAGAATGTTACACTGTGAAGTTTCACAATAAATCATCAGATGTGGTCGTCCCAAGTACACTGCACAGCCAGAATATTGCAAGCTTTATTTATGTGTTGCATAACTATGAAAAGTTTTAATGTCTGCCTGTATTTTAATGAAATAATGCTTAGGTTTCCTTTTTTGTTTAATTCAGAACTTTTCCTTTATTTTTACTGCGTATTTGATAAATTCTAAGTTTATATGATAAGTGGCGGCTCCTATGTCCTTTAACTGGTGGGGATATCTACAAAATTTTATCGTAATTTTGTGTACGCGCGCGAGCTTAATTTTGGAACCCCGAGAGTACTATTTCGAACTTTTTCACAGGGCAGTGCAACCTAAAGAAAAGTTTTAAAACGTCGCCTGCATGAGAAATTTATGACGCGTTATTTGAATTAAACATATACAAGGAAAAATATTAAATACAGGAATAAATTAACTACTGACATTACATCACCACAAAGAAAGATTTTACGGAGGTTTAAAGAGTTCTGGGAGGGATGAATCCCACTATCCCCATGGTAGGAGCCGCCACTGTACACGAACAAATACTGCTGGAGAATTCCTTTCGATTTACGCCAATTTCGATTTACTCCATAATCCTCAGAACGTATCTACGGCGTAAATCGAGCCTCGCCTGTATTATACACTTACAGAACGTTGCGAGTTATTAAAATACAAAAGGTTTTTATGAAAAGTCGATTCATTTAATATTTATGGGACCCAAAACTCAATTCTTTTGAAGGACTCTTGACTTGAAAAAAATGTGAAAAAGTTTTTATATTCTTATTCTTTTGGGAAATTAAGATTTCAAAGTCAAATATAAAGCGAGATAAAAATCATATGCAACTACCTGTATGGCTGGACGATATCTGTTGCTCTTAAGAGTTGTTGTCTTCGTCCCGCTCTAAATTACGCCGTAATAATAATAACTAGCAAATAAGTGATATGTTCGCCCTTTTCATTAAAAATGTACCTATGTATCTCATGTGTTGTTAATTGGAAATAATAATTTTCTAAAAATTTGCTCAGTAATAACGAAAACAAAAATACCAAAAAATTCAATTTTATATTAGGCTTTTAGTGTTGAAATAAATAATGTTTAAGATAATCATTTTTCTTGGTAAACTTGTGATTCCACAAAAACGTCATCAAAGAAAAACAATTATTTTCCGCAATAAAAACGTCATTAACATGAAAGAAAAAACGATAAGGTCTATAAAATGCAATTGAACTGCACTGAAAACCCATAGAAGTTTCCGAATCGTAAAGTTGTATTTAACGATTTTTTAAAATATTTCTAACGATTATTTATTGAATTTTATTTCGAATCGCCGTTAAATAAAATTAACCAAATCCAGTAGCGGTGGCGTCCTCTCATAATTATGACACCCGCCGCCAGTTGTCGCGCCATTCGTCGCTTTTTTTATTGAAGCAGCTACGCAAAATATGCGCGTTACCTACACGTTTGGTTCGCCGTGGAAAAACGCTATATATGGCAACTTAGGTGTTGAAGGAAGTCCAGTGAGCACTTACAGGAAGGAGAGCCGCTGCTGGGGTTTGTGTCTCTCTTGTGCTGACGAAGGGATCATCCCGAAAGCTGCAACAACGTCAACAAATGTGTCTCTTCGACACCCCAGAGGCTGTACTTCCAGTATAATATCATTGGTTTCCTTCAACACCTAAATGCCCTAAATATCCTCATTTACCTTTCCTCTTCCGTAGTATGTGTGTGTATGTATACACACGAGTATACACACACACACACATGTATGTATGTATATAATTAGGAAGCAAAACCGACCTGGGGAAGAGAACCTCTCTCTCCACCTCTAGTCTGGACCGAACAAAACACGCGTTGAGTTAATTTCAAGCCTCTCATTCTTTTGTAGGAAAAGAGGTGGCAGAGAAGAAAGGAACCTAAAAGCGGTAAAATTTATCTGTTCCGTCTCCGCCTTTGATCGATTGCATCCCTTTCCCCTGCTCTCCCTCCCTCTCTGATCCCCTCCTTGCTTCCCCCTTGTTCCTCCCCTTGCTCCCATGTTCCTCCAACAACTCCCGTTCCACCTTACTTTTGTCAGCTTCTACTGTTGCTGGGTTACGGCCCGGCATTTCCAGGAAAAGAAATTGGGCGGCGTTAGGAGCCTGAGGTTTTTTTGCTGGAGAATCCGTGGGAGAGAGGAGTTTTTAGAGTGAGAGAAGAAGAAGAGAGAGAGAGAGGGGTTTGAGAGCGAAGCAGATTGGCTTCCGCCCTAAACTCGAGGAGAGAGAGAGGGCCTTAGGGATGCAAACAAAGGTCTGAGGGGAAGAGGTTGAAAGAGGTGAAATTCAGGTAGTTGAGGGAGGAGGAGAGATGGGGGAGAGGGAGATGGAGAGAGGGAGGAAGAAGCGGAGGAGGGATGGGGCGAGGGAAAAAAATACAGGAGGTAGCAATGGACGGATAATCGTCTTTATTCGAGCGAAATTTAGACCACATGGTCCACTCTTGCATTTAACCCTCCGTCAATGATCGCATTACATTACATGAAATACAAAATTATGAAATACGAATGAAAAATATCCTAGGAAAGAAATAACATTTTTGGGGAAAACCTAGATAAGAGCAGGCTTGATCTCCCTCGTAAAACCCACGCAAGAAAACACCCACAGGGAATGGGGCGTGAAAAACCTTAGGTAGTTTTATATTATTTTAAAAATTTAAAAGTATAGGGGGGGAAGTGTTAGAGAGAGAGTGTTTATATAGGGAGGTGTGGGAAGGAAGCGAGAGAATGAGGACAGAGAGGGAGATAGATAGGAGGGCATAGGAGAAGGAATTTATAGAGAGAGAGAGGCAGGAAAAGATGGAATGGTTGGATAGTATGGCAGGGAAAAGGAGAGAGAGGGGGAGAGGGTGTGAGTGAGGAATTGAGGGAAGGCTCTAGGGAGGGAAGGGGAGATGGGAGAGGGTGAGTGGAAGGAGAGAGGGAGTGAAGTATGGAGGTTTTCTGGTAGGGAGGGAAATACAATTTGGAAAGGAGAGAGATGGAGGGAGAGGAGGAAAGGAGAGAGGAAGGGAAGAAAAGACGGGGAATGGGAATAGTGGAAGGTTGAAATGAGAGAGGGAGAGAGAGAGGAAGAGAATGAAAGCAGGGGAATGTGTTGGAGGGAAGGAAATATAGAATCAGTGCCGCGTTTGGCAAATTTTGGGCCCTAGGCAAATCAGATTTCTGGGGCCCTTGATCGAAAATTAAAACCCACCATTTTAGAACTAAATAAAACACATATTTACGTATCGTATATAATACTGTAAATAGAGGATATTTTGCTATGTAATATTTTTAAAGAACCATAAACAAAGACTAAATCTTAAAAAATTACTAGTCACTCGCCTAGTTTGCCTCATGGTAAACGCGGCACTGCATAGAGTGAGGGATGGATAAAATGAGAGAGGGACAGACAGACAGACAAGCGACTTTATTAAGGGCGAATCTGAGACTACGTAGTCCCTTCTTACATTGAAGAGGGAGGAAAGGAGAGCGGTGAGGATGGCAGGAGAGATGGTGGGAAGGAGAGGTAGTAGAGAGGGGAAGGAAGAGGTGGAGGGAGGGATAAATGGAGAAATAGAAAGGGAGGAAGTGTATAGATAGACAGACAGACAGTTAAACGTCTTTATTATCAAGGCGAAATTGAGACCATAAGCTCCCTCCCCCCCCCCCCTTTCCATTTAACCCTAAGCAGAGAACAATGGAGAGGGTGGGAAAATGAGAGAGAGAGAAAGTGGTAGGGAGAGAGAGAGGAGGAAGGGGAGAAGAGGTAGACAGTATGATGGTCAAAGAGAGATAGGAAGGGAGTGAGAGAATGCGTAAGGGTCTAGAGACCAAGAGGGGGAGAGGGGGGAGAGAGAGAGAGGGAGAGTGAGAAAGAAAGAGAGAGAGACGAGTCCTAAAGGCGTCGAGAAGAACCAGAGGGGCGAAAAAAAATTTAGAGCTGTGCATATGGCTCTGATCCAAAATGGAGTCGGTTTTGAGACGCGGAATAAAAGGCTAGTATGAGGCAGATCTTTTGAAAACTGGAGAGCGTAAGGAAGGAAAAAAGAGCACCAGGTGGCTTGAAGAGGGATCCAGGAGGTTATAATGGTCGAGATACACGGCGGTCAAAAAGCGAACATAATCAATTTTCAACCACTTTTTTTATCCTTACCTTTTCTTGCCTTTCTTTTTTTTAAATTATCATTTTCGCCGGCTAAGGAGTACTGGGAGTTGGAATTTTTTTTTCGGGGGGGTCTGCTCGGACATGGGGAGATAAGCTTCATTACCTTTGGAAATTTTCAGTAGCTATTTATATAATCCCCGCGCGAGGTTCGATAAAATAAAACGAAAAAAAAAAGTCTGGAAGATTTCCCTAGTTCCGTGTGACCCTCGTTTTTAATCTCCTGTTAGAGGTGGAGAGCGGGTTATTTTCATTGTTTAATCTCCCATGTTGTGAGAGAGAGAGAGAGGAAGAAGTGAAGAGAGTGTGAGGTAGGATAGGTATCCTTAAAATTTAACGACGCAAATGTTTTTCTGAAGAGGCATTATAAAACTTCGCAGTCGTTAATCCTAAACGGACACTTATGCATCAAAGATTTTATAGGGAGGGAAATTCGTGTGACGTATTGCATTGACCGTCCTCTTTCATGTGTAACACTATGTTTAGATTAGTAATTTAATGTGGCAGCAATAATTTCCATAAGTTGCCAAAAAATAATTTAAAAAAATAATGAAATGCTGCTCCCTTTTTAACAATTGATATTCGTTAAATCGCTTCTTTGCATTGAAACGATTCGTGTGCGTTAAAGTAAAATAATTGTTTAGTGCAAACATACAAAATAATTTTTTTAAATAATGCTGTGATGCTGTCTTTTTAACATTTATTATTCGGAAACTCGCTTTTTTTGCGTTGAAACATGCGTCGTGGGCGTTAAAGTAAAGTTGTTGATTAGTGTAAACACACAAACACACACACGTACATATATATATATATATATATTTCGCCACGTGCAGCATTTTTATGGGAAGGATTTTAAATCATTTATATAATCTTTTATGAAATGAATAATGTTACAGTACGGGCAGGATTCGTATTTTGAGTACATAGAATAATGCTCTCTGTGGAAATGAGTCATCCGTGTAGAACTAGTAGTAATATTATTAACCCAAAATCATATTATGTAAATAATTTCCTTATCCAAATGACACGCTTTCAATCAAAAGCGGCAAAATTAAAAAAACTCCTCGGGTAAGGTTTTTTTTTAAAGGCAATGAAAAAGCCTCGACGTAGACCATTATACAGCACACCTTGATGTTAGGAAATGGTGGAAGAGACTTGTATGGCTCAAGGACAAACTATAAAGGAGTCTATGGGGCCATTTCGTGTTCAAAATGAAAGATTTTTTTCTCAGCATCCCAATCTCTGTCGATCTCTTTTTTTTTCATCGCTACGGTGACCTTTCCCCTGACGCCACGGATCGGTTGGCGAAACACTTTTTTCCCCTTCACTGTATCGAAAAACAAGTTAGGAAAGTGTACAACGTATCACAAATGGGCGCGTTTCGTGCAATGGAGTATTAGAAAGAAATTATATATCTACCTGTACGTAAGGGAAATAGCGTTTTAAAGTTTTATCTTCGACATAAATAATCCATTTTCTTCCTATTTAAAAATATTGCATGCACAGGTAAGTAAATTAAACGTTTGTTTAGGAGATTGTTTATGTTAGCAACAATGAAGAAGTAACCATGCAAGAAATTTTCTAAGTTCAACTCGATTTAAGAGGTTTTTGTTTGATTTTCTCAATAACGGTTACTTCTACGATAAAAATATGTAGGAAAGGAAATACTTTTCTTTACCAGTTCTATAACTTTTATTTAAAAATATTTTGATATGAGCAATACTTTACGAGATATGACGAAAATTTCATTTTTTGTCACCAGTATAGTGGTACCCCTGATTGGTGTACGAGATTCATTTTTTGATTTTCTGATTATATGTTATAGTAAGTCCTTAATATCAAATTTCATGAAAATCCGTTCAGTAGAAGCCGAGAACGAACATGCGGACGGACGGACAGACAGAAGGACGGACCGACGATAATAGGCGCTCACGCTGTAAGCGAAACGCGCCTAAAAAAATGGGAATATTTAGGTAGAGGAGCATCCCCGGGCATCGTTTCGAGATTTTTTTTCGATCACATAGAACAAAACGCGCCAAACATCGCTTTATAGCATGGAATGTTTCACTAAAACCTGCTTACGTAATGTTGGGAGATAATCACATAAAGTTTAGGAGCTAACCTATTTACATTTCATTCGGTAACCGTGTCTGTTCTTGCATCTGGCGCTGATTGCAAATGCTGTCGACTCGCCTATAAACATCACACCAACCAACATCTGTTCTTGCACTATATATAATGCGTAGCGAACGTGTGCAGCATCTTCTTGATGTTAGGGTAGGATTTTTTATGGTCAGTATACCCCGAAATATTACTGACTATTTCATAATGCCATGAATATGACGTATGATATCATTATAAACCGTCAAAGAAAATATTTGGTTATATTCCGCATGCAAACGGTACTTTTTGAGAATTAATCTCGTTTTTTCACATTTGTTTATGATAACTAACAACCTTGGTGATAACGTATTAATTCTAGTTAGTTTTCCATAAGCATTGTTTAATGAGAAAATTATAAACAAGACCAAATTTTCGTGCCTGGGTGTGAAAAATACTTGGCATACCAGACGGGAGAAAATGAAAAACGACGCAGTACCTCGCTATGTAAAAGAATACGTTGTAGGTAATTGTGAGAAATCTTACCATTGAATATAGTCTTAAAATAATTTGAACTGGTCCTTATCTCATCCTGTCAGACTCTCTTAATAGCTATTACTCGGAAATGTACGTATCGTGACCATGCTATGCAACCATGCCTCGTTTTGCAGGGCGCATGAGTTCCCGTAAAATACCAGTGGAAAGCGAACCCGTGCAAGAAAGGATATATTTCTCTACACGAATATATGAGGTTATATTTTTGCGCGCCGTATTGAGAAGCGAACATGCAACAATTTTGCAACGTTGTATTCATAATTGCCGCCTTTATTCTTTATCATAACCTCTTTGAGTCAAACTGAAACATTTTATGAATTTTTTTTTGCATGATGACCGTTCCGAAACCGTGCTAAAGTAACATTGGTGGCCGTAAAATTTGAGGCAGTCCTCTTAAAAATAAAAACAATGCAGGGCGAGGACTGGGTGTGCCTAATCTAAAAAAATACAACTCGCGCCGCCCCTTGAGATTATGCAACCCAACGTACTTGTGTAGATTTATTCACCTATATAGTTCCAGTAAATGCATCTGTACTTTTAATTTTTCTCCTCCCGGCCAATCCCTAACTCCCATCCCCATATGCAAAGCCTTATTCAGCCTACAACTCTTATTCTAACATGCCACGAGTTTTATTTTATGGTAAAATCCAAGCATTTCTACTTAAATGTGTCCATTCTTCTGCCTGGCCACATACGTGTGTTTTTATAGCAACTAACTAACCTCTCCATCATTGGAGCGCACCTTCTTTTACTACTTAAACATATCCATTAATTACTTTCCGTAGTTATTTTTATTTTCTAATAATGTCTTCATTTCGCTCAATTGTCGAATACATGATTTTCGTGCTCTTTACCTTTCGCCTCTACCCTCATTTAATATCAGATTCCTTATACGTACTTCGTTCTTGTCGTCAATTTCTTTCCCCTAACTGCTGTTGTGTACAACCTATTATTTTATTTAAATTCCCTAGGTGTGTGTCATCCCCTCTTTCTTTCACACGTCAGGGTCACTCTCCCCCAATTCATCTGTCCTTTTTATTGCTAGTGTATTTTAAATCTTCTCCCCTTAAATTACCTTACTTTAATCTCAAATATCCCCCCTCTCTATGAAAATGTTCAGCTGCACGTCTTCTCTAATTCCTAACCGTTTATATGTATCATTCCCATTAATGTACCATAAAATCTTCAAAACCTCCATCCCTCTCCTTAATCCTTCCCCTCTGGCATTTAATATTTTTTTCTTACTTTCACACCCTCCTTTTTCTTTGCTGCAACACTTCCTCTATCCACATTTTTCATTTTTAAATAAACTGAGCTTTCCTTTCCTCGCCGTCTCTCTCAATGTCTCCGCCTTCTTTCTCCTAAATATCTCCGTCTTACTTTCCTGTCCTTCTCTTTTCATCTTTCAATATCGCCGTCCCTCTTTCCTCCCAAATATCTCCACCCCCCCTCCATTCCATCCCCTCCCCCCTTCTACTTTCCCCTCAAAAAACCCCCTCCCATCGCCTCAAACTATCCCCTCCTTTTCTCGTTAATACCTCATCCACACACTTTCCCTTCCACAACACCACCTTCCCTCTCCTTTCCACAGAAAAGAGAGAGAGAGAGAGGTCCTCTTCTTTTCTCTCTCTCTCCTTCTCCACCTTTTCATCACCCTCGCCTTTTCCTCCTCCTCCTACAACCCGCCCACAGCTCCTCCGTCGCCGCCCTCTCTCTCCTCCCACCTCCCACGCTACTCCTACGGCCTTAACCTCCCCCCCTCCTTCTCTTCCTACCCTCCATCTCTCTCTCTCTCTCTCGCTACCTCAATCTCTTCCCCTCCCCCTCACCCCACCCTTCCCCTATCTTCTCCTCCTCCCCCATCCATCCCTCTTTCTAGCCGCCTGAGAGGAGAGTGAGAGAGAGAAAGAGGGAGGTATTCAACAAGTGTGCCGTGAGGCTTCGCCTCGGTCGGTCGCTCGTAGTCTACCGCTCTTCTCTCTCTCGTTCCGACATGCGAGGCAACGCCCAAAATCCCCCAGACCTCGTCAGTGTGTTCGACTGTGCACGCTTTCCCCAGATATGGCGCACGTACCACGTTCGATCACGTTTTTCGAGCGGGCGTCAAAGCATTAACGCCCCACTAGGGAGTGAGTTGAGTTGACTCGGTCGCCTCCTTTCATATACAGACAGAGGGAGAGAGCGACAACACGGACATAGTCACGCGCACAGCAGGAGGGGACACTTTTCCAAATTTTCGCTCGTCACGCTTTCCTGGGCGTGGACCCCTCTTGACACACACGCGTCCCCGGAATAAATCCCCGGAGCTGCCGGAGACGAACTCTCTCCCACCTGCTCGCCTGCCTGCTTGCCGTCACCGCCGCTGCCGTTTATTTTATTTTATTTTTTAATGAGAGCTGCTTCGACCGCCAACAACCAATCCCGCCGCCCGTAGACCTTCAACTGTTTTCTTCGTCTTCTTTTTTTTTCAAAGCCTACGGCCGTTGTCGTCGCTTCCGTCCTCCGGCGTTTGTCGCTGTCGTCAGCGACGGATCTTGATCCCTTTTTTGTTTATATATTTTTCCTTTATCGCGAGAGGCGTGTGTGTGTGTGTATGGCGTTTTGTAGTTTTTTTTACTCTTTTGTTTTACCCACCCATTTCTCCAACCTGTCCTATCTGTCGTCGAAACGCCAATAAACCCACTCGAAACTGTTTACGTTTTTTTCCACCTGTCCTTGTGCCGAGTGATATTTTAACGATTGTATCGTTTTTGTCTCAATGCGCACCCTTCGGATTTTTAAAACTCAAAAAGCAGCGTGTGTGTGTGTGTGTGGATGGAAAAATAATCTCGCCCGGATGGAAAAAAATATAAAACGGCTAGTGAACCGACTCGATTTTCCCGGGCGTGTGTAAAACAAGATAAAGCTCCGAAGGATCTTGACATTGTGATTAGAAAGATCCCCGGAGGGAACGTTAATAAAGACGGTGATTAAGAAAAGAGAAAGGTGAAAATCAGGAAACAACGAATCGGGGAGTGTTTTTTACGACTTGGCTCTCCTGGATGCCGTGATTCCCTCTTTAACTGTTTCCATAAAAAAAGAAACTTAAAGAGTCCTCTGGATACCAAAATCCAGCCAGTCGAGCAGGAGACTATTTCACCTACCACATAGTAGTCTCGTGATGTAGCCCCTTTATTTCACAAAATTTCTCCCTCTCATCGGGAAACAAAAAGGTTTTCCTGATCGATCTGTGTCGGGAAAATTACATTAAGAAAAAGTGTTCAAATCTGTCAAGGATCGAAGTGAAACGATGATTAATGCCGACGGATATTTAACGTAAGGTAATACGAGTTAACGAAGACGTTGTGAGCGAGTGTGAGGAAAAAGCACCGACTGTATTTTTCAAGAACAGAAATCGTCTGGTAGGTTTTGTCGTTCCCTGTTTTTGTTCTCGTGGGTGTCTTATCAGCTTGGATACCTAAAAAAAGTGCACGAAAACTGCGTGTGAGTGAGTGGCCTGACCTTTGGAACTCTTTTTTTTTTTTAATTTCGCAGCAAAAAAACATGCACCTTCATGACGACGTTTTTAGTGTGAGTGCCGCTTTAACCTTTTGGTGGATCGAAAATTTTCACATTTATGGAAACGAAAACAAAAAAATAAATACCTTTCTGTGCGTGTTGATCCTAGTTAAACTCTCGAGCTATATTTAAAAAAAGGTCTTTTTTATGTATGTAAAAAAATACCTTTCCTTCCTTCCTCCCTTTTTTCCCTCCTCCGACGCTGTATAATCTTCCGTTCTCCCTTCCACCGACTCCGACACTCGACTGAATCAGGAAAGGGGGCGCTCGTTTCGCCCTCCCTATAGAGAGGGGGGCTGGAAGGGAAAGAGGGGAGAGAGTGAGAGAGGTGAGAGAAAGAGTAGAGAGGGTGAGAGAGAGAGAGAGATAGGGAGAGGACGTGTCGTAGATGGAAGTGATGCACTCACTGCTTGGTTGAACTTGGAAGCACACAGTGATTTAGCGGGATTGCTACTTCTGATGGAGATCTCGCTTCCGTTTCGCTTGCTTGCTTAAACTACGCGGAGATAATCCAAACCTTACTTTCGCCCTCCTTGCTCTTATGCTAAAATCCCTTCTGATTCTTTCAGCCAACGTGTGGGTGTTCGTTTTTTGGAGGAACTCGTCGATATTTCGAAACGAAAATATCTTTTGCGGGATCTCCCTCCTTAGCGATTGCGGTGAGATTCATTCCAATACGGTCGAACTATAGTTATTAAATGATGTGAAATATTTTAATATCTATCAATTGCTGTGTCTAAGCGACAAAGTTGCTAAGGCCACTTATTATCGCTCGACAATATAGCTGCTGCGCGGTGAGGGTGTTTTTGTCGAAATCACTTGATCCGTTGCATTGAAATCTGTGTTGTCTACTATTGCACAGTGCGAGCTAATTGGAAAAAGGGCTACGCATAAATTACGTTTGTTTATAAAATATATATAACATCGTACACTTTGTTGATTGCTGTTAGCTGTTAATTATTTGCTGTTGTATTCCTGGCTAATTCATTCGCTACTTTCACGAATGATTAATGTCTATCTTTCACGTGTCTTACACTCATTGATGGACATTCGTTGCTTTAGCTAAGATAGCATTATTCTTTCGCGAGCTGACACTCTGTGAAATAATTTTAGAAGAGCTGCTCGGGGTTTCTATAACAATTGACCTTCTAATATCAATAAACAGGGTATTTGTACATCCAATCCACCATTGGCGGTTGCCTAAAATAAGGGATTAGAGGTAAATACTACTCTAAACCCCATGTTTATATGCGAGATTCAGTAAGCACTTCTCTTGTCACATTTTGAAGTAGGAGATTTTTTTTAAACGAACTTCAACCACGCACACCCGTGGGACAAAACCGTCGGTGAGACGCAGTTAAGGTCCTTCAACGTTTCTTACCGGAAGGTGAGGAACCGGCGAGATTAATTAGGCGCCCTTTTTAAAATAGTAACAAGTTCCAAAAGGGGAAAGAAAGGGATCGAGAGAAAGAGAGAAGGAGAAGAGAAGGAAAACAGAGGAGAGTCTGCGTGTTTTGTTTCCCGCTTTCGCCCTCCATAGCAACAGTAGCGAAGACACCCGCGCTCTCTCAACAGGCCGGCTGTAGCGAGCTCCTCTTTTCGCCCCCTCAGGCCGCGTCGAGAGAGAGACCTGAGATAGGTTGTGAGAGAGAGAGAGAGAAAGGGAGAAAGAGAGACTCCGGTCGCGGGGTTTCACTCCGCCGTGCTTCGATCTACCCCTCCCCCTTACCACCTCCCTCCTCCGGGCACCCGGAGGTTTGCCACGCCGCTCTCCTCCGCGAGACTGAGGGTAAAAAGCTTGCGCGCGCATTGACATCCATTCCCCTTTCCCCCCTTTCTACCAACTCCCCCGCTCCTTTCCCTCCTCTCGTTCTCTCACGCCTCCCCCCATCCCTCCCCCTCCTTTCCTCCCCCTCCATCACTCTTCCTCCCTCCTGCCTCGCGCTCCGTCCGTCCGAAAACTCGCCCGCAAATGGAGAGCAGCAAGGAAAATAATGTCGGGAGTAGACGTTGACGTCGACGGCAGCGCCCGCCGCGGACGACACCTGTAACTACGGTCGAAAAAAAGAAGGAGATAAGAACAAAAGAGAGAGACAACTTTACAAACATATATATATATAATATTACACGTCGCAGTTTTGTTTCAGTGAAGAAATTGTCTTGCTGGAAGGAGTCGAGGGAAGAAATTAAAGGGAGGGTTTGTTCATAGTGATTTGGGAAAGCTTGGTAGAAATTGCGCGACGGGGAAAAAATAAGTTTCGCCGTCATTGGAAGAAAAAAGGTTGGAAAAACTAAAAACAAATGAGTGTTGGACGCTTTGGAAATCGCCGCGAGGGGAAGAAACCGCCAAGTTTGACGAGTGTGTCGCGTGAAGTTTTCGCGTATAGTGCCTACGACTGACATTTACGGAGGAGAAATTCGTATAATCGAGCTTGTTTGCGGAGGAAAAAAATCGGAAGATTATTTTCGAGTGCGCCGATAAAGTTTTTTGTGTGGATAAGAATTAAATCTCGTATTGTGAGATTGATTGGTAATATACTGTGTGCGTGCGCGTGTATCTGCGCGTGATTACGGTACATCTGGTCGACTTTGGCTAAAAAGACGTCACGATTGACCAACGAAAACTTTTTTCCTCAATTTTTTCCCGATAAAACGAGGAAGCGAAACCAGACTGTTGTTCGATCCGTTAAACCCATTCGGTTACGAGCCAAATATACTGGAGGATCGCCTTTGAAGTATTTCCGAATCACGAGCCGGAATAAAAGGACGGTGGTGAGTGTGTGCTAAGCACCACCAAAAGTTTTCAAAGGCTGCGTTTATTCTGTAACTGGCGTTTTGAGAAGAACGACCCGTACATATTTTTTCGCCGTGCAATCCCCAAAAAAGGAGAAACGGAACGAAATAGTTTTCTCCAAAATATTAACTGTGAATGGAATTTCGACGCTGCGAAAGACCCGAGTAACGACAAATAAAGAACGCCCTCAAAAAATTATCAGGTGCTGGTCGTTTAAATGATATTTGGTCGAGATTTTAAGCTTTTTTCCCACGAATTTTTAACAACTGACCCAGCTTGCTTCTTCGTGGTGTCCGAAGTCCAACTCCAGGATCTAGCGAGCGCGTGTGCTGACAAGAAAAAGAAAGAAGAAAGAAAGAAGAACGCCATCCGTTCGCAGGAACGTCGGCAGTCGTTTCATCCTCCTCCGTCGAGCGTGTTCACTTACTTGGATTATTATTATAAAAAAGCGACAGAAAAAATATAATATAACGAGTTTCGTGCCTCGTATTTTGTGTGTTTTTCTGCGCGCGCTCGAAAATTTCGGGAGTGTGAAAAAACGGAAAAGATAAAACGTGAATGCATATAAACCCTTTTGTTCGACAAAGTGCTCCACGGATCTGGAACAAAAACCAGTCGGCGATTGTTTTTTGATTGTCCACGCCTCTCCTCACAAAAGGACGAGGACGACGTGGTTGGAAGGAGGAGAAGGGGGGAGGGGGAGGAAAAAAAAGAAAGGTAATATTTTTTCATCAGGCGTTTTCGCTAGAGGAAAAAAAGCCCCGCGAAAATTGCTCCTGCATAAAGGTGTCCTCGCTTCAAGAGAGAGAGAGAGAGCGAAAGAAAGAAATATCCCAGCGAACTCGCGACGAACGGAGTTGTGGTGGAGTTGAGGAAGAAAAACACGAAAAAAAAAAAATATATATATATAATAATAAAAAAGAAAACGGAACAGTTCTCCTTTTTTCTCCAACGCCTTTCTCCCCCCTCCCCCACCCTCCCTCTCCACACCTTTCCTCCCTTTTGAAAAGGTGTTCGTAGTGGGGAGGGAGAGAGAGAGAGAGGGGAGAGAGAGAGGAAGAGAGGGAGAGAGAGAGAGAAAGCGCGGGTTTTAGGGGGAGTGAAAAAGAGGAATACTGAGAGAGTGGGGAAGAGGGGAACGAACGGGGGAGGTGGGGGTGATAAGGGTGTTCGGCAATGGCGGGGAGGGAACGTTGGAGGCGACGTAAGAGGGCTTGAAAAGAGGTAGGGTTTGGGTTTATGAGAGGGGGGGGCAGAGGAGGATGTTTCGAGGGTGTATTAGGGTGTTTTTTGTGTGTGTGTGTGTGTGTGGAAAGAGGAGAAATAGGGGAGTGTGAATAAAAAATAAAAGGAAGGGAAAGTGCGAGAGAGAGAGAGGGAGGGAGAGAGGCGAAAAAAAAGTGAGTGGGTGGTTTGGGGAGGGAGAGAGAGAGAGAGAGGAGCGGGGGAGAGAGAGAGTGAGAGAGAAGAGAGGAGAGGGAAGCAGCCGTGGTCGCAGGGGAGGGAAGGAGGCATGGAGGAAGGAAGCGTGTCTGTGTCATCTCCGGCGAGGACTCTCCCGCCGCCCACGGGTCCAGGGGTCAACCCTACGCCCGAAGGAGAGATGGACGCTTTTCTGCTTGGAAGGACGAGGGTGAGTGTGTCGGTGTGGTGATCATGTGTTTCCCGCTTTAAAAGAACTCTGTGTGTGTGTTTGTTTTTTTTAAAGTGCTTAAACTTTTGTGTGTATATACATACGAGGATTATATATGCATATATACACGTACATAAACACCTAGAAAAATAGGGTTCGTTACTCGAGACGCTGCCTCAATAAGCGGTAAGAGAGAAGACTTTCGATGTATTACTTGTGCTTCACTCGGCCGTGTAAGAAAACTCACGACGCTTCTGACGCTCGATCGCTCCCGTCTTATCTCCTTCGCCTAATCCGCCTTTCCCGATTGGTCAGGAACATTTTTTTACGATGTATATATATATATATATATATATATATATATATATATATATATATATATATATATATATATATTAATTAAAGCTAAGAAAGCATTATTTTTTACTGTGGAGTGTGTGCTTACTTACCTCGCTCGGATACATTTTTTCTACGAGGGCGGTTGTTCACTGAGGTGACGTGAAGGTTGATCAACCCCAGTCGTTAGGTGAGGAGGGCAATCGGAGAGGAGGATGCTAAGTTCTTTTGTTCCGTGCACGTGCCGGAATGCCGTTCTATCTCCCTCTCTCCTCCTCTCTCCTCCTCTCTTCTTTTTTTCCTCTCGGTGTCGACCTTCACTTGGTCACACGAAACCACTTCCTCACGCTCTCACTATTCTCTTCGACGTATCTGTTTATGTCAGGTGCACGTGACCTCAGCGCCCGGATTCGTGTCACTTTGTGTATATTTTATAAAAAAATTATTATTATTTACCGATCTCGCGTGCGTGCCCGCGTTACGTGTGAACCGTCAAAAAAATAAGCGCGAACCGTCGTGAGCGAAACCGAACCGGCGAAAGGAAAATTTTTCATTTTCGTCACCCGTCACAGTTCCTCCCACCTCCATCCCTCTCCCTTCCTCTCTCTCTCCCTCCCCCTCTACCCCTCTTTTACCGCCGTGTGTCACGTGACCTAGGCCCCGAGGCCGTTAGTTTGCTATTTGGTTATGTGAAGAAGGGTGTGGGGATTGGAAGAGGAGGGGGGTGGAGTTAGAGAGAGAGAGGGCGAGATAATTTTACCCTCGCGTGATTGGCCGTGTCTCCCTGATTAATCCGGCCAACGGGACAGGAGGGAGTTAGAAAGCATAAAAATTATATATATATGTGTATGTGTGTGTGTGTGTATATATATATGTCTGTATGTATGTATATTTATCCGAACCGCTCTGAATATCGAATTTCTTCGGATTAATTAACCGTTTCATTTCGCGTGTCTCCTGTTGTTCCCGTTCTTGCGAAGCGTACACGCGCGCGCACGTCGAGAGAAAAAAAATTCTCTCTCTCTCCGCTCGTTATCAGTTTTTTTTCCTTCGTAATTTGACACCGTAAAAACCTTTCCATAGGAAAATATATCATGTGAAATAAATGTGCTTGATTAGGAATAACAGGGGTATTTAATTGCGTGCTTTTTTATTAGAGACGTTAATAAACGAGGAGAGGGAAACTTTTAAAATGTGAGTTTGGAGGCTGCTCCTACGTATATTTTAAGATATGAAAAAAGTTTCTTCTGAACTTCGCATTGCAATATATAAAGATTCTTAATGGAGGATAGGAAGGTAGTAAAGGATATAAGACGTGCAAATTTCACTCTCTTTATTCTTTCTAATTAATCTCTAGTTATTGTGATTTATGATTTAGGAGAGAGAAAGAGAGAGAGAGAGAGAAAGTGGGGAATGTTAAAGAAGAGTTCCTTTTGAAGCATTTTGAGTGAAGCGAAATAAGTTGATTCCATAGTAACATACTTGCGCTAATATTCTTATACCCTAGAGATTTTATTAACGACTACATTTATCAATTTCTCATAAATATATACGCACCCGGAATATCATTGATAGATGATTTTCGGATGACAGAGTCGGTAATAAATCAGCGAACTACTGATCGGAAGTCTTTAAATAGGCATCTAAACGGCACGTGATAAACTTTATCGCCTCACTTTCCTTGGAAAAGTTAGCCTTTAGTTCATTTTAACGAAAACTAATGATTGACAAGTCGACTGAAAAAATGTCCCTGGTTTGAATTTCCTCCATTTCTTCTGCGATTTAAAAAAATATATTCCATAAATAGAAGCAGTGGAGAAATGACTAAGATTAAAATTGGCAGCAGATAAAGAGAGTCGATTTTTTTAATGCCCATGAGATTCGTATCGTATTCTAACCTATTTCCAACCGCTACAGGGTCTCTTTATCAGTCATTGTTTATCTCAATTGCCAGAAAAACTGGAAATAGAATGGTCATAATTCCGGAGAGATTACATCGAGACTCGAATTGAATCGCTTTAGAGAAGGGGTCGACAACCTACGGCCCGAGGGCCTCATGCGGCCCCCGAGAGCGTTTAATGCCATCATGAAAAAATTATCGGTATAATTGAACACAGTCAATTCCATATATTTTTTCAGTGAAATTATGGTCACAAGAACTTTTCTGGTGGTGTTTTAACGCTGTAAACAAATTAGAATTGATTTTCGCTAATATGAGACCGCAAAATCTCCAGGTAACTTCCGATTTAAACGGCCATATGGCCCGCCGAAGCTCTCGTGTTTTCCAATGCGTCCCTCCGAAGTATTCACAACAACGAACGTGGCCCGCCTTATTGAAAAGGTTGCCGATCTTTGCTTTAGACTGTAAAAATGCTATCGATATATATATATATATATATATATATATATATATATATATATATATATATATATATAATTACATAAATACATACATGCATGCATATACATGCATACATACACACATACATACATACATACCTACATACATACACCTTGAAAAAATATTTTATCTCAGTGAGATACTCTGTATTTCTTTTATAATTGAGGTCAGAAGAGAGGGAGGGAAATTAAGAATTTTATGATGGCATGTTTGCTGTAAACAAAACGGTAGAATTCCTTAATAAACCCTTTTATGCTGCTGTTTATAGGACACGTGAAAACTTGTTGATGTAAGACATGTGTTATCCAGGGAGTCGTTATGTACGTAGTTTGACACATGTGGTTACCAATGGCACGGCCAATTTACTAATGAGGAGTCCATCCGTTCCAGGGTGAACGCATTTTCGTGTAGGAGTTTTCGAGGTGTTTTTGTTTTGATCGTCGGTCGTTAATTCGATTGATCGAATCACTTCGAGCGTTCGAACGAATATACTCTCCAATCAGGTACATGCATGAATATGCAGGCGTTGAATATAAACCTATATCTCCACACTTGTCATAGCGATAAATGTGTCACGTACACGGCGGTGTTTTGAACAGAAGCGTTTCTTTTTATTCACATCTGCGCTTCCGCTTGTTGTTCCGCCCGATAGACCATCACTCAACAAAACAAGAACGTTTCAGTATTTTTATTTTCGAAACGTTACTAATTTTCATGCACGACGAGAGACATTTGTCGATCTAGATTTGTCCTGAGCCTTGTGATGATATGTGTATTACTGTCATCCACAGCATCCACGGTCGCCTTAAATCGTTAAAAGATTTCCTGCGCATTACATTTCAATATCCTGTTTCCATGACGTACCATAGTGGTTGTTTTACACTACATAGCATAACGTTATTATTGACGAAAAACAAATTACTTTCGCAATACATAAATATATTGTGCTGTGCGGATATATACTAACGTCAACATTTTTATATGCTTTATTATATGATAATATGTTAGTGTAAGTGCTTGGATATATAATAATAATAATAATGATTTATTATATTAATTGGAACAGACATTATCGCAACTAAAAGTCGTTTCTACGTTACGATCAGCTGAAAAATAATGGTAGCGTGGTAATTAGAATTCATTAAGTACGAAAATGATGAATGCTGTCCCTATTTACAATTATGTTATTTGAATCACGCATATCCTATCCTGTAACATAAATTGTAAAGCAAGCTTCCTATCCTAAAATTCATGAGTAAAATGTCTTATCTTATGAGAGAATCCAAACAAGAAGTTATAAGTAACCTTCCTTTTGAATAGAATGTTTAAAGTGGCATTCCTCCATAGTGAATCTTTTACGTAGAATTAATGATGGTACTTAAAAATTCATTTCCATTATACGTGCATGTGCGATGTGTTCCCTCTATTCCTACTGCCTGGATAGAGATTTGATCAATCCATTAAAACTGTAAATGGGAATAACGCAGGTCAAAGCAAAAAAGTAAGGAAATATAAAAAAACAATTGCCCGTACATACTCAACAGTCATTGCGACAGTTAGATAACCGACCGATTAGGTATCACGACCGTTTGAATAATACAAAATGCATAGACCTGCACAAAATAAACCGCGTGGATTTAAATAGGAAAGGGATTACGCAGAGATTTAATTTGGTGGCGCAAATATAAAACGACCATGTATAATTTTATTCCCAAAAAAGTTGGAGAACACCTTATTTACAAAATTTCAGACGACTGAGATAACGTATCGGACATATAATTGCCAAAATTTTGTGAATTTTCAGCTCTTGCCTTTCGAACGTTTTTTTTTTTGTTTTTTTAAGATAAGGCCGTAAATATTTGGCGCGTTATTTTTCTGCATTTCCATTGATATGTTTCGTGAAATAACGAGGGAGGCAGAGAGAACGATTCTGGAACCACGATTCCGATTGACCCTTAGGTGGGACTTTTTATTGCGTCGGTTAAATCGCACTTGTGTTACTTACATTACTTACCGTCGCTCTGTTGAGCATGTTTCATTGACGGTTTATTAAAGAATTCGATTATTTTCCAGGGTCGAAAAACAATGTTTTCATAAATGATCTCATTTAACTGTTTGTTAAATCTTGATCATCATCCAAATGATAGCAGTTAGTAATATCATGTTAACGCTGGGGTAGTTGCCCGTCAAACGTGAAGACTATGAATGGATCAAATGTTAAATTAAAATTAAAACAATTCCTTCTGTCCATCTAAAAAGAATTAGCGTTGGATGATATGTGCCCTGGATAATGGCGTACGCAGAATTTTTCTAGAAGGGGGAGGGGGGTCCAAATTCTATTCTTATGGAACAAAAATAAAACTCAACGTTAAAAAGCTGAAATGTTTTCATTTTATTATTAATAATTAGTAACTAAAAAACGAGGAATTATAAATGGGGCCTATGGAAGTGATTCTTAATGTGGCAGAACTAGTATCGAGCGGTTAATTAATGAATTGACGTTTGTGTTACTACTTAATTAAGGGGAGGTCGAGACCCCCCTCATGCGTACGCCACTGGCGCTGGATCTTATGCCGCCGGCGATGCATGTAATTAAGCATGACGGAATCACAAACGAAATTTCAGACATAGTAAATTATATAGAAGATGCTTTGGTGCGTGTAAGATGTCATTCATGGCTCTCTACTAGTATGGATTACAGATATCCATTTCCATAATCAATAACTATTAAGAGACCTCAACTTTTTGCCTCTTACATACTTGATCTTTGCATTAGTTCCATGAAAGGCGAAGAACGGTTAAAAAGGATATTATTCGCCTGTGCTCTCGATATCGGACATAACAACGAACTATCCATAAATACAGCGTCAAAAAAAAAAAAGACTGCAAAAAATGACAGCACGGTGAAAGTTGACTTGTTATATCTAAAAGGTTTTTATACATTTTATAAAAGATTTAAGCATCGCCTCGTGCGTATACATTCTCTTTTTATCGGCAGGAAAAAAATCGTATCGCAGACGCCAGGCACTCCACAAACTTTCCAAACTCATATGTCCCTCACAAAGCACGAGACTGCACTTTGCCCTCGCATAACTTCGACGTCCTATGAATCGTTCAGGGGCTGAATTTTTAACGAGGGTTTTTTTTTTTCAACCCTAGTTAACTTTATCTCGGCAAGCGAATAAAAAAAAATCTTCCTGAAAAAAAATTGCCGTCGTATAAAAGAGAGTGAAAGAGGATTTCAGGGGCGTAGATACAAGGTTATTCACCCGAGGGGAATAAAAAAATAATGATGTTAGCTTTAAAGCGGCCGCGGAAAATTATGCATTTATGGATAAGGGGCGACGGAAATGTTTCTCTTGAGTGGGTTAATTCGTCGAGGTTGAAAATGAAGGTTACGAAAATTATCTCTTTGGCGGAATTTCAGGTACGCGCTAAGAGTGGATTGTTTATAAAAAGGTAATTTTGGTTACCGACAACCCAATGGCCGGGTTTTCATTGGAGTAATTAATCGTATAAGTAGTAGCATAGATGAAATCATGAAGGTGCATATACACTGCAGACAAAGGGGGTCTCATACGTTAGTTAACTATACTAAAACTAAATAGGGACATACCTAGAAATCATAATTTATATTAGCATGTTATGTTTCACTCAGTCGTCTAGGTAAACGTAATTGGAATTAAATTAGTACTGAATATATGGTAGCATTTTTTGACGATTCATTTATAGTCATGTTTAAAGTTGTATTTTAATTTAGAGCAAACTGGTATCTTAAACATACATTTTTCGTTAGCTGAAGTAAAAAGAAAAACAATACATTACAGAGTCGTAAATAATTATTTTTCTAACATTTATTTCTCCAGTAATCTCCTTGTTGTTATCATCTTATTTTTTTAATATAAAAAAGTTATATATATATATATATATATATATATATATATATAAGGGTAGCAACAAGGTGAGCACCCCCAGAGGCTCTTCATTCTAGGTAAGTGTCCACTGGGCTTCCTCCAACACCTTGTTGCTACCCTTATTATTACCTTTCCTTTTCCTTAAGTATTTATATATATATATATATATATATATATATATATATATATACAAAACGTGTTTAATGAATGCGTTTCATGAGTAAAAAGTTTTTGCCCTATTTTCGAATGAAGACACCTTTTAATAAAGTCCTTGAAGGTCCCCTTTGTTCTCAGAGTATCCACAAAGTGCTATCTCCCTTCTTTTGTCGTTCGCCATATTTCTCGTTAGTCATCCTCGGCCTCACGACCCCAATATCCATTACTCTGTTTCCCACCCATATCCACTTTCCTCGCATAATCTCATCCCTTCTTCCTTCCTTTTTTTACTTTCTCCCTCACCTTCACACGCCGCCTACGGATTTAACAACGGAAACTCGGACCGCCATTTCCTCTAAACTCTGTGTATATATTACCCCATCTGAAATAAGGTGGGTCTTAATGATTTTCTTCACCTCTGCTGACCGGACTCAAGATATTGCCTTCAGATTGCGGAACTGTGTACTTCAATGCGACCTCCTTTACGGAAGACCTTTAAACGCGAAATCTCGAACACCGGTTCGTGACATAAACGGTCTCTAAATCTCTCTGTCTGACTTCGTGGAAGCAGAAGATAGTTTTTGCAGAAAGTTGAAGATTATTTTCGTGTGTGTCGACGATAATTGTGCTTGAAGGGTATATATTCCAATCTTAATCGATGATACACATTGACGTCGGATTTTTAGAGTTATAAAACCAAAATTTTTTAAAATTTTAAGGTTAAATTCACAAGGGTATAACGTTTCATAAAATTGCATCATTAACAATATTAATCCATTCGGACATTTTCAGTGTTTGCTGACGATTCTCAAAGCAAGATTAAAATTTTTACAATGTGGCTAACATCACAAAATGCTGTTATGCATTAAAAATCCCGACTTTCGATTTGGTAAAATAAAAACAAAAAGCAATAAATTAAAATGAATAGTTTCCTACATCACTTTATTATTTATAGCTTGCCTGTGACATAAAAGTCGCAGTCACTGGTCACACACGTGCTATTGGGTAGTTTTTGCAAACAAAAAATTACTTTTTTAAAATATCCGTTGACCATGTCAATTTAAATAAAAATCAAAAACTCGTAGCTGCTATGTCAAAAAAAGCTTAAACGGCCACTCTTCGTCCCTAATTTACGTATATTCAAACGAGAGAAAACTCTGCCATCGTTATTCGCTTAATTCGTCCCTCGGGGAATACTCTTGTCATTTAGATCCTTTTAACATGAAGCGAAAAATGCGAAACAGAAAAACATGACCGATTTAATTTACTGTAACGAAAATTAATTAAAAAAACGCAGCGACTTTATTTTAAAAGACTAAAAAAGTAACATTTCGTGATTTTAAAAAAGCATAAATACGTTCGATTTAAAGAGTTTAAGCAAGACTATATAAGGAGCTTAAAACATCGGATATGTTTCATCTTCCCGGAAATTATTTTGATCTTTTACGATTCGAAAGATCATCGAGCAGAGAATCGACGATATATACGCACATATCCGACTTAATGTTAGGTCGGAGGTGAAGCCAGTTTTAGCGAAATGAACGAGGGGAAATTATTTTTTGGCTTTGTGTGTGTGTGTGTGTGTGTGTGTATTCATTCTTGTTACACCTATATTGAATCCGATAGGGTTATAAGTGGAGAGTGCGCGGCATGTCGCGCTGAGCCGGCATATCACGTGACTCCCGAGAGAGAGAAAGAGGGAGCATGTACTAGTTCGCGGAGAGGGAACGATAATCACGACCTCTCTCACACGGGGCATAATTTCCTTCCCTCCGCTCCCAATCGCGCTTAACTATTTCAGTATTCGCGGCTTAGCGATCCCCACGTATCAGGAGAGAGTCGGGGGTGTCGTACTAAATTCGCGCACGCAAAATCCAAATTTCGGGGATACAAATTTAATTGGCATTTATAAATGATCGTGATGCTATATATATAATCAACAAATCCGCGCCCTGTCCTGGGTTAGGACCTTTGCTCGGAAGAGTTTTTTTTTAAAAGGGGCTTATCATTCAGTGAATTCCGTCATTTTGGATAACTAGAGGCTATAAAAACAATTTTTACTATCTCTACATAAATATTTTGAAGAGTGTGTTTGTTCCGTATAAAGTCATACTTCGCGATTACCTACAGTTACAAAATTATGCATAAACAATCCTGCTTCTTAAACAAGCTGAATGCGTTACTTTTCACACCGGAATATGTTGGGTTAAAGGTTTAAATAATTATTTCTGTTTTCCATTTGAATAACATGGGAATGCCTCGAATTCAAAGTACACGACTTTTTTCTAAATTTCTCGAAAATTATGTTTATTTTCGGATTGTAGGCGATTTTATCGCCATTTAATGTGTTCTCCGTGTCAAACCTGCATTGTTGGCTTTTGAATATATCACTCGATTTCAATGTGATTTTAAACAAATCGACGTATAACGCGAAATTTCATTTTCTTCCCATCTATTCTGAGCGTGAATGGCCTTTCGCCATACATTATAAGTTTATTACCTCGTATATAGCCAGGTTATCGTGTCCCGCAAAAGATATAGCGAATGAGAGAAGTTTTTTTGTAGCAATGAAAATAAACTTGCCATAAAAACCAAGCTCATAATATCGTAGTAATATATGTATTTTGTCATTTGGAAAAATGAAAGGGCGATAGCAACATTTATTAAAGCCTACTTACCCTCTGGAAAACTAGACATGTGACTTAAATCAACATTCAGTATAATACAAATATAATGATAACGATATGATTAGCATTTTTCTTGAGATTTATTAAATGTTGACAATGTGCCATTGATATTTTCAACAGTACTTTTTCTTTAATGGCTCTCCCTCATTTAGGGTGGAGCATTTTTGTCAAAACTGGATCTTACGTGACTGATATGATACGAAATAAAATTAACCAGTATTTTATGTTGTGCTATAGTAGATTCAGTAAGTCCGTGGAAATTCAATGGGAACTTAGGCTAGTCAGTGTATATATATATATATATATATATATATATATATATATATATATATATATATATATATATATATATATATATATGTATATACGCAGGGCCGTGCCGATGGGTGAGGCGGCGAGGCAACCGCCTCAGGCGCCTCTCGAAGGGGCGCGCCAAAATTTGACAAAAATGAAAACCTATCAAAATAAATTCATAAGACCAGCGAGGCCAGGGGGCGCCATATTATATCTCGCCTCAGGCGGCAAAATTTCTGGGCACGGCCCTGATATATATGTGTGTGTATATATATATATATATATATATATATCATGATCATGGATGTATGAAAACGAATTTATAAGCCAGAGCTTATAAATTGAACGGATAAAACTTTTGTGCGGAAAACCTTCCCAAAGATGACTATTAGTATATACGTGCATAATTCACTCGTTCCTCGACCGTTAATTCAAAAAATATGCTTTCAAGATATTTATTTTACTCTTTTGGACTTTTGCCATCAACGACATCGTCGAATACGAAGCTCATTCATTAATACCTCTTTCTGCAAACGGTCGCATAAACCAAACACGTGAGAGCGGAGTAGGCTACTGGGTAATTCCCCACTCGCTCCCTGGTTTCAGTTTCGCCTATTGCCATGGAAGGGCGGATATGGGGAGGCGAGGTTTATGAATGATGAGCACGGAGGGGAGTGGGATGCGAAGCAAGGTATTCGGAGCAGAATGCGAGAGAGAGAGGGAGAAAAATACGAGGAGGAACACGACGCTGAAAGAAAGAGCGAGAGAAAGAGGAGGAAGTGGGAGAATCGTCGAGAACGTGAGACAAGAAGTGGAGAGGATGAAAGACGGAGGAGGGTTTGCAATGAATAGTAGCGACAGGAAGACAGATTGATGGATATTATTAAGGCGATATTGATAATAGAAGTTTCTTCTGTGTATGTCAAACTGGCGCACCGCATGTGGCCCTTTCTGTTCCTTATTGTGGCCCCAATACATATTTTCGTTTCAACTAAATCGTTCGAGATATTTTGTAATCACTTAAATTTCTGTGAAAAGTAGATGAGGTTTTTTTTAAGGTTATTGAGGTACCACAGAGCGCGGCTTCTATATTATTGTGTATTTTATAAAACATACCTTATCAATAAAGTTATTTTTTTCAAATTCTGGCCCACATTCAAACAACTGTAATTCCAATGCGTCCTCATGCCTTTTGAGTTTGGCATGCTTGTCTAGTGGGAAGGAGAGAAAGTGATGAAGGTGGAGAGAAGGAGAGAGAGAATATCAGAAATATGCTGGGAAAGCTATAATATATAAAATATATTTTTATGGCAGTGAAAAAAGTAAACGGAAGCTGAGAGAATGTGAGAGAAAAAAGAGAACAATAGACAGAAACATGTCAAGAAGTAATAAAGAAAGCAACAGAAAAATGATGCGAATGGAAAGAGAGGCAATCCTGTGATAAGGGAGAGTGAGGCAAAAACGCAAAAATATCGAGCTAGTCATTTCGAAAAGGGAATCGTGTTCCATAGAGGCAGGTAGGCACGGCCAGGATTCGGATCTCGGTGAAAGGCCCCATTTGTCCGTAGGGAAAGCGCCATTTGATCTACGTCTCTCGGTGTTGCTCATACCGCTCTGATGAACATCGCCATCCGTCGTCCCAGCGACGGTACTAATGGCGCACTCCAGGTGCAGAGCTAAATCTGCGTAACTCATTAACGAAATTGACTGGATGGTTGAGCCGGGAGAGCGGATATTTAAAATTTAAGAAAAAATTTAAGAGACATTCTTATCTTTATTCCGCGGGTGACGGAACAACTTTCATTCTGTAAGTATGAATTTAAACTTCCACTTACCAGGTCGAGTGGACATTTTGGCAAATGAAAATGCACGTACTACGTTCGAGCTAGGATTCGCTCATATAAAAAATTATGAAAATTGAGTTATTTAGAAAATCCCGGTCTATCCGGGACGAGATTCTACTCCACGAATGATGCCACCGGTGCACCGGTGGTTAAAAATATGAGTGAAACTTTTTAATTGAATGTAGAATAGCTTCCGTAAAAATTCGTTTCGGTATAGTTTTGTGTAGTTTAGCTAAAAACTCCTACAAATACTCCTTTTATCTTTGGAAAACGCTTTATAAATTTCTATTTCATAAATAAACGTTTTCATAAAAATATTGTTTTTTATCGCTCGAGTTCCGAACATGATAAATAAGAAAGAACAAATGCTAGAATCATATATTTTTTCTGTTTGACGAATTCAAAAATAAATTAGGTAGGTAATTCTACACGTTTTGAAAAAAATCTGATGTGACCAACACACGACTTTCGCTATATTTGGGGTGTAAATTATTATGAATAGCATTATAAGGCAAAATTATTATTTCGTATATAAAAGAATACAGTCGTCCTTCTTGCCGTAAATTAGGTGTATTTTGAACATGTTTACAGAATTCAGCGCTACATGGTTGTGGCGCTGTATACCGGAAATTAAGAAAAAGCAAAATATCTCCGAAATGGATGGTTCTACGAAAATTTGTTTCAAATAAAACTTGGAAGAAATATTATTCTCTACAACTTTGGTCCTTACGAAGATTACAAATAACGACGTTTTTAAGGAGATATTTGACGGAAACAGAAAAAACCGATTATTTACAAATAATTCCTAAAGAATAACTGCTATGGAAAATTCTTTCAAATGAAAGTTGTAGAAAATTACATTCTCTATAACATTTGTATAGAATTGTATATACAATAATGATGTTTTAACGGAGAAATATCGCAAAAACCGAACCGGGTTTCGAATAAACCTCGACTTTCGGTTAACCGTTATTGTCCAAAAACTAATCAGTTCTTTGTGCTCATGCTAAAGTGTTATATATGAAGTTTAGTAACGATATGGCAAGTACTTTTTTAGTTAGAGCGCCCACAATAACATACATATACACGCACACACACACACATCATTCCGAAAATAGTCTAAACGTGTTCTAGGGACCTCAAAACGTGTATTTCCGTTGAAATATCGATGTCGATTTTTTTCGTGATCACAATACTTTCCCCATACTATGTATGGAGAAAGTAAAAAGAATTCCGTGTGTAGCTGGTTACCCAGAATCGTCGAGTGAAATTGAACTATCCCACGGATTTTTATGGTGGATAAAATGGAGATGTAACCGGGTGTCTATTTTATCTCGCTTTCAAACTGTAGTTCACCCGATTCCACCATCTGTTTTGTCTCGTAACGATCCATCCGATATCATAGTTCATGAAATGGCGCCACTAAGCCGGGTTTAGGCTAGGATAATCCTCCTACGGCGTTCCAATTTATTTTCCAATCTTTTATTTTTCTTGGAGCGACCGTGACCGCAGTGAAATTTCTCACGCGCGAGATAATGGAAAAAACGTTCCCCTGTAAACCAATTAATTTGTCCATAGTTTATCGATTGTTCATATAAGGTTTGAACCTTTTACCTTGTTAGCAGGCTTAATTAATTACAATCACCGATAATGTTTCCATTCCATCATATATTATTCTTTTCGTAAGGTTTTTACAATACAATTAAATCGTTTTCGGGATTCGGAGAATTGGGCATTTTTCTCCGTGGATTAATTAACACAAAGTCAAAATATATATTATTGATCGCGAGCAACTTCATCACGAGCGTTTACGTTAAACTATGTTATCCCAATCTAGGATATGTCTTCTTCATAATCTTTCCATCGCATCATTGAGTCGTGTTTCACTAGACCAGCTGATCGATTAAATCATCCGTCGCGTGGCAGCGTGAATAAACGCGGCTTTGGTTAAGCGTGATTGCTCCATCGATCACCAAAAAGCAACATGGGGTTAAATGTTTCTACATTTAGTGTATTTAACGGAAGTTATGTTTGTGTTATCTCTACATCGGTCCTTTGACCAACCGAATTCAACGATATTCATAGTCATGCCAATCGACGGAAATAAAGTTAGGAGCTGCTCAATCATTTTAGGTTGTGAAGATAAAAAATTTTCTTTAAACGCGTTTCACAAAATCTAAAAAAAAAAAAACAAAGTTAAAATCTGAAATTTATTTTCTTAAATATCACCCTTTGTTTCTAATTTCTTATTGCCAATTGGGCGTGAATCTTAAGATAATATGTAACCTATAGGCTATAGGTTACATATTCTCTTAAGATAGCTATAGGATATAGCCCAATAATGCAAACGCACGTTAATTCGAATGATTTTGATTGATCACCGAAGTTATCGTCTCAACTTTACATCGGAAAAATAATATGATTCATAAACATTTTTCGGCCTTCTTACATTTGAATCCAAATCAAGAGGAAATCGTCTGTAAACATTACAGGGCGTTGCCTTAGTGTAGCATCTGTTTCGATGAGAACAACAAAAATTTGTCCTATTTATATAGTACTATCTAACAAACTTTACAGTAAATTCCCTCGGGGTAGAGCTGGCCGGGTTAGACTTCTAACCCAAAGGTCGCGGGTTCGAATCCCGCTTCGGGCATGGTTGTTGTGATGTATGTTGATTTTCTCTAAGAGAATTTGACGGTGCGAAATAACCTTAGCTGTTTACCTACCTAAAAACCAACCTAATTACTACTACTACTCCCTCGGGGTAGCTTGTTGGATTGGTATTCAAATTCTTAAATCCCGGTAGTCTGCGCACGAAGAAAAGCGATCATTCGAGAATCAGTAACATAAGCAAGAAATTAAAATATCACTGCAAAATTTCCTCCCCGGTAATTTATTTAACCGTTTGCCCGGAATACAATGCGCCCAAGTCATCAATCAGGTGGAAAATTTCTGACAATAAGTTCTTGTAGAGTTTTCTGTTTTAATTTTTACTTTCTCCATAAGTAGTAATGGGAAAGTATTGTGATCATGAAAAAATCGACTTCGAGATTTCAACGGAAATACACGTTTTGAGGTCCCTAGAACACGTTTAGACTATTTTCGGAATGATGTGTGTGTGTGTGCGTGTATATGTATGTTATTGTGGGCGCTCTAACTAAAAAAGTACTTGCCATATCGTTACTAAACTTCATATATAACACTTTAGCATGAGCACAAAGAACTGATTAGTTTTTGGACAATAACGGTTAACCGAAAGTCGAGGTTTATTCGAAACCCGATTCGGTTTTTGCGATATTTCTCCGTTAAAACATCATTATTGTATATACAATTCTATACAGATGTTATAGAGAATGTAATTTCCTACAACTTTCATTTGAAACAATTTTCCCTAGCAGTTATTGTTTGGGAATTATTTGTAAATAATCGGTTTTACGGTTCGAAACCCGATTCGGTTTTTGCGATATTTCTCCGGTAATACGTCATTATTGTATGCATTGGTCAATACAAAAAATGTAGAAAATATAATTTCCTACGTCTTTTATTTCAAACAACTTTCCATAGCAGTTATTGTTTAGGAATTATTTATAATTAATCGGTTTTTCGGTTTCCGTCAAATATCTCCTTAAACACTACGTTATTCGTAATCTTTGTTAGGACCAAAGTTATAGAAAATAATATTTCTTCCAAGTTTTATTTGAAACAAATTTTCGTAGAATCGTCCATTTCGGAGATATTTAACTGTTTCGTAATTTCCAGTATACAACGCTACCAATTAGAGGTGAATTCTCTAAACATTCAACATATAATTGACGGCAATAAGGACGGCTATTCTTCCACGATACGAAATAATAATTTTGCCTTATGATGCCATTCATAATAATTTAAATATCTATACCCCAAATATGGAGAAAGTCACGTGTTGGCCACATCAGATTTATTTAACAAAAACCCTTCTCATATCTCCTGAATCCAAAGGAGTTCCACAATGCGAAGGCTTCGAGTATACATTTTATAAATCCTGGCCACCTTTTTTCAGATTCCTCTATTTTGGGAATATCGGTTTTTGAGGCACAATAGAATTTTAGCAAGCGAGCACTTTCGCTGTTGCAAGGAGGCAATAGCCAATTATGGCGAAAAAAGCGAGCATTTTAAAAATTGAATATCACATCGAATCTCTTCATATTTTCAACCTGCACCATTGTGTACAAAAAATTTTAAAGATTGTTTCATAAATGTAATCATACTAAAAAAAGCGAACTTCATACTACTATATACAACTATCTTTTACAAGACTTCCTTCCTCCTATTACTCCTCATCTTCTACCTTTTGGCACGGTCTGGGTTGTGAAAGAGAGAGAGAGAACAAAAAAGATAGAATCAGGAGTTCGCCTTTCTGAATTTAATCATAACGAAGCGCCACATCGAAATTTTAATGAGTTTCCCTTAATGCTCTCACAGCATTTATTTTCGTTCGCCAGATCTCCCCGGAGCAAGAGGAATTGATGCAGAGAGAGAGAGGGAGTGAGAGGGAGAGAGAGAGGGAGAGAAAGGGGAGGGGAGAGAGCCCCTGATATTCACGTAGGTGGGAACGAATTCCCCAACCTCCCATCAATTCGAAGCACTTTAGAGGAGGCGACGTCTGCGATTTCGATTCAAACAGGAGGGGAAACGCGCCCTCTTCTGGTGAAAAAAAATTACACGCACACACACACAATGGAGTAAAGTCGCGAATCATTCCATCTTTTTTTTTGTTAACATTCGGTCGATTTTCGTCGCTCGCATCATTTCTCCATTGAATAACCGAGGAAGGAAGCGAACCTGTTTCGTGAGAAATAAAGGAAGATCGGGCACTGTTCGAAAGTTATGTAACGATGTGAATATTCGGGGAAAACGCTAGCGTTCCTCGCACGCGCGCGCGTTTTATGAGTGACTTTACCGCCATTGAGTCGGTACGCGCGATTTTTTCGTAGTTTTTTCTCTCTGTGGACGTTCCTCATTCTCCCACCCCGCAGAAATTCCATTTTTGGCGATTTTTATCGTTGCCGTTGACCGAATTTCGCTCAATTGAAATTCAAACGACTATATTATTTACGGCGATCGCTATGTCATATAATTTGATAAATCAAAGAAATGGCTTTACGTTTGAGTTGAAATAAAGTGTTAATTAAACAAAGTTTTTGGGTCTCTGCAGTTTGTTCCGAAGATTTGTGTCTTCAACCTGTTTCATATTCACGCGGCTATATAATTATTCATCACCGTTTAGCTGTTAAAATGTACTTTCAGTTTTCATTGGATAACTTATTAAGCTCGAACGAGTTTACCATAATGACTACTTATCATTTGTCGCTTTATTTTATTCATTTTTTAAATAAAAACACGAAAAAGTTTTATATCGGCCGGTTTTATATGTGAAAACATTTTTATGACGGTATGTGTAACTCATTTTTATTTTAGAAAATTCGTTTGAGGATCTCACTTGGAGAGATTTATTTCCTTCTTAAGTTGAAACGACGGAAAAGTATTTTTATTTAATAAGAATTTTTATTGGATTTCCTTAAGAGTAGTATATTTTTTTTAACAATATAGCTACAGAAGCGTAAATCCCAAGCGGATGCGATTAAATCGTAGACATGTACATTTAAATGCATTAATATTCAATTTATGGAGATTTATTAAAGCGAAATTATAATAACCTGAATGTCATTTCGCTGCCCACGAATTTACATGACCTTCATTAAATCAAACGTAGGAAGCGAGATCCAAAGATTAGTCTCTTTTATCGCACAGTTTTCTGAAGGGGCAGCTTTTGATATTCAAATGCAAGGTAAAAATAGAAGAATTCTTTATTTAAAAAGTTATCCGGGTGAATAATTTACGCACAGTTCATATAAAATATCACTCCGAAAAATTGAGCTCGAACTAACAGTAAGCTAGTCGTGTTTGATGAAATGATTCTCGAATACTTAAAGAAATAGAAGTTGATGACTTTAATAATATAAATAAGCAAGATGTATATTAAATCGATTAATTCTCAAGGTTGTCTTACAAAAAGTCAGAAGAATTGCGATGTAAACAAGGTAACGTCCTGGAATGGTGATCAGACTGATTCAAAATGGTCTCTCTATTGTATTTTCCAAAAAAAATTCTTTTAAACCCTGAATCGCAAAAAAATCACAATCTACGTAATTTACCTTTCATTCACTAAAATCGCTTCTTCAAAAAATAAGTCACGAATAAACTGAATTATTTTTTCCATAAATATATGGCCGTTTTAATGCAGGCCACTCGGCTTCGATCCGCCGTTGTTAACTTGATAGAAACATATCAAAAATACAATTATTTTCTTATTGAATAGCTTTTCCAAAGAAGAACTATCGAACAATGAAAAAGGAAACGGAGTCTTGTAAACATAAAGGGAGTCTCGAAGTTGTTCCAGGAAATCTGACTGTTTACCTTGGTAATGAAATTCCCTTCCGTTTCCTCAGTGTCTGCTCTGCCCAATACTACTTTGGCTGGAAATAAAGAGATAGAGAGAGAGAGAGGACTTTTATATAGAAGGAGCTTAGTGTGCTTCCTTTTCGTCTATTTGAGCTTAGTTCTTTTCAGAAGGAAACGTCCATTGATTCGCCACTCATACGATAGACCCTTCTTTACCTTATCCAATCGTAGCGATCCTATATAATTATTATTTCTATTTTTTCCTCCTTCAAGAGGCATTTCGTCGTTTCTGCCTCCCTAATTCCGCTCTTCCCTCTCTCTTCCTCATGTTCTTACTTCCTCGTATTTAGAGAAAGTATTGCGCTCATGAAAGGATTTTCTATACGTGGAGATTTTCATGAATTTTGTCCCTTCGTTCGAAGGGGTTGTTTTGGTAATTTTCTCTGTTTGTAGTCTATCTGTCTCTGCTGAAATGGCCTGAGAGGTTTTTTTTTACAGAGTCTGATGAAATTTCGTATTTATGTAGAAAATCACCCGGATAGAAAACTTTGAAACACGTCGCGCAAGAAAATCGAGGGTGGTCTGTTCTTGTCGACTTTTGGCAAAAAAATCGGTTTATTCAGAAATGGCAGCGTTTATCTTTATGGAAATTCATCAGTAACAAAGGCTGATTTTATTATCAATAAAGTTATCTCGCCCCAACCGCGGTTTTACCAACCGCGATTTCGAGTATCCGCTGAAAGCGAATTGTATACCGTTTTATCAATCGCGGTATGAGGTTTTGAGTATCCGCAGTTTCAGATGCGCACTCAAAGTCTTTCCTTTTATCTGTATAATCTTGATGTTTCTTTTCAGAAAAACATACAAAATTACTATTTATTTAAAATTCAGTAATTTTATCTTCTTATTCCTAACATATATATTTAGTAATTTTTTGTGTAACTTTTTATGTAATCGCGGGGAATGGCGGACTGTGCTGATAGTGTAATTTCCAAACCCCAGAAGTTGAGTTGATCAATCGCCTCGCACGTGGGAAAAGTGATGCTTCAGTCACAAAGCATCATGGCGTTAATGAATCCAGTACTATCTTTGGATGTAGCTTCCCTTAACCCCTTATTTCCCCATAAGCCCTAGGTTTTACCAACCGCGGTTTTGCCAGCCACGTAGCAACCGCAATTGGCGAGTGAATAGTGCAATACATTAGTATTTTTGTCTACCAATTTAACTATGACGTTAAGTGACATTAACATACCTAGTATCACGATCAGCTAACGTCTAGCTCTCAACACTCCTATGAAGGCATACGACGACCCTCGTGCTAAAAAGCCGCGTTTCTTTCCTCTAAATTCCCTCCATATATATATATATATATATATATATATATATATATATATATATATATATATATTCATTCGCTCTTAACTCTCTCTCGTCGTATCGATGGGTTACCGCCCTAGCACAGTTGCTACCTGACACATTGTGGGAAAGCATTTTCTGCGCGTAAATCAGCGTGAGCTGTGATATTACCCTATGGACTAGAGGCCTTCGGGGACGAGAAAGTTTGTGCAATGAATGTCGCCCCGAGTTTCCATTCTTTATTTATTTATTGGCAAGAATTCAGAGACAGCACAGGGCCAATTATACTGAATATCGTAACAACAATAACAAGAACGAACACACACCACCATGCCCTCGGCAGAATTCGAACCTGCGACCCTAGCATTGTGAGCCAGACAAGCTAACCACTCCTCTAACATCCGATTCATATAACCGTCCTAGGATTTTGTTCTTCTCTAACTATTTCTCTCTCTTCTTTATTTTCTTGACTCTAATTTTCTGTGTACGTTCGTTTCTCCTTATTTTCCGCCTTACCTCCTTATTCCCTTCCTCCTACCCCCTTTATCTCTCTCTCCCTCTCAGCATCTCCCTCTATTTCTAGCTTTTTCCTCCTTCCCCATTTATAAACTCTTTATGTTTCCTATGTACCTCTCATTTTTCGCTCTCTTTCTCTATTCAACCCTTCTACTTTCCCATCACGCTCGTTCGCCCTTCATGTTTTTTCAGCATCTTTTCTTTCTCTATTTCTCTCTCTCTCTCTTTCTCTCTCTTCCTGTTCCCCTTGTCCTTTCCTTCCAATCCCTAGAGTGCAAGATCATGTTTTTCCTTCTTTTTTTTCTTTCTCCGTCATCTCTATGCTACCGCTATATCGGGGCCGCTTGGGGATGAACGTCACGGTAAGTGTGCCAGGAACCACTTTGTTAAAGCGAAGGGAAAAAATGGAGACGATTCTTAAAAATCATTCCGGGGGAACCGAGGAGGAAAAAAATTAGAATACGCTTTTCAAATTGATTTATATATATATATACACACACACGCTTCGATTCTTTCGCCACGTGTATAGATTTGAGCGTAAAAGTATTTTCCTGCATGGTCGTGTTTTTTTCGGAAAGGTGTTTATATTATTTCGACAGTAAAAAAGTGTCATATCTTATCTACTACTAGCAGAATTTCCCGTTGGATTTCAACGGATTTAGTGAAGCTACTACAGCACAACATACAAACTCTTTAAAATACCTATATAGTAGATATTTTTTAAATTACATTTAGCTTTTCTTATAATTAATCATATTTGCTTGTAACAATACGTTTCCGAACATACTGCATTCATATATAACGATAATTGTATTTCCTATCATATATATCACTTTCGCCAAATCCAGTTTCATTTCTTGTGTAATTATGCCTATGAAGTGTTTACATTTATGTCTTGTAAGCAAGAAACCCGTGAAAAAGCAACGTACAGTTGTCCATGAATGAACACTGACTATTTTATATATATGTATGTGTGTGATATTCTAAAGAGTTTATATGTTGTGCTGTAGTAGCTTCACTAAATCGGTTGAAATTCATTGGGAAATTCTGCTAGTATATCTATAAAATAAAGTGTTTGTATGTATTTTTATAGCTACAGCATGTAGAAACAAGGGAAATGTATCATTTTAACCGGGATAACGAATACGGTGGTGTAGTAAGGTTTTTATATCGATTTGATTGACCTTTCTAACTTTTAAAAGTTTTCTTTTTTCATTTGAATAACATAGGGACGAGTGCAGCACATTTTTCATTTGAATTTTAAAATTACTTATATACATGGTACGAACTTGAGACTTGAATGGTTCTATGAAGCAAAGAACAGAGTTTATATTTATTAAAGACAGAGTCCAAATCCTGATCGAATTAGCATTAAAATGCATTTAGAATCAATAAAATACGTGATTTTATCAGTTTTATTACAATACCCATTATAAGCTATCGTGACAACTCCCATTATCGCCGAAATTGAGAGTTCAATACATTTTTATGGGAAAAATTTTAACGTAATATATTTTGTTAATTTCTGTGTACGATTTTAATGTGTTTACATGGAAGCCAAATATTTGTTGTTGTTAATTGAGTTATCTTCTAATATAATATATAAAGGAGAATGGTTGTTTGTTCGCTTTGAGTGATTTTAATACCAGATAGGGAGGGAGAGAGATGGATGGTAACGGAGTGGGGGGAGATGGAGAGAGGGAATTAGGGGGAATGGGTGGAGAGTGGAAGGGGGAGTGAGGGGAAGAAGGGAGAGAGTGGGAGAGATGGAGGTGGGGAAGGAGAGGGAGGGAGACAGAAGGACAGACAAACAACTTTATTGAGGGCGAAATTGAGACTGTATAGTCCCTTCTTACATTTAAGAGAGGGAGTGAGTGAGGGAGAAGGAGCGAGGTGGATAGATAGATAGATAGATAGATAAGTGGCTTTATTTTCAGGGCGAAATTGAGACCATAAGGTCCCCTCTTCCATTTAACCCTACGTTATTGATTACAAAATAATAACATGCATAAATATAAATATATATACAAACAGAACTAGAGCAATATAAGGTGCGTCAGATAAATACAACAAGAACAGAACAATAAATATCACATTACACATTACAGAGGTTTCTAAGAAAGATATGATATTTGCGGTAAAAACCCAGGTAGAGCCAGGCATGGCCAACCCAGTAAAAAACCACTCAGGAAAACACCCATGAAGAGAAGGGGGGTGGAAAAAACCTGCGAAAACCCTAGATAGTAGAAATGCAATAATAACTGCTGTTGGAAAGAGATAAGGTATACAAAATATATGTTAATGGAGAAAAGGTTTAACTGAAAATCAAAAGTAATTAAACATATTAAACAAATAAGACAGAATGCATTACAAAAATTACACATATATATACACCTACATACAAAATATAAACACATATCACTATAAAAGTCATAAAATCACATGCGTTAAAAAGGCGTTGGGAATGATTAATGTTGGGATAAATGAGCAAAGGAATTTACTCTTTGTCTAGGAACCAGGAATGTGTGGGTGGTGTACCCAGTGCTATGGAAAAAAAATGGAAGAGAATTTGCTTTACTTATGCAGTTAAGGTAGTGGTGGCTTGCTTAGTTAAAAACGATTTGTGGAAAGCAAGTTTAAAAGTTCTAACTGATGGAGAGTTTTTTATGTCAACATGAAGATCATTCCAAAGTCTCTTGGCTGTTACAAGAAAGGACTTATTGTAAATATCTGTATGGTGGTGTGGGATCAGTAGTTTACAATTGCCTCTAATGTTGAGGTTATGAACTGCATTAATTGGGAAGAACTTTGTGGAGAGGTAGCTAGGTTTGCCAGTAGACAGGAGCTTGTAAAGAAGAGTGAGGATGTGCAGATGCCTACGATCGTCGAGGTTTAGCCAAGCGAGTTCAAGGAAGGAATTGGAGATGTGGTCGAATTTCCTGAGGTTGTAGATAAAGCGAATACAGGAATTATGTGTGCGTTGGAGTTTGGTTTTAAGTTCATTCGAGAGGTCTTGGAATACGACGTCACAATAATCAAGGTGGGGAATGAGTAGAGAGGTGACAAGTAGTTTTTTTGAGAGAATGAGGGGCAATGTATTTAATTCTTTTGAGTGAATGAAGAGCCGAGTTGACTTTTTTGCAGATGTTAGAAACATGTTCAGTCCAGGAGAGTGTGTCGTTTATAATCAGGCCTAGATTTTTTACAGACTTAAGAAAAGGTATGGAGGTTTCAAGATAGGTCAAGGATGGGAGCGTTTCAAGCGAAATTTTTGCATTGAGTTTGTGGTATCCAATAATAATTGCTTGACTTTTGGAAGGGTTAATCTTAAGAAAGTTATTAGCACTCCATTCGGAGAGAGAGAGTAGATCAGTGTTCATCATGTTTATGTTTTCAGCTAGATCGGACAATCGGGAGTGGAGGTAGATTTGTAGGTCATCTGTATAGAGGTGATAGTTGCAGAAGGAAATGTTTTTACTAACATCGTTAATATATAGAGAGAACAGCAGGGGGCCAAGCATAGAACCTTGAGGGACGCCTCTGCTAACATTAAGCCATTTGGAGGATGAGTCATGAGACATGACCTTTTGAGAGCGGTTATTAAGGTAGGAGTGGATCCATTCCAGGGAGGAAGAAGTAAAGTTTAAGAGTCGAAGTTTGGCAAGAAGAACGTCTTTGTCAATGGAGTCAAAGGCTTTACTGAAGTCGAGAAGTGCCATAATGGTAACTTCTATGCGATCCATTGAGAGGCGAATGTCATCGGTGATCTTAAGGAGGGTGGTGGAGGTACTAGGAGAAGGACGGAAACCTGATTGAAAGGAATCAAATAAGTTGTCGTCATTGAGGAACTTAGTGATTTGCTCGTGTACGAGCCTTTCGAGGGCCTTTGAGATTGACGGAAGGATGCTGATGGGTCTGAAGTCAACAATTTCTGGAGATTCAGATTTCTTAGGAATGGGACGAACTAAAGCGTGCTTCCAGACATTGGGAAATTTTCCGGAGGAGATAGACCAATTAAAGATGTGGGTGATAATTGAAAGAATGTGAGGGAGTATCTTGATTAGAAATGATATTGGAATGTTATCATCTCCAACAGTAGGGGACTTGACCATCTGAAGAGAGCGCATCACATCAAATTGAGTGAAAGGAGAAAATTTAAACCTTCGAGTGAAAGGAGGAGCAGATTCAGCAGAACGGGAGGAGAGAGAGGGGGAGAAGGGAAGGAGAGGGGGAGGGAGTTTATACGTTATTTTTGCAAGATTTTCTTCCTTACATGTTACACGGTCGAAGTTTTAGATTCACTAAATCCGTTGAAATTCAACGAGCAATCCAGCTGGTATACTTCTATTTTCCCCAGTCTTTTTCATGTCTTGATAGATCTCTTTCCCTTCAAGTCGTCTATCATCTGAAAGCTTTTCCTACCTCTTTCTCACTTTTTATATCCACCAATATTTGTTAATTATTTTGACGATCCATTAGAGAGAACGGGAAGACAGAACAAGCAATACATATAGTGACGATAACATCAAAGGAAGTTTCACAAAGTGCGGTTTCAAATACACTTGCGTACCGCATTTTAACCATTCGATCACCGTCGTATTTTCTTCGCAAATGCTTGCTTTGCGTATAATATTTAATGTTCCCAAAATAGTAGCTTCTGCTTTGTTTTCAGGTTCCTAACACCACGGGGATTCTAATGTGAATCTTATGTTCATATATTTTTTGATGATCGCAATTTCCAACAATCCTGAAAACGGCAAATTTGACGCAATATCAAACAAAATTACGGATTGAACCTTAAAATAGGTGAAAGAATAGCGTTATTCGCTTCGCACTTTAAGCAAAGAAATTATTACTGTAGCAATGTCAACCTTTATACATAGCAACATAAATATTTACGGATATTTATTCAGTTAACTGCGTATGGGAAGCGTTTCTAACGATTCAGTCAAAGCAGTTGAATCTTCCTATCATCGTTTGAATGCTGGAATCTTATCTTTTTGTAAGTAGAACCATTATATTATACATCCATAATGTTTATTAACGCAAATAGGCTCACGCAGAAATTTAAAATTAAATGAGAATAGGGACACACGTTATTTTTTAAACGCATTACATGGTTATCTTCTCTTCATTGATATTCTACATAAACGGTTGCATTGATTGTTATATAAAAAATAAATAAATAAAAAGGAAAACATAAAAGTTCGCCCAATTCATAGGTATCAGAGATATCGGAACAGCTTCAGTATAAGTCACCCACGTCCGCATCACCTAGGTACTGAGGATATTGACGAGCCTTCGGCTCGCTATGTTTTAATGCGTAGTCGGCTCCGGGCGCTACCTCGCCCGGAACCGAAGAAACCCTCCACGTTGTCCGGAGATTGGGTTTGTAAATGTCGAGACAGGCCAATCAGTAACCAATAAACTAGTATAGGTACCTAATAAAAAAGTATAAAATATTTTCATGGGTGACTTATACTGAAGCTTAGCCGAGATATCTCAGAATTAGTTTTTACTTTCTCCAATGTACGTAGTATAGAGAAATTATTGTTTTCATGAAAAAATTCGAAATCGAGATTTCAACGGAAATACATGTTTTGAGGTGCGCAAAGGGAAAAATGATTATATTACCATATAATACATAATTTTATTCCCCAAATACGTTTGGCATAACCCGGGCATCGCCGGGTACTTTCAGCTAGTTGTAAAATAAATATACAATACATATATCCCTCGAGAATCGAAATATTTCGATATTTTTGGTTTATATTGAAAAGTGGATTTTCTATATCGAAGGAGGGTAGTTTATGATGGATTATTAAAATCTCATGAAATCAAAACCTACACCACGTGCAACCTCCTTAAATTTAGCCATTGCCATTAAGCCATAGTATCAACAACAACCAAGAATAAAATATGCCTTAATGCTTAAGATATGGATTAAAATTGACGAGATCTTTCATTGCCAGTCGCAAGCTTACGATTCCTCATTATATACAAAGAACAGTGATATTTTCGTAAAATTACACTTTATTATTTTTGTATTATATATTTTATCGTTATAGTATTTTGTGTAGAAATGTTTTTAGTCAGCCATGGACACCCAATAAAACCCGGTAAAAACTAATTAGATTCTTATTTATCTGTTATAAGGATACAAAATTTAAAAAAATATATTTTAATTCAGTTAACTGTTTTTCTTTTACAATGTAATATTGGATATGTTGATAAACGAAGACGATGCTTTAATGTTGCCACGCTAACTCAAACTTTGTATCACAGGTGGCTTTACCCCAATAGATACGCTGAATGTTACAAATTAGTTTTTCAAAATTAGCATTAATTGTCTTTCCGAAATATCCTAGCACTCTCAACGTGAAAGACTAATATGTACATGGTAAAACAAACATTTTTAACGATCCAAAAAGCGTAGTTTACCATTATATACTCCACTCTCTCGCGCTCGGAGAAACGACGTATATCGAACGCAAAGATTATCAGACGTATTTCTTAATAAGAGAACCTATTAAATTGTGATACTGATACTACATGTATGCGATCAATTCATTTTAATTTAGGACAAAAATACTTTGACGGAAGAACGTACGTCCTCCGGGTAAAAAAATTATAAAACGCTGTTAATTTCCTCTGCAGAAAATATGCTCTTATAGTCGGTATCAGAAATATGATAGGTATTTTATGCTCGTCATTATTGCGCTTCGTACCTGATACTTTATTGGCGTTGATGGTAGTTGGCACTTATCCACAAACATTTATGACATCGTGAAGTCAGCATTTCGTTGTCTTCAATAGGATGAAATGAACCGAAAGGCATCCGATAACATTCTTCGTTTCTTGTAAATTTAAGACATATGCTCCATATGTTTATGTGTGTGTGTGCATGAATTAATTTGTGTGTGTGTGTGTGCGCGCGCGTTCATGCGTATATAAACGCATAAAAACGAACCGTATGCATTTTAGGCTTTTTCACTTTGAGAATAAGGCGTCACATCCATTCATGCGAACCATTCCCACGGTCCAACGCTCAGGAACTCCAGATACCCCCCCCCCCCATATTTCTCCATCAGCTCCTCCTCCTCATCTCGATATAAAATTCCACAGACACTGATCTGCCATAAAACCCCGAAACTATTCTTTTTTTTGGTAGAGGGATGAAAAATATATAAATAAATCCCGAGAAATTCGATCATTCTTATTTTCCCCCATGGAAAATATTGTCCCTAGACGACGGCGGTTATCATCTTCTCATGCACCGTCGATTCCTCTCTTCCATCAATCACCCGGAGCCGATGGAAACCCTGTCTCCTTCTCACAACCCTTCTTTCTTCCTTCTCCTCCGCTACCCCCCCTCCCCTTTTTTCCTGCACGCCTCTTTTTCTTAAAAAAGAAAACCTCCCTCCCCCCCCATCTTCTCCTTTCTCGACACTAATCTCATCCCCTGCTTGCCTTCAAATCCCCTTTCTCCCGTTTCCTCCTCTATTTTTCATTTTATTTTATTTTTTTATCCAGTCTCCACGGATGACGGCTAGAAACTCATCACGTGCCGAGACAGACCTTTAAAAAGAGAGATGGGGAGAGAGGCTTTCACTCTTTCCCCCTCGTTTCCTTTTATTTATTGGTACATATTCAAATACTTTATTATTTATTTATTTATTTATTTTTCTTATCTATTTAAGGATTTTTCGCGGTTTTTTTTGACACCTCCCTCATCTTCGTAGGTGTTTTTTCCGCAGTGGGACTTTTTCTGAGCTAAACCTAGCGATTACACAGTTTTTTTCCAACCCAAAATACTAACATTATTCTGTGGTAATTCTTTATATTCAACTAACAAAATTTTGTAATCAATATATATGTGAAGTTTTGTATTTAACTTGTAAATGATATTCAAACCCGACGAAAGGGTTAAATGTAAGACGGGACTTCACAGTCTCAATTTCGCCCTAAATAAAGTCGTTTGTCTGTCTGTCTCTTTTCCCCCTACTCTCCGCCCTTTTAAATAAAACGGAGGGTAAAAAATAATAATTCAGTGATCTTGTCGACAGAATATGATTTCCCTCTTGTCCATAGGCTCTCTCTATCTCTTTATCAAACTCCCTCTCTCTTTTTTTTTGTTTAATCTTTAAGCCGGTATCTTTTGTTCCGTTCCGCAATATCGCTGGGTCACCACTCAACACACCCTACTCGTTCCGCCCTTCTCCCTCTATTACACTCTTCCATCATATTTCCCCCCTTCGCTCTCCTCTGTACTTTTATATCCTCCTCTCTGAAATTCCCTCATACCGCCTCACTATCTCTCTCTCCCTCCCTCTCTCTCTCTTCTTGATTCTAACTTCCTCATCTCTTTCCTAATGCTGCATTCAATCTCTAAATCCGCCCTATATTTTCCTCTACCCCTAATAATTTCTACTGATTTTCTCCCCTCTATGCATTCCTTCATAGAATTACTGTATTTCCATCTCAGGCACTCTCCCCCCCCCTCTCTTTCTTTCATCACATACTTTCCTCTCACATCACACTAATCCCCTCTATCCCATCACAGTTGCTCTCTCTCTCTCTCTTTCTCTCTCTCTCTCTATATATATATATATATATATATATATATATATATCACATATATATCACATATATATCACTCATTGATTCCTCTTTTATCACTCATCGATTCCTCTTTTATCACTCATCGAATTCCTTTTATGCATTTTTATTTCTTCAATCTTCCACGCCAACCCTCTTTCTGTAACCTATAGCCACAAATAACAAAGTAGAACAAGTGCATATATAGAACATACTAAAAAGTAGTAGTACGCTGTGACGGACGCGGACCGGGCGAGTAAGTAAGCGAAACGCCAACACTCTCACTTTGTCTTTTGTCTCCATTTTTATTCGCACGCGTGAAAATATCAGTAGGAATCTTTAGTGCACTTAGTACAATCTGCTGTGATTAAACCACGGTCACAAAACTCTTAAGAAAGTGAAATTATGGTTGATAAAAGTGTGAGAATGGCGGAGAAAATATTAATTATATAATTATATAATTTTATTGTACATAAAATACATACATAATTCAACGTTTAAAAATGTTATGCTCATAGACGGAAAATTTAAGCTTTCCTTTTAGGTAAAAAGACGCTTTATATTTTGCTCAATAATAGAAAAACCTTCAAGAAGTTCTTCATCTAGGTTCTTTAAACATGCCCTTTTAATATGTTTAATATGGGCAGTTGAGGAACAACTAAATTCGCATAAATACGCTGTTGAATTTGGAGCGTCATATCGATGGCATATTCAGATATTGAAGGATATTAACCTTTAGATTTTAGCCAAAATACATCTAAAGGTAGCATACTAATTTTAAGTGGTATGATCGTTGCTAAGGTCTGTAAATTCCTCTCGTAATCTCGTGATAAATTCCTTGCATCATAAAATTTATGCGATTTTTTTTGTTTCAAACGCTTTAAAAAATTAAATATCCTCGGCACACCGGTTGGGAGGCACTGATCTAGGAACTACTGTACTAGTGTGAACTTTGAAGAGGAGAAAAAATATGAACTTTACCGGAAATCGAACCTCAAATTCAACTGGCTTGTTGGCTTAGCCGGTTAAAGCTTATCCGCAGAGAGTTGGAGACTCGGGTTCGATTCTCGGACAAGTTAAAAAATTTTCAACTTCTCGAAGTTCACATCTGTGATCATCCTTAAAGCGCACACAACTAGAAGCTATAATTTCCCAGCATTCCATCATAACTACTGTACACACTGTTTTCTTTCTTCTCTCACACTTTCCTCTAGCTGTCTATAGTAGAGCCGTTTTTGCCCAGCAAGATGCAAAAAGAAAGATTTACAGTCAATCTCGCCCAAATAAAGAGGGTAGCTACATATCTCGTCCTCTCTCTCTCTCTAACTCATTTGATCCTGTTCATTATACCCACTACCTTTATGCCCCCTTCCATTTTCTCCCATTATTTCTCTCACCCCTTCCCTCATTCTTGCTGTCATTGTTTCACACACCATCTCTCCCTTCAATACTTTCACTTTCCTTAATTTCTCTTCCAACCTCCTCTGTCTCTCTATCTATCTCTCTCTCCACCTCCTCCTCACTTTGTCCCCTTCTAATTGTTTCAAACGATGTTTCTACCACTCTCGCATTCCACCTTTCCCTTTCATTTACTCTCTCTCTGTCTCTCCCTTGTTTCCTCTTGTACAGTCTCCCTAACGCTTAGGCACTTTTCTCACGCCATGCCTCTTCCACCCTCTCACTCTCGCCTCATTACCGCAGTTCTCTCAATTCCTTTCACTGTTCGCATCCTTTTCTCACTCTCTCTCTCTCCCTCTCTCTCTCAGACACTCTCCCTATCTCAGTCTCATGATCTCTCAATTCCATATTCTAATCCCACTGTTTCGACCCAACCTTTACCCTTCCCTTCCCCCTCCCCCCCTCTCCCCCCCCCATTCGTCAAATGTATCTATCTGTCTCTCGTTCCCAATCCCTACATTTAATTGAGCTCATTCATTTTCCATCCTATTCCTCAATAGCTCTCTTATCTTCCCCTTCCTTTCTCTCCAGAGCCGGGACGTGACATTTTTGCGTCCTAGGAAAGTTTTGAAAATTACGCTTTCCTCTTTAATGAAAGTAATACACTAAACAATCATTCCTCTCAAAACAGCTCTTTATTTGTAATGTAAAAATACAGTAAATATATAAGATATCTATAGTATAAATTTTATGATATAAAACGTGTATACACTTAAAATTTAAAATTGTCATTTGTCGAGCTTCTAATCTTGCTGTGCTCTAGGAGGGTGCCTTGCTTGACTAGACCTTGTCAACGTTCTGTTTCCCTCATCTTTCCTCACATTTACGACCTAAGACTTGGGTAGAACGTCTTCCGTTTGATGCTCATATTATGAGTTTGAATCCCGCCTGGGAACCTTTTTTTAATTGTTCCTCATTTCGGGATAAATATAGGAACGGATACGGCAATATACGAGAGTGAGTCAATAAATAAGATGAATTTACATTTTTCACAGACATATTATGTACCCATTATGTACTCATGAACTCGGTACTGCATTACTGCACGTCTGAACATGTAGTACTCGTAGTTTCCGCATAAAGTTGGCAGTATTGTTACTGACAGTCAGTTGTCAAAATGGCGGCCCCTCTGTCAGATTAAATTCACCTCCCCTCGTATGTATCTCACTAGCTGCAGTACCCGGCGTTGTCCCGGGTCAATTTGTCGTAGGATTGGGTAAATTTAAATCAAAATTATGGGGGAACGGGGAGACGTAGGACCCCCTAATTTTGTATACACATTGTAGAAGGGTTAATGTGCGACATAAGTATAAAAATTGAAAAAATATGAAAATTAAAAAAAAAATACCAAGAGAGTGGGGGGGGGGGAGTGTTATAGGGGGGAGTTGAGGGGAAACAAAGTTGCTTAAATCTTTTCAGGGATGATATAAAATTACGTGCATAGTTTGGAAGTTGTGGAACCTTTGGTTCTTAAATTATAAACGAACATACAAACAAACACACTAAATTGCATATTAAGATAAGGAACACATCAATAATAACAATTATTCACTCACCTCTCAATCATGGTTACGGAAGCTCTGTCTATCATCTCTATTTCTCTGTTTACCTCTCACTCGTCCCTTTTACTTCACCCACCCTTTTTCCCTCTTACCATTTTTCCTTACCCCCTCCTTGTCCCATGACGCACGCAACGTAAAATAAGGGACGAAACGCGAATGCCCCGCATTTTGCGGCGTAATCAAAAAAATAATAAATCCAGTTCGCCGCGAATACCCTCTTATTCTCCCGTTCCTTTTCCCATACATGCATATACACATCTCCCCATTCTTCTGATATTCCCTATTACCAACCGTCCTATATCTCGCCCCTCCCCGTTTTTTTTTAATGCATCTCTGCTGGCCTCGTTCTGACCGGAGCTTCCATAACGCAGGCACGGCGCTCCGTATCTCCGCGAAAAGAATATTAAATCGACCTAAAAATCCCCGCGGATAATAAACTCCCGCGTGCGGTTCGGAATTAAAAGCTTTGTTGTTTTTTTTTTAAGGAGTTCCTTTACGTGTGCTGCGACGGAGATTAGGATGGTATTACAATTACTATTTATAGGGGGCCCGGAAAATATACACGGGGAACTTTAACTAACTTTGGTCAAAGTTTATTCGACGCTGATTACCGTAAGATACGACGGAATTGAAAGAGGGATGGAAATTTTTAAAGTTGAAAGAGATTTCTGATTTTAGGGACGAATATGTGGATTAGCAGCTGACCTCAAACATTCGTGTTACACGCCATGTTGATAAAGTACCAGTCGCTATTCACTCTTTTCCTTTGCGATGACTCACAAAAGTTAATTTAAGTTATCCTTCAGCATGTTGTATTATAAGCTCTTAAATCATCTGATTTAACTTACATAAAGGGTGATTCAAAAAGTCCCTGTACATCTGTAATAACATAGAGATATAACAAATATATCACTAATGAATAGTTCCTGAGCATATGCATACGTTGCGTACGCTAATTGTCCACATGCAGGCATGGCTTACGGTAGTTGGGTGTGTTCTTGATCAGGATCCTCCTTCAATCAATGTTTGTTAGTACAGAAAAATAAACTTTCTTTTTACAAGCTCAAAGAGACTTATGAATTGCCCTTTTTATATATATGAATGTAATTTCCGGCTGAGGACAGGGTCGAGAAACATTTTTATGCTGATAAAAAAAATCATCCGTTTTGGAACGCAAGGGGGAGTAAGGTCTTGGAGACCGAGTAGTAAAGCTTACTGATTGATAGGGAACGTGGAGTCATGCGAAATTAGAACAACGGCGAGATTTTGGGGGGAGGTGGCTATGGTAGAGAGAAATCATTATGTTCCTTGAAAATCCTCGCTGTGGAGCGCTGAACATAGCCAGTGTTCTTATTTTTTACAGTCAGTAAAGGCATTTCCTACTGTCCGAACTATCGTATGAATCTCTAAGGAAGAGTCCTCGATCATCTTGATAATTTAGACGCGTAATAATACGTGTAGGAATAACCCGCGGTAGCATTATTATTTCTTTTCCTTTGTTATTTCATTCATCATGAATCGAAACGAAACGCTATAAGGTCTTATTGTTAGTAATCCTTTTTTGTCCCATGACTGATAATAGGTATCCATTTTCCGAATTCATTAGTTTCCGAGATTTTCTACCCTTAGATTATAATTGAATCCGTACCCATTCCTGCCTCGAACAATGAATCTTTAGCCATTCAATGGAGCACATTTTCTCCAAAAAGGACGCAATTTCTTCATTTTCACTGCTTCTCCTCGGTGTATAGTAGTAGTTTCTCTCGTGCGCCTTGAGCGTGGCGCTGGTGTCCTCCTCCCCCCCCCTCACCAACTCCCACCTCCTCCAGTTCCCCTGCTGATGTGAAGTCAACCACCTGTGAAAGTCCCGACTAATTGCACCCTGTGTGGGCTGCTGCTTTTCAGGACTAAGAGATTTTCCTCCTTGTCAACTCGGTGGAAATGCCTGCGAGACACTCCTATTATGCCATATCTGCCATCTTCCCCTCTTTCCCCCTCCTCCCCCCAGCCTTTGCTCTTCTTATCCACTCCCACTTTTCCTTTCCCAATTTATTCACCTTCTTATTTTTCGCTTGTCTTATTTTTTTTATTATAATTTTTCTCCGCGACGCCATTTTGCGAGATATTGGATTTCGGGGGAGTTTTCCGTGGGACGATTTTTTTGCAACAAGATTCTTGTTTTACGGCGAATGGAGGACGTTACAGGGAGTCAAGATTTTCGGAGATGTAACGAAACGCGAGAGGTTATGAGTGACGGGTTTTGCGTTTGGATTAATCGCTGAAGATTTCTCTAAGCGAACGATGAACGAAGAGCGTTGGCTAAGCCCAAGGACGGTGAAAGGGCTATATATATACGCATCATGGTTTTCAACAGCATCGCAGATAACGAAGTGCTCTCTCCAAAAAACTGAGATAAGCTTTTTTCTATTTTTGGTGGTTTTTTTGGAATTCGTTTTATCATTGAGAATAAAATTACGACGGCCCGTTAAAGTTACGAAATTTCTCTAGTAATTTTTTTCCATTCAGCGTACAATACGAGATTTTTATAACGTGGAGAAATGAACGTTTTCATTTACAGTTAACGAGCGGAAAGAAAATTTCCTTGAACCTTTGCATTTCAACCACAGAACGACTTAGAGAACGATTCAAGTGAAGAACATAGAGCTTGATTACGCGTTCTACGTATCTGTCCTTGGATCGACGCTCTAAACGCCACCTTACTCTCCACGGCATAATATATGCAGTTCAAAGTCATTCATTAATCATCGCCATCAACCTCCTCCCCCCTATCGTTAAATAGCATTTAACTGGAACAATTAAATTTTGAGTGGAGGACCGCGGGGCGATTAAATTTATTGCGTTTCAACACCGATAAATTTCTCTCGCTCCGCTAGAATCTCCTCGCCGAATGGAGGAGACGTTTCAATCCATTCATAAAAAAAGGGAGTTTATTAACGGTTGACTTGCTTCCCGAGTGATCAAAAGATTAAAGTCGGAAATTTTTCAGAATAAAAAAAAGAAGGTGAGCTATCGATTTCCACACCCCATAAAGCAGTCATTCATGGATAATCAATGCATTCTCTCCCCTTTCACAAAAAATCCAATAGCCCGTGAAATCTAAAGGGGATATGCCATGCGAGAAGTCGGCTGGATCGGTTCGAGAAATATGATATTCGCCACCGCAAATTGGCACCGCGTTGCGTGTTAAAGTGGGCGAAGGCACGAACTTCTAATGTGAAAGAAAAAAAAAACGTTTCCGTCGATCGAGAACAGATCTACTGGGTTTTGGTGATTACGCATTAAAAATTTTCTAGCTAGGAGCGTATTTTTTAAAGGCAGGTTTTACCTCTAGATGCAAACAGATGGGCCCAAAAGAGGACGCTCGATCGATATTTCTTCCCTAACCGATCTCAAAGTATATAAAGATTATAACTGGAAGAGGTGGTTATAAAAATATCCGCATGGGTCTCTCTCTCTCTCTCTCATTGGGAATCTTGAATGGTTTAGAACTTCATTTCGAATCTTAAAGGTTTGAAATATTATGTCGCTCGTTTTCTCGTGGTTAGAGCTTCTATGGAGGGAATTGATTTTTGTTTTTTTTTACTTTGCTGTATTACCGATTATGTATTGGTATTTGCTTTATTTGTGTTTGTGTCTGTATTAACGCAAAAATGAAGTGGGAGTTTTACGAAGATTATATCGAACATTTCGAGTTGGAAGCAACACGGGTCGCTAAAATTTTTCTGTTATTTTAAACTCTGACCCTTTGTAAAAAAACAAGAATTATAGGAATCATAATCTAAATTGATATTATGAATTTTAATTGTACTTTATTTATAAATAACTTAGTTCATCTATGGGTATTAGTTTATATAGAGCAAGTATCGAATTTAAACGCTTATGACGGAGTAAATTTGCGTGTGTTGTTAAGATATATTTTAGTATCTTACATTTCCCGCTTCTCAACTTCAATTTAGAGTATTTATCAAGAAAATATTTGCTGTTATATATATATGAACAGTCATGAAAATGCGATACAGGGCGTTTATAAACTCTAGTTTTGGATCCATTATTACTATTTCCGTAAAATATTCGGGGATCATGAACATTTCCTTTGACTCATTGATGTACCTACTAGATAAGTATAGAGCGATGTTTAAGTTGTAAAGACATGACTTTACTCTGGTATTTTTTGTTAATGCAAGAACATTTTGGTATCACAGATATCTCCAAAACTTGAATGAACTTTCATAATATATTATTGCATTACATAATTTAATGGATGACTAAGTGATTAAAAGAGACAGATTAATTGCGTGTGAAACGCAAATTAAAGCTGAAAAAAATTATGAAAACATACTTTGTTTATTCATAGAAGGCGACTTTATATAATTATATATAAGATTTTATGCAATACTTACAAGTTCCGGGTTCATTACCTTATATATTTATATAACACGATGATTTTTGTTTGCTCCTCAATTCCTCTTGAAAAGGATCATTTTGGGGGAAATAATTCGATTTTCGATTAAAATTTCTTTTATTTCCGATAAGCCATACACATTGGATTTCATAACATCGATCTTTATATAGTTTTTATTTCTTCTGATTTGGCGTTAACATTTTAGTATCATTTGAAAAATATAAATAATTGAGTAAATGAATAAATAATAAATATCAGTGTTGTAACAACAGTAACTATAGTAACTGCAGAGTCACACATACATCCATATACACGAAATAAATAATTTTGATGTATATATTTACTGGATCTGTTGTTTTTTTCTTCGGTCTTTCCTCTCCTTCTTTTTCGGCTGATGCATGGTCCATCCGGGCAGAGTGCGCAGGTGGGAGCGTAGGTACTACGGGAACGGGTTGGGCGGTTATTCATGATAGTTGAGGGGTGCCTTACCAGACGATGGGAGTTTGTTTTCGGTGGCCCTTATAGTGAGGATGATTAATGGGGGTTAGGTGGAGATTAAACCAATTCACCATGCGCAGGCGGAAAATTCCCGTCCCTCAATGATCACGGCATCCTTTGCTAATAATTGAGAGGCGGCAACGCAAGCAAATTCGTCACAGCTGTCTTAACTAGCTACGTGTTAACGGTGATTGTTAACGAGTCATCATCAGACGTACGCCGTAAAAAAAAAATGCAAAGACAACATTGTAGAACACACAGCCACGTAGCGAGCCTATTTCACCTGACGCCCACCAAACTCCCTTTAGCGGAAATGGACGACATTTTACAGCCCCTGACCCCTTTTCTTCCCTCCCTCCCTCCAACCCTCCCTCCTACCCTCCCACTTCCCCGCCGATGCCAATCCGACTCGCCCGCTTTCGAAATGGTCTCTTTATGTCCTCCATTCTCACCATAACCCACACAGGCCATTCACTTTTTTTATGGCCCCGTCTCCCGGCTGTGCGATCCGGCTCAACCATACAACAAACAGGATCCGATCACGTGACCGGAAAAAATTTGGAGGGTTCATCTTCGTCTCCTCGTTTAACGCCCTAGCGAGTACTCACTCCCTTCTAAACTCCCCTTCCGTCCTTTCTCCCCCTTTCTCCTCTCCCTCTCCCCCCACCCCTCTCCTCCTCCCAGCGTGTTTACGTCCCGTCGGATTTAACGCGCAAATCCTCGGGATGGAGAGAGAGAGCATATACCTCATTTCATCCCGTCAATGGCGAAGCAAGTAAGGTGCCATCCCCGGGTCTACACTTTTTGAACTCGAAAATAATACGAAGGTTTTCCGAATCCGCGTATGGTCACTGTAAATAAGCGGTCCGAAGGTTTTCTTTTCTGTAAATCTACCTGATTTTGAATCCGGATCTTATTTTGAAAAAATAATTTTTCGTAATTGGTACCCGTCGCCAGAAATTGTCCGGATTAATAAGTGAACAAGCGAGAAAAAGGATTGCAGAGCAATTAACATAAGGCGCCTTTTTTCGATAATCCATTAAAGAAAGTCTTTCTTGCCATTTTCTCCCCAGCTACTAATCCTGTTTCCACCAACCATGTGTAATGTAGAACTTTCTATTTTGGAATTTTGGCGAATGTAACTTACATAATTTTTGAGTTGTTTTCTACACGGGCAGGCAGGCATACGGATGAAATGAATACATGGTATGCGATTTTAAAATAATTTCTTGTATTTACCTCAGAAACCGAAATTGATGATAATTTATAAACAATATCTTTGTAAGCTATACATCTATTGTTTAAACGACTTCTAATCTTATACTTTATTAATCTTTACCGAAGTATTCACAATTATTTCTCATTTATATATCTTCGGCGTGTCTTTTTCCTCAGTATACTTAAAAAAAATAAATCGCCATACAGGTGTACAATCACGTATACATCCACCGTGAAATTTAGCGCGACAATTATCGAATGATGAAAAGAATTATAGAGTTCGTTCCATTACTGGAGTAAAATAATTTTGATAGTTCTGGCTATGGCTATCCTAAACAAAGCGACTGTTTTATATCCATGGTTTTTAGAGTTAAGTCATTTCATCATATTTTTATTTTTTCCTCCTCTCCTCAAACAATAAGCGAGATGAAAAAGGACTTAATATTTGATTCGCGAGTTTTCAGTCACGAGAGCTGAGCTGAGCTGAAAAACACTCCACCATAGCTTTTGCCTTATGCCAGACAGAAAGAGGAAACGCCCGAATTTCCGGGGAAAAAATAATGGCTCGGAGAGCAGACAAAGAGAGATAGAGACAGGGAGAATAGGAGTGTTAGTAGTGACGTTCCCTTGAGAGTGGAAGGAGATTTACAGGGAGGGCGTCGGATGTGAAAAAAAAATCTTTGAGAGTAACAGATAGGTCGTAAAATTCTACTACATACAGAAGGAGAAAGGGGATAGAGAGAGAGAAAGAGATCGTTTGAGTGTCGGAGGGATGCGGTGAGAGAGAGAGACACAAAAAACGAGAGAATTGGGATGGTAAGTTAGACGGAGGTTTCTGGACAGAGGAATGACAGAGCGTTAAAAAAGAGAAAGGGGGGAAAGGGTGAGGAATCGAAGGGGTTAGATTGAGGGAGGGATACACATACACACATATATATATACACATACACACATATATATACATACACACATACATACACACACACATACAAACAAACACACACACATTATATATATATATATATATATATAGAGAGAGAGAGAGAGAGAGAGAGAGAGAGAGAGAGAGAGAGAGAGAGAGAGAGAGAGAGAGAGAGAGAGAATAGAGGGTACATTCAGAAAAGTCCAGCCGTGAAAAGAAGAGGAAGAAGTGGGTTAAGGGAATGATGAAGGGAGAGACAAAGAGTAAATAGATAAAGCTTGGGAGGGATAGGAGAAGGACGTGAGAGAGGACGCGAAATTAAGTGGAAAACTGTCAGTTTAAAGAAAGAAGAAGAAACGTAAAATGGAGTTGAGACACGTCATGGTGATAAAAAGAGTATGAGAGATAGAACATTAGGTACAGGACCAGGGGCGGATTTATAGGTATGCGCAGAAGTAGGGCCCCGTGCTGCTGAGGGCACCCCGAATTTCAAAATTATCAAAAAAAAATAGGGCCTCAAAAAAGACTGCGCGCAGGGCCCCACTATCCATAAATCCGCCCCTGTACAGGATGCAATTGAAAATGTTTATACGTATATGTTGGTGACATATAAAAAATGGACGGTTATGCAATAACGATAAATAGATATAATCCGAATGGATGGTGATGGAGAATGAAAGTGGCTTATAATAGAGATATGGATGAGAAAAACCAAGACAACTTGCCTAATTTTAGAGAAAAAGTGGAAGATGTTTGGAAAGAGCAGTAGGCTGCACGTGACTCGCCATTTCAAGAAGTCATGGCCGTGATTCTGATTTAATAAGAAAAAAACATGGGGCAACAAATGGATGCGGACTAATACCATCATCATAGTGTTAATCCCTCCTTTCGATAGACTTTTCTTTTTGCTCACCCAACACAGTCTGTACCATCCGAGATCTAAGTCATCAAAAAAATATAAAACGCTTAATAATGTATGTAAGAATTGCATGATTGTTGTTTATATACATTTGAGACGCTTCATAAGTTTAAAAATTAATGCTCAGGTTTATAATTAAGGCAGGTGTGGGCACACTTTCTCTCTATGCTGTTAGGGTTCGATTTTCCTGCTAGAAAGAGGAGCGGGACAACACAGAGGCAAGATGGGTTGCATAAGTTTAAGGACACACTGTCGCATGGGTACTTGGGTTAGGGCAGTGCCCCGCAACCTTGGAAATTTCACGGCACACTTTCGGGTGCTTCGAAATTCGCGGCACACCGAACCAAATTTATCGAGACTTTGTAGAACAAGGTTATCACCCTGTAGCCAACAAAAAAAACAGATAAAATAGCTTTTCTCACATTCACGAATAATATTTTCGCTAAAATCAACATTTTCAAATCGTTTAGCCCGGATTAAGAATTAACTCTGTGATAAAAATTCCAATCGACTTGGTTTCGGCATGAAGTAAAGAAAACAGCCTAAGAAATCGCGCCATAGGAGTTATTTGGTTTCTGTGATCTTAGCAATGGAAAAATCAAAATAGCATTTCAAAATTTATCGCGGAATACCGAGCATTTTAACGCAGGAGTGTGCCGCGACACACCGGTAGCGGAGCACTGGATTAGGGAATTGCAATACGGAAAAGAGAAAGACGCACATTATGAGAAAATAAGAATTACAGCACTAATAGTAAGTATGAGGTGAGAACAAACCGAAAAGAGGAAATGTGCAAAATGTTGCCAGCAGAGGTTTTAGAATTGTTTAGGACCGAGAGGTATGGAAGAGGAAAAGAGAAGGAAAATAAGGGGAAAGAGAGAGAGAGAGAGAGAGAGAGAGAGAGAGAGGCTGAAAAAAAGATGTGAGAAAGAGAAAGCAGGAGGGGAGATAGTGTTGCCGGAGGGGGAAGGTGGGATTGGTCTCGTATCTGGTTGGGAGTTTAAAGGAGAGGACGTTTTTACGCAGGAGATATCTTCACCAGTAATCCCGAAGGGAGTTTCTCTCTCTCTCTCTCTCTCCCTGTCTCTTGTTTCTCTTCCGTTTTTTCCCTCACGCGTTCCCGCGAGACGTCAAACTGACCCCCTTCTCTTTTCTCTAGCTTCTGGAAAAGAAATAACACTTTCTTCTATAAGCTCCTTCCATCACATATTTGCATTTGATGAGCGATCGCGAAAAAAATAATTATATTGAGATGTCTTTGCATCGTGATGTGCCGTCCAATCGTGGCCAAGTCTCTCTTTTTTTACTTTCTCCATACGTAGTAATGGGAAAGTATTGTGATCACGAAAAAAATCGACTTCGAGATTTCAACGGAAATACACGTTTTGAGGTCCCTAGAACGCGTTTAGGCTATTTTCGGTATGATGTCTCTTTGTGTGTGTGTGCGTCTGTGTGGATGGATGTGATTGCGGGCCCATCACTCTCGCCTTTTCTGACTTCTTACTCCCACTTTATCGCTCTACCCCCTTCCTATCCCCTCCCTCTCCTATCTCCCTATCCCCTCCCTCTCCCACCTCCCTCCCGTCCCTCTCCCACCTTCCTATCCCCTCCCTGTCTTTGTACAGGTCATTACTTTTACCAACCATGCACATCATCATGCTTGCATAGTTTTCAGGTAATGTGGTAATGATCAGAAGTTTTATAGTAAACCTCGTAATCAAAGAGTTTCCCTTTGCCACACAGTCATTCCTTCTCTCCATATACGTTTGGAACACTCGCCGCGTTTACACCTGTAGGTATTAGAGTGTCAACGTTGTTGCGCAAGCAATTATTGTCGAATTATTGTTATTTCACTTATATAGGATTATATAGTACCAATATAGTAGGAATTTATTATGAGAGGCAAAACCGTTCCTGGAGAAACTCGGGATATGATATTAAAAGGGACGGATGATTACCCATTTTTTGATGTCCAGGGAAATGACCGCTGTGAAGGGCCTTCTGTTTACTATTTCCGCATCGGTTGTTTAAATCAGCATGATTTGTTCGTCTTGCCACCTGTGGTATCTGCAACCAAGCAGATTATGGAAGGAATCGAACCTCATTTAGGATGTTTTACGGGCTGATTAGCCTGATTGGGCTATAGATGTTTTTCCAGGTATCAGAAGCATTATGGCGATGATGTTCTTCTAAGCCATAACAGGTGGAGAAATAATATATAAATATTTAATGAGCTATTGAAATTTCCAGGTTTATAATTTACTAATTTTATATAAAAGCATTAAATATTAGATTAAATCAAATCGATACACGCATGCTTACAAATCCGCAATCGCACCAACTTTATGATTCACACATACCTTACTTGAATTTCATTCCAAGCTACGTTGTTCCAATCCGGATTTATTAGGGCCATGTGTCTTACGAAACAACGCTCTTCCACCAATCTCCAGTCCCCCACAAATATCCTATCCCCCACAAATATCCTCTCCCCCAAAAATATCCTCACTCCTCTAAAATATCCTCTACCCTTTAAATATCCTCAGCCCTCTAAAATATCGTCTCCATCTGTACCGCCACTCTGATATCCACACCTTAAATTCTCCTCTCACTCAGACATAATTCATCACCCTCCTCCCCCACACCCTTCATCCAATCTTCTCTCCCTCCAATTTCATCTCCCTCTATTCCTAAAATAAGTTGTCCGTCCGGGCTCCCCCTCCATCTCTCCTTCCACTATCATCTTCCCACATTGCCTTGGACTGTCCTATTCCTCTCTCTCTCTTCATCCACTCTTGTCTCTCAATAAACACTCCTCTCCCTCACTCCATGCACCCTCTCACTCATTCCCCTCTCTCTATATCCCTACTCTCCCCTCTTTCCAATCACCTTTCCCACACACCTTCTCACGATAACTCCACTGCAAACCAATCTCCATCACTCTCTCTCTCTCCTTTCCCTCCATTCTCCTCTCCATCTTTCAATGACTAATCAACCTCACTCAGTCTTCTCCTTCCACTCTAGTCTCATATCCAGTTGTTCCTCCCCTTAAACTCTCCTCCCCTCCAATCTTATCTCCTCTCAAATCGCTCCTCTCCCTCAATTCCTCCGCACTCCGTTCTCTCCGCTCAGGTCTCCTCTCACCCTCATCTCCAAACACTTCACACTCCTCACTTCTGCCTCACCACCTATAAATCTCCTATCCATCTCCCTATCTCTCTCCCACTCTCTCTCTCCACCCTCCTCTCCCTCACTCCGACCTCTCCCTCTCTCCTTTCCCATTCTCTCTCTCCTTTCCCACTCTCTCTCCATCCTCCTCTCTCTTTGTCTCTCCATTCTTCTCTCCCTATGTCTCTCCACTCTCCTCTCCCTCTCTCTCTCTCCACACTCCTCTCCCTCTCTCTCTCCACACTCCTCTCCCTCTCTCTCTCCACTCTCCTCTCCCTCTCTCTCGCCACTCTCCTCTCCCTCTCTCTCCGACCTCCACTCCCTCTCTCCCCCTCTCTCTCTCTCCACCCTCCTCCCCCTCCCTCCTCCCCCTCTCTCCTCCCCCTCTCCCTCTACATCCTCCTCCCCCTCAGTAATACGCAGAATCAAATCTAAAGCGAAGGGTGCTGACGCAATTCCTATCATCATAATTAACAAATTAATACATCTTATCTTTCCAGTACTAACTAATATTTTTAACCACTCTCTACTCGAGGGAAAATTTCCATCACAATGGAAACGTGCGCTAATACGTACAATCCCTAAGAAATCTCTCTCCGACAATAATGATTATAGACCGATTAGCTTTCCACCCACCCTATCTAAAGCTTTAGAGAGACTTGCGCATGAACAAGTAACAGATTTGTTCAACACAAATCAGCTTCTCGACTCTTTTCAATCAGGCTTTCGGAAGTCACATAGCACCACCTCCACGGTAATTAAAATTACAGACGACGTACGCAGACACATGGATTGCAGAAAACTGACTGCACTAGTGTTGCTAGATTTTAGCAAAGCTTTTGACACAGTAGACAAAGACATACTCTTAGCGAAACTCCGCTGTATGCGATTCTCCACACCAGTAATAAAATGGTTCTCCTCATACCTTAGCGACCGTTACCAACAAGTAATCTCAAATGAATCCTCATCTTGCTCCCAAAGGCTAATTCACTGCAAACATCATTTGTACGCGAACGACCTCCAAATCTACTTAGAACCAAACCACATAATTTGTCTCATGCATTATCGAATATAAATAGCGATCTCGATCACCTACAAGAGCAAAAACTCATCGAAATCTCAAGCCATTTTAATCGGTTATCCAAAGCTACTAGCCTCGATAAATCCCGTGGAATTAGCTCCACCTTCTCCGAATGGCAAAGTCTTACCCTACTGCAAATTCGTAAAAAATCTTGGTATTTTAATAAATGAAACGCTTACCTGGAATAATCACATTATAAAAGTCTGCAAGACGGTAAACTCTTCCTTGCACACTTTAAGGCCTCTCATAAACACGATTCCCTCTTCAATAAAAAGACAGCTTGTGACATAATTAATTCTTCCTCACTTTGACTATTGCGATATAGTCTACCAGGACTTATCAAAGGATCTCGCTATTAAACTACAGCGCTCTCATAATGCCTGCGTCAGATTTATCTTGAATTCTTAAAAAATCTTATCATGTTACAGAATACTTCCGTAGACTCTTATGCCTCAAACTTGAATCCCGAAGAAACCTTCACCTCCTTTCCCTATTGTATCAAATCCTTAAAAATAAAATCCCTCGTTATCTATCTACTGAGTTCGTTACCATTAATACAGTTCATCAACGCAACACCAGAGGATGTGATAAACTTCTGACCCCACTACATAGAACAGAAACACACAACAAATCCTTTACCGTCACTGCATGCAAACTCTGAAATGGCCTTCCATTGGGAATAAAAAAAATCATCTCTGTACACATTCCTATCAACTCCTTGAACCACTCTTCCTTTCCAGGTCGTCAAAATCTTAGATTTTTTAAAAATTAGTTGTACTTAGACAAGTGATAATCTTCACTGCCATATCAACAGGTTATGTCACCTTAATTCAAATATTTATTTATATATACAATACTGTTAGTATGCACCCCTCTCCCACTCTCTTCCTCCCCTTCCCCTCCTCACTCTCCCCTCCTCACTCTCCCCTCCTCACTCTCCCTTCTCTCTCTCTCCCTTCACACTCTCCCACTCTCTCTCCCTTCACACTCCCTCTCTCTCCCTTCACACTCTCCCTCTCTCTCTCCCTTCACACTCTCCCTCTCTCTCTCCCTTCACACTCTCCCTCTCTCTCTCCCTCCCTCCCTCTCCCTCCCTCCCTCTCATTCTCCCTCTCATTCTCCCTCTCTCCCTTCTTCCACCACTTCTGCTAAATATGTGTTTTCATCTTTTTTTAATTATCTTTAATTATCTTGTTCAATACAGTTAAATAAATAAATTAAAAAAATATATATATACGTTTTTGTTAATCTTATCATGTATTATTGTAATTCATCTATTGTTCTTTCATGTATCTAAGGTTTTCGCAAGTTTTTTTCCACCCCCCTACCCTTCGTGGGTGTTATCCCGCGTGGCCTTTTACTACGATGGCCAAGTCAGGTCTTTCCAAGGTTTTTACCACAATAACTGTCTTTTTATAAAAATTTTCCAAGTTTGTAATCTGGTGTTTTTCAATTTTTTTAATGGTTAACGAAGGGTGAAATGTAAGAAGGGACAATATAGTATCAATTTCGCCTTAATAAAGTCGTTTGTATGTCTGTCGGTCTGTCCCCCTCTCCTCTCCATCTCCACCCTCTTCTCCGCCTCTCCTCTCCCTCTCTACTCTCCTCTCTCTCTCCTGTCCAACTCTCCACTCTTGTCTCTCTCCACTCCCCCTCCCTCTCTCTATCACCAATCCACTCTGTCTCTCTCACTCTCCACTCTGCTCTGCCTCTGCTCTCTCTCCACAATACTCTCCCTCTCTGCACTCTCCTCGCCCTCTCTCTCTGCACTCTCCTCTCCCTCACTCCGAACTCCTCTCCCTCTCTTCCTGTCGCTATCTCGACCCATACCTCCCTCTCCCACTCTCCCCTCCCTCTTTCCACTCCCTCACTGTCTCTTCGCCCTCTATCTCCTATTCCTCTCCCTCTCTCATTCCACTCTCCTCTCCCCCTCTCCTCTCCATCTAATTCTCCTCACATTCCTCACCCTCTCTCTCCTCTACCTCTCTCCCTCTCATGTCTCTGCACTCCTCTCCATCACTCTTTCTCCTCTCCCTTAGCACTCTCCTCTCCCTCTCTCCTCTCCTCTCTCTCTCAACTCTCCTTCACTCCCTCTATCTCCACTCTCCTCTCCCTCTCAGTCCACCCTCCCCTCCCTCTCAGTCCACCCTCCCCTCCCTCTGTCACTGTCTCCACTCCCCTCTCCATCTCCCTTCTCCCTCCCTCAACCCTCGCTTTCTTCGACCTCTTCCTCTCTCCCTCCCCACCCTCTTCTCCCTCTCTATATCTCATTTCCTCTCACTCTCTCCTCTCCCTCCACTCTCTCCTATCTCACTCACCCCTCTCTCTCCACTCTCCTCTCCATCTGCTCTCCCGCTCCCTCCACTCAACTTTCCTTTCCTGGACCTCGCCCTCTCTCGCTCTCCACCCTCCGCCCCCTCTGTACCTCATCTTCCTCCCTCCTCTCCCTCACTCACTCCACTCCCTCTATCTCTCCTCTCCCTCTCTCCTCTCCTCTCCCTCTCTCTCTTCTCTCCCTCTCCCTCTCCTCTCTCCTCCCCCTCCTCTGTCACCCTATCTCCCCTCACCAACTCCCTCTATCCTGTCTCACTCCCTCATCTCAATCTCCTCCTCCTCTCACTGTCTCCAGTCTTCCCTCCCTCCCTCCCTCTCTCTCTCCACACTCGTCTCCCTCTCTCCTCTCCCTCTCTCTCCTTCCTCTCTCTCTCCTTCTATCCCTTTCCCTATCTTTCCACTCTCCTCTTCCCCTCTCCACGCCGTCTCAGTACACAATCTCTTTTCACCCTCTCTCCCTCTTCTTCTCATCTCCCTCTCTCCACCCTCCTCTCAGTCTCTCCTCTCCCTATCTCACTCTCCACTCTCTCCCTTTCTCATTCTCCACTTTCCTCTCCCCCTCTCCACCCTCTTCTCCCCACTCCTACTTTCTCTCTCCATTCCTTCTCTCCACTCTCCTCTCCCACTCTCTCCACCCTAATCACCCTCTCTCTCTCCGCTCACTCTATCTCTACTCTCCCTCCCTCTCTCTTCACCCTCTCTTTCTCCTCTCCCTCTCTTAATCCTCCCCTTCTCTCTCGCTTCTCCCTATCCCTGTCATCTCTCTCTCTCTCCACTCCATCTCTCCCTCTCTCTATACCTCTTTCTGTCCCCTCCGCCTCTGTTCTCTCCCCCTCCCCCTCTGTTCTCTCCCCCTCTATTCTCTCACCCTCTATCTTCTCCCTCGCTCTCTTCTCCCTCTCTCTCTCCACTCGTCTACGTCTCTCTCTCTCTCCACTCTCCTCTTTACCTCTCCACACATACCTCTTTCTATCCACGCTCCTCTCCCTCTCTTTCTCCATTCTTCCCTCCCGCTCTCCTCTCCCTCTCTCCTCTCCCTCCCTCTCTCACACTCCATTCTCCTCACCGTCTCTTATCTCTCTCTCTCTCCCTTTCTCTCCACTCTACTCTCACTCTTTCCCTCTCCGCACTGATCTCCCACTCCTTCCCTCGACTCTCCCCTATCCTCTCCCAGTCCCTCTCTCCAAACTCCTCTCTCACTATCTCTCCACTCTCCTCTCCACTCTCATCTCCCTCTCCAATCTCCTCTCCCACTTTCTCCACTCTCCTACTCCACGCACGCTCTTTCCTGCCTCTCTCCTTTCACCCCTCTCTACCCAACCTCATTCCCTCTCTCCTCCCTCTCTTCTCCCCCTCTCTCTCTCCTCGCCCTCTCTCTCCTCGCCCTCTCTCTCCTCGCCCTCTCCCTCTCTCCACTCTCCCTCTCCCTTTCTCTCCGCTAACCTCTCCCACTCTCCAATCTCCTCTCCCTCTCTCCAAACCCCCCTCCCTCTCTCCACTCTCCTACCACTCACTTCCCCTCCAATAACCTCTCCCCCTCTCCACTCTCCTCTCACCCTCTCCACACTCCCCTCCCCCTCACCACTCCCCTCTCCCTGGTCTTTCCTAGGTTTTTACCACAGTTACTCTCTTTATATAGAAAATTTCCAAATTTGTAATCTGGTGTTTTGCTTGTGTTTTTCTATTTTTTTTTATGGTTCTCATTCCATCATTATAATTTGTAACTGTTGATGAAGGGTTAAATGTAAGAACGGACTTCACAGTCTCAATTTCGCCCTGAATAAAGTCGTTTGCCTGTCTGTCCGTCCCTCTCCCCACTCTCCTCTCCCTCTCCCCACTCTCCTCTCCCTCTCCCCACTCTCCTCTCCCTCTCTCCACTCTCCTGTCCCTCTCTCCTCTCCATCTCTCCGCTCTCCTACCACTCTCATTTTCCCTCCACTAACCTCTCCCTCTCTACACTCCTCTCCCTCTCTCGACTAACTACTTCCCCTCTCCACTCTCCTCTCCCTCTCAACTACTCCCCTCTCCCTCTCTCCACTCTCCTCTCCCTCTCTCCACTCTCATCTCCGTCTCTTTACTCCCCTCTCCGTCTCTCCAGTCTCCTCTCCCTCTCTCCCACTCTCTCCCTCTCTCCACTCTCCCACTCTCTCCCTCTCTATTTTCACCCTCGCCTCCCCGTCTTCTCTCCCTCTCAACTTCCTCTCTCTCTCCACTTCCACTCTCCCTCACTCTATCTCTCCGGCCTCCTCTCCCCCTCTCTCTCTCTCCACCCTCATCTCCCTTTCTCTCTCCACCTTCCTCTCCCTCTCCCCCACTCTCCCTTTTCACTCTCTCCCTTCTCTCTCCCTCTGTCTCTCCTCTAACTTATCTCTCACCTGACCCTCCCTCTCTCCTCTGTTTCTCTCTCCTCTCCTCTCTCTCACTTTCCTCTCCCTCTCTCTTCTCTTCCTATCTCTCTCCTCTTTCTCCCCACTCTCCCGTCCCTCCCTCTCAACTCTCCCCTCCCTCTTTCTCACTCCACTCTCCCTTTGTATTGTATCCCTCTCTTTCCACACTCTCTCTCCAAATCCACTTCTTCCTCTCTACATTCCACTTATTCTCTCAACACTGTCTTCTATCTCCACACTCCACTCACCCCACCTTCTTCTCTCCTTCTCTCACCTCCCACTCCTCTCTGCCGACCATCCTTCCTGCTTCCTCCCCTCCCCTCTCCTCCCTCCCTCACCACTGGAATTTTAAGTCATGATTACGGGTTATGTAAATGTGTGCACGTTTCCAAATGACCCTTGAGGTAGTGCATTCCACTCGCTAACCTTTTTTTTACATGGCGTTTCCCCGGAAAAAATTCCAGGCCTATTCCATGTCCCTCCTCCCCTTCTCTCTCCCGCTAAATATGTGGGAGTTAGAAGAAGAGGAGGAGGGAGGGTGAGTAGAAGAGAAATGAGGGAGGGGAAAGTTAGAGAGGTGTTTGAGGGTACCGAGTGAGTGCGGTGTGAGAGGGTGGGAGAACGTACAAAGGAAGGGGGGAGTGATGGAAACGGGGAGGGTGTTGAGGAGGACTGAGTGGGAGAAGAATAAGGAAAAAGGGTGAGTGGAGAGAAATACCATAGTTAGATAGGGGAGTGAACAGAGGAGGAGAGATGAAGAGGACGGGGTGGGATGACAAGAGGGAGGATCAGAGGACAAGTGAGATGAGCGGGGTGAGCTGGGTCCCTTTCCGTCTCCCCTCCCTACAAATTTCCTTTTTCTCCGTTCCACCCCTTCCCCATATTTACAATCTTCTCCGATCTTCTCCCGTCTTCCCCCACTCCTCTTCTTCCCTCCTCCTCTCCCTCCTCTTCACCACTCCTGTCCTCCTCAATTCTCCCCCCCCTTCACTCTTCCACCTCCTATTCTCTCCCCCCCTCTTCCTCTGACCCCCCCCCTCTACTTTTCCCTTCCTCCTCCTCTACCCCCTCTTCCCCATCATCTTCCCCTCCTCTTCTCCTCCCCTCCTCTCCTGCCCTCTATTCCCATCTTCTTCCCTCCGCGCCGGCCGACAACGTCCCTCCTCCACCTCTCCTGCCTTCTTCACATCTCCGCTCATACCATATTCTTCCCTGCTCTCCTCCCCTCTTATCCACATTCCCAACCCTCTTCTTCACCTTCCTCTTCTCACCACCTCCTCTCTTCCCCCTCTTCATCTCCCTCCTCTTCTCCCTCTTCTTCTCACCTCCACTTCTGCCCTCCTCCCCTCTTATCACCCTATCCCCCCCTCTTCTCCCCCTCCTCTTCTCCCCATTCCTCTCCTCCCCTCTTCTCCACCCTTCCCTTCTCCCTCCCTCCTCTCCCCACCCCTATCCTCCCCTCTACTCCCCCTTCTCCCATCCCTTCTTCCTCTCCCCACTACTCTCGTCCCCACTTATCCCCCCTCCACCCCTTTTTCCCCCCTCCACCCATTTTCCCCCTCCCCTCCTCATCCCACCTATCCTACATTATCTTACCCCTCCTCTCCTACCTTCCTCTTCTCTCCTCACATCCCCCTCTTTTCCCCCCCTCCTCTCCTCTCGTCTTCTCCCTTCCCCTCCTCACCCCACCGCTCCTACATTATCTTCCCCCTCCTCTCCTACCTTCCTCTCCTCTCCTCCCATCCCCCCTCTTTTCCCTCCTCTCATCCCCCTCTTTCCCCCCCTCCTCTCCTCTCGTCTTCTTCTCCCTTCCTCTACCCCCTTCTTCTTCCCCCTTCCTCCCCCTTCTCTCCTCCTCTCTTCTCGCCCCTCCGAATCCCCCTCCTCTCCCCATCCTTCTCTCCCCATCCTTCTCTCCCCTCCGAATCCCCGTCCTCTCCCCATCCTTCTCTCCCCTCCCTCCTCTCTCCAATCTCTAATTATTCTTCCCCCCTCCTCTCTTTCCTCTTCTCTCTTACCACTTTCTCCTCCCCCTCTTCCCCTCCCAACCTCTTACCCCTTTCTCCTCCCCCTCTTCCCCTCCGTTCTCTTCCCCCTCCTCTCCCCCCTCCTATCGCCCCTCTTCCTACCCAACCTCTTCCCATCTTTTCCCCTCTTATATACTCCTATCCTCTCCTCTTCTACCCATCTCTCCCACTCTTCTCTTCCTCCTCCTCTCCTTCCCCTTTCTCTCCTCTACTCCCCTCCTCTCCAAACTCTCTGGGAGTCTGGGAGGAGGGGGAATATAGAAGGGAGTAGAGGAGGAGCAAGAATCCCTCCTCTCCTCCCAATTCTCCCCTCCCTTCCTCTCTTCCCCTCCTTTCGCTAATACCCTCTCCCCCTCCCCTCTTCTCCCCCTCCCTCCTCTCCACCCTCTCCCCCCTCCTCACCTCCCCTCTTCTCCCCATACCTCCTCTCTCACTCCTCTCTCTTCCCCCCTCTACACCCTCCTATATTTCCACTCCTCCTCCTCCCGTCTACTCCGCCCCTACTCCCCCTACTCCCTTCTCCCCTTATTCTTCCCCCTCCCCACTTCACCCCACTTCTCCCCTCTCCTCTCCCTCCTCCTCTCCTCCCAATTCTCCCCTCCCTTCCTCTCTTCCCCTCCTTTCGCTAATACCCTCTCCCCCTCCCCTCTTCTCCCCCTCCCTCCTCTCCACCCTCTCCCCCCTCCTCACCTCCCCTCTTCTCCCCATACCTCCTCTCTCACTCCTCTCTCTTCCCCCCTCTACCCCCTCCTATATTTCCACTCCTCCTCCTCCCGTCTACTCCGCCCCTACTCTCCCTACTCCCTTCTCCCCTTATTCTTCCCCCTCCCCACTTCACCCCACTTCTCCCCTCTCCTCTCCCTCCTCTCCTCCCCACTGCCCCCTCTCCTCTCCCTATCCTCCACCCTCTTCTCCCCACTCTTCCCCTCTTGTTCCCCTATCTCTACCCCCTCCACTCCTCCCCTCTCTACCTCCTCCTCTCCACATATCTCTTCCCCCTCCTCCCCTCTCTCCTCTCCTCTTCTCCCCCTTCACTCCACACCCTTCTCTCCCTCCCCCTCCTCTCCTCCTACTCCTCTCCTCCCGCTCCCCTCTTCTCCCCCCTCCTCTTCCACCTCCCTTCTCCCCTCTCCTCTTCCACCTCCCTTCTCCCCTCTCCTCTTCTCCCCCCTCCTCTTCCACCTCCCTCCTACCCTCTCCTCCCCTCTTCTCCCCTCTTCTCCCCTCCTCTACCCCCCTTCTCTCCCCCTTCTCCCCTCCCCAACCCCTCTCTACTCTCCTCCCCTCTTCTCCCCTCCTCAACTCTCTTCTTCTCTTCCTTCCCCTCTTCTCACCCTTCCTCTTCCCCCTCCCTCCTCAACTCTCCTCCCCTCTTCCCCCCTTCTCAACCCCTCCTCTCCCCCTTCTCCCTTCCCTTCCTCTACTCTCCTCCCCTCTTCTCACCCCTCCTCCTCTTCTCCCCTCTTCGTCTCTTCCTCCTCCACCCTCCTCCCCCTCCTCTTCCTCCTCCTCTATTCCCCTCTTCTCCCCCCTCCTTCTCTTCTCCCCCTTCTCTCCACACCCTTCTCTCCCTCCCCCTCCTCTCCTCCCCCTCCTCTCCTCCCCCTCCTCTCCTCCCCCTCCTCTCCCCTCTTCCCCCCTTCTCAACCCCTCCTCTCCCCCTTCTCCCTTCCCTTCCTCTACTCTCCTCCCCTCTTCTCACCCCTCTTCTCCCCTCTTCGTCTCTTCCTCCTCCACCCTCCTCCCCCTCCTCTTCCTCCTCCTCTATTCCCCTCTTCTCCCCCCTCCTTCTCTTCTCCCCCTTCTCTCCACACCCTTCTCTCCCTCCCCCTCCTCTCCTCCCCCTCCTCTCCTCCCCCTCCTCTCCTCCCCCTCCTCTCCTCCCCCTCCCCTCTTCTCCCCCCTCCTCTTCCACCTCCTCACCCTCTTCTTCTCTTCCTTCCCCTCTTCTCTCCCTCCCCCTCCTCTCCTCCCCCTTCTCTCCACACGCTTCTCTCCCTCCCCCTCCTCTCCTCCTACTCCTCTCACCCCTCCTCTCTACACCTCTTCTCCCCCCTCCTCTTCCTCCTCCCTCCTCAACTCTCCTCCCCTCTTCCCCCCTTCTCAACCCCTCCTCTCCCCCTTCTCCCCTCCCTTCCTCTAATCTCCTCTCCTCTTCTCACCCCTCCTCTCCCCTCTTCTTCTCTTCTCCCTCCTCCCCTCTCTCCTCTCCTCTTCTCCCCCTTCTCTCCACAACCTTCTCTCACTCCCCCCTCTCTCCTCTTCTCCCCCTTCTCTCCCTTCCCCCTCCTCTCCTCCTACTTCTCTCCTCCCCCTCGTCTCTTCCCCTCCCCTCCTCTACTCTCCTTCCCCTCGTCTCCTCCCCCTCGTCTCTTCCCCTCCCCTCCTCCTCTACTCTCCTCCCCTCTTCTCTTCCCCTCCCCTCCTCTACTCTCCTCCCCTCCTCTACTCTCCTCCCCCTCCTCTCTTCCCCACCCCACCTCTCCTCCCCTCCCCACCTCTCCTCCCCTCCCCTCCTCTACCATTCTCCCCTCCTCTCCCCTCTTCTTCTCTTCCCCCTCCTCCCCTCTCTCCTCTCCTCTTCTCCCCCTTCTCTCCACACCCTTCTCTCCCTCCTCTTCTCCCCCTTCTCACCTTTCCCCTCCTACTCCTCTTCTCCCCCTCGTCTCTTCCCCTTCCCTCCTCTACTCTCCTCCCCTCTTCCCCCCTTCTCAACCCCTCCTCTACCCCCCTCCCCCCTCCTCTCCCCCTTCTCCCCTCTTCTACTCTCCTCCCCTCTTCTTCTCCTCTCTTCTCCACTCTTCTCTTCGCCCCCCTTTTCCTCTCTCAACTTTTCCCCCCCTCTTCTCCCCTCCTTTACCCTTCCCTTTTCCTCTCCCCTTCTCCCCACCTCTTCTCCTCCACTTTTCTTCCCTCTTCTCTCCCCTCCCCTTCTCCTTCCCTCTTCTACTCACCCCTTTTCCCTACTCCCCTCTTGACCCCTCTTCTATTCTCCTCCCCTCGTCACCGCCCTCTTCTCCTCTCCTCCCCCCTCTTCTTCTCCACTCGTCACAGCCCTCTTCTCCTCTCCTCCCCCCTCTTCTTCTCCACTCTTCCCCGCTTTCTTTAAGTCATACACAGAGGAACTACCAGTGATCTATTCTTAGTTATTCTACTTTTTTGTCAAATCAGATTTTTCTGTTAACGTTTCTTTACACCACTTATTGGTTGTATTCTTTTTTTGAACTCATGTCAACATAAAATTTAACGAAAGTGCTAATTGTATTAATGAAAAACAACACCACTTATTGGTTGTATTCTTTTTTTGAACTCATGTCAACATAAAATTTAACGAAAGTGCTAATTGTATTAATGAAAAACAACTGATATCGCCACAAATTTACACGTGGTTATAATGGGGCAAACAAAACTATGAAAATAGATAAGCGTACATCATTTAAACTAATTTCTAGAGTATTAGAATTTTTTACTTATAAATTTCCAAAATTTCCGAGTGTTTGAGAATGCCGGGTTTATGAGGTTCTACTGTAGTTGATCCCGCGCAATCTTTGCGCGAAGAATTTTCAATTGATTTATAAAAAATAATGAAGTATGTAAAATAAGTTGATCTCAATAATTCACATTTAACTCTAAAAATGCATTTCCTTGCACAGTAATAAATTGAATTTTATGTTTTTTTCTTTTATTCAACTATATGTCCATTCTTTTTTATATAACAATCAATGCAACCGTTTATGTAGATTATCAATGAATAGAAGATAACCATGTATGTGTTTAAAAAATAACGTGTGTTCCTATTCTCATTTAATTATATATTTATGCGTGACCCTATTTCTGTTGATATTATGGATGTATAATATAATGGTTCTACTTACAAAGAGATAAACAGTCCCATACGCAGTTAACTGAATAATTTATCCGTTAATATTTATGTTGCTATGTATAAATGTTGACATTGCTACAGCAATAATTTCGATGCTTAAACAAAGTGCCAATCGAAGGACGCTATTCTTTCACCTATTTGAAGGTTTAATTGGCATTAATTGAATCGGAGACAACAATGGCAACGTCCGGAAAGAGTAAGAAATATCCGTAAAATTTTGAAAACAATTGCGTATTTCTGAATGATTCGACCGTGTAACATATAAACATCGCAATAGTAAGATAGTGTAGAGTTTTAGCCGTCGAATAAAGCAAAAACGAAGAAAACTGGTCCATATCTATGTGTTTTAATGAATGAAGGGGAAAAAAACCTTGCACTCTGGAAAATCTAAAATCCCGTGTAAACTGGGAAAATAAAATTTTCTCCTGAATTCGAACCCGAGACATAATGAAAATGAGAATAGTTTCTAAGGGCCTTCCTAGCTTGTAGAAACAAAACGCAGTTTACCGCATATCTCTACGACGAACGGCTTTTGAGATACAGTGTGGGACGGACGGACGAAAGGACGGACATCCGACTATTATAGATACAGATTTTTCACATTTGATCACATTGCCATTATATACCCCACTGCAGTCATTCTCTCTGCTGTAAACAACACAGATGCCATCCTACAAAGCCTTCTCTACCTACCACTCTTACACAACCTATATACGTATTTGGAAGTAGCAGCTAAAATTAGACCTCTGCACTGGCCTGATTTTCTAGGCCTGGCCCGGTCTGTATGATGTCTAAGAAATTGTAGGCCTGGCCTGGCCCGTGAGACATTACGGAGGATCAATGTGACGCGTGATTTTTAAACTGTACCAAATCCTGACCTATTCGATGTGCGTGCTAGTTTCTGCCTACAAATTTGTTCTTTGACAAACGTTGCAACTCCATGATTCAGCAAGGTTAATTCGTCATGCGGTGCATTGTGAAACCTTTTACAATTTCATTTCTACCATGATTAACGTTTCAAAGGAAAATCTACAACCTTTTCTGTTTACTGAGAAAGTTCGGATGATCCGCTTCTTTCCGTTAAGAAATAGTTCTAAAATTATGGTACGTTTTTGATGTGTCGACAATATATAAACAAAAATGTCTCAAGTTGAACCAGTTGTACAACTGACGGATTATATGTAAGCATATAACGTTAACCCATTTAATCCTATTGTACATGTAACACTTGAATAACGAATAAGAGTCACAGACACAATTTCACAGAATTAATCGATTAAATATGTAAAATTCTCAACTTTGTTTCTCCATCAAAATCTGAATAGGCTTTAAAGCACCACGCTACATATTTGGTTCGAAAAAAGGAAGATCATTCGCCGAAATAATGGGAATGATTCTTGAAATGCACATTGCGATATGTGTTAAACAGAATCGCAAGTTATTTTTTATAGAGCTATTCGTAAACAGAAATACTACAGCACTTAAAAAAAACAGGCACTCAACTTGCTTTTAGTTTGTCTACTAGGTAGTTTTAGAGATTAAAAAATCGCAATAAGCGAATTGATAATTTCCGATTTTCCGTTTTCTTCCGCGACAGGTCGTTATGCATATTTTATTATGCTCTCATTCGAATAATACATAATCCAGAAATGTATAAACGACAAAACCACCTCATTACGTAATCTCGTATATTTTCTCTCAGGTTAGAGATCATTATACACCCTTTTAATTCCATATAATCGTGACTACGGAATCAACCGAGATTATTATTTGATTGTCATGTTCATCGGAAATTTAATCAGGAAGATGGGAGTTTAATAGGATCCTCTCTCTCTCTCTCTCTCTCTCTCTCTCTCCGTATTTCCCTTCCCTGGAGGGACACGTCGTCTTTACCCTTTCTATCCGCTCCACCAGGTTGCATGCCGAAGGAGGAAGAGGAAATTCAGGGTAAGAGAGAGGGTGGATTGGTCATTTGGCTCCGAGGGGGGAAGAGCAGGAGGCGGTGATCTCGTGCCGCACGGAAATAATGGGGAGGATAGAGAAATACAGCAGAATGAAGCGAACTTCTGGGAAGCAGGGAACGCTCTGTTTCTCCCTCCCTCCATCTCCTCTCTCTCTCCTCCTCATCTCTCCCTCCTTTCCTCCTTCCCTTCTTCCCCCCCTCTCTCTCCCTCCTATTCTCCCTCCCTCCTTTTCTTCCCCTCTCCCACCTTTTCTCCCTCCCTCCCTCTTCTCCCCTCCCTTCCTGTCTCTGTAAATGTAAAAAGAAGAAACTATATATATTTTCAACTTCGCCCTCAATAAAGTCGTTTGTCTTTCCTCCTCTTTTATTTTTCTCTCTCTCTCTCTTTCCTCATCCTCTCCCCCCTCCCTCCTTTCCTTCTCCTATATCCCTCCTCCTGTCTCCTTCCTACTCTCTTTTCTCTCTATTTCCTCCTTTCTCTTCCGTCCCTCTTTTTCCACCTACTCTCTCTTCCACTACCACGTGCAGGAGAGAGCCTCTTTCCTTCCTTCCTCCTCTTCACTTTTTTATTCCACTCTCATCATCCCATCTCGCTCCCTCGTCCACTTCCGCCCCCTAGAGAGGGAGTCTTGGGATGATTGATGCGCATTCGAGAATAACGGGGTGTGGAAGCTCCTAACTAAATGCATTGGACTTGAGGAGGCGGTCAATGGACGCGGACGGATCGGATGTGGCGTGGGGCAAGGGGTAGTGGACGCGGTGATTCTTATCGGCGGGGGCGGGACACTGTGGTACGTCTATGCTCGTTGACAATTAAGTTGATTGATAGTCATTCCATCCGCCTTCTGGCTGTGTTGAGGATGTGAACTTCGAATCTTACTTTCTCGCATTTTAATGCACTGGAGTTATGTTTTCCTAAGTAATAAAATATATTAGCATAAAATTACTTTCCTAGCAATTTCCCTGTAGTTCGTATACGTAGAAAATTCATTGCGCGATAATTTACTCGTTTTTAAAATACGTATTGTATCTACAGACTCATTTCAGGCATCTTACTCATTTCACGTATCTTACTCTTTTAAATTATCGGTGTCCTTTGGAATTTGACAGGTTTAATTTTTTCAAAGGTTATGAATTTGAAAACAGTTAAACCTGTCAATTACAAAGGACACCGATAATTTAAAGAATAAGATACGTAGATTCATGATGACCATGTTATTGAAGGTTTAATATAATTTTATATGTAAAGCTTGTTTAAGACTCTCTATCGAGCAGTAACATAAATGTAATGAATATCGGTCTTTCGTTAAGTAATTTATTAGAAAATATTCGTAGGAAAAGAGAGCATATATTTTTAGGGCTTGTAAATTTTGACAAATCCTAGATAATGGAAGGAGTAAATTCATCACAGTGTTGAAATACGGCAATAAAACGCTCAGCAAGAGCAAGCATGGGGGGAGGGAAGTTAAACGTTTACGACGCATAATTCTACAGTAATTTGCATTTAAATATTTACGAAATGAAGATAATTATAAAAACAAAGTTGTAAAATATTTAGTCTTTGATCATAAACCAATAAAATTCGTATATTTTGTTAAATGGTACAAAAATAATAAGTTAACCGTTATACGTTGGTAATATATTCACACGTTTTCCAATGGTGGTGCGGGAGATGGCGAAATTGAGGAAGAGGAGGAAAGAGGGAGGGTGAGAAAGAGAGGGGGAGAGAGGGAGGAGAGCGGAATGGAGTGAATGAGTTTTTATTTTCGTCGCCGACCGAGTCCCAGTTTGAGCGTGCTTCTATGGCGCGCGGAACTCCTTTGAGAATTAAATGAAAAAAATCTCCCTTCGCCTCTTCTACTCTGAAAAAAAATGACGGCGCAAGGCGGTGGCGAAACGTCGATAGGATAGATAGTGTTATGGCCGTGATGGACGAGTCTCGGAAAGGGGGATCGTTAAGACTAGCGAGAGAGAGAGACACTTCCAAAGCTAAGCGCGGACATCTAACGAAATGTGCCATCGACGCGTCCAAAGAAAATGCGCTTCTGACGCTACGAAGTGCAAGCGGAGAGAAACGTGTGTGTGTGTGTGAAACGTGCAGCGCCTCAAAGGGTTTTAGAACAGTAGAGAACGAGAAAAGTAATGGACTGAGAAGATGGATCATTACGGTGAGAAATATGAGACCAAATTGGATTTCATTCGCGAATACACTGTTACGCATATACACACACACGTTTCACCATGATTAAATATGTGAGTGAAGACGAACTTAAAGGGAAAAGTTTGAAAGGCAAATAAATGTTTAAGCACGAAAGACAGCTTGAAACGTATAGATAGTTAGCAAAGAATTGGAGAATATTTAGAATATGGAGGCTCGTTTTAACATACAATCGCGCACCAGTACGAGGACAGAGTACTTAAAAGACGATGGTGACCTACGTTACATGTTCGTAACCTTTTACAGCTTTGCTTATTTATATTTTTTTAACCTTTTCAAGAGCACGCCCGTAATATTAGTTAGCCTGTCCTAATGAAATAAATATTTATTTTGAACAAACTTGGTTCGCCTACTCTGTTCATGTTGTATAAACATTAAAAAACCGCTGATGAAAGGTTTACATTAGAAAAAAGGATAAAAAATATGCAATGACCTGAACCATGAGTCTTATACTTGTACTTTCTAAAACAATTTAAACGAATATACGATTATTTTTTTACTTTATATGCCCTGAAATTTGGCAAAAAACTCTTGCTTAATGAAAATCAGTATTTTATCAATAGACGAATATCAGAATTAATGTTATTTACTTTAACATGTAAGCAATCCATCGACCACTTATGTTTGCTTTTAATACTGTGTTAAAAATCCATGTCTGATTAGATCTGAATTCAAAAAAATAATAATCGAAATTGATGGGATGCGAGAGAGCCAAAGGGTCTCGTTTCGTCATTGCCCTATGTTGTAGTGGTTCGAGCGTTTGAACGGATCACCAGGGGACAACAGTCTGTGCGGTGCCGGCCAAGGAAGCAGAATGGAGAGAGCGTGGTCAGGAATTTGAAGAGGTCGGACGGGATGCCGTTCAGAGGTGGCGTGATGGGATGTTTCATAGGGGAACCCTGGGGGAAGGAGGAAAACAGGACGTAATCGAGAGAGGGGAGAGAGGCGGCGGGTAGGAAGGAGAGGGAGGGGGGGGAGGTTGGAGAAAATGGAGGACGGCGATGGGATGGACGGATGAAATTTCGACCGAAAATGACGGACGATGATGAATTTCTGCCACTGTTGGCGTTTCTTGCGGCAAAGCGTGGCAGACTGCCAAAATAAAATGACCACACGTTTAAAATGACCACACATTTATATGTCACGATTTATATTTATTTTCTTCGAATTTTTTTACGTCGGTCGCTTTTATAAGAAGTTTTTTTTGTCGCGTACAAATTAGTGGGAAAAGTTCGAAGTTAACTCGACATGTGCACAGATATACGTAAATGACAAATTCTGTCTAATTCTACAAAGTCAGATTGATCGTCGTTAGTAACAAATTGCATTGCCGATAACAGAACGAAAACCAAAACGGAGTCTGCTTTCTCAAAACCGCATTGTTTTAAATTACATTTCCACGATCTAAGAACTGTTGCTGCTGGGGTCAATTTCGCATACCAAGTAAATGAAGGTCGCCTTCTTCTCTTTTTTCGAATTAAGGCGATTTTTATAGTAGTCGTTCATGCGAATTGAAACAGAGATACTCGCACGACAGGAAAGTATTCTTTACATTTGACGCTGCAAGCCAATTTGAAGGCGCATATGTGATTCTTTAACGGCACTACAAGTTAGATCAATACGGAAACCGACGAGTTCCGGTTCCATTTTCTCTAATGCAGGGAAAACAAGGACCGTGACCCATAGCAGGATCGCAAGACAATCATACGTTGCGTCATTGCAGAATTCCCTTTCAGATATAACTTTGTCTTTCAGATTTTGCCTTGATCCAGATTGAACGACTCGATAAAACCTATAAAATTGGCTATATTTTCTAATCGGAAACCCATTTTAAATGTATTTTATTTTTGAATACCTTCAAACGCACGCCATGAATGCATTTTTTATATTCGCTGCGGGGGGCCGCAGATGGAAAAACTTTCGAGACCTATATGTTCTCTCGGGGTACTACTTCCCCCTTTTAAAACAGTAATAAGGGACGATTTTCCATTGGCTGAGAGGAGGAAACGAAAAGGAAAACGACGTGGGAACACAGGATCTATAAAATTCCATCCCACATAAGGGATATAGAGAGAGTAGAAGTGAGAGAGAGAGAGAGAGGGAAAGGGGTGGAACACCATCCTTGGATTTGGACGAAGGAACGGAATGAGATGTATCAAGTTTGACGAGCGTTATGAGAGATAGGGTGAGAGAGAGAGAGGGAGAGAGAGTTATCGTGGGAGGAAATGTGTTTTAAAAAAAATAAAAACGACGCGTGAAATATTTTTCGCCGTTTCGTCTGGGTTGAGTGGGTGGAATGGGCCGGGAAATACGACGCGGTTTGGGATTGCCGAGGAAAAGGCTCGGGAGTAATGGAATGAAGGAGAGGTGTTAGTATGGTGGAGGTCGAATATATATATAATATAAGAACATTTGAAGGATTATTTTATAGAGTGGTGAATTTTTGAATTGTTCGGCACTATCGTTCTATATTCTCTGTGCCATGCATGTCACTTGGAAGTTAACTCTGGATCTTACGTAGGAAATTTTCTATGTAATTTCCATTCATTTTTTATTCACGCGCCATAAAATTAACTGGTTGAATTCAATGGAATTTCGTGTTCGAACTTGGTCACTTAAAATCTGATATGCTTAATTTACAATTAATAATTCTGAATGGACAATTCCAACTATCTAGCAGTCTACGAGACTTGAAAAAAATACCAAATTTGAATAAAGATTTACATTTTCATGACTATCCAATAAAGGTGTCGGCGGTGTAGTGGGTAAAGAGCTGGCATGCAAGCCTGCTGGTCTAAACATTAGCGGATACGAATCCTTCAAATGTAAGATTTTTTCAGAGGTTGTCTTTTTTATTTGCGACGTACCACGATTATAAATAATTCATCTGTTGAAAATTGTGGATCATATAGTATCATTTAATAAAGTATTAAATAAAAGAATCCACACTAATATCATTTTCCCTTTAAATAAGGCAATTTCCGCAGAGTGCAAATGACGCACGCCATAGCATAGCCCTGAATTTCGTCCATTTCTATTTTGGTAACTATCAAGACCTATTACAGTTATTAAAAACGATAAAATTAAATGATCAGATTGATAAAAATCTTTCTTGTCTTTATGAAAAGTTCGGTTCCATATATTAATTCAAAATCATCTCTTCCTTATTTCGTAGATATTTGTTATTATTAATACAGAAATTAGAACTTTTGTACAATATTTTGTTACTCAAATAGACCAGTATCCTTTAAAAAAGTCGTTAGAAACCTACAACCCGCAGATTAAAAATATATTTAACAAAACTTCGTATAAAATAAATTCAAACTACGACAACAAAACATTTCATATTTAAAAACCTTTACACTTGTTTTCCAACAAAATCCCTAGCTGATGCCAGATTAAAAGCCTAATCCGACCCGCCGAAAGATTGACAACTTACAATGCCTGTGGCAGTATGGGGTCTCGAATCCGTGATCTATAAACACAAAACAATAAATTTGCACCTCGGTCTTCATAAAAAACAAGAAAAAATTAGGGCCTGTCCGGGATTTGAACCCGGGGCCTCTCGCACCCGAAGCGAGAATCATATCCCTAGACCAACAGGCCTTTTGTTACAAATTCCATTAATTGTTCTGCTTCTTTTAACCGTGATGCATTTTTTAAAAGGGGCGCTTTTATTATTACTTTCTCATACGAAGTATTGAAAAAGTATTGTTATCGCGAAAAAATTCGACCTCGAGATTTTTACGGCAATATACGTTTTAGGTGTCGCTGAATCCGAAAAAGTGGTTTTCGCAATGCCGTCTGTCTGTTATTGACTCTAGGGCCTAAATGGTAGAACGAAAATGAATGAAATCTCGTACTTAGGCATTTTATCATCTAGAGTAGAAGCTATGAAGAAATGGTTGACATTTCTCAATAATTAAGGGCAGTTTATTCAACGCATTTTTAACAACAATTCGATTTTCTCAAAAGCGGGTATAACGATTTTGATCAAATTTCGTACAGATACTTGAGTTTTCGTCTTCAATATTACTACACATTTCATTTTTTTCAATGAATGAATATAAGGCTAGATTATTCTTGGGCAACTTTAACAAAAATTGGATTTTCTAAGAACCGACTCACGTTTTAAATTCTATTTCGAAATATTTTACTTAAATCTCCGTTGCCTCTAAGAAATAGGCGCTCAATAGCTTAAAGTAGCTCTCACACTAGTACAGTGACGGCGAACCTGTGGCACGCCTGCCTAAGTGGCACGCAAGGCAATTTTGTTCGGCACGCCAACGTAAGGCGAAAGTCATACAAAGCATTTATCGTACTGATTTAACGCCGCAAAAACATTGGTTTTAATTAGTTAACTGTAAACTTTAGTTTTACGGTTACAAGCTTATTTATTGATCTCGAATTTAATTTAGTTGGCACCCAAAAAAAATCAAGGACTTTTTGTGGCACGCGAGGCGGAAAAGATTCGACAATTTCGGTAATGTTGGCACGCGGACTATAGAAGGTTCGCCATCACTGGTCTAGACTGAAACTAAACCTCTCGTAAAGTAGCTATCAACAAAATTTGTGATTAAATGAAGAGTTCCAATTAATAAATTGTGAATCATGAAAACTTAAACCCGTTTTGTTAAAGTGAACCATTCGATGGATATTATGGATATTAATTCAACAATTTTAATTCATCAATTCAATATAAAAAGAACACTCCTTATTAAAGTAAATATATTATTAGTCAAGAGGACGACTGGTTGAGAGGATTTTCTTCGAAAATTCTTTTATAAAATTTAACGACGTCTCGTTATTCTTTCTTCGCGCTCCCTCTAAAATATATTTTTGTAAATATATTTATTTCTAAATGAAGTACATTTTCGGATTCGATGGTTTTCTTTTCACGGTTCTCCATCTCTTCGAATCTCCGGCGAGATATTGGGTGCGCAGGTGGTTATTTTCGGAATGGATTTCCCAAATATGGTCGGACGGAGCGCATTCTACGGAGAGAGAGAAAAAAAAAATATTTTGGGGTCAGTTTCTATGCGCGAGAGAGAGATAGAGATAGATAGAGAGAGAAACTGAGATGGGTTTTCGGGAGTAGACGTTGGATTCGATGAGAACGATAGCGGAAAAAGTTGGGATCTCCCAGAGAGAGAGAAGAAAACTAATTTTTCCGAAGAGCGCTTTCGTATCACGTGGCAAAGCCCTCGAAGAAGTTATCATTGATAAGCGAGCATGATGGTGTAAAATGCAATATGAAAGAGGTATTTCAGAAAATTTTCACATCGCTCATTTCATCCGACGGATTTTTGTATGGAAAGATTTTTGACGAGTAGTCCAAAATGTTGTTGAAGTCACAGAAAAAGAGGGGAACAAATATGTGGCTAATAACAAATGGCATCTGTACAATAATATAAAACTCAATAGTTTCATTCAACTCGCTATCTTTTACGGTTTCCTCGCAATTTCGGTTTAAGCAAGTGCACAGACGGACGGACAGACGCCAAAGTGAAAACGCGCTAAAAAGGACTACGCGCAGATTACCCACAATATGGCTGCGGAAATTTTTAAATTTCAATATGAAGATAAGTTTCTGTACGTGGTGAAACATTATTTCTGAATAAGATATTTCTATAAAAAAATCATCCCCTCCTCTCTTAGTAGAAACTTATGCTAATCATTAATTACTTTTGATAGAAAACCTACTTTATCCTCTATTTACAAATGAATCTACGCTTAACTTCCTATTTCATGATAACATATCGGAATCTTTCAAAGGATTCCTATAAAGCAATTTACATTCAAACGAAATCACGAAACACTGGAATCGACTCTGCTTATCGCTTACGATAAATAGAGGCATATGTAAAGTGACCAGATTTTGTAGATGTCATATCAGTACATTTTTTATTTTTTATATTCATGAAAGAAAATACCAGATTTTTAAGTTGTAAAATCAGTACATTTTTTTATATTTCTTATATCCATGAAAGAAAACTACATTTCAATATAATACTTTATATATTGAAATTTTATACAGTATACATAGGTATATAACATTATTGTTATATATATTGGATACTCTTGCTGAAGTCGATCAGAAAATTTGTTTTTTCTTCTATTTATGGCAGGGTCTTTAAATATAATTAAATAAGAAATTTAATAATCTATTCTGAGAATAATGTTACTTTACTAAACAGCATTAAAATATTATACTACTCATATGATTTAAACAACCATAACTACTATTGTCTGGACGACATTACTTTGGAATTGAGACTTATAGTTGTAGAGAAGGGGTGGGGGTTTAGAAGGAAAGACTGAAAAACTCCCCTTCCTCACAGCCAATCATAGGTGGAGGGGAGTAATATATTCTAGGGGAAACTACACAGCGTTGCCGCAAGTCCTCTTTACACATCCTGGCAACATCGCACCCGAGCCACCTCAACCGTCAATCCCACAGTAAATGAACTAAATAATTATAGATTTTTTCTTCTTTTAAAATTAGTACAACTTTATAATTCAGTACAAAATTCAGTACAAATTTGAAATCACTACACAATCTCTAAAATTAGTACTGTACTGATAAAATCAGTACATCTGGTCACTTTAGGCATATGGGATATTACATAAAATTACGATTATCTCGCATATAGCACAGTAAACAAAATACCATTATATTCTTCACACCGGTGCGGGAAAAAACATAACATCTCTTACAAAAGAGAAAAATGATTTAAAGGAACAAAAGACGAAATTTTTGAGGGGTTGATTAAATTCTGTTCCGTAATTGAGGTAAAAAATGAAAACCTCATCTTGGATTTGATGCCTGAAAAGCTCGCAACTAAGGAAGAGGAGAAAAATTGGAATTAAAACCAGATGGAGAAAACGAATTACGGGGAGATCCCTGAGTGCAAACGAGCGGAATGAGGAGAAGGCGGAGGAGGAAACATGGATGGTATCCGAGAAGTGGCGGAAGAGAGAGAGAGAAAGAGAGAGAGAGGAAAGGAGAGAGAGGTAGGGAGAGCTTCGGACCAAAACATTGGGCGTGGTCCGAATGGGAGGGACTCGAAAATCGGCAAGGGAACACCGGAAGAAGGTCAGAGAGAGGTCAGTATGGAGGAGGAGGAGGAAGAGGGGCATGTATTTAGACGCAGGAAGAGAAGTAAAAATAGAAAGCTGGTGCGCGTAGGAGAGAGAGAAATAAAATTCTAAAGAAAACGTAGGAAATAGGAGGAAGATCTTGTGGGTGGTGGGGGAAAAAGAGATTTGTACACGTAGGATTTTTAAGGAAAATGGTAGGAGGAAACAGATGAGGAGGCGGTGTGAAGGGAGAAGGGAAGAGAGAGAGAGACAGGAGAGGAGGGAGGGGGTCACCGAGACCATAGCTGTCATTCAACATTTGCGTCAGACCGGATGCTCTGCCGGATCGTTCGTTACCATGGAGACGAAGAGGTGCGCCTCTGTTGGTGAGAGCCCTGTGTGCTTGAGGAGAGAGGGGCGGGGGGGGGGAGCGAGGGGAAGGAGGGGGATTAAAGGGATAGGAGGATATGGAGTTCTGCGGGAGAGGGGAGAGAGGGGGAGAGAGAGAGAGAATTAGGGAGAAATGGGAGAGAGAGAGAGTGGTGGTTGTTGGTCAAGATGATGATAGAGGTGAGGTCGGGATGTTGTTGAAACGAAATCATGGAGGAGAGGAGTTTAATGGGAGGCGAGGTGAAAATTGACAACAGAACGTAAAAAAACAATAAACAACGGTGTGGTGAACAGCGATTGCAGGGAGTATTGTACTCGCGGTGGCGCTAGAGAGCGTCGTAGCCTTACAAAAGATAGTGTTTAAAATTTCACGATACCTCTCTCTCACGTTTTCTTTTTCAGTACAAAATGTGATGTACACGACGCTGTTGGCGATCGCTAAATTCAGCATGGGGAATCCTGACATTTCAAAATATTATATAAAGCTGTAGAGAAAAGCAACCTTCGAATTCGATTGTCAATTTCCAATTAAAAGTGATTGATTGATATTCCGCTAATGACTCACAATCAGTAGTAACGAATTTGGTTCATATGAAAAGGACATTTTTATTTTCCAGATCTCGGTGTAAAATATATTCGTTTATACCTTATTATTTGGAAACAAAAATATGAAAATTGCATTTTATATTTGAAAACAAAGCAATGAAATTACAGCGATGTATTATTGTCGCATAATATGGCAAAATTAGGTCGTATAATTCTGTATACATCAGAAAATAAATATTTCAACACCACTTAAATATAAATATACAGGTAAACATCTCCCGATTTAAATAAACGCTTATGAAAATCATAATATATAATTATTTTGTATTTAAGCGTGGTTATGTGTACGTAAATGGAAACCCGTAAATGTAGAAAATTTATCCTCTCAATCTTTAATTATTTATATAAATCGCAAACGTGAAATTAACATTTGAATTACAGGTCTCAAAAGTTTGGGATGTGCACGCATAGCCGTGGGCCGACAGGGAACGATATCTCCGAATGACTTCCATGAAAATCGAAAGGTCAGCGAATAAAAGGATGATCCCCGGAGGAAAAATGAGAGATATGCGAGGAAGCAGAAGTCTATAGTGACCACTCGGAAAAGATATGTAAAAAAAAGTGGTTGTCAGGGAGCTTATAAAGGTCATGCTGGTTATATGACAAAAAAATTCAAAGTGACATAATGTACAGCGTGCAATTTTCTCCGACAAAGAAGGATTGAAACGATTAATTATATCGTACGGTTAATGGAATAAAATATTTTACAATTTAATCAAATATAGTTGAAATGTTTCTCAGTCAAAGCAGTGCAACAGCAAACGATAATTTGGCTTTAAAATTAATTACTGAAAAAAAAAACTTTAAAACAGCTTCTAAAAAAATTGGGAAATACTTTCGATGCGTTTTTATAATGTGAGAAAGACTTTATCGATGTCACCACATTGCTGAATTGAAATTGAGAAATACCCGTAAAAAATTTTCGGCGAACAATACGTCGATTTCGACTGCAAAACAGCCGTCGTCAGTTGTGATTTACCGATTTCTTTGTTACGATCTTTTATCGGTGAATCACCACTGATGGCTGCCGCTTTTTAACCAAATTGAAAATCTGATTTTCTCAAACCTTTTTTTATAGCAGCGGGATAAAAAAATGGGTTTTCAATTCTATTAAAAGACGAATTTAGTTTTATATCTATTGATACAACGTATACGGGTAATTCAATCGCTTTTTTTATTTGCTCCGAATTTAAGCCCTTATCGCGTAATTAAAATTCCAGTTTAGGTTTATTCATACTAATTATTACGCTGCATTATGTAAATTCAAATACCAACAACGTCTTTTGACTTCCGATGAATACGGGAACATCCAAATGGGCCCATGGGCTTTTTGATAATACTAATAGCATCTAACCTCTTTAAATTTTTAGGGCAGTCTATAAATTGAATGAGAAAGTTAACGTTTTGAAAATATTTGAATAATTATGGACGAAAATTAAATATTGGATATCCTGCCCCAGTAACGATTCACTTTGACTTTGGCAGGCGAACTTTTTAAAAAATTGTTTGCCTCAACAACATAAAAAACGCACGCTGGAATATATATCTAGAATTTATTTAATTACGGACTAAATTGATCAGTACCCTCTAAACGGGCTGGGGAATGGAACAACACACAGCAGAAGAACCGCGGAAGCAAATGATTTCTCTGAAACTGCAGTTGGCATGGGAACGGATGATGGAGCAACGGAACGAACAGATACAAAAAAAGGAAAGGAGAGAGAGTGGAAACAAATGAAAGAGAGGTAACGAGAAAGACTGGATAGAAATAGCCTACGGTGGGATGAGAGAGAGAGAGGGGGCAGTTGAGCGTGAAGAGAGAGAGAAGTTTACTCCAATTCGGTTTTTATTTTTCACCTTTTGATTTCGCGTCGAATTGAACAAGGTAGGCGGGTTTTGCCCTCACAGTCAGTTAAAAGGAAATGTATAAGAGCGGAAAGGGGGAAATTGAAATCGAAAAAAAGTGGGCTTTGCCGCGCAGAAATTAACCTTTAGCAAAATAAAAGATGATCAAAGGTGCGGAGAGAGAGAGAGAGAGAGAGAGAGAGAGAGAGAGAGAGAGAGAGAGAGAGAGAGAGAGAGAGAGAGAGAGAGAGAGAGAGAGAGAAGACGAAATGTTTCGATGGAGGAACAAGGAGGGTGGAAAAAGTGTAATGGCACATATAATTCGTGATATCTCTCAGTTAAGAATTTTAGGATTGGTAAATCAAAAGTGGTAACTGAAGAAAAATTGACAAAAGATTTAACTATGTGAATGGGCAAGATATACGCAAATGGTCTTATATTTTTTTTTATCCGAAGGAATTATTTATTTAGTTCTTTCTTCATCTATTGCCTGTCAAACGCACTCTTTTTTGTGCCTAAAAGTTTGCGAGAACTGAAGATACCTATATGCAAATTAAGTTTTTCTACGCAAAGAAAATTCCGAAATTGACCGGGACTCGAACCAGTGTCTCCTCCAGTTGGTTAAAGCACCTGTTTAGGAAAGTGGGAAACCCGGATTAGGATTGCCATTCAAGCTCGGAATCTCTCTCGCCTACTTTAAAATTTATGCTATAACTTATTGAATAAACATTTGAAAGAAATCTAAACGTGAAAGGAACTAATAAGTGGTGTCATTATGTGAATGATTTTCCATAAGTATGGTTTTTGCCTTTGGTAGAAGCCTTTGGTAGAAAAGGAATGAAATATCCATTAAAAGGACTAGAACTGTGATACAGCGGAGTGTCACATGACCTAGTATTTTTCCATTCTCTGTAACATGAGATACTGACCTTTTCATTTTAAAATAATTGAGCTCGATAATTTAATTTTTGTCCTTTAGCAATCATATTAATAATTATTTTTCATATAGGTTAATATCGTCCTCTAGGTTTAAGTAAACGCATAACAGCGATTTTAACCGAACGAAACCGTCCATTAAATTTATTTAACGCAATAAAAGAACAACTATGTAACTTCCACACTTAGTTGTAGTTTTCTTGTAACATACGTATATATCACATCCCACAAAATAGAGCCGAATTCCATTTAAACCTGCGAAACGAATTTTGCGTAAGAAAAGACAGATTTCCGGCAATCTTTTTTCCTCCATCTACGTAGATTCGAATATCATTTTTTTCCACATGGCGTGAAAGCATGTTCAGAGTCGTGAAATGACTTGAACAAACGGAGGAAAATGAGGAGGAATTATTTTTCCAATGCGTAATGCCGCCGAAGCGTGCTAAAATGAGTCGACTCGACTTTGTCACTCTCTCAACTTATTTTTGCGAAAGAAAGTAATTTGTTTCTGCGAGCTCAAAAAAAAGCATTTGCTTTCCCGTTTCCCGCGCCTTATATTCAGATTTTTTATTCCTCTGTAAATATTTAATTAGGATGATTGCACCATTGTTTCTTTTTATTACACTGGATGCTTAACTGGACAATCAGAGATTGTAAGCGCCCCGCGATCTTTGAACTAGTTATCGTGATAAAATAGCCATTACTATTTATTTCGTAATCACTCCTGGGCCATTAAACCTGGAATTCAAAAAACTCGATTTCGCCAAAAAAAACTTTGAAAAGCATCGTGTAAATAATGCGTGAATAAACCTTGAAGTGTTCAGCCTTTTAATGGCCCTCCCTCCCCTTTTCACCCTTGCTTACAAAATAACTTCGCACTTTTCGCCGTAAAATAAAATGTACAGCCATAGTATATTTTAATACGTACTCTCGTTCTTATTTCCCGCTAAGTAAATTTTTTTATTAAATAAGGGAAAATTATCACAACTCCCTACTACGCTTACCTATCTACTGCGTCTAGTGCAAAATCCGTCACTAATCATAAGTGCCATTTTTTTAAGTTAAGAAGCTTAATTATTTAAAAAGCGTGGAAATGGAAAACATGGCAGCCTCTATCGCGAGCGTTTGGATCTATGAGGGCTTACCTCTATTACCTAATCTATTCAAATTAAACTCGCCCAACGCACAAAATTCTTGACTTAATGTATCTCGGATCATACCATAACGATTTCGTAGAATGGCCATAACTGTTTACCGTCCACAACAGTCATTCATTAAACACCAGTCATGGTGGTTAATTATAGGAAATGTAACCCAAAAAGAAAATCATTCCCGAACGCGAAAAAACGCCGTAAAAAGGAACTCGCCGAAGACGCCGAGGAAAAAGAGATCGGAGGACGTTTCCTTTCCAACCGTTAGATGGCAGGATCATCGGAGAAACCCCCTTCTCAGTCTCATCCGTAAGACGCTAAAAACCGGAATATATACGTATATGCCGGTGATACAAAATATGCTTGCGTGGTGCTGACATGATTGAAGGGTGCGAAGCTGGTTATGGAAAATGAGTGAATCGGTAGGAAGATGGGAGAATGAGAAATTGGAGAATGAGAAAAATGAAGGAGGTGGGGGAGAAAGATGAAGAAATTGGGGGGAAGGGTGAGAATGAGGAGGATCGTGGAGGGGAGGGAGAGAGATTCAACTTTCAGCTTCTTTAATACCTTCATCCGACCTTGGGGAATGGGAGGATGGGCTTACAAGTTAAGATGATTCACTCCTCTCCCAGAAACCACCTCGAGGGCCTATTACGGATTCTTCCCTTCCAACAGAGAGGAAATGGGGGGAGGGGGGGATGAGGAAATGGGGGGAGGGGGGGAATGAGGGAATGGTGGAGAAGGGAATCTTAAAGAGGGTGAGAGATGAGTGGGTAAAAGGGGGTGGTGAGAGAGAGAGAGAGAGGGAGCTATAGCGATCAAGTTATCAAAGGGGGGCGGAGGGGGGGGGGGGGGCTGCAAAGCCCCTCTCTCTAAGCTTGGAGTGCTCCTGACTAAGGTGGATTTTCAGTCGCGGGAGAGGTATATAAGACGATAGGGGAAGAGGAAGCGTGAGATGAAGAAGTAATGCGCTGAAGAGATTATGGCGAGTAGGGAATTAACGTGATAAGTTTGGAAGGGGAGATAGCGTGATGGGCGAAGTAAAAGGAGAGGAGACGTGTTATAATACGAGTTAATCCATCGAATGGGGATGCGCGTTAAAGGGGGTGGGGAGGAAAGGATAGGCATTTAATTTAAAAAAAAAGTAATTGGAGAAAAAGGTAGAAGCCAGGATAACTGCGGACGAAAGTGGAAGGAATTCGGTGGCGGGTCGAGTGGTAACGTGTATATTCCGTGAAAATGTGACTTGCCGTTAAGAATGGAGGTTATTTTACGCAAATCGACCGGCGGAAGAGTAAATTTTTTTGGTGGTCGTTATTATGAAATTAAAACCTTATCTCTATAGTTTGTTCTAGATGAAGTAAGTCGTTAATAAGAAAATTGAATAATAATAAGAGTTATGCTAACAGTTAAAGCACGAATTATCGGAAACCGGGAGTTTAATTTTAAACAAGTAGTGTGCAATTCATGGACATGGACAAAATTCGCGCGTTATTTTTCTATTATTGAATTGTCTAATTAATATTTTGTTTTATTTCCACATTAAGATTTAATATTTTGTTAGTGCCTACCTAACCAAAAACATTTTCTTCTATCTCTTAAGAGAGAAAAGTTTTACGTCCGCTTTCAAAACGAACTAAGACAGATGTGACGATAAAAAATGAGAAAAATACTTAACCTGACCGGGAATCGAACCCGGGTCTCCCACTTGCTGGGTAGGTGCTTTAACCAACTAACAATAAGCTATCAAGCCAGACTAATTTTCCATTATAGAATTGGGGTATTTATTAACATTTCACTCTTGTTATTTTAAACGTTTGTGATCAGTCATATGCATTCACGCATATAAGTTAAATTTCCATCATTTCACTCATATTATTTAACAGCTTCTCAATTCTGGGATAAAGGAGGGGCGTTTTTCGCTGTGCCTCAGTGAGGACATGTAGCGTCTTTAGGTTTACTGAGTTAGCCCTTTCTTCACCTTAAATACTCCAATCCGAGAATGGAGAATTTGTCTGGTTTGATAGTTTAGTTGGTTAAAGCACCTCCCGGGCAACCGGGAGACCCGGGTTCGATTCCCGGTCAAGTTCAGAATGTTTCTCCTTCTCTATCTTCACATATTATTAAGGAAGATTAATAACGGAGAAAGCGTACAATGAAATAGGAGATCGTTGGGAATGCTTTTGCATTGAAAGCATTTTTAGCGAAAGTAATTTGTCTAAGAAAGATATTTAAAATTGTTTAATTATGTTTATTATAAAACGAAATAAAAGTTCTAGATTAAACAAGTTATAGTCAAGGAAAATAAAATTGCTTACCATTGCTTATTTTTAAGCAAAGGCACGCCCTGTCGTTTATGGATATACAAGGACTAATAAGGTATTTCTGAAACGATTTGGCCCCATAATAACTTCTTAACGAGTGCTATATTTGGCAAAAAATGTTTTTGCAAAAATTTTATTTCTTATGGCATTTTCATTTCTAACAAGGAGAGGCTACGGAGTGTAACTCTCAGATTTGATTCATCCTCTACCAGTGGAAAGTTTAGGTCAAAAAAAATACCATTTCGGAATTAGGGGCCAAGAGAAATAATTAATTAAAAAGTAAAAAATTGGCCAAAAGCAATAAATTACAGTAACTTTGCTCTTACGTTCAGTAGCGACCGTAGGCTAGGGGATAATGAGTAGGGCTTTCGATGCATGGCCTCGGGGTTCGAGATCAGCGTTGTTCAACATTTTTTCTCGAGTAAAATTTCATTTTTCGTGCTAGTTTTTCTCCAGTTTTTCGGAAAATACTTATTCACCGCAATTTTTATTTTTTCACGCAGGATAATTGTTTCCCCATTTTTCAGAAAATAATATATCGCTATTTGCTTGGCTGTTTTTATATATATTTTTTCTGTTTGCTGTTCAACTACCTCGTGGCATATTACGGAACGTATATTAATTTTTTGGAAATTTGGCTATAGTAGAGGAATACGAGGTAAATGGAGAGATAATATACTAGCGATTCCAATTTAAACTCAGTATATGTAAACAAAATCATATTAGTGGAGTAAACTATTTTCGCGAATATAATTTCCAATGTTGTTTTATTTTATCGTAACCATAGCATAATCCTAGTCTCATTAACTTTTAATTGAATGTCCAAAGTACGACACATTTTTCAATATATGAAAAGCATATTCCAGAGATTTAATCTTTTATGTGGAATAACTGGCTGCCAAAGCTCATCTCCGACCTCTAATAAATGCACGCATATGCGTCATATATATTTCCGTGTCATAAAACCGCTAATCTGCTTTTAATAATCGCTAAAGAAATGTAATCTCTTATTAATAATTCTCTTGATGATATAATCATTGCTTGGCATATTTTAATTAACAAATTTTTCTAACTATTATGTGTTCGTTTCGCTACTTCTTTTCAGGGAGTTCATATATAATTTTGCGAAACAAGAACGCTCATCTGTCCATTGCCTAGAACCTCCCTCCCCTCCCACCCCCCCCCCCCCAAAAAATCATCTGCTTAAATCCTTAGCAATCAATTTAAATGACTAGAAACAAGAACTGAAAGTAAATTACTTCCCTTTAGAAACACGTGAAGTTAGTTTAATTTATCTAATAAAAGTTTCACCGTCACGCCATTAAAATGAAGCGGAATCAGAGGCACAGAGAGAAAGAGAGGGAGAGAGAGAAAAAAACAAAATAAGTAGATTTACGAATTGAAACAGGATATACGCGACCCTTAAAATATAAAGTGGGAGACGAGAAAAAATTTGAACGGCGTGAAAAACAAAAAAAGAAATAATTCGTTTAAAGACACACGAATGAAAAAACCGTTCCCTAATAGCAAGTGAAAAAAAAGTTCTCGCCGCTTCCGAATCGCGGAAAACTGCACGAAGTGAAGGAAATCGCAATCTCGACACGTTTAATTGAAAATGGGAATCAATGATAATCGGAAAATTTGTCTCGGAATTGAATGAAAGAAAATATTATACTTTGTGTACACATTCCATGTCCGAGTGATAAAGAGTTTTGGGAGATCATTAAGATGATTTGAAAAAAAAATTTCTTCCCATCTTTTTTTTCCGTTCGTTTATAAAAATATATTTTTTCCGCCTTCGGCAGGAGGTGGTTGGGTTAAATTCAAACACGGAGCAGTTCCCCCCTTTTCAGTTTAGAAGGTTTGGCCGGCCTGCGGCTGTGTGTGTGTGTGTGTGTACACGTGATTCGGTTAGAGTCGATTACGCCCTCCCGACTCCGCTGCACGCTCGCCAGCGTTAAAATCATTCGAGCGAAGCCCTTCCAGGCGAACGCCGGAGGACGCGACTCGTGCGGATAGATAGATAGAGAGAAAGAGCCTAAGCTAATGAAGCGGCTCGGGAACTGTTTGAACTCGGAGAAAGTTTGCAAGTAAGGCAAGGGGAAGCACATATTGAATCAACAAGAAAATTCATTTGCAGCGAAATTCGTTACGTCCACGCGCACAAACACGGACGCATCCATGTACATATATATATATATAGAGAGAGAACATTTTTTTATTGCCAACGAAGCCGAACCTGAAAGATCTTCGGGAAAGATTACTAATTCCTGATTGCAAAAATGGTCGTTCCCACACTGAGTACATTAAAAATATCAAAGAGAAGTCATGATTAAATACGCTTACTTATAGTAGACAAAAGTGCGAAAGGTCTCTAAGAACCCTTAACAAGTAGATCAAGAGTATTTCTGAATAAGATCTCGCAATGTTATCTAAAGACCTGTTTATAAAAATGTACTCTAACTTTAACTTCGTGTATTCTGTAAATTTCTCGTTATCCGTGAAGTATTATCGTTAACTATTCCAACAACACACGTCTCCATTCCATGCATGAAAATATTTTAAAATGTACAATATAATTATTATAATTTTATTCATATCGCCTTGACAGTTTTGCACATTTGATTAACAAAAATATTCCTGCTTCATTTTCTGGTGAAAATATTATTTAATCTACAACAGCCTTGAAGTGAGTCGTAAAGAAACATTGGAAAAGATGATATTTTTATGATGCTCAGATTTATTTTTCTGCAAAGGTTAAAAAGTCCATAAGTTTTTTCTACGCCTATTCACTGATTTAATATGTACATGGAGGACGCTTAAAATCTTGCTTACAGATTAAATGCAATATTTCAAAAGAAATCATTTTAATTCAATCATTATGAATGAGCTACATAAGAGATTTTTTTATTTCACAACCTTCTCTCCCTTTCACTAAATTTAATCGTCGTTCAAAAACAAAATTTTCATAACTCATTAGAACAATGAAGCGACTAACTGAAAGAATGACAAGTGGTTAAGGAATCAACTATTGAATACGTGACCGGCAAAGGAATTTGTAAAAATATAGTTGCTATGGGTTATATTGTTTCCACTCGGTATATTGGCACAGGATATTTTACATATTTTATTTTTTATAATGACCTTCCTCAAACTTAGATCCGCCAAAGCGATGGGGCATAAAATTACCGTGGATTTATTCCTCCGGACAAAATTATCGACATTTCCGCAGGGATTTCTGTCTCTCTCTCTCTCTCTCGCGCCATGTACCTGCCCGCTGGTTTATTCATGTGACCATATCCGTGTTTCGCCCTCCGAAAACAACACGAACATCAGATATGAATATTTAAAAAAATAATGTCTCCCACTCTCTTCGTTCAGAACCTCGAGGTCAGCGTTCTGGAATCACCCTCATTTATTCCATCATTCCCCTTCTTTTCTTTCCTCCCCCCCCCCCCCTTCCACCCTCCCCTTCCCTTCCCCCTCCTCTCACGACGCTTCCCAAACGAACTCGGCGTGGGCTAAATGTTTAACGAGAAGTGCAGTACGTAGAAATGAGGCGAAGAGGATGGAAGCGGAACGCTAGTAGCGAGGATTTTTAGAGAGGTGAGATGGAAATTTTCCGGAAGGGAAACGAGAGAGAGAGAGTGGGTGCGATAAGTAAAAGAGGAAAATGGAAAAGGATAGTTTAGGAGAAAGGAGGAAAGTGAAAAATAACGGAATGGGTGAATTAGAGAGGATATAATGTGTGTGAGAGAGATAGAGAGAGAGAGAGGAAGAGAGAAATTGAATAGATAAGACGACTTTATTAAGGGCGAAATTGAGATTACATAGTCTTCTTGCATTTTTAACACTTAATAGAGAGGAAGGAAAATGGAAATAGACGGAGTCGAGGTGTTGTTATATATGGGTGTCCCTAAAAATGTATACACACTATTCACCTATATATTAACGTATACAGACATTGTATGACGGCACACTGTTACATCGATTGGTTTATTCGTGATAATGGATAAGCTTCGAATTAATTTTCTCCAATTTTTTCTGCACTTTGCTCACACCCTCAGTCCTCCAGTGACTCTTCAAAACATGTATATTACGTTGCTCAGATGGCATTCCGCCATTTTTTTGTCTACTCACCCACAAAGCAATGACTGGAATCATGCGGAAATTACACTCACGCCATCTGGGACTATTATTGCAAATTATTACAAAGCAACATTCTGCTAATTACATTTGTACATTTTCAAATCAAGGTTCAAAGCGCGTACATCACCCTGTAGAAGAGTGATAACTTGAGGGAGAGATGAGATTTTCTAGGCGAAAAAATAGGGAAAAAAGATTTGGAAGTAGTAGATTAGAGAGAGAGAAGATAATTTTTTTAAAAAGAGTACGATAAAGGGAGGCAGACCGTAGGAATTACATGGGAGAGGAAGGAAGGCAAAAAGATAGAAAGCGATAAAGGTGAGCTTAGGAAAGAAAGAGGCGAAAGATAGGCAAGGAAGAGATAGATGATAAAGGAGATGGAAAAGACGGGGAGTGATAACGATCTCTCAAAGCCTATTGACTGTGTTTATTTTTGTTTTCACCGCGTCCAGTTCCCCAGTAACGCCGTATAAAATTTAAAAAAACAAAATAAAACTTTTGGGTAAGCCGCGTCGAGTTATAAATTGCTTGTCATGTTCCCTTTCACGTGTCCCAATGACTCCGCGATACAATCCATCCACCCGGGTGATAAAAAAGGTACATATAAGAGGAGGGGGGACAGGGTTAAAAAAAAGTGTCGGTCAGCGTTTGGAGAGAGAGAGGGGCGACTAGTCATTAAGTTCTAGTTTGGTAAAAAAAAAGAAATTAAACGGTGCGGTTAAATATTTAAAAAATAATAATAATATATCTTTTTTCGGGAGTCATTCCAGTAATGGGTGTCTCAGGTCATTCCTCGGAATGCATTAGTCTGGGCTCTTTTACTAGATGGTGGGTAATCACGTGACGGTCAATCACGTGACGGTCGTTACCTGTGCCGTACTCTTCGCTGGGGGGGGGGGGGGGGGGGGGAGGGAATGGGGTTTTGAAGTACCGTTTTTGTCACGAAAGATACTTCCTACGTCATTTCCTCCGCTCACCCCTCTCTCAAAATCCATACCCTTAAATGTCACATGCAATGAACTTAGCCATGCATCTCACCAAGCTGGCACTCATCTGTTTAGCTGTCCCATTTCCATTCTCTCTCCCTCTCTTTCTCAATCCATCTTAATGACCACTCAGTCGCCATTCGGAGAAAGTGTCACTCTCAAATTGCCTATCGAGTCATCCGCAGAAAAAGTCGCTTTTTCCTTTCTCCCACGTCGTCTTTTGAAACGGTATCGATACAGTTGGGGTTTTTTTAGATTCTTATTCTTCTCATAATGTGTAAATCGGTTTGTAATCCTAAGGCAGAAATGTGCGATGTCACATTTACAAATAGTTTTGTTTAATATGACAAGCAAAGATTAGCGTAGACAAACAAGCTATAGTTATTTTCAGAGCAATTGTATTTAAGTTTGGAAAATGCCATGAATGCAAGTGCCCGTCTCAGTCATTAATCTTGTTATGGAAGAAAATTTTATGTATATTTGTAAAAATTAATTATTCTACAACGGAATGTCTTTCGCCCATATCTATAGTGGTTCTGTCACTCAATCAGGCAAAATATCTTACAAATAAATGCAACATTCTGTGTGAATATAATTATTACAAGGAACGCTTTCACAAGTGCATTGATAATAAACAAGCGTGCTTGAAATTAAATTTGTTTAAAGGAACCAAAACTCGTTCTGCTGAATTCTAAAACGTTTTACGGCTAATCGTATAAATAAAAGCCTTACAAAACGTTGTGTGTATGCTCTTTAAAACTTAATATCCCGCAAATGAAAACTGAATTTTGAGGATAGCATTATAATATAATAAAAAAACGTTTTAATGTATCGGTAATATATAAAAATCATATTCTGTCCCTTTGTCATTTTGTCACTCCCTCTGTCACTCTGAAACAGAAATATACCTTGCAAGAAGGGACTAAGGTCAGCTTTTGAAGCACAATAGATACTCGTGGCGAGGGTTTCGAACCTACGCTCGGATCGAAGGCAACACTCTCAGCAGGAGGTATGATTTCAGATCAAAGAAGACTACCTCAATTTTATTTCAGAATAATCGATCATCCCCGTCATTTTTGACAGGCACTTACTAGTATGAAATAAAATCAAGTCCCTCAAAGTTTGGAAGGGAAACGTAAATCATTCATTCAACGAATTTGTGATTAAATATCTCCTTAACATTTTCGCGTGTCTTTGTGTTTGTCGTTTTCCTATAACAACGATTTAAACTGTTCTCAATTTTCGAACATTTAAAGATTAAGGAAGTTTAATCAATATTCCTACTCCCATCCAGGACGAATACTAATAATTTTCTGTATTTCAACTACAAATGATAGGGGTGCACAAACGGGAAAACTGTGAGTCCACACCCATCATTATTTTGATTAGCGCGAAAAATAAAAAAGAATAAATTAATCCTGGTCATGAAATAAAATTAATTTTGTTTATAAGTAAAACTTGCTTTTAATCTATCGATTTGTGTATTCAATAAAAGCGGTGTGCCAAAGAAATGCCTCTTCTTTGTATATTTTTGCATGGATTACAGAGGATATGCATTAGTTTCTATGTTCATCATTAATAGAGCTTTTGGTCGAACTTGAAGCCAAAAGAAATTCTCTCTCTAAACGAAAGAAATTATTTACATAGTATTAGGTAATGTATCATAAAGCTTAAATAAAATTATATCATTGAAAATAATGTAACCAAATAAATGATATTATTTTTAAATATTTCCAAAGTAGTCATTGGTTACAAACTGGGGTAGAGTGCTTTTGATAATATAATACTGAAATTATCTTAATAAAGTATGTATGTACTTAATATATACATAAATTTTTAGCAAGTTTTCGTAAATACTTAGACATTCTAAAATACCCAGACTTTCAAGAAAAAGAAGAAGAAATATTGATATATTCTGTATAAATACAGAAATTGACTTAATGCAAAATTTTCGATGTCAACAAGTGTATGTAGGCGAATGAATTTTTAAAAAACATTCCAAAATTTGTTTGAAACTACGTTGACTTTTTTATCAATCTTAAAAACGGACTTGGCTGATTTATGACGGAGTAATTCAAATTCATCAGAAAGTGAGTTATTGCGCTCCTAAACATTTTGTGCTTCTGAGTGGTCGCTTGGATAGTTGAGCTGGTCCTGTTATTTCCATCCTATCAAAATCTTAAGAATATTTGTACTCCCTCTCTCTACCCCGATCTATACCACCCATACTTCCGCTACAGTTCGCTAGATGTCTCGTCTCCACCTCACCAACGCCATCTGGTCAAAAGTTCACCAATCAAAAGACGGCGAAGAATGAGGAGACGACGTTACGATTCTTTCCAAGTTGATTGGGTTAGGAGGTCGGACGCTCAATTTGCGGGAAGTTCGTACACTTTGAATATAAGCCTGCAAATATCTTGCCTATTTTTGCATTTTTTCAAAAATAAATTTTGATTGCAAAAGTATATTCTCCCATCAAGGGCGGATCTAGGTTTTTGTCTTCGGGAGGGAGGGGGAAAAATTGTCCAAGATGAAAAAAATAAAATATTTGAAAATATATTCAAAAGCGTACATATTTTTATTTGTAAAAACGAAAAAGATATTTCGTGCAACAAAATCAAAACGGCAATAAAAAACATTTCTATAAGGTCATTTTTTAAAATTTGTTCGGCGTTCTGAAATTACACCCCCCCCCCTCCCTGGATCCGCTCGTCTCTAATACGTAAGACAAAATTTCGGCGTTGGTAACATGTAGGATATAGTATTTCACTTCTACCCTTTCAAGTATATGATACTTCCTCAAACGTAAGGTTACATAATGTTTTCTAACATTAGAAAACATTATGTAACCTTACGTTCGAGGAAGTTTGAAGGTTAATCTGAAAACGTTTAAATACAAGTTCCAGTCACGTTATACATATGGTGCATTTTCATCGATGATTCAATTTTATTACATCATAAAACAGCTATTTCCGTAATAAATGCATAAAATCGATTATTTGTAGCCGATTGAAATGACTTCCATGTATTACCGAAGCGTTGCATATTATTAACTCTGACTATAAGGTGTTTGCCAATTGTTAAACTTGTAATGTATTCATATCGTCTTTATTGTAGTAATGTTAAGAAAATAATTTAATCATAAACATTTCTTTATCTTTTCAGGTAAGCAGTTTTTATGATTCTGTGGGATTATTAAAATGCATGCTGTTAAAGGTATGTGCGCCGCAATTTTCATATAAATTTATTTATAAATTTGGAATATTTATTGTGTTCTTTGTTCTTAACATGATAAAAATTATTATGCATATAAGACCTCAACGGCGTTGAGGATTTAAGATGAATTAAAACATTTCCTGAGATGTTAAAATTTAATTCCTTCAAGGCATTTGATGTATGCACTTTTTTTAAATAGCATGTAATGATAATTTATGTACAGTAGTTATATTTTAATTTAAATACAACAATTATTTTATAAAGGTATTTTAACAGTTTAAATTTTTGCAGGCTACATGCTGATCAGCCAATCCTCATTAAAATCCAAATAGTAATTTAAATTAGCTCCTCCATCTAATTAATTATTCAGTTCGCTCAAAATGTAGACTTACGATACTTTTACGAATTTTTCATATGAATAGCATCTTAAATTCCTAATTTATATCGAGACCAGAAACTAAGTTAAGAAAATTACAATTCCTTAGGACAGTCTCATAGGAAAAAATTTCATAATAGTTTCTCTGTTTCAAAGAAAATATCATATGTATCAACATAACTTTAATTTCCGATTCTGGGATGTATGTGAAAATGTTCAATATTAGTATACAGTCCATTTCATGATGTGTCTTATTTTAATGCATTAGATGTAGACATTTTTGAACTTTCGTTATCATGAAATTTATAATGCCGCTCTTTCTGATAGCGAGAATGATCTAACTCGCTTTTGCCTAAAATAATATTTATCAGCCAGAAAATGATTCTGGTTGCTCTAACCTTTATACTGGAATGAAAAATAGTGGCTGAAGAACTATTTTTTGCATGTACAACCTTTTACCAACGATTTATGCATGAGAGTGTAAGGTAAAGATACTCAAGGGCATGATTTGATAAAGAGCTTAGGCGTGTTTTCTTTTTTTAAGATTCCGGTGATGGTAATTCGACTTAAAACCATTTCTGAAATAGAGCATGCAATTATAATAGAAAGGTATAAAACGGAATGTTAGGGGTTAAATTGACGGTTAAAAAATCCCTTTCCTATTTTGTAATTAAATGGAATGGAGTAATTGGATTGGAAGTCCTTGTTTGCCGAGGTTAATTAGAGGAAAAGGTCTCTTCCTCCGTCAAACGCTATCAAGAATTTAAAAGACGGAATTTATTTATGGAGCCGAGCTTACTCAAGAACGAGCGGAGGACGTTAAGATTTCGCGATTCTTTTTTTTTTCAACCGGAGAAGAAAAAGATGAGATTCGTCAGGAATGTATGCATAATTTATTTACCGGAGTCGAAGATTTGTTTTTGACGAACTTCTAAAAGTTCCATTCGGATTTCTTGGAAGGCGTTCTTTAAAAATAAATAGGAAGCAAACAAACAATCCGCGATTGCTTGGGAGACGCGAGGTTATTTTTCGCTGGGACGACTTAAAACTTGGGAAAAACTTTATTCACTTGCAATCTCGAATTATAGGATAGCGATACAGGAATTGATATAATTTCAAAGATTGTTTTTGCTGAAAAATCGCGGTAAGTGCAGAAGTGCAGTTTACCAAAAATATTTAATATTTATATTACCTAAGCATGGTTATTATTAGTCTCACTGTACATCCAAATGTAAAATGTCGATCTAACCTAATTCCTTGGATCCAATATAGGTTTTTTTTTACTACCAAATAGTTATTAGTAAGTTTTTCTTCCTCTGATACTCATAAACATTGTAATATGTTTTGGACGCCATACTAACATCGTAACATATTTAAATTGTAAGGTAATAATTAAATTGAAAAAACAGTAAGTATTCAATTGCTTCATGAGAAAGTACTCAATCTACAAATGCATAACTGCCATAACTGCCAGTGGAGATTCCACTGCTCTGTTTGAATTTTTATGGAAAATTTTATCGTAAAATGTATGTTTTAAAACATTTGTCACCTTTGGCGTATGGAAGATTATTAAAACTTTTAAAAAGACGAAAATGAATGTTGTGTATTTCTTTCACGTATAACTTCAGTAACTAATGCACTTCATCTAAAATATTTAGGTATTATTCAAAAGCTGTAAATACGTTTCAAAATAAATTATAATGTCATATAATGTCATTCAGGTTTCAAAATTATTTTAAAGAACTTTGATTAAAATTATGTTTGCTCTATCTGAATAAAAATCAATTATGGCAAGCAAAGTTCCAAAATAAAATGAAACAATGTTACTATCCTGTCCAAATAAATAAATACCTATAACTTGTACAATAATTCAAAAAATAGCAATGGAATGTTAATAAAGGCATGTTGATATTTTATTTTAGTTTGCACTTTTATTTTTCCTTTTACCTCTATACTATTAGTCTTTTATTTTGAGAATGTTAATTTAACGCTTCTTTTATGAATTATATTTTGGTAAAGATGCTTAATTAGAAATATCATGAAAAAAGTAGATTGAGCTACAAATAAATTTCGTCAAATAAGGTAAGTGCATTTATCAATTTTAAATGGATTTAACCTGTATTGAATTACATAGTTACAGCTTACTATTGCTTTCATAATAGAATCTAGGCATTATTTTTTACGTCAGCTTTTGGAGAAATGAAACCGCAAGTAATAAACCTGTTTGTTGATTCAATAACACATTTTCATTAAATTTAACTACGAAACGTTTGTATAGACAATTCGATTTCGGAAGATAGGAATTAATTCAGGATTTTTCACATTCGTGACGGGAAAGAAGGTTCTAGTCGTAAAAAAATATCGATTGCCTATCTGAATTCGATCAAAATTCGCAATGAAAATACCAATTTGATTGAATTAATTTAGAGGCAGAAATTCTGGAAATTTAACTTCAGTCAGGCGAACAAATCTATTTAAAAAATGCGAAGATTTGAAGAACAAAAAAAATCATATCACAACCATCGAGAGATGAGATTTGCCGGCAAAGAAAAAAAAGATATTTGCAAGTCGGTCTGGGAAAACATGACCCGAACAGTCATCCTTATTGCCGTAAATTAGGTATATTTTGAATGTTTACAGAATTCACCGCTACATGGTGGTGGCGCTGTATACTGGAAACTAAGAAAAAGCAAAATATCTCCAAAATCGATGGTTCTACGAACATTTGTTTCAAACAAAACTTGTAAGAAATATTATTCTCTACAACTTTAGTCCTCACTAAGATGACCAATTACGACGTTTTTAAGGAGATATTTGACGGAAACCGAAAAAACCGATCATTTTTATAAATAATTCCTAAACAATAACTGCTATGGAAAATTGTTTCAAATGAAAGTTGTAGGAATTACATTCTCTATAACATTTGTATAGAATTGTATACACAATAATACTAATGTTTTAACTGAGAAATATCGCAAAAACGGAATCGTGTTTCGAATAAACCTCGATTTCCGGTTAACCGTTGTTGTCCAAAAACTAATCAGTTCTTTGTGCTCATGATAAAGTGTTATATATGAAATTTGGTAACGATATGGCAAGTACTTTTTGAGTCACAGCGCCCACAATCACATACGCACACACAGACATCATTCCAAAAATAGTCTAAACGTGTTCTAGGGACCTCAAAACGTGTATTTCTGTTGAAATCTCGAAGTCGGTTTTTTTCGTGATAACAATACTTTCCCATTACTACGTATGGAGAAAGTAAAAAGCAAGGAGAGAATGGGAAACGACACCGAAACCCTTAATAAAGGAGGACTCGAAGCAGCATCACCGACGCTCAGCGATCTTCCTTGGAGGATTGCCTACTCTCTGCAATCCTCCCATTTTCCCTTGGTCGGACTGGATATGGAGGTTTTTTTTTCAGAGATGGTAATAGAGGGAGAGAGAGGAGTGGGTAGGAGTAGTGGAGAGAGCGGTAGATGAGGAGTAGGGGATGGGAGTGGGAGTTTGACGGTTTCAGCCTTGGAGGAAGCGAGACCGGAGTGGATGGGCGTGGCGTAGACAGAGAACACTTAAATGTTTGCCCGAGCGAGCGAGAAGTATGGCAGTGTGTAAACGCCTTTGCGATGGATCGCAATCTGCCTCGAAGGTTAGCCCGGATAGACCTTTAAGCCGTATTGGTTTAATTACCTCCTCATCTTCTTCTTCGAAAAACATGGAATATGTCTCCATCCATCGCATAAACAATCTCCGTCGCCTAATTTTTCCTCTCTCTTCATCTCTCTTTTGATTACCAATTTATTATGGAATTATGGTTCTCCAGGATGTAGGTAATAATGTTTATTGTTGGGGTGAATTGAGTGAGTACAAATTATTAAATATGGCCTATAGATAACATGACGTTCTCATCTCATAGATTAAGGGGATTTATTATGGCCGCAACGGATGTATCTTAACGTTAGCTGGAGTGACGCTGTTAATATGTCTTTGTGTTTCATCCGGAGACACGATAGGTTGGTTATAATATTGTTGACTATGTTAGAAAAATAACGCCATCCATATATTAGATATGTATCACGATTTTCATGTTACTAAACTACTCTTTTTGATGGTACCGTATTAAGGCATATCAATTGGTAATATTTTTCGTACGTTACTTGATGAACGGAACTATAAGAAATATTATTTTATATATCTATCTATAACTTCATTTTAGCCTATTCCTATTGGCATTTAGTTTTAAATGAAAAAGAACCATTTAACTTTCTGGTTGATATGACGTGCTGTGTTGAAAGAAATAACGTTGAGATTTACCGTTGCCTTTGGCAAAAACTGTAAAAATTTAAAGCTAATTTTTTGTTGCCATTGTCATAAAACAATGACTATTTAAACGCAAGTAATAATATTACGAGTGTATTTTGGGACACTTCCTACTCAGTCCCTCCAATTTTCCTTCCCATTCTTCCGTCATTTTTTCTGACCAATCCATAAAAATAGTTTCGCGAAATTATATCGAAGCTATTTATGGCTGACCTGGTAGGAGAGCACATCTTATGCACTCGCGCATAAAAGCCTAAATTCCGTCTAAATATATTTCCTTCTTAAGAAATGTATTGATGTTTTACCGGCATAGCTGGTTTTATATTTCGACTCTTCCTATATGAAAAAAATTAAGGCGCGTTTACCGTCAACGTAGTCGTTGATATATTCTTTCGTTAGCTCTATCCTTCAAAGCACATAAAGAGAACTATAAAAAGCTTTTAAAGAGACTCTCCGAAAATCTTGTTGGATTCATATAGGTATACATTTTTTATGAGAAAAGTTTTAGGGATGTCGTCTACTGGCATGGGATAAACGGCTTGAAGAAGCATCGGGTAAAAAAAATTAGAATCTAATAGAATATTCTCCTTGATGGAAAGGCGTTTTTTACCTAAATTCCCCAGAACCGACTCATGATATCACAGCACAGAAACTCCAATGGGACTTGCATGAGCTTCTCCGAATTTTTACATATACACGGAGTTCAAAAACTTTTATATCCTGAGATTGACATTTCTGTGATATTCTCTGTATTTGCAGCATGCTTCGCCTGTCTGAATTTTATTAGACAGTCCCCTGGGACATGCCTGGCGCATTTTTGTAATCAGTGATCGGTGATATAGAGAACGTGCGGTATATCTGTAATGAGGGCTGAGCACGTGTGTCTCGTAGGTCAGGGTAACCATACATTCCAAAGAAACTTTTTTTCTCAACTTATCAGTGTAATGGAATATCGATTTTTAGAGTATAATTTTGTGAATGAAAGCATGCCTAATACAGGTTTAAAAAGTTCACGGGCGCGTTGGATGAATTTAACAAATCAAGACGCCGTAGCTCATTATTTTATCATACCAACAATTATATATTGCATAACGGAATCTATGCACACCAAATCGGCTACTCGTCGTTAGTCGCGGTTGTGATAACTACCACCACACGCTTTTTTTACCACGCCTTTCAAACGTACCACTGACTGCATAAGATTCAGGGGCAAGTTTCTATCGACAAGTGCTCCCAAAGAAAGTCACGTCCCTCAAAAGGTAAGGGGGAGGGTCAAAAGAGACCCAAAGCCCTTAGGGTTATCGGCTTGGACGGGGTAGGAGAAGGGTGCAACCAACGTTATTATTGTTTCTGATACTCAAGACACTGAATTTTGAGTTTAGCACGGCTACTGATTTTCGTATCCGCAAGCTATATATCCTAATCCGACCCGCAAAAAGTTAGGCATAATCCGACCCGAACCGCGACTTTTCGTGCAGATATCCGCGGATCGGGTCGGATAAATTGCGGATATGCAGATCTATAATCTGCGATGCCAATTATTACACTGCCAAAGAATATTTTTAGACAAATCGGGTAGAGGTAGGGGGTCCCCAAAGATTTCAAATTAAGATTCTGAGCAAATTGTTACAGATAGAAACTTAAAATTTTCACTATCTGTGAGGCCTTTAATAACATCTGGAACATTATAGAAGTTAAATCGTCTGGTGGCAGGGGGTACCTTCAAAATTATAAAAAATTAAGATTCTGAGCAAATGTTTAGAGAGAGAGAGTTAAAATTTCTCAATTAATTATTGAATAAATTACTTTTCCATACAACTATATTGTTAACTTTATAAATAATTTTAAGTTCATAATTCCAAATAAGCCTCATAGAAAGCGATTTTTCATTTTGAGTAATCGATTAAAACACCATTTTTTCTGTATCTTTGCATTCTTGACATCTCACCAACAATTACAAAAGGCCGCTTTTGATTGTAAATATAAAAAATATATGCTAGGTTTTTAAATCTGCATATATGTAGATCCAAAATCACTGCGAAATTCCGAATGAGAGTTATTTTAGATGACGTGTTTTGGGACTCTTCCCCCCATTGCTTTTTTTCATACTCGTTCTCTAAGATCACTCTCACGTGAACAGTGCCATAGAGTCAAGTAGGGCACGGGTTTTTCCACGCCATCTCCACTTCCGTCCCGGAAATACATATATATTTTTCACCCGGATGCGACGAACCGTGGAAGGGAAAAGCTCCGTGTCGAGAACGTTCGACTGCTTGTAGTGATTGGCTGGGAGTGGACGACTTAATTTGTTACTTTTTGAGATAAAGGAGAGAGAGAGAGCAGGTAGAGGGTTGTAGGGAAGAAGGTAGGGTGACGTGCAACTTCGGTCTGATGCTCTCTTTGTGGGAGTCCAATCCATTAGCGGAGGAGTCTTCTTCTCTGCCTAAACACGCGATGTGTGCTGCTGCACGTAACACTCCCTACCTGCTCACATGACTGCTTCTTCCCTACTAAATGTTCTCATGCTCGATACATCTTATTCTCTCTCTCTCTCTTCCTCGTACGTCTTAACTGATTAACTACCTGCAAGAATTCGTCTTTCCATATTTTATTGTAACCAAGGTCGGATTAAACGAAAATTCTCTTCTTTTGTTCTTTTCCAATGTCGATTTTAAGGATATTCCAAAATATTCGCTATCCAATCGATTTTACCTTCAAATTCTATTTATATTACCTTCAAATTCTATTTATTTAAAAAAAAAACCTTTGCCGCTAGCGCTGCGCTTCATCCTGTTCACGACAGTGTTGTTACGGTTGCATAATTTCTAGGATATTAATACACTGCTTTATAAACGCCTTTTCACTTTCTCATTTACGAAGTATATTGAGAAAGTACTATTGTAATCGCGAAAAAATTTGACCTCGAGGTTTTGACGGAAATATACGTTTTAGGTGGAGCTGAGTCTGAAAAAGCGGTTTTCGCAGTGCCGTCTTTCTGTCTGTCTGTTATTAATCTAGGACAGTGATGGCGAACCTTTTATTGCCCGCGTGCCAATATTACTGAAATTGTCGAATCTTTTCCGCCTCGCGTGCCACAAAAAAGTCCTTGATTTTTTTTGCGTGCAAACTAAATTAAATTCGTGATCAAGACAAAAGAGACTGAAATTTATAACCATAAAACTAATGTTCACAATAGTTAACTAAATGAGACAAATGTTTTTTGAGGAACTAAATCAGTACGATAAATGCATTGGTTGGTTTTCACCTTTCGTTGGCGTGCCAACCAAAATCGTCTTGCGTGTCACTTATGGCACGCGTGCCATAGGTTCGCCATCACTGATCTAAGATGTAAACGGTAAAGCGAAAATGAATGAAATCTAATACTTAGGCATTTCATCATATAGAGTAGAAGCTGTGAAGAAATGGTTGACATTGCTCAATAATTAAGGGAAGTTTATTCTACGCATTTTTAACAACAATTTGATTTTCTCAAAAACGGCTTTAACGATTTTGATCAAATTTCGTACCGTTACTTGAATTTACTTCTTCAATAATACTACATAGTTTATATTTCTCAAAAAATTAATATAAGGCTAGTTTATGCTAGGCAACTTCAACAATAATTTGATTTTCTCAAAAACGGCTCAAAACGATTTTGATAAAATTTCGTACCGTTACTTGAGTATCCGTCTGAAATAATACTACATCCTCCATATTTCTCAAAAAATGAATATGATGCTAGTTTATTCTTGGGCAACCTGAACAAAAAAATTGGATTTTCTAAAAACCGGCTGATACGATTTTCATTTTCTAAAGATAACGACGCATTAGTATATGAGAGAGTTTGTACAACGTATGTTTCACCGATTTTTTTAAAGAAAAGCTTGCAACGTACTTTTCCCAGATAAATGCATCTATCTCGTGAGGATAATATTTTGTACCGCGAATCATTTCTTATGATTTCATTTTTTTTTAGATTTCGTTTTCAGATTCCACTCCTCTCTTTAAAAAAAAAAGTTTTCTTAATCATATATCCACAATTCTACGAAGGTTGAAACTTACTTCTGCTTACAATTGGTATGCCGAGCAACAAAAATCCAGAATTTCGTTCTTTTTTCCTACACGCACTTCCAATCCAGCGCATATTATCCCGTTACGCTTCTCATTCTCATTACTTCAGGAAGGGTGCGTCTAATTCGCCGAATGCTCGCTGCGTGATTCCATCTCGTCTGGGATTATTACGTGTTGCAACGGATGGATTTATTGGGTGGCGTAAAAAAAAATTGTTGGTTCGTTAGGCGTAACGGGTGAATGGTCTTCGACCGCAGGACACCGTTATTGCGATATAACCCTTTCGGGCCGCTTTCCCCCAAAAGGACAATTGAGCATCGCGACGAAAAAGTCACCGATGCCGTTGGACGAAGTAATGCAATCACGTTATTTTAACCAAGTATTCGATGGCCATCGTTCGTACCGTTTGGACATTATACTCTAACGGATTAATTCGTCGGGTTGTGGCGCCACATCATGAAGATCGTACTTCGATAGGCTTTCGCATTTGTTCTCAGAACACTAAAAATAGAACATGGTACTCCTTTTTTAATGGCACATGCCTTTACTAATAAGCAGCAAAAAAAATCGAAAAGTTCGACTCAAGTATCCCCTCTTCAAAGTGAGTAATAACTTAAGTTCTGAAGATGCAAGCACTCGTCTGATAGAGAGACAACTCCGACTACTCTTACATCAAAGACTCTCCTCCGAAAAGCTCATTTATTAACTGCGTATTATGGTAATCTCTAATACGCGGTCTGCTCACAGTAACTCAAGCCTTTGAGGAAGGCAGATAAAATGCTAATTTTGGAGAAGTCAAAGAAAGTTTTAAATGAACCGGCCGCGATCGGTGTGAAGCATCTCTCCATGGGCCACGTGCGACATCTCACATAGATGAGCGGTGGGTGTTTTAAATTTTGATGGACTACTTTAAATGTCTGACGTGTCCAACGCTTTTAATGTTTAAAATCAAAAAATATGTGTGTTAAAAAAAAGTGCAAAACAATATCTACAAGTAACCGAAAAATATAGCTTATATTTGGATTTAGTATACAAAAAACATTCACCGGAGGAAATTATACGCATTTGCATGCATGCGGAAGCTTAAAAAAAATAATTCCGACCGAATTTTATCACATTCTAGTTTTTTTCGACGAACGTGCATCGGTTTTCCTTTAAGAATCCTTCGACCCTTAGAACTTATCACAAAACAGAAATAAATCTACGGCTCGCATGGAATAAAGATGTGATTTATGAATCCAGTCTTTCTATCGTATTTATAATCGTCCTACTTTACTCGACACGGCAAAACTAAAATATGAAATAAAAAAAACCAATATCTCGAGGGTCGTAGCCTCGTGTACCAGGCGACACGTCACACGACATTGTAAACAGGGACTGGCACGAGATTCGTCGGATAAAATGCCGCGACGTTTTGCGCCATTAAATTATATTAAGGTCAGCTGCAATTAACCGCCATACACATGGAGGAGGACGGAAAATTTCGTTCGCGAGATTTTTCTTCTCCCGACAGGAAAATTATTTAAACCGTATCTGCGTGATTTTTCTCTTACTCCGTCAACCTTTCCAGGATTACTTTCGAAAAGGATTAATTCTTCGGAGGACCCTGGAAAAAGTTCATCGTCGACTCGCGTGACGTCGGTTGTTTTTCCTCCTGGACTTCGCTAAATATTTCCATATATTAAATCTTCCGCATCAACTCTTTATTCGGTTCAATAATTTAAAAAACTCGTATTCTTGTCAAAACAAGTTTTTAACCGAAATTTATTCGATTCTCTTGGAATGTCGTTATCTTACTATAATCTTCCTCTCTAAAAATAATCATCCATCTTTTTTTCCAAAACCGATATCTATAAATCTGTAGATTATAAGAGAAATGATTTTATCGGAAAGTTCAGATTTTTTATTATTAAATTAAACTTTTCTCTCTTTTGTATTAACGTTCGTGTCGTCAAGAATTCGCGTGCCATACGGAAAGTTGAACGGAAGCTTAAGTGAAAGTAAACTTATTAGTATTTTTTGAGGAGTGTATCCATATGCGTCAAGAAGTGCCTAAGGGATATTCCTTAGCGAAAAAAAAGAAATATATCATCTGAGGATGAAAGATATGGAATATTATTTTTGCGTGTAAGGTAATGTATGACGAGAATTGAACATCTGTGTATATAAACTAAAACACGACATAAAGGTCGAGTCTAATTTTCTAAAATTACATTATACGTATATTGAGAAGCATTACCGTAATCCATAAAGAAAAAAATATGCATTTCTGACAACTTCTCGACATAAACGACATTTTTTAAAAAATTCTCTTACGCATCAATTATACGAACAATTTTACCGGTTTCCATGAGGCGCGAGTTGTTTACCCGTTACAAGCACGAGATCCGTGGGCACTTTCAGTCAATACCACACGACCGAATTCACAGTCCAACCGTTCTTACACCCGATAACGTCCCCATCCTCCTCCCCTAGTGTTTCACACCTTTTTTTCTTGGCTATATCAGATAGAAACAAATTTATATATTATCGAATACAGCTTAGGAAAGTTTTTCAGTAAACATTTTTTTCCGGGGAAGGGATGAATGTAGGAGACGGGAAAGAAAATATCAATAATGCACGCGGAAGGAAAATCAATGACGAACGTCTAGGAGACGCTTTTCTCTCTCTCTCTCTCTTTCTCTCTCCCTCCCTCTCTCCCTCCCTCTCTCCCTCCCTCTCTCCCTCCCTCCCTCTCTCTCTATCATTCCCACATTCTTCTAAAGATGACGTTACTGTACCCCACTTCTATCCCACCCAAAAATATTCGCATATTCTTTCCTCGAGACCTTCTGACTCATCTAAAAACACCAATCTTCTGAAGATATATAACCCTCTACGTGCGTTCAATCTTTTTACGCAACCTCCACAGTTTTCTCGCAGATGGCCTCCAGAATGAAACGCCGTCGATAAATGGTGGGAAGAGAGGCGCGGAGAGGCGAGTTTTAGGGTGTTAGCGAAGGAGTTGGAGTGGTGTGTTTTTTCTTTTTTTTTTAGGATGGAAGGTTTTTCTCCCCCTCTCCGTCGCCAAAACAACGTCAAATCGTGGTGGTGATGAAGGCAAGCAACCCAGCATGAAACTGCCAAGAGCAGAGGCACTCTTTGAATGACATGTCGGCACCAGAAGGGCGATAGACACATACAGTTAACCCTCTGCTATCCCTCTTGACACGCGATGGGCATAGAGAGGAGAGGGAGAGAGGGTGGGGGAGAGGGGGTGAGAGGGAGTGAGAGGGAGAGGGGGTGAGAGGGTGAGGGAGTGAGAGGGAGAGGGGGTGAGAGGGAGAGGGGGTGAGAGGGAGAGGGGGTGAGAGGGAGATGGGGTGAGAGGGAGAGGGGATGAGAGGGAGAGGGAGTGAGAGGGTGAGGGAGTGAGAGGGAGATGGGGTGAGAGGGAGAGGGAGTGAAAGGGTGGGGGAGAGGGAGTGAGAGGGTGAGGGAGTGAGAGGGAGAGGGGATGAGAGGGAGAGGGGGTGAGAGGGTGAGGGAGTGAGAGGGAGAGGGGGTGAGAGGGAGAGGGAGAGGGAGTGAGAGGGTGAGGGGGTGAGAGGGAGAGGGGGTGAGAGGGAGAGGGGGTGAGAGGGTGAGGGAGTGAGAGGGAGTGAGAGGGTGAGGGGGTGAGAGGGTGAGGGAGTGAGAGGGTGAGGGAGTGAGAGGGAGAGGGGGTGAGAGGGAGAGGGAGTGAGAGGGTGAGGGAGTGAGAGGGAGAGGGGGTGAGAGGGAGAAGGGGTGAGAGGGTGAGAGGGTGAGGGAGTGAGAGGGTGAGGGTGAGGGAGTGAGAGGTTGAGGGGGTGAGAGGGAGAGGGGGTGAGAGGGTGAGGGAGTGAGAGGGTGAGGGAGTGAGAGGGGGTGAGAGGGAGAGGGGGTGAGAGGGTGAGGGGGTGAGAGGGAGAGGGGGTGAGAGGGAGAGGGGGTGAGAGGGAGAGGGTGAGGGAGTGAGAGGGAGAGGGGGTGAGAGGGTGAGGGAGTGAGAGGGAGAGGGGGTGAGAGGGAGAGGGGGTGAGAGGGAGAGGGGGTGAGAGGGTGAGGGAGTGAGAGGGTGAGTGGGTGAGGGAGTGAGAGGGTGAGTGGGTGAGAGGGAAAAGGGGGAGAGGGAAAAGGGGGAGAGGGAGAGTGAGTGAGAGGGATAGGGGGAAGAGGAAGAGGGGAGAGAGGAAGAGGGGGAGAGGGAGGAGAGGGGAGGGGAGAGGGGGAGACGCGAAATCATCCCTTTCTGGACGTTAAGTTAGATCGCCCTCTAGGGCTTATCTTCTCATTGCGGAAGCAGATGTTCTTTTTTATTTTTATTTTTCCGAGTGGATTCGAACACGACTTTCAGGGTTTCGTTATGTTCGACTATTGGAACCCGACCTTGTGTGTTTACTATTTTTTTTCTATGGCGCCATATTACGTGCATCTTATTTATCAATTTGTTCCCTCGTTGTATCCCCGTAGTTGGAGTAATGCCGTTTTCAAGTTCCTATCGCTTTGTAACGATATATTCATCATATCTCTCGACTGGGTATACCGTTTCGCATGTCGTTCGGACCTCAAGGCGGTTTTATTGAGGAAATGAACAAATTGTTCGCAATCACGCAAGAGAATATTTCTTTTTCTCGATAACTGATATTTTATATGCATCTTCTTCCGACAATCTGCGAGAAACCTGCCGGTGGAAAATATAAATTTTTCCAAAAATAAAGGAATTGAAATTTTGGGCAAAATATCTACCACACAATGATATCGATGAATAGTTGTGTTGCCTTTCTGATATTTATACGCCAGCAAATTTATAAATTAAAAAATATATATTTCCACGTACCGTGTCGAAAGAGTGGTAAACGTCCAGTGGCGTAACAATAGAGTGGCGCAGGTAGCTAAATGCCACGGGCCCAATGGGTCCGTGAGGCCCCTGTATGACCCTAAAAAATTTTCAAATATAGAACACATTAAGATTTTTGAGTAATTTCTCATTATTTATCTTAATTTCCGAATGACTTTCCAGTTAATCATTATTTACCAACAAAGTAATTTTAAAAGAGCATAACGTTTTCAGTATATTCCTTACACTTGATTAGTAAGTGCAATTTGATAGCCTTTACTATGGCTTTCAGTTTTAAGGGAACATATGTACATATTTGTTGGTTTAGAGATTATGAGGGGTGGAGCCGGTAACACACACACACACACACATATATATATATGGTTTAAACGAATGAAACCGTCTCGTTAATCAAGCAAAATAACGCGCACCAAAAAGTTTCCACTGCGTTAACAAGCTTCCATAAAAAGATTTATCTCCTCAAGGTTAATAAGTTTTCGGCTTACGTTCTCCCATCCCAACGTTCTCACGCATATTTATCGCCCGCGATAATCTTCCTCGCTCCAAAAAAGTGTTGCCTCTCACTTACTTTTCCACCTAGCCATAACCGTAGATATTGATCTTTCATTTCATTTCCACGCCGCTTTTGTCTCAAGACTCTCCTGACTCACAAACTCCTTCCCTCCAAATTCCTCGCCCCTCCCTCAAGTCGGCAGTCTTTACGATCCCCTCAATGTTTTGAGAACGAGACAGAAAAAAGTAACCCCTCCTCCCTCTTAAGGGAAGTCTCTCTCTCTCTTTCACTCTATATATTGCTAGTGGATAATAAATCGTTTCGCGAATTATAAGTGCATTTTTTATCAGCCTCTCGTTTTTTTCTTCCCACGGGAAGCGTTATTTGCCTATATCGGCCTTGGTTTATATACAGGGTGGCGCACGAAATGATATATTAAAACCTTGCGCAGATCCAATCCCCCTATATATTTTTGCTTGTTTATGCGTTATGTGAAATGTGAAAGGATCAGAGCGCCATCGGCGGCATAAGATCAAGGGGCATTATCGTAAATATCGTTCAGCTCATACTTTCAGGATTTACTTAGCCTCGCCCGTTTTAAATTTTTAGCTGCTCGCCGCCTACGTTGAAGTGTCTTTGGTTCGATTTTAGGAGCGTTATTTTCTCCATTTGGTTAACCGTAGAACATTAATCATTTGCATATCGAAATTACACAACTTTTGTATGTTCTTTACTATTTTTACTTCCAGAAACGTTCAGTAACGTGGATTTAATATTTATTGTTTGCTTATAATGCGTATAAAAGTTGATTTATTTTATTTTATTTGACGTAGGTAATACTTATTTCACGCACACCCGTCACATTGGACGTGAAATTACTCTAGTATATAATACACACATACTGGCGGCAAAAAACTCGCGCTATCCATCCTCGTGTTAGCTACGCGGGATTCATATGCCTTTTATCGGTATCTCCGCAAACTGTTGCATTCACCCACGTATCCGTCCGTATCATAGTAGTTGTTTCATTGTAAAAACAAATAGGGGATCAATTCGCGCGCCATCCTGTAGATTACTTCTTCTTAAAGCCTTTATCCTTTCGCAACCTCTTCGGGAAACGCTGTTTGATTTTTTTTAAAGCTCGTATCCTAACTACATTTCCACCCATACATACTCGAAAGCCCTCCACCATAACCATAGCCTTTTCGGCTCTGTGTGCGTATACATATATATATATCCTCGCACTTAAAGTACAAGCCCTTGCTTTTGGTAAGGGATAACAGAAATGAGAGTTCGATAGATAACCGGAGAAGGCTTTTTGAGCGCGTTGCCAAAAAGAAAAAAAGGAGAGAGATCAAAAGGGAAGGCTCTCACTCTCTCTCCCATTATTTCTCTTAAAGTCCGCGATTGCTTTTTTGATGTTATTTTTATCGTTTACATGATTCAGCGACATCAAAGGAAGTGGCAAGAAGACGAAGCAGCGGCAGGAGAATCCTTCTCCCTTCTGTTGAGATTCGCATGGGAAGTATTTACACGCGCACGCCCTTCTAAGCGCCCGAACGCGTGTATTACCGTCCGAAAATAAATAAGGGACGAACGGTTTATTTTCGTAGGAAGTGGGAGATCCCGTGACTTTGTTTTCGTCGTGTCAGTGTAATAACGGCCGGATGAAATGTTTACCAAATAAGCGGTGAAAATATTTTTCTACGCGGCGGAAATGTTGGGGAGGGAGTTTTAAGCTAAATGTTGCCTCTTGGTATCAAAGGGATTGTTCCTCAAATCACTTTTAAATATCGTATGTGCTGCAGATATAGGTAAGGTAATGCGTGACGATGTCCGATATATGATTATACTGAACTCTTTTGAATGTTGCGTAAAAGCTATGGAAAAAGGTTCTAACGCGATTTCCTAAATATTGATTGCGTGAGTTTTCAGTTTGTTTTTAAATGATTACGAATTGAATTCCATCATAATATGACCGATGCAAGTAATGTGTCCATAAATACGATTCGAATAAAAATTAATTCCAGACAGTGTTATGATACAAGAAGCCGATGAAATACGTGAGGTATATTCTCAGATATTATAAAGGGGATTTTTCCTAGTTTTTAGTTAATTATTATTTTAACGATTGATTTTGAGGAAAAACTAGTTTCATAACGAAACTAGCACAAAGAAATGACTTAGTAACTTTAATCGGAAAAATTTGTAAGCTAAGATTATTTTTTCAATTAAAACAAGTTTTCTGGCATCTTCTTTCAGTGAAGAATATTATCCCACTCCGTTCGAACGGTTGACATGCATTTGTTTCCTTCGTTGCTGCTTACGCTTTTTAAAAAATCCACTTCTCTCCGATTTACTTCAATGTATCTAAACGTTTTACGCTCAACTGAGAAGAGACAGCAAATTATGAATTCCTGTTTGTAATATGGTTCGTAAATACAGTCGAACTTTTATATGTTAACCGTCTATTACTCCAATTTTCCATAACTCGAAGTGAATTCACTTTACAGGCAAAATCTTGTTCGCGTTATTTTTCATCAATAACTCGAATTTTCTGTTTAATATTATTTTGTTTCCCTTGAGGTTCGACTTATAGCTGTTCCAGTGTACTTCTGAGGGCATTATAAAATCGCGATAATTATGAAACGACTACTTTAAAAAATAATTCCAAACTCGAACATAAAAAATAAATAAATAAAAACTTCATCCTCCTAGAGAAATTATGTTCTTCTTCTAATAAGCGTGAAAGCAGACGGAAACATTACATCCAGTAGGCACCACAAACAAATGAAGCGCGATAAACATCAAAACGCTCTACCCGACTTTGACCTCGGGAGTATTCCGTTTACGGAAACCGACTCCAAGCGAGACGGAAGAAATAAGGACAAAAAAGAACGTCCTTTCACCAAAATATATAGCTGTATAAAAATACTTCCGTCGTCCGGGAAACTATCCCGTCACGTAATGCACGTTTCATTACTTAATCATGGTTCCGAGGCATTAACGGTATACGGAATGCCTCTCCAAAGCCCAATGAGACAGAGAGAAAGAGAAAGGATGGAGACATGGAAAAGAGGAATAAACAGAGAGAGAGAGGAAAGGAGATATACACAAAACCAGAGGTCAAAAACAGTAAGGATAATCACTGCGGAAAGGGAGGAGATTATCCTGGCGTCGTTCTGCCGTGAAGAGGGGTGTTTCGAAGGAGGGAAGGTAATTGGCGGTAAAGGGGTCGTTAAAAAATTTTTAAAAATATATATATATCCGTCGATTGACCATTGGATGCCGTGTACGTACCACCCTCGCGTCCACTCGTGCTGTCTCGCCCACACGCACGCCGTACGAGTTTTCGAAGGAAATCATTTTCCCTTACAAAAAACCACCCTCTTTTTTTTTTTTTAAAAAAAAAAGCCATTTGATCGGTACGGTTTTCATCCTTCTCGGAGAGGCTGAGAGAATTGACAACGCTCCAAACTCCACTTACAGGTCCGCTTTCAAGTAGGGAGAGAGAGAGAGTCGTATAATCCGGGTACGCTCCAATTTACTTGCGTCGTAATGAAAATTGTTCCGTTTCACCTTCGATTGCAGACGCGGAACAGATAGTAGTACCTTCTCTCAAGAGTCGTGCCTTATGAATAAAATACATATTCGTCTGACTTAACCTCCGATACATAACTCCGGTTTTTATGCATTCTTCCGGTAAGAAAGTTTTAATGAGTTTTTTTTTCTCATTCGAACAATTAAAAACTCTTGAAGTTCTCGTTAAAAAAGTAATCGGTATTCATTGTTGCGGATCGATACAGAAAATGTTTGTTAGAATTTATGATAATATTTTTATATGACAAATTAGGAGTATATGGAGAACCAAGTTTAACCATGAATAATCACGGACCTGTCTACGAACAGACTACCTACGATGATGATGATGACGACGATGATAACGAATTAGCATGAGGCGCGTTTTTCCGTAAGTTAATTTAATAAAATTGATGTTTAGAATATGTGCGCAAAGCATTAATCGAGGAAAAAAATTCGTATTATTGAGATAAAAATAATCCGCCGTACAGTACGCGAATAATATAATTTATGCCTCGAAAAAAATTAAACCAGTAAAACCGGAGGAAAAACTCCACAAATTAATCATTCCCAGACGCACTTGCACGCCCGTTTATAATATAATATATTTTGACATATTTACACCCATACCGAGAAGAAAATATTTTTAAATGCGCACGAAGGAATAAAGAGAATAAGAAAAACGGAAAAAGCAAGAGAGATTTACAACCAGCCAATCAGACCACGAAACCTGAGAAGGCGAAGGAAAAAAACTCAAGAGATAAGCGTGGAGAGGTAAGAGAGAGAGAGAGAGAGAGAGAGAGGTGAGGCGAAGGGATATAAAAGATTATGGGAATACGATGGAGAAAAGAGCGAGGTAGAATGAGGTAAAAGAGGGAGAGAAATAATGGGTGGAAAAGGAAGAAGGGATAAAAGGTGTAAGGGAAGAAGGTTAAGGAAAGGTAGAAGGTTAAGGATCATTGGAAGAACAGCAAACGTGTCAGACGGGGAGAGGGGGACGGGGGAAAGAGTAGGCCGTATCCCCTGAAACCCCATTTTTTTATCCCCCGCCGAGATAGAACATTGGGAAGGGTTAAGGAAGACGATAATAGAGAGAGAGAGAGAGAAAAGGGGATGGTAGAAGGAGAGAGAGAGAGAGAGGGAAGGGAGAGGTGAAGGAAGCTGGAAAATAGAGTGGTTTGGAGAACAGAGATGGTGTTGGTGGCAATGGGATAGGGGAAAAGATGGGACGGGATGGATAAACGGAGAGGAGAGAGAGAGAGGGAGTCCGGAGGGAGGGAGAAGTAAGTTTACCCAACCATGCCACTCTCAACTACCCTCACTCTCCTCCTCCCCCTTCCTCCACTATCTCTCCCCTCCTCCTCCTTTCCACCTCCCCTCCCCTAACATCCACCCATCAGCCATTTTATCCCTCACCATCCTTTTCTTGGTTAGTGGAAAGAGGAGAATATATTCACTCCCCCCCCCTCTCCCTCCCCCCCCACCCCCACCCCTCCACCCACCCTTTCTTTCTCGGCAAGGGTCGGAGGAGGAGGAGGAAGAGGAGGATTTAGGGTGGATATACTCTCCGAGTTAGAGGAACGTTGGACGGAGGAGGTGGAGGAGCTTACACGTGGCATTGGTCTGACGAGGGAGGGTGGAGAGAGAGAGAGAAACGGAGAGAGAGAACGGCAGACGTACGGAAGGAGAACGAGGGAGAGAGAGAGTGGCGAAATTGAGGGAGTGGCTGTAGAAGGAGCGTGGGAGAAAGAGAGGGGAAAAGAGAATGATTCGACGTGAGAAGGGATGAGATATACGAACAGAGAAAGAGAGCAAGATAGAAGGGTGTGTGTCGGGGGAAGAGCAGTATAGAGGGAGTGAGAGAGAGGGGGGAGGGGAGGGTTGGTGGCGAAGGGCGAGGTGATGGAAGGAGTGGCATAAAAAAGAGGGGGGTGGGAGCGCAGGGAGAGAGAGAGAGAGAGAGAGTGGGTGGGGGTGGAGAGGGGAAAAGGAGGGGAGTGGAGGCGGCAGAGGCGGCTGTGTCGGTGAGATGGTTAGGAGAAGGGGAGTCGGTCGTGCAGTCTGTGTGTAAGGGGAGGGCGAGGTGGTTTGCCCCGAGTCGAGGGAAGAGAATTGGAAGAGAGGTAGGGAGGGAGAGAGAGAGAGGGAATGAAGGGGTAGTGGGAGTGGAGTGGCAACGACGGTGCTGTTGGTGGTATTGGAAGAGAGCGGAGAGGGAGAGAGGGAGGGTGAGAGAGGGAGAGAGAGAGAGAGAAAGGGCGGCCTCTTTGGACTGCCAGGCGTTTTACCGAAGGAGTGGACGCCACCAGGCGCCTGCCTCTCTTTCTCCCTCTCTCTCTCTGTCTCTCTCTCTCTCTCTCTCTCGCGTTTCACTCCGCCTCCATTTTCGGACGCGCTGGTTCGCTTTAATAACGCTTCGCATTTGTTCGGCAACTCTTTCCGTATCTCCCTCGTGCGTAACAACGTCTTCTTAGGTTCCCAAGGTGACGTAAATAAAAACTAAGAAAAGAAGAAGAAGAACAACAACAAGAAGACGCCAGAAAAGTGATTGACGTCTTGCGCTTCGGATTGTCCAAGTTTTGTTTCAAAGTGTGATCCGTTTCGAGGACTGCTTCTATTAAACGCTTGTTATTTTAAAGTGGACGCGTTTGTCTCTTGTTTTGTGCGTCGCTCGAAACTAATTTGTCCTACGTGGAGAGAGCAACTCTCACCCCCCTTCCCCCCTTGTTTAAGTAACTTTTACGGCATGACCCTTTTACGTGTGGGTGTGAGAAGTGATACCAACCTATCCCCGTCTAAAATTTCTCTCTCCTTTCCTTCTTAAAGAGGAAGGAAACCCGAAAGTCTGGACAGCATTACGACCATCTCTTCTGTTTTTTTTTTGTTGCGCGTGTGATTTTTTGTTTAATTTCGTCCGACCGCAAGAGTGCCGACGACGGATTTTTTAACGTTCGGGAGTGAAATTACAACGCCGACAGGAGCGATCTTACGTTTCTGCGAAGGATTTGACGTCCGGTGTTTTCGCGCTAAACGAATTCGCCCTCCAGCGGAGCATTTTCGCTGCGTAGTTGCGTTGCTGTTTGTGTCGGCGACATCTTCCAACATGGTGGACGCGCGCTAGTGTTGTTGATTTAGCGGCATTTTCCCGACGAACGACTTTTTCTCCCTCCGTGCGTCGATGGGTTTCGTACGGTCGATGCCTTTCCCATTAACGTAACTAGAGGAAGGAATTTTTTTAAAAAAAGCAACGTTTGGAGAGAGAAGATCTTGATTTTTTTACACGCAACCGTTGTCACGCATCATCTCTCGACGAGTTTCCATCGGTTTGTTTCGCGTTCGAAAAACAAACGCACTCAAGGATTACAAAGTGCGAATGAATTCGTGGAAGTGGATAGATTTATGTTTCTTTTTTTTGATCATGCACGTCGTGGTATGTCGCCCTGCTATGCATACGTGTGACTCCCTTTCCTACGAGAGAAAACAACAGGTGTCTCGATAATAGAGAAGAACACTTTTGCTTAACACTTTTATAGCCACCGAAAAACACGAGGCGTAATCCCGTTAGGCTAGGGAGCGCACGTAGACTTTTTTTAAAAAGTACAAAAACTTGTCCATTCTTCGATCGATACCTCTCGCCGGCGTGTGTATATGTCGGAATTCTAAAACAAGGCGACCGTGCCACTATGGGAGCGCGTGAACTATAAGCCTCCTCCATCCACACTCCCCCTCCCTCTACCCTCTCGCCTTTTGTGGTATGCGTTAATTTCAATTATGAAATATTTTTGCTGTCCCGATTCCTTACGGTCAATTCACCTCGGAATGAGGCCGCGTGCATTCTCTCTCGAGCAAGGTCCTTCATCTTAAAATTCTACGTCATCCTCCCGTCACCTCCTATCCCCCCCCAATTTCTTCCCCCTCTCCTCCCCCTCCCCTTCCCCCTCATCCATACCTTCCTCCCTCGCAACACTCCTTTTCTCCCGACTTTGTAATACACACCACGCGCATCCTTGGGGCCAATAGAGAGCCTCTCCCTTCTTACTTTGGGAGCCATCCTTTTCGGTTTATTCATTCATCTCCTCTGCCTCCCTCCTTCCCTTCCCTTCTTGTGGAACACCCGCGGCTGCTTTTAGTACCTCAACCTGGTTGAGTGGTGGCCAGGATACGTAAACCCACTCCCCTCCACCTCTCTTTTTTTTGGCCTTGCGTTAACGAGGCAAAAGGTGTGTAGCTTGGTGTTTTTTTAGGCGTGTGTTGTGTTGGGGGAGAGAAGAGGGGGAGGAGGAAGGGAGGGAGTGAGGAAAGAGGGATCAGAGTTCAGTGGAAGAGGGAACGTGGTGTGAGGGAAGAGGGAGAGAGAGCGGAGTGGAGAGCGTGCGAAAAAAGAAACAGTAGGGTGAGAATAAAAAAGCTAGGCGATGCGTTAAAGGGGGACATAGAATGGCCGTCGGTCATCCGTGAGGCTATTTTACGCCTCCTCTTTCTACTCTTCTATTTCCTTCCCGGCTATTCTTCGCCTTCGAACCTCTCTCTCTCTTTCTATACACAAACCGAAATAAAATAATTAAAAGGAGCGATGGAGGCCAAGAAAGCGCATCCTATACGGATGGAAAACAGGAAGAGGAGGAGACGTCTGGACAGCACAGAGGAGGAGAAAGTCGTCAAATTCATAAGGGTGAGTAAAAAGTCCGGTTGTTTTTCATTGTTTTATTCGCATTTTCTTTCCCGTTTCTCTTTCGACTTTATGGATTTCCGGAGGTGTCGCTGCGTTTTCGTATCGATGGGAATTAAGTGTCATCGATCGTTCCGACACCGTATAGGGAGAGGAAATAGAGAATGGGGAATCGAAGCCTGCACGAAATATTTCCGATTAAATCACTGGATTGGTTGGGAGGGGGAGGTTCATGAAGCAATTTGGTTTCCGATTGACTTGATTCGACGGATTGGGAAGAAATAAGAAAAAAAGAAACAATTTGCCATGGATTTATTGATTTCGCGGGCTCGCTTCACAAATTCCGAGTTTGGTGCGAAGTTTTTGATGGAGCACTATGAATAACTGACTCTGTTATTGGTTGGAAATTATTCCATAAATTTTCAAAAAACATTTTAAGTATTCGTGTTGAAGGTATTTAAATCCACGGCAAGCTGTCGCAGGTTTTAGTTTATATTAGGATATTAATTGATGACACATATTCACAAAGTGGGTATCCTAGCCTTACATGTGTAGTCTATACCTTAAATGTGAATCGGAAACAGTTATCAATCTATGTTTATTGCATTTAATTTATACATTCCTGCACTAATAACAATTGATTATTCGTTTCTCGCCATTAGTTCGCATAGTGTGATACTCGTGCGACATATTCCTGTTAACTCTCACGCAATCGAAGTGAAGAGGGAAGATAACCTGCCAGAGGAAATATCATGTCTGATGTGTTGTCTGTATTTATGAGAGCCCGGTTGATTGGTGGAGCACGATTTATTCGAAATCCACACTATATCGAGTCGCGATGTTAATCGAAATCTGATTTCCGAAATATTGAGCGCCAATGAGGCGAAAAGAACCGATTTTTTCTCCCAAATCCGACTGGACAATTTTCAGATTTACTCTATGGATTTATTTTTTACAAGGTTCGCTTCGGTTAGTAGGGTTTTTATAAAGTAATTTTAAAACGGATCCAAATATACTCCATTTTAAAAAACGTTATCTTTTCCGAATGAATCGATCGAGGTGTTAACTTAAACGTTATCATTTTTCGCTCTAGATAAAGACGACGGAGATCCCTTGAATAGATACGAAATTAATGACATATATATTTACATAGCTGTTCCAACAAGAGGACTGAACATTTTTCGTTATCTAATTTTCTAGGTCAGTTTGCACACAGCGGATAGAAAAAGAAGAAGATTCCACCGAGTTGATTTTTTCCAAAAACTATGGGGAGCATAATTACAATCAGAGGGACGAATGCATATTTCAAGTTATTATTTCCCCTTAAAAATTAATCAACTCGAGAGAGGATCTCTCTCCACCTTCTCTCTTACGAGGAAGATAAAATTTAAAAAAATCCTTCCAAAAAAATCCAAATCCATATCTTCATTCCCGTAGATATATATATATATATATATATATATGTATATATATATATATATATATATATATATATATATATATATATATATATATGTATATACATATATATATACATACACATACACACACACTTCGGTCTTAAACGCGGCCGTGAATCACTCATCCACGTTTCGTTACGGAATCGTAGCAATTCCAGAAGACGGGTCGAGGAAGACGGAAACTTATTAACCCACCTACAGGGAGGTAGCGTTTCGTTTTTTTTTTTGTGGGTCAGAGTCGTTCCTTCGGCCTGGAGAGAGAATGGGGAGGGAAATGAGAAGAGGAGGGAGGGAGAGAGAGACGGAGATGGGAGTTGTAGAACTCTCCGACACCCAACACCGCTCCTCAAGCAAGTTTTTTCACCTAGGGCGGTAAAGAGAGAGATAAAAAAAGACAGAGCAACCGAGGCACGGGAAGTCGTAAGGGAAGTGCAAGAGAAGGAAGAGGAAGCAGAGAGACGAAACTAGATGGAAAACCCTGTGTGAGAGAGATAGATAGATAGATGGATGCATGAAGATAGAGACACATCTCCGACCTCTCTCTCTCTTTCTCTCTCACACACACTTCAATTAAAAAAAAAAGCCTGGTCCCTATTCCTGCAACACGAGGGTTTCATACTCCCTTACTCTCACTCTTTTTTTTCCTCTCTCGCTCATTCCGCTTCCCTTTATCTTCCTCCTATTTCCCTCTCTCTCTCACCTCCAGAATATCGTTTCATTTTTTTATCATTTTTCCCTCTTTCAATGACGTACTCGGATCGTCTCTCTTTCTGAGTGAGTGTGGGTGGACTCCAATATGAGACTTCGCTATTTGGGGCGCCAGGAGTAGGAGACCCGTCCGTACGTTACGTCGGATGAGAGAGAATTCCACTTTTTATTATTATTATTTTTCTCTCTCTCACTTTTTTCACGTTATCATCCCCACATCTCCCTCCCTCTCTCTCTTTTCTTTTGTCTCCCTCTCTCTCACTCGCGATGGCAACTGGAAGCGAAAATTCTGTTTGCGTAACTGACTCCGACATGGTTACGACACAGAAGGAAATTTCTGATCCTGTACGAGGTTTTTGTTTGAGATGATTATTTCACGTAACGTCTCTCGTATAACGCGGTTCCTGAACGGTCCTTTTGGGATGAAGTGATCCAGGGGAATTCCAAGTGGGGTGGGGAAGGGAAGGGAAGGGGTTTGGAGAGGAGGAGGAGGAATCGCAAGAACATTCGGATAATCCGGTTTATTTTCGAGAGAGTTTACTTGCGTTCAATCTTTTTGGTACTTTAATTTTCAGTGCCGAAAATACCGATTCCGTTCTTCTAGCTACACGCGTTCGACGTGTTATCGGATTCTTTAAAATGTTTACCATTACCTAAAGGTATAAAAGTTTTTTTTTTTTACTAGATCAAAGTGGCGGTCTGGTTGAAATTTATTTTGGCTAGTTGTTGGAAGCGATTCTTGTAAATAAAATAAATCTACTCAAACCATTCTAACGTTAACATCGTTTACACGAATTTATTATATGTATATCATCGATTGAGCGAAGATAAAGCATCACAATGTAAGCAAAAGCTAATAATCCGATTATTAAAACATATTTTCAAGGAAGAGAAATTACTGGAGGCTAAATCCGTATGTGTCTATCAATTGTTTTTTTGTATCCTGAAGTTTGCGAGCTTTAACACATATTAAAACTATTTTTCATACTTGAGGTATGAGAAATAATTTCATTGTATATAGCAAAGGAAATGTGTAGAATAAAACGATATCGCCTTCAATTATATACCATATAAGGTTCTATATAAATATATTAAAACCGATGTTTTACAACATGTTTAGCTGTAAACGTTATAGGATTACATTCCTGAATATATATAAATGTTATTATTATGAAATGATTCACCTTTAAGTTTTATCTGCCATTTCTATGTACCGCTAAAATCCGTTAGTTCTTCCTCGAAGGAAAGGTGAATCACAAACTAATGAGGAATTCAACAGATGTTTGTCCTTTACCTTTCTCACACCCATTTTATTCAATTAAAATTATCTAATATTTTAAAAGCTATATTGTATACTTCCTTCATAAAAGTCAAATGGACAAATCCTAATATAAAAAGAAAAAGATACGTGATTTCGAGAAAAAATATGTACGATTTGCACGAAAAATTTTAATTAATAATCCAAACGATTAGCCAAACCGGTATTATTTCCATCACATTCAAAATTATTTTGAATATCTGCGTCGGTATTTAAATCACTTAATGCAAATTGAGGTACACGAAAGAATAATATATGCATTAGTTTCTCTTATAATCATTACCTGCTCGGATTTACCAGCAAGAGGGGGTTTTTAATCTTTTAATGCAAGTGAAGGAACTTAAATCATAAAAAGGCTAATTAAATTTTCCTTGAAAATTCAGGAAATTGGCCTTTCTCCCTTCATTTTTTTATGTTTCAACTCTTCGCCTTTATGACAAAACGACGCCAGCACCGCAATTTTAGCACGCTCACAATGACAAGGCAGGAAAATTTATCAACATCGCGTGTTAAATAATCCATTTTTGACTCCGTTTTATCGCCCTTATAGGTTGAAAGTGACTAGTAAAATTAATGCATAAACTCCACAAAAAAAAGAAAAAAGGAATAGCTGTCCTTTTTATGTGTGTGTGTGTGTATTTTACATCCACCTAATACGCCATTAGAGGAAGTTTATTAATCGTAGCACTTTCCCTATCTCGAATCAACTCTAATGTAGTTTGTTTTTTAAAGCGCATTTTCCTTTAAACGATGTCGCCCTATCTGCTTCGTCATCTTTCCATTACAAAAATTTGTTTTGGTGTTCTTTGAAAATTCATATTATCATCGATCGGAGAAATATTAGCTCGTCTCACTAGCACCCGCGATCGGTGAATTTCTTCCGAGGATTATCGCTATTTTTTTCGCTTAAATGTGGAATATTTTTTTACTCTACAGTTTTACTGATTTTTCCCATCTCCGATATGTAGCAATCCATGAAGCTAATCCGATGATAACCACTTCCTTTCAATATCTCCATTCTCTAAATTAGTTTGGTGGCTTCCTCCCCATTTGTCAACAAATGTAATTATGTATCAGTTTCATTCATCGCCAGAATTGTCATTCGATATTCGTCAGAGGAGACGCGGATTTTTGACGATAAATCCAGCTTTTCTAATCACGCTACTACGCCTGCAAACTCTCAAGTGGACACACGTGTATTTCCCTCCCTTAATATCTTCCACTTTAAAAAGCTCACCTTGGAAACCACAACAGAATATAAATATACACATATATATATATACATCCGCTGTTTATTATTTTCTCTCTCAAAACGTTAACGGCCTTTTCACGCTTCCCCTGCCTTCCCAACGGAGAAGTAGAGCGTCACAACAGGCAGGCGAAATTGTCCAAAAAACTGTCGTCCGTTTTATTGCATAGCCGTTTCCGACCTCATCCTCTCTCTCCCTTGACCTACACCTACAATCCTCTCTTCCACCCCCTTCCCTTTCTCCCTCCTTCCCCCAAAAAATAACACATCACGAGGGAGAGTTCATGAAATTTTTAAAACGCAAACTTTCCATCTCGAACTCTCTCTCTCTATCCCCATAACGCCGCTCTTTTGTCGTGCGTCATCTATCTCTCCGTATGTGCGACGACAATCGTTCTTTTTTTTTTGCGTGTGCGCGCGTCCTACCCATCCCACCCAATGGAAAAGCCGCGCCCTTGTTTATCTCCCTATAGCCGGCCAACCGACCCGAAGGAGAGGAAGGGGGAGTGGGGGATGGAAAGGGGAGTGAGGGGGAGGGGGAAGGGAGAAGAGGGGGTGGAGGTGGGGGGGAGGAGGAAGAATATGGGTGGGGAGGCGTCGCTGTGCACACGGGTGTTGTTTAGTCTATTCCGCATTTGTTTCCATGGCAACGACCGTTCCTCCCACCCTTCCTACCTACCTACCCCTTTCTGCCATATATTCCACCCCTATCACCTCAAAAAAAAGAAAAAAAAACCTCCCTCCCTCTCTTCCTCCCTTTCTATGCTCAACGAACTGTTTTAGAGGGCGTGGCTTTAAGCGAGGATAGTGCGAAAAGTCGGGAGGAGGAGGAGTAGGATGTACGCCGCGACGGAGACAAAATAAAAATAAAAAATTCGGACAATAACGCCGATGACGTAGGCTTTAATTGCGCGACCCACGCCCCTCGAATTATGGCTCGCCCTCTCTCTCTTTCTCCCTTTATGTTCTTCCTTTCCATCCATCCTCTGGCTCCATCTCTCTAGTCGGTCCTGTCTTTAGTTTTCTCGCTATATCTTCGCTCTAACCATCTCTCTCTTTTTCACTCCCTCTCTCCTTCCTTCTCTCTCCCTTCTTTCGCCCTAAATAAAGTCGTTTGTCTGCCTGTCCCTCCCTCCCTTTCTTTCCCTCCCTCTCTCTCTCTCACTCACCCTTCCTCTCTCTCCCTCTCCCTCCCTTTCTCTCTCTCCCTCCCCTACATCTATCTCCCGATGTTATCTCTCAATTTCCTCCCCGTCGTAATCTTTTCTTTCTGTCACCTATTCTCGATCCATCTTCTCTCTCCCGTCTTTTTCTCCATTTTCTCTTTTCATTAGTATTTCTTTAACTATAGCTATACCGTTCTCTTACCATATTCTCTCAATGTATCCATCACTGTTCATGTCTCAATTTTCCCATCTCTCTCTCTCTCATTCGCTCTTCGTTTGTTTCATTACATTCCCTCTTCCTTCCTTCTAATTTTTGCCCGGATTATTAGGAAAACACCACTTATGTTACACGCGAAAAGAACGTCTTTGATTAGGAACGTCAGCCTCATAGCTTGGCCATATTGATTTTCCTTTACGTCGTACATCCAATCACTTTGAAACGCTCCATTACAATATTTACGTACATGCGTGGACTCAACTATCAAACTTTTGCGAATGCTATCATTTGGATATTGCTTTTCATCACGCGCCACTTTTTCTTATATCGTTTTCATGTGGCGGAATGTTTCCCCCTAAGGCTTTACATAATTTTCCTTATTTGTTTATTTATTGGCAAGAACTCAGAGACAGCACAGGGCCAATTATACTGAATATCATAACAACAGTAACAAGTAACAACAATAACAAGGACGGACACACAACCATGCCCTCGGCAGGATTCGAACCTGCGACCCTAGCATTGGGAGCTAGGCACGCTAACCACCGCTCTACCAAGGCCGGCATATATATGCTCCCATGTACGTATATGCTCTGCTATATCCATTTCCATCTCCGTTACTTTTGTTTACTCTTATGTATCATCTCGAGTTTTTTTTATAATTTGCATTTAATGTGATGGAAGAATAGAATGATTGTCCAATAAACGTCCATATCTGTCTACTCGCCATATTGTCCTCTTGCCTCCACTTCTCTGCCTCTCTTACACCCTCTCTCCTTATCTTACCCTCAATTTCTTTCGTGCCTTTTTATCTACGGCTATATACTCTTCCATCTTACCATTTACCTGTCCCTCACGCACCGCCTTCTCTCCCTGTGACTCCTTCTTGCTCCACCGTCTTCCATCATTCTACTGCTCGCAAAACCGCCATTTTTATGTTCTCCCATCCCTTTTTCCTACTCTATCTTCCCCTCCCCTCCACCCCCTCCTCTCCACTTCCCCTCCCCTCCACTCCCCCTCCTCTCCACTCACACTTCCCCTCCTATCCCTCACTCCCCCACGGGACGAAGACGTAACCTCGCGCGTGTTTTTTTTTACGACCTTCTCCAGGAGGAGTCCCTGCTCTTTTTCTCTTCGGGGATTAAAAACATTTTGGTAGTAATTTCACTGTGTTGGGGAGAAGTGTGAGAGGGATAGAAACAGGAAAAGAGAGAGAGAGATGGAGATAGAGATGGAAATGTTTTTCGATGGAACATAAAAGTATAAAGAAAAAATGAATTAATAAAGGACGAAGAAAAAAATATTTGATTCGCTCAGCCTTCGTCTTTTGTTTTTTTCTTCCTCCCTCTATCTCGTATATATCTCATTCCGCCTCTACCGTGTTGCTCTTTTTTTCCCTTCGTAAATATGGTTAAAAGGAGTGAGTGAGCGAGCGAGGGCGATGCACCTCTCATCCTAAATTCGCGTTGCGTGCGTGCGTGCGTGTGTGTGTTTGTTACGAGAGGGTCGCGACGTGGCAGGGTGTCGGAAAGACGATCTCGTGAGAGTGCGCGCCGGTGGTGAAAGGAGGAAAACAAATGACTGGAGAACGCCCACCGGCCGATGTATGGAAGAAGGCGGTTCGGTTATCTACGCCCCCTTCTCTCGATGGATGCCCGTCTTTAACACTCGCTATTTTGGGGGAACTGCCTTCTTATACCGCTCGGGTTCGATGTTTTTTTCGCCAGTTTAAATTCGTGCCCCCATTTGAAGGGGATGAAATTCTCGAACACGTTTTGGTTGCATTGCTTTCGCGCCAGAAAATACATTCTGGCATCAGTTTCAAAGAATGCTTTTATTTCACAAGAGAAATAAGGACAATGCTTATACATCTCTGAGTTTCTGCATTCAATTTGTGTTTTTTATTCTTGCTTTGTAATTATTTGGAATATTTGTCTACCTTGTCAAGGTTGTATCCGTCCGTTAAGCCTGTCAATTTAATATTATATATTAATTATTAACTCTTGTAAATCAGGAGTCGACAAATTGCTGCTCTTTAAAGATTACCCGCGGCTCGATGAATCGAATAACTCTCCAGGGAACGTAAAATTCACTCTCGATTTCATTTATCGAAAGTTTGCTTTTGAGAATGCTCTGATTATTTTAAACTTTTTTCCATTGGTAAAAACCGTCTTATTTAACTGCGCCGCGGCTCTGTTCACGTTGGGTTATATGCTGAATTAAAACATTATGTGACTCTTATCGTTAATTCGATAGCCTTACATCTTAATAGTAGTAACAATTAAGAAAATATCAGCTGATGCAGACAGTGAATTTCGGTCTTAAAAACAAAACACGAAAGAATACTGAATATAGTATTGGCAAACGTCTCTGGCTGCTTTCTCTTACGAATTAGCTCGCCAGACAGACAAACCGACGTACAAGCAGATTTTTGTTTAAGCCGCTACCTTTTAGGTACCAAATTTTGAAAATATTACTTTTCCTAATTTATGTAATTTTATCAGAAGCATAATAACATGTAAGGGAATATATTGTGAATAGTTCAATGAGGCAAAAGACTATACTATAATGAATAGGGACTTGTAAATACCCTCATGATATAGGCGTATACGGAAGCAATAATATATGTACTATCTAAATAGGTGGTACATAAAGGGTTAAAATCTTTTATTATTTTGATGGTGTAATGAGTTTGTATTCACAACCATTCGTTAAATATTGACGAAATAAATACTACTTGGCAACTATTAGATTCACCCTAAAAGAAATAATACTTCCCCACCGGTGATCCTTATTTGATTTGAAACATTTTTAACGACAAGGAAGATTTTTATTGTGCGTATTTTTAATGACTTTCGAATTTTCTCAGCCTTAACGACCCATGAAAATTTTCTTTCGTGACTATTTCTGCCTTTTGATTATGATAAGAGAACATAATATCAGATTAATAATGAAATTTTATATTTATATTCCTATGATATCTTTCAACATATTAAAATACCAAAAAACATTACGATGACTTTTTAATGAATTTAAAGATAACGGTAATGCAAAGGATTGAAAATATGCGGTTTACGGTGGCTGAGTGGCTAGAGCAATTGCCTTCCACGCAGTGGTCGCGGATTCAAATCCGGCGGAGGTCGGATTTTTCAACCTCACTTTTGTATAAATTGATGGTATGAATGATCCGAAGATCTTTATGCGACAGTAAAAAGCCGTAACGATGGGAAAATTTGGAAACAGGTGAAAAAATCTGCTATGATCAGGAACCCGGATCTTCCACTTGCCGGGCGGATATTCTACCACTGAACTACCGTAACAGACTAACTCCCGTTTCAGAAGGGGTATATTTTCTTAGGTTGGGACGGATGTCCTAAATGATATACATCAAAGAAAACCCCTACCCTCTCAATTAGGGTTGAAACATCGACATCGAATTTTCAAAAACATCGACGTTTTGACATCAAGGTTTCACTGTCGATGTGTCGATAACATCGATGTTATTCATGTCGAGGTTTGGATTGTATTCTTGTTGATTCTTGTAATCTGTTTGACCTTCCGCGCTTTGGTGATTTTAAATATTTTTTTTCGGAATTGTGAAGCGGGATGCCTCCTAAGAGCAACATTTGGCACTATTTCGAAAAACAACCGAATAATACAGCCAAATGTCAGATCTGCCAGAAAATATAAAAAAACTTCTGACAAATCTACAAATTTGATTGGTCATATGAAGAAAATTCATCTATTATATCAATAGCATACACAATAAACAGCAAAGGACCAAGAACAGATCCTTTTGGCACTACTCTTTTAATTTCTTGATGTTTTGATTTTAGACTTGCCTGTAGAGTTTTCTGTCTGAAGTTCTACGTAGTGTGTTCTGCTACCGACATATGACATGATCAATTAGAGTGCTTCACTTCTAATACCATAACTGATAAGTTTCTGTTGAATAACTGTAAATTTTACCGAGTCAAAAGCTTTTTTAAGGTTATAAATTTCATATATAAATCTTATATTTTCCATAAGAATTATTTTAATAAACAAAGTTCAAATTGTAGTAGCACAATTCCTTCTTCCTGATATCCTTTTTTTTACAATCATCTACAATAAAACGGCTAAGCCGGGAGACTGTTTTTTTATATTGGTTTGTTGAATGTTACGTTTTCCAATTTTTCTCGGTTCCGGTTTATCGTACAGAGTTATGTTTCGTTTAATTTTAAGCAGAATAAAAAGATCTATCGACTTATGCCTTCATATGGCAAAAAATCACTTTCCATTCTACTTTTGTACTTTTCAGATAGTATCAATCCATAGATCTCTTAATAGGAAGTGAAACATTGAGATGAGAGGGTTTTAGGTGTCGGGAAGAAAAGAAGGCGGAAAGGAAGAGAAGTGGAAGGAGGAATATTAATGGAGAGTATTAGCGAGGAGTTGGAAGGGAAATTAACGGAAGAAAGCCCTGTTGTTTGTTTTTGTAGGTTATGTTTTCCAATATAAAAATAGATGCCATCACCATCATGCTACTTGGTAGCATGATGGTGATGGCATAAATATGCAGGAAATAATTTCTTGTTTTTTATAATTAAACAAGTTTATTATTACTAAATATGACGTAATATCACTACAGGGTGGCTTCTCCTTCGTGCCGTTCGGATCAATGTAAAATAATAGGATCATAGCATCATCACTTACAATTAGACTTCTAATTTAACGCGTTGTATATTTTTCCTATAAGAAAAAGAATTGGTTTCACATCGATAAACATCGACGTTTCATCAACGTCGATATCAAACATTGAGTTTTAGTATCAATATTACAACCCTACTATCAATGGCGAGAAAGAAAATACACACGCACGCACACACACACTAGAGGGCAAGCCCTCTGCTCGCTGTTTCTTTGTTCCCACCATGTACCTATTGGATTTAGATTAGTTTTACGGAAATTTCTCAAAATTAAAGTATAAATTATTCAAAATATCAGCGAATTCGAATGAGAATGACGGTAGGAATAAGAATTCTCATTCATTTTGACGTGTTTTAGCGCAAATTTCGTGTTGGTAACTTAATTTTAAGATATCTTAAAGAGTAAAAGAATGAAATCCTTCAAACCAAAAAGGTGATTTTTACGTGTTATCTTATGGGAAAAGACATTCATCCTCTGGAATCGAACTCGTGACCTTTTTCGAAATTTTTTTATACATAACGTAAACATTCATCAGCACTGAAATCCTGAGAAATTTCAGGCTTCGAAGTTTATTTCTAATCGAGTTATATACGAAATTAGAACGTTACGCATCATGATGATCATTACGATTTTATAATATAGAGAGATATCGAGTGAGATTAATACAAAAGTTATTTTAAAAAAGTTTTACCGATAGTTCCTCATAAGTTTTTGCCTCCCTTTTTTCATTTGGCACTTTCCCCACCTTCTTCCCAATGATCTGATACTCGTATTTCCTTTTCCTTTCTGTGAGGATAAATGTTGAAGTGGAATAACGTTATCTAATGGGAACGAAGGGGTAGCGACCTTTTCTAAGACGCAAGTGAGACCGCCATATGCTTCCTTTCCTCTTTCGCGTTAGCCTTTCCGCCCCTTTATATATTTTATATATATATATATATTGTGTATGTATATATATACACACACACACACGTATACACACACACATCGGATATACCCAACCCTTCCATTATTCAACCCACATCTCTCGTTTCTTTTATTTTCCTTAAAAAACAATCTTCCCCCAATACCGCCTCATCCTACTCCTCTCTCTGTCTCTCTATTTCTCAGTCTTTCCTATATTTTCTTTTTCCCACTCCCTCCCTCCACTTCCAACGCCACCATTCTTCCTTCCCCTTCTCTCTCTCTCCCCTCCCTTTTCCTTTCACTCCCCTACTTTTAACCTTCTATCTCCATCCCCATTTCACCATCGCTCCTTTCCCTTCCCACCGCCCCTATTTAACTTCCTCTCCATTTCCTGCAATCGACTTTGTCCACCTACACACTCTCTCCCCCCCGCTAACCTCCTTTAGCTTTTCTCTCTCTCTCTCTCTTCATGTTCCTCTTTCTCTCTTTTCCGCTCCATAAGGTAAATTTACCTCTCAATCTCGCAATCGACTCTCTAAACCCCTTTTTCCTTATCATCTCTCATCCCCCCTCTCTCTCTTCCTTCCTTTCTCTCTTTCTCCACTTTTGCTTTTATTCTATTGGAATAATGAAGCTGTTTTCCTCCGGAGGCTTGTTTCGTCCGCTCGAGTTTCTTATCCGATTTTCAACTTTCACCGATGGCTTTAAACAGGAAGGATTAAGGACTGAGGGGGGATGCCCTAAATCCGGTATCGAACGGAGGAGGGCCTTTCGGCGACAATGATCCTAACTCTAGGAAACTATTTCGTGCGACTCAAATTCGTTGCGTATATTATTTTCCTCGCAATAAAATTTCGATTTCGTTTTTCCGTAGTTTACCTCGAGGAAAGTAAATGTGATGCAATTATCGGTGATTGAGCGCTGGAATTCGGTTTTCCTGTCTCGATTTAATCACGTTCGTTTGCATTTTTGATTTGACTGAAACATTTATTTTGATCTTTTTCAAAGAATAGGTTTTACACTTGTTACATAAACATTGAGCATTCGTACAGATAATCAATTTCTGTTATGAAATTGATTTTAAGGTATACAATACTACTGAGTGCGTTGATTTTCAGAAATTTATCTTTCGATGCTTTAACTAAAATTTCGGTGTTAATTCATTAAATGAGACGAATACAATATTTCTGTTTGAGACGAGGTAGACTAAACCAATATGTGACAGTCAATTTAAAATAAAACGTAATGTATCGTCATCATCATTCATCAATCTTCCGATTGGTCGGCAGCAATCCTTCTTCTCCATTCCTTTCTGTCCTGCGCAATCCTTTTCATTTCTTCATAGTTTGCTGCTCCTACGTCTTTGATAATCTGTTGGATATATTGAAGACGTGGCCTTCCTCTTCCTCTTTTCCCTTGCATTCTTCCTTCCATGATCCTCACCATGTAGTTATTGTGTCGATATAGATGTCCTATAAATCTGTCTCCCCTTTGTTTGATAGCATTCCACAGATTCCTCTTTTCATCCACTCTCCTAAATACTTCTTCATTTGTAATTCTGGCTGTCCAAGGGATTTTTTCCATTCTTCGCCAGCACCACGCCTCAAACCCCTCCAATCTCTTTTTCTCTCTACTCCCAATGGTCCATGTTTCTGATCCATATAGTGCTACACTCCATACAAAGCATTTTATGAATCTGTTTTTGGTCTGAGCGGATAAACTATTAGATGTTATATATAATAGCTGTTTCTTATTATGGAATGCTATCTTTGCCTTTGCAATCCTGCTCTTTATGTCCATGGAACTTCTCCCTCTTCCGTGATCTTGCTCCCCAAATAGATATAGATATTTACTTGCTTATGTGACATTCCATTTATATTTATGTTTACATTTCCAATGTTATTGTCAAACACCATGACTTTTTTCCGATTGATCTTCATATTATATCCTTCCTGTAATATTCCATCCATTCCTTGTAGCGCTCTTTGAAGTCCTTCTTCCGTCTCTGCTATTACTACATGTCATCAGCAAATCTCAGCACTTCTATCCTTTCTCCACTTATCTTGACTCCTTCCATACACGTCTCCTTACACTCCTTACACTCTTCTATGTACATGTTGAATAAGGCTGGTGAAAGGTTGCACCCTAGTCTAACTCCTTTTCTAATCTTAGCTTCTTGTACTTCATTCTTATTTTTGATTATAACAGTTTGATTCTTGTACAGTTTATAGATTATTCGCCTATCTCTGTAGTCAGTGTTGCTTTTTTTCATTATTTACAGCAATTTATTCCAATGTACATTATCAAAGGCCTTTTCCAAATCTACGAATGCAGTGAAAAGTGGTTTCTTAATATCATTCATTTTCTCTGATATCGGTCTTACAGCAAAAATTGCTTCCCTGGTACCACTGTTTTTTCTAAATCCAAATTGGTCATCTGCAAGCTGTCGTTCTATTCGATTGTGAATTCTATTTTTTATTATTTGCGTATCTTGGATGTGTGTGCTAATAAACTGAGTGTACGGTGTTCTTCACATTTCACTGTTCCTAATTTCTTTGGCAATGGGATGATCTAACTTCTTTCGAAATCTTCAGGTATCTCTCCAGTTTCATACATTTCCTTAATTAATTTAAAGATGTAATCTTGGGTATCTTCATTTAATGCCTTTATTTAATGCCTCTATCATTTCTCCGGTAATTCTAGGGTAATTCTATCACATCCTGGAGCCTTTCTACATTAATATTTTCCACGCACGGTGAAGATCATTAGTAATTTATTTTTTGTCACTACCTCTTAATTACTGTTCTAGAAATAAATCTACGGAAGCTTCTATAGTAACACCACTTAAGAGTTGAGGCAACTCTAGCCCAAATTATCAAAAACCGGCGTATAAAAAATAAACTAAAATAGCTAATTATGTCGAAATGGGAAAATTATTTTTCTCAATCTTGCTGCCGCTAAATAAGCCACCTACAATCGTCAAGTGCGAAATTGTAAAAAGTTACCGTAAATTTTAATTGTAGTATTAGCTAGATAATACCTTCCTGAATTATTCATTTTCACGTTTGCAGTCGTGACAGCTAAAACATGGCAAATCTCCTTAAGTTATCAGCTAGGTTAAGGCTTCTGGAGAAATTTAGGTCGGAAGTTCTCTTAGAGGAGGTCTCAGGAATATTAGAGGCACCTACGTACATGGGCAGGCACGATCACGAGAATAAAATACGAGAGATCGACTGTAGGACCGAGCGATACCAGAGCTCGTTTTTTCCAAGGACCATACGGGATCATAACAGGAGAGTGATTCCCACGAGGGACGTTATTAGGTAGGGCTTGGTGTGCTGCACCCCCTGCCACCCACCAGTCTGGTGATTTGCAGGGTATCATATAGATGTAGATGTAGATATTAAACGAAAGAGAAGATACATTTTTAGATGTCACAGAACATTACTAATCAATATCAAGCGTTCTAAAAAGCACCATGCATCTGCGTCACATAAACATTACAAGAGTCCCGCTTGTAAGTACACCGCGAGCCACACCTCGTTCCGATAAATATTTATACGCGCTCGATATTTAAATGGAGATCGATAATTCACGGACCGAATCGAAAGCATCGAGACCGTGTTACGCGAGGAGCACTTCCTCTGATGAGTCCCTAGAATCAGTCAGCTCGCTGGAAATTCAGGCCGTATAAATTAAAAATTAACGAGAGAACGGGTGAGCGACTGATGAGGAACCTTAAGCAGCTGTCATAATTTTCCATCGTACGAACACGTCAATGTCACCAACCGAGGTATATGTTATATTTTTTTAAACAATAAAATAAAAATTCCAGGCTCTATCATATCTTCTTCCTGTTCCCCTTCCGTCCCAAGGTTATTTTAAATAATTTTAGACCCCGGAATAGTGAAAGGAAAGAAAAAAGCTTGAGATACCATTTATTATGCGGTCAAAAGTTTAATAATTTTGGCCATGTATTTTCTTTTTTTAGGGATTGCGTTACTAAATAATTAAAGCAATCGTTAACCCTGAAAAATTTCCGCGCGAGATATATACTATAGAAATAGGTCGGCTATAGTTTTTAATTAGGAAAACGGTGACACAGGATCGTTTTGCCGCCTACCAACGCAGCCCTATTACGTCCCTTTTTTAGGTATTTTTATCATTTTTTTCGCCATTACAAAAACTAACTCGATTTTTTCCTTACTTAATGCACTAAAACTTGGTTCGTTAAAAAATATTTCTTTCTCGTTATACGTACAGTATACCCGGGTGGTCTTTCTGTGTCCGTAATTTCGAGTAGGGGTGGGCCAAACACCTAACAACGTGTGTCACTTTCATTATTGCGTAATTACTAGATATCCTTGGTGATATTATTTTTAAGTTTTTGTACGCAGCTAAAATAATTGAGAAAACTTCATGAAAAAAATATTATAACATGGCAAAAATAAATATATTATTATATAGCTTTTGCGTCCAATACCTTTACAGACAAAAAAGTATAACCGATACTGAGGATCCATAATGTTTTTCCTGCCTTATAATTATTTTCTTTTTTAACAGAGCAAGCCGCTTCTACCACTTTGAATTATGCAGGACAAATCAAATTAAATAATTCGTTGCAACTGCAGTAATTATTTCTTATCGCTGATTCAATGAAGGGAAGGTTTTCATTTCAATTTCAATTTTCGGAGAAAAGAAACTCGAGAAGAAAATTGATTTAGGTGAACAAATAAACTGAGATATTTGACGACTTATGGTGAAATGAATCAAGGAAAACAAAGAAACCGGATCGTAAATTGGCATAATGTTTTACCGTCATGTTTTCGAGTGAAATTATGGCAGTGAATCTATAATATTGTTGTGAATGGAAATATAATTTCCATGAATTGTTTTTGTTCAAATGTAATCCACAATTTCACTTATGTTTCCACCTCTAAGGACTCCATATGACCGTTATACACCTCCCCAATGCATAAAAGATTTGCTGAGATGCCTGCATTCTACTGCTGAACAAGTTAGGTGGTCCAACGAGGGGAAAAATAGCAAAATTTGCAATCAACGTCATTATGGTATACAAGTCACTGAATGGATTCAATGCGCCAAATATTATATGTATATATGTATGCATGAATTATCAGTTGAATATGAAAAATGTCGATCGCAAATTATAATTCAATAAATTAGAAAAAACTAAAAACAAACAGAATGCTTAAATCAGCGTTTCTCAAACTTTTTCAAACCACATCCCACTCGGGAATTACTACAATTGGCCACGCTTCATTAAGACATTACTACATTAATACTTTATTAATGACGAGGCTTCACTCGTACATACACACGAAATTATAAGGTGTAGGTTTTTAAATTAATAATATACTAGCTGCCCAGTCAGCGTCGAAAGTGGAGTTCTGTTGAGACTGTGCAGCAGTGTTAACTGTCTATAGAGGTCTGAGACTGGAGCTGTGCAAGTAAGTATAATAGCAAGCTGGACCTCCGTTGCCCAATCCGAGCGCACCCGCTTCCCTGCTCTTCCGCCGCCGCGCACTGACGCTCGCACCAAGCAAATAAGTAAACATTTATAACTAACCCATAATCTCCTTATGATAAAACACAATAGGCATTTTGAATTGGTAAATGTAAACCTGATCCGTGTTAATAAACACAAAAAATGTAGAATACTTACGTATTATCTCCAGGACCCTTCGCAGGACCTGGTATTTACGTATTATCCCCATGCCATACTTACGTACAACATTAACAGAAACTGATTGGCCTGTCTCGACATTTACAAACCCAATCACCGGAAAACGGGGAGGGATACTTTGCTTCCGGGCGAGGCGAAGGGCGCGGTAGCGCTCGGAGACGACTACCCATTAAAACAAAGCGAGCCGAAGGCTCGTCAGTATATCCTTTCAATGTTATATCCTCTCAAAAAAATGAAAGGATATATTGACGAGCCTTCGGCTCGCTTTTTTTAATGGGTTATCGATATTTTCCGCCTATTTGATAATCAATCAAGTTGCTACTTTCAAAAGCAACTCTTAAAAATTAGAAACACACCTGTCTTTGTGCGTCTAAAAAAAGAGTAACATGATTTCCTTGAACATGCCTCTTTCTCAAGGTTGCTTTCAAATTAGTCTCCAACTTTGCAGGTCATTCTCGACTTTTACTTGATTTCTGTATTTTCTTTTGTTAACTAGCCATACTGTATCCCACTGTTTAGGTAACACTGGTATAAGTATTTAGTGTGGTTATCACTTTAAAAGGTTTCCCAAAAGTTATAATGTTTGCATCAAATGTGATTTTTTATAAAGTGAAAGAGGTTGTTAACCTCTTGTTGAAGACATCTATCAACAAGAAAAATAATAACGATATATATTCCATTTCTTCCTTAAACCGCTATAGAAGTGATTAGTTTTCAATTTATTCCCGAGGAAATTTGGTTCAAATCCAATCGGAATTCTAGATGATACATGGTATTTAAGAATTCACTCGGCCGCCGTTTTGAATAAAACGGGCAGAGAGAAACAAAAACCAAGTATGAATTATTTCTCCACAATCGAGCCAAATTTGATTCAAATCAATATTAGGACTTGGGAAAAAACGCGTAGTTTAATGATTAAATCGACCGCCATTTTGAATGAAGCAGACATACAAACACTAAAACCCCGCGTCGACCTTCCCCTTAGTGCCCCCTACTATCCTGCCAAATTTGGTTAGAATCGGTTGATTGTGGGCGTGCATAAAGGAGCAGACAGAAAATGGGCTGCCATTAGCATTAGCAACAAAATTTATTTTGCTTTTTGTACAATTAATATAAAACATTTGGGATTAAAAAGTAGCCTACTGTCTTCCTATTTGTGAAGAAAGTATCTGTTTAAAGTTTGATTACTCTAACTTTAACGGTGTAGAAATGTATAGATGCACAGACAAACTTTCATAAAAATATACTAGGAGATTTTAGCGCCTCATTATTACTGTTTGAGTTCACCAAGTATTTTTTAAATATCAGTTTTGCCCTACATAAATACAGAGATATTAAAATAACATTTGCTGTAAAATATCTTAACTGTGTGTATGTAATACTTCTACGACGCTGCAGTAACAAAATAAGGAAAAACTACAGCGTAAAAAATACATATTCCCTCATTGTAAATTTCTAAATTTATTCACGTTAACCATGGCAGAAGCAAGAGCATCGAATCGTAATTTTTTCGCTCCGGTTTTCGTTCCGGTTCAGTCAAAACACAAAATTTATGTTAGATTCCGGATTCGCTCCGGCAACCATAAGTTAACTGATTCGTACCTGTTTTTTTCGCTCCGACCTTTAAGCATTTTTAAGAAACTTTCGAGAACTGTATTATTAATTTACGTAATTTTCTATTTAAATCAAATTCATCTTCACTATAACAATAGTGATATTAAAAATATTAATAATCAAAATACGAAAATAAATTATGTAAATGTAAATATTTAGCATGTAATTTATTTATTTAAGATTATATTTATAATTGAATAATTACAAACCATACATGCGTCGCAAATGATTTCAACAGGTTAGGAAAGTGTAAAGTAAATTAAAAATAAGCACGTTTCCTGAGATAAGAGTATTCTAAACTTTTTATGTTATGTAAACCATTCATCTCTTTTTCTAATTTACTGTGCTTAGTCTTTGGTACTAAATTTCATTAAAATCCACTGAATAGCTACGGGGAAAATAATTGCAAACGTATAGAAGAACGGACAGCCCGAATCTAATACGCGCTAAAGCTGGAATGCCTAATAATGAATTATTAATATTTTAATTCACAAATCGTGCGGCAAAATAAGTGACGGCGTTGTCTCAATAGTGCCAGTAAGTTGAATATGACATTACGTTATTTTCATTAACAATTTGTAGATCACGTCCACTGCTCATATTATAATGAAAACTGTAAATGCAGGGCTTTATTTTTTCATTCAAAGATCACGTAAATGCACGATAAAATGTATAAAATGTTTTTGAGGAAGGAGCCCGCGAGGGTCCGAGAATACAGAAAGGCTGAGAAATGTTTATTAACATGATACAAATTTACTATGACTGAAAATTTTTAACCACTTAAGTAGTGTGAGAACGTATAATTTAATGAATTATTTAATGAAATTGAAATGATAAGTACCGCTTCGAAAAATTGTGACTATGCGAAAACGTGATTTTCACCCGGCAGCAAATAAAAAACATCTACGTACATCTATATGTTACCCTGCAATTACCCAAGTTTGTGGGTGGCAGGAGGTGCAGTGCACTAAGCAGTCCTTAACGATTTTTGTTGTCACGGGTACGCCTCCAATAGTGATTATTGATCTACTTAACTAACTTACATACAAATATGCGAATGAATGTCATGTTTTAGCTATCCATCAACATACCGATAAAAATAAATCCCCTTTACATTTTACTTTCAGGGACCATAACAGGAGTACATTTACATTTACATCAATACCCTGCAAGCCGCTAGAAGCGTTTGGCAGGGGGTGTCACAACACCAAGTGAAGTCTAGCTAATTCCTGTGTTGGATTGTCTTATCGCGTCTGGGAAAAAGGATTGGTAGTATTTCTCTGTTCTAGCGGTAATTTCGACATATTTTCTCCTGCACTGTGATCTAACATTACGTTCACTAACACCGATGGGGACGACTATGCCGCGTACGTCTTCAACGAATTCGGAGCTTTCGAATTTTTCAAATAGTTTCCTTTTGTATTCAATTCTTCTACTCTTCAACGCCTGCCATTTCAGATCTCTCAATAACTCTGAAACACTCGCATCATACCGATATTCTCCTTTTACAAATCTAGCCGCTCAACGCTGAACCATTTCGAGCGCTCTAGTTAGGCCCTCCTCGAAAGGGTCCCAGACGGCGCAACAGTATTCCACGACGGGTCGTATTAGGGAAAAGTATGCGATTTCCTTCACATTCGAGGGGCATCCCCGCAGGACTCTATTCTGTTTGCCGATGCTATAACGGTTTTGATATGCTCTCTACTAGACAAATTGCTACTGAGAATTACTCCTAGGTATTTGTAGCTATTGACGTATTTTAGCTTTAGTTCAGATATTTGGTACGGGTAACGGTTGAAATTCGTGGAGCGCGTGAAGTTCATTGCGGCGCATTTCTTTATATTCAGATCGAGTTGCCAATCTTTACACCATTTCGTAATAGCCTGAAGGTCCTTTTGCAAATTCTCCTGATCGTGTATTGTGTTGATTTCTCCATACACAAGTGTGTCATCCGCGAAGAGTCTAACTTTACACTTTATATTATCCGCTAAATCATTTATATATATAAAAAATAACAGAGGTCCGATTACACTTCCCTGAGGCACGCCGGAAGTCACTTTGACGACGTCTGATGAAACTCCATCGAGGACTACTCTCTGGGTTCTATCGGAAAGAAACGAGGCGATCCAATTTACAATTTTCTCGTTAATTGAATAAGCCCTTAATTTTTGCACTATTTTCACGATAATTTTTCGAAATAAAGGAGCGAAATAAATATTGGTTTTCGGTTCTGGTTCAACACAGTTTTCTCGGTTAGAGTTTTCGGTTCGGGTTTTCGGTTCGGTTACGGTTCGATGCCCTGGGCAGAAGTTAATTACGAAATTCTCTTTAGGTCTGTACATTTCTAAGAGATGCATCGAAACTTAATAAGATCAAATGAAATTTTCTGTTTAAGTACTCACCGAAAGCTATTATTCTCGTTGAAAAGATAAGCGCAAGCGGTTATGGGTCAATATCCTTAGTCATAAGGGTAAATGACACGCACTGAGAGTGCTAACGTTTATTAGAAAAGGTTTAATATATTCCTACAGACAGCGATAAATCCTTATGTGGAATGCTATGATAAGACATTACGCCCGAGGAATTCTCTGAAGTAAAACTCGGCGCGCGATAAAATGTAAAAATATGAAAATAAGAGAAATTGAGCGAGGCACTTTCTGCATATTTAATTGGAATGGATGGATGCATTTTAAAATTGTATTTTTACTAAAACGAAAAGACAGCCCTGATATTTTTAGATATAGACTTTTTATCTTATTACGTTTTATTATGCATTGCGATAAAGTAATATTCACATTAATTCGCATTAATTAAGAATACACAAATACCAAAAACCGTGAATAAAACTCCATAGGATGGCGTAAAAAACTGACGTTTGAACACATTCGCTTCGTTATTATAGGGACGTGAATTAAATTCTTAGATTTTAAATGAATTTCCGATCTTATTGAACCTGGACACGCCATAATTTATAATGCAATATTATTTAGTGGTGAGCAACGTTATACAAGTTATGCAAGTATTTGTGCGGGCCGCGTATCGACTGCCAGTGTAAGTTAGCTGAGAGGTATCGTGGTGGCCTAAAAGTAGTATGACAAATTTTCAACCCCAAAACCATCACAGAAAGCTAAGATCATTGTTTTAATTAAAAAGGGGGTGGAGACTACGGCGATATGGATGTTTCAAATGTAAAACTACTTAACCGTACAAGATGAACAATGTCAAATGCCTTAAGCCTGTTGTACTACACGGCTCATTCACAACCATCAATATATTACAATAAATATGAAAATGCCATATATTCATAGTTATTTTGTGAATTAAATTTGTCCTCCCTTTTCGTTAGAAAAATCTGGTAACCTTAGTTAAAATACACTACTTTCCTTTATATCTTTCCTACTTATGGCGAGAAATTTTAATCCCCTCCCTCCTACAGGCTTTCTTGTTTGCAAGATGAAATGATAATTCACTCTATCTTTTTCATAAGAAAAGAAGAATCACTTTAAAATACTAACCCAGACCATTAAATTCATCTCCCCTGGGAGCTATTACATCAATTGACTAATCCTATGATACCATTCCTACTAAATAATTGCAATAAGTTTATCAATGGACAAATTCCAATTTGCTATCGCCTGAACATTTTTTCATGTAGTATCAGAAGGGGAATATTTCTAATTGCTTCAGATTTTTTTAAAACACTAAAAAAAAACAAAAAAATTTTCGGCTCTTCGTGACAGAAATGAAGATAGTCTCCAACTAAAGTTAGGCGTGTTACATTGCGAAAATGTGAGTCAGTATAGCATAAGCCGTAAATTACTCGCCTAATTAAAATTAATAATAAAATAATTTCAAGAAAACGATTCCTTATAAACAAAGGTTAAATTAATAAATACATTTAAAACCATCAAAGCATTTCAAGAAACGACTAATGAGCTCGAGGTTTAAGACTAGAATTACGTCGAACGGTTTTTAGTAACTCCTATTGCCACCAAAACATTTTTTAAAAGGCTTTTTAGAGAGAAGGCGCTCAAAATCTGCAGAAAATATAAATCTCGAGAACTCCTCTGATCGAGAAAAAATATCGTTTTTGATTCCGATATATAGGTTTCTTTCGCCGTTTCTGTACCGATCGAAGAATCCACACATACATACATACATATAGCTTCAGCATCCATTAAGCAAATGCGAATTCGTATCATCATCGGCGAGAAAAATCTCGTCTCTCGCATCTTTCTGATCAAACTCTCTTAGCACGAGCACCAAAACAAAAAAACACGCTTGCGCAAAACAAAAAATATATAAATGGGGGATCCATCAGCCTCCACGCATTTTTTTTATCTCTCGTAATCTTCACGAATTTGTAGAGAGCATCAATCTTCGGTGAAGCGGGAGTGTTGAAAAAAAAAGGTTAAAAAAACTCCGCTCGTAAAACAGCTCAGTTGATTAAGAGAGAACCAGCTCGTTCAAATCTCCTCCTATTTTCTCCCTCTCTCTCCTCTCAACCTCTCCAAAACACTCCTTTTCTCACCCTCTTTTATATTCGTTCAACGCAATCGTAATCCGAGATAATTCATAAATTTTCATCGCATCCGCGTTTTCTTTTTTTTTCCACTTCCCATTCCTTTCTTCCGAGACCGAAAACGCCTCTCTCTCTCCCCCTCCCTCTCCCCCTCTCGTCTCCTTGACAACGGCAGAAGGTCTTGACACGGCGCCTCTCGACGACATTTTATTTACGACGCAAAGCTACGCTCAAAAGGCTGACTCAGAGAGAGAGAGAGAGAGAGAGAGAGAAAAAAAAAGAGCTGTAAATGCTCGTTGAGGTGAGGATTGGAATGGGGGAGGTTTGGTGGAGGACGAAAAGTGCTTTAATATTTCGCATTGAATATTTTGTCTCTCTGTCTCTCTTTCCCTCCATCATAATCTCTCTCTATATCTCTTTTTACCCCTTCACCTCCCTCAATCGTTCGAAATTCAAGGTCGCTCGTTTTTTTTTAGGTAGATGTTTTTTTTATTACGGTTACGCGCGAAAATTTTTACTTAAAAAAAAGTCGAAAAAAATTGAGAGAGGAAATAGCGATTTTTTTACTTAAGACCAATCGTCGGAAGGAAACCAAATTGACGAGAAGCGTTCCCTCTTATGGCGTTGTTAATTTCAATTACCAAACGAGTTGGGGTTGGGTTTTTCCTCTCTCTCTCTCCATTGACAGGCGACTTCTATGCTGCTAATGACGAAATACAACCGTAGCATAGAAGCGAGCCATTCTCTTTATATGGTTTCTTCCTTGACGGACCTTCATTGAAATCATATCAGAGGTTTAAAAAAATATCATGTTAATCGCACATGATAAAGTGGGAGTCTGTGACAGATAGGCCTACAGATACCTAAAAAAAAGTATATTTTTTAAAATAGAAAAATTACTCCATTGATTTAACACGAATACCCCTACTTACACTATATATTAATAAGATTCATCGTAAATATCGACGAAGCACGGATTCCAAACTCTAAAACACAGGCAACTGAGATACGATAAGATTTCTCCTAAGATTTCACAGAGTTCTGTGACGGCCTTAATGCAACTTGATCCTAGCACCATGTGAGCAGCATGTGAAATAATTTTACGGTTGTTGTTTGTCTCTGAATTTTATTGTTGTCGCCTCGGTTTAACTTGAGCTCCGTCAGCAAGAAATGCGGCGACCTCGCCAAGTCATAAAAAGGTATCTAGGGCAGTAGTTCCTAAATATTTTTTCATGTGCCACAAGCGAAACTTTATACGACTTTCTGTATACCTTGTCGAGGAGAAATTTATTTCGCATATTTTTATTGCGATTTTAAAGTTGTGATAGGAATATGTACAAAATAAATCACAAAATATACAGCATAAAGTAAAATAAATTTATCTGCGCAAAGTAAATATCTGACTTCAGATGTGAATTTGGAGAAAGAGAAAAATTCTAAACTCTGCCGAGTTCAGGACAAAATAGTTTCAACCCTTCAGCACAAATAAATATATAATTTTTCTTATAAAAAGTAATTATGAAAAATCAAATTTCCTGCACCACAGTGAAGTCTGCTTAACTGGTTGCCACGAGCGAAAGCGATAGTTCCTACGTCTTTGCTTTCACTGTCGCTGAATTCATGAATTATCATGAATTTCTCTTTTCATCGAAATTACCTTTTGAAACAAGTCTTTATTCCATGAATTTTAATTCAAT